>FR989930.1:6448286-7694001 GCA_905404155.3 Plebejus argus
ATCGGGCTGAAATTTGGCATGCAGGTAGATGTTATGACGCAAGCATCCGCTAAGAAAGGATTTTGGTAAATTCCCACCCCAAGGGGTTCAAATAGGGGATGAAAGTTTGTATATAATAATACTTCTTAGCGCGAGCGAAGCCGCGGGCAACGGCTCGTAATATATAAGAACGAAAGGATACAATATTTGTATTGATTAAATCATTAAGTAAATAAGTCAAAAATTACGCTATTAGGTAAATAACGAATGCGAAAAATTGATTCCGCTATGTTCGTAGCGCCGCTACGCCATCGTAGCGCTGCTACGAGGTTCATAAGAAAGCCCACGTTTTTTTACAAAATTTTACCTGCATTGTAGGCTCACGTTTTAGGCTTTAGTCAGCAATGTTTTAGTTCTTTTGGGATTATTTTATGTTCGAACGGAGCACATTACGCTATTTATATAATATATATTTAACCGACTTCAAAAAAGGAGGTTATCAATTCGACGCGTATGTGTGTAATATTTCCAGAACTGCCCAGTTTTTGTATATATTAATCTATAACAGCTTCTGAACAAATGTGCCAAATTTCAAAAGTGTATGTATGTATGTATGTTTTTATGTTTGTTTGCGCATATCTCTGAAACTACAAGTTCGATTTAAGTGATTCTTTTTTTATTGTACTAGGTATTGTTCAACTTAGGGAATAGTGCAAGTTTCATCAAAATCAGTTCAGTAGTTTTGGAGATAGGGAGTTTTAATTCTCAATTACGTACAATTTTGAAGTCGGTTTTATCTTTTTAAAATACAGTTATGTACAGCTATTTTTAACATTGACTTCCGTAGACGACATTCGTTTCTGTCCCCTTACACAGGCAAGGCATAAAGTGGATAAAGTGTCGGTACGGGGAGTCGTTGGTGGTAATTCGTCTGACGATGCGCAACTACCTGGATCGCATCGAGCGCGCCGTGAGCAGCGGCCAGGTGGTACTGTTGGAGAACATCGGCGAGACGGTGGATGCCGTGCTGGAGCCGCTACTCGGCCGCGTGCTCATACGGAAGGGGAGAGTGCTCAAGGTAAGTACTACGGTTGTATTGGAATCAGTGCCGGTTTTGGTCTTCGGCGCCGCAGGCCTTCAGCGCCCCTTTTTATCCGGCGCCCAGGGGCGGTCGCACAGTGGACGAGGCGCTTACTAAGGTGAGTGGGTAGGTTATTCTGAAACTCGACGTGGCGTTATGTTTTTAAGAATGTAACTTTGTTTACTACACAAGAAGATATATTTTTAATGCAAGGGTTTGAATATCGAGCTAAAGTGTGCTGCGTAGCGTAGCTTAGACGGTGTGGTAATAATAAATAAATTTTCTTGTATTAGTAAATAAAGTTTCGTAGTAGCCCAACGTTATCTCAAAAATGCACCAAAGCGTATGTTTATTGTTTACGTTTCGGTGTGTAACCTACATAATATTAAGATTTTTATTTTTGTTTTTATAAACAATGAAAACAAGAAAAAAAAACCTATTTTTAGATTGGTGACAGGGAAATAGACTACAATCCCAGCTTCAGACTTATACTACAGACGAAGCTGGCGAACCCTCACTACCAGCCGGAGATGCAGGCGCAGTGCACGCTCATCAACTTCACTGTCACCAGAGACGGGTGAGAGGCGCACTTCTGTGCCATACTTTGCTATTATAACTACGAACCTTTTGAGCCTTTAATATAATAACATACTTTTTCTCTCAAATTGCTGAGATGCTAACCTCTTACATAAATTATAGTTTAGAAGAGCAGCTACTAGGGGAGGTGGTGAAGGCTGAACGACCGGATCTCGAGTCTCTACGTTCTAATCTAACGAAGATGCAGAACGACTTCAAGATAACGCTGAAGAGCCTCGAGGACGACCTCCTGAAGCGGCTGTCGTCCGCCGGCCCCGACATCCTCAGCGACTCCGCCCTCGTCATCAACCTCGAGACCACCAAGAAGACTGCCGCTGATATAGAGGTTAAAGTAGAGGAGGGGAAGACCACCGCGATCAAAATTGATGAAGCGCGGGAGAGATATAGGTAGAAATTAGTTTTTTATTTTGCACACAACGTGCCCAGGTGTTGGCTAAGAAACAATGTTGAGTGAGATTTATAACAGTAAACATTACACAGAGACAGAAGAGACAGAAGTTAGACATTAAAAATATTTTGCACAACTTTACGTTAACGTTACCTGAAAGTTGGGGTAAAAATCATAAAGATATAAACATTTTGGTGCAAAACCTATACATTTTCTGTGAAATATCCTTCTGTAGTCTAAATTGACTGACTTATTTACACACACGAGACTATAAGGGCTTGTTTCACCACTTTTTGATAAGTGCCGATAGGCTATCCACCACTTAACTTGACAGATAGAGTATGTAGTATCTGTCAGATAAGTTGTGGATAGCTTATCGGCACTTATTAGGAAGTGGTGAAACAGACCCTAAATTTCTTTTTTTCAGACGAGCGGCGACGAGGGCATCCATCCTAT
Source organism: Plebejus argus (assembly GCA_905404155.3). Classification (NCBI taxonomy): domain Eukaryota; kingdom Metazoa; phylum Arthropoda; class Insecta; order Lepidoptera; family Lycaenidae; genus Plebejus; species Plebejus argus. Next base: position 6,450,788 of record FR989930.1, read on the forward strand.
ATTTCATATTGAACGACCTGTACAAAATAAACCCGATGTACCAGTTCTCGCTGAAGGCTTACAGCGTGGTGTTCCTGGACGCGCTGGCCAAGGCGGAGCAGTCAGACGAGCTGGAGACTCGTGTGAGGAGCCTGCTGGACAGCATTACGTACTCCGTCTACGTCTACACGTGTAGGGGACTCTTCGAGAAGGACAAGCTGGTGTTCCTCTTCCTTATTACGTTGCAGGTAAGTGCAAATATTTCTTGAAAGATGTTGCCCGTGACTTTATTGCTCCGAAATATCCCGAAAAACATACGATTTTCGGGATAATTTTCATCCCGAAAATCGTATGTTTTTCGGAATGAAAATTATCCTATGATCAAAATCGCGGTTTAGGTTCTAGCGTAGAGAGGAACAGACAGACAGACATACTTTTGCATTATAATAATGTAATAAAATAATATAATTTTAACATTATATACTTATAGAAATAATAGAGTTTTTCAATAGACGACATTTACGCCATTGATGTAACTCTATTTTATGCTTAATAGTTTCTTCTCTACTTGGATGAGTAGCCTTATCCAATTAAAACATTGTAACTAGATATTGACGGTGGAGGGTAAGGTGGACCCTCGAGAACTAGACTTCCTACTAAAGTACGCGGTAGCGCCGGAGACGTCGCCGTACTCGTGGCTCAGCAACACCTCGTGGGGCGGCATCGTGGCGCTCTCCAAAATGGACACCTTCGACGGCCTCGATAAGGACATCGAGGGGGCGGCTAAGCGGTGAGTACCGCAGTGTCGCGGTCATGAAGAAAATGACTAGATTTTATCAAGTAGAAAATTGGGCACGCACAACTTAAAGATCGTTCGGAAAAACTAAATGAGGCATCTGTGCATGTGTTCAATATCTTTATACAAAATATATCTTGTAAAAAAGCGGCCAAGTGCGAGTTGGACTCGCCCATGGAGGGTTCCGCAGCAGCAATAAGGTTTATTTTTATGAAATTAAAATATTTTTGATTTATTTTTATATTTCAGTCGATTTAATGAAATTTAGATTAAGGTTTACTATTTATGACGTATAAAAAAAACTACTAGCTAGATCTCGTTCAAACCAATTTTCGTTGGTAGTTTTTATAGTAATCTACATCATATATTTTTTTTAGAATTATCATGCCTCTACTTTAGAAATTAGAGGGGGGGGGACACACATTTTTCCACTTTGGAAGAGTCTCTCTCGCAAACTATTCAGGTTAGAAAAAAATGATATGAGAAACCTCAATATGATTTTTGGAGACCTATCCATAGATACCCCACACGCATAGGTTAGATGAAAAAAAAATTTTTTGTTTCAGTTGTACTTTACTATTTATGACGTATAAAAAAAACTACTGGCTAGATCTCGTTCAAACCAATTTTCGTTGGTAGTTTTTATAATAATCTACATCATATATTTTTTTTAGAATTATCATGCCTCTACTTTAGAAATTAGAGGGGGGGGGGGACACACATTTTTCCACTTTGGAAGAGTCTCTCTCGCAAACTATTCAGGTTAGAAAAAAATGATATGAGAAACCTCAATATGATTTTTGGAGACCTATCCATAGATACCCCACACGCATAGGTTAGATGAAAAAAAAAAATTTTTGTTTCAGTTGTACCTATGGGGACCCCTAAAATTTTTAATATTTTTTCCATGCTTGCATCAAAATCTTAATGCGGTTTACAGACTACATCTGCTTACCAAGTTTCAATAGTATAGCTCTAATAGTTTCGGAGAAAAGTGGCTGTGACATACGGACGGACGGACAGACAGACAGACAGACAGACAGACAGACAGACAGACAGACAGACAGACAGACAGACAGACAGACATGACGAATCTATAAGGGTTCCTTTTTTGCCATTTTGGCTACGGAACCCTAAAACCGTTACAATCGTTCGACCACGATCAAGCGATGTCAAATAAGTCTCATCGTTTGATCTCATCTACAATTTATATAGCGTCCGCATGCACTGTGCGCGAGCAAGCTCAGCGCTGACGAGGAGTTTTTAGTATATTGTATTTAATAGGTAAGTTTTTATGTTCTGTTTTGTGTGTGTATAGGTGGCGGAAGTACACGGAGGGCGAGGCGCCGGAGCGCGACAAGCTGCCGGGCGAGTGGAAGAACAAGACCGCGCTGCAGCGGCTGTGTATCATCCGCACCCTGCGATCGGACCGCATGTCATACGCATCCGAGTGCGTCTTGTTTTGTTGCAATGTTTTAAATTAAATATTTAAGAGATGAAGGGAGGAACCCTATTAGCTTGAAACATTACAATATTTTGAACACGTATTCTTCTTATTACAGTAGCATCTTCTAATAAAGGTTTTTTAAGCTACCCAAGTGGAATAATAACGGATCAAAATACCACTAATAGCATTAATTACTTTCTCCAATGTGTGTGAAACAGAGCATTCTGCGAAGAGAACCTCGGCACGAAGTACGTGGAGGCGCGCTCGCCGCCGCTGCACAAGTCCTTCGCCGAGACCACCAGCACTACGCCCGTCTTCTTCATACTGTCGCCCGGCGTCGACCCGCTTAAGGTAGGTCACCATCGGTATGACCAACGTAGGAATGGCAATATATGTTGAGTATGTTCCTAAATATACACAAAGAAAAATTGATAAAGAAAGTCTGTGGTCCCATCAGTATGCAGCAGTCAGCACTTATATTATTCTATCTACTGATCAACAATATTGTGGCGCTGTACAAAGTGCGTAACATTATAGTTTTGCTTATTCAATTATATGCAGATCTAGCTAACATAAACGAATAATAATAACTTTGCTAAATAATATTTAGATAAAAGAGTCCCATAAGTTGGATCTTTTGAAATTAAGCTGTGCTGGAAAATAAATGCTAATATATTTACTTTCTAGGATTTAGAAAATTTGGGCAAAAAATTGGGCTTCACGGCAGACAAGAAGAATTTCCACATCGTGTCGCTAGGCCAAGGTCAAGAGGTGGTCGCCGAGGAGGCCATGGCGGTCGCCTCGTCCAGGGGCCACTGGGTGTTCCTGCAGAATATACATCTCGTAGCCAAGTGGCTGCCGACCCTCGAGAAACGAATGGAAGATACCTTCGAAAACCCTATGGAGGATTACCGGTGCGTAAAATGTCTGCTGTGGTTGAAAAACAATATTATGTAACTAAAGCCTGACCAGAAAATATATAAAAAAACCTGCGCTGAGGGCGCTAAATGCACTATGATTATGGCAACAAATAGTACAGTCATACACTTACGAATTGGCTAGTGTACAATTTTTAGCTGGTGTTCAATTTAATAATTTAGACATATTTTAATATAGAATATTGCAGAAATAATTTGACAAAAGCATAGCATTTATGTATAGTTTTAAAATATCACAAAATAAACTCCCTTAATAGTAAATTTATAGGCATTAGGCAGTTTAAAAAATACAACTTTATACTTTCATTATTAGCTTTTATTCAATTTATATTCAAGTTATATTAATACTTCATGATCTTCGTGGTCAGATTGTAGTGGTTCAATGTCATAATATCTCATCTCTGAGTTCTGACTCATTCTTCTTTCATTATTTTTAGGTGTTATAGAAAATAAAACTGAGGTCTGACCTTCTCTTCGTATTTTCATTACAAATGATCAGTATACACCTAAAAAACAGAAGTCTTAAATTAGATTAGTCACAAACACAGCACAAATTACCCAATTTACATTGCACACACTATATGAGGTACCTACCAGTCATGTTGACAACAAAGTCCGTGATGTTATTTAGAGGAATAGAGTCGATCCCTTTACACCTTCTTTCCGACAAGTAATTATTCATATTTTAAATAACTTTTTAGGGTTCCGTAGCCAAAATGGCAAAAAAGGAACCCTTATAGATTCATCATGTCTGTCTGTCTGTCTGTCTGTCCGTCCGTCCGTATGTCACAGCCACTTTTCTCCGAAACTATTAGAGCTATACTATTGAAACTTGGTAAGCAGATGTAGTCTGTAAACCGCATTAAGATTTTGATGCAAAAATGGAAAAAATATTAAAAATTTTAGGGGTCCCCATAGGTACAACTGAAACAAAAAAAAAATTTTTCATCTAACCTATGCGTGTGGGGTATCTATGGATAGGTCTCCAAAAATCATATTGAGGTTTCTCATATCATTTTTTTCTAACCTGAATAGTTTGCGAGAGAGACTCTTCCAAAGTGGAAAAATGTGTGTCCCCCCCCCCTCTAATTTCTAAAGTAGAGGCATGATAATTCAAAAAAAAATAAATGATGTAGATTACTATAAAAACTACCAACGAAAATTGGTTTGAACGAGATCTAGCCAGTAGTTTTTTTATACGTCATAAATAGTAAACCTCTAAATTTCATTAAATCGACTGAAATATAAAAATAAATCAAAAATATTTTAATTGCATAAAAATAAACCTTATTGCTGCTGCGGAACCCTCCATGGGCGAGTCCAACTCGCACTTGGCCGCTTTTTATAATTGGCTTTAAATAGTTTTCGGCATTTTGACGCTTAAATAACTCACTTTTCCAAGAAATATATCACGCACATTCGAAAACACACTTTGACAGATGACAATTGAAGACGTGAGTGGAAGAATCGAACAAGTAATATTTCGTAACATATGGACAATAACTCATTTTTTCCCTAATTATTTTAATAAAACTTGTGACTTATCTACTTCATAACCTAGCTAATATATCTGGCTACACATACAATCCATAGTTTTTCTATTTCAAATAACTTTTCCGGCCCTAAAGCCTCCATTTAAGCAAAAAACGAGAAGTTTTTGCATGTTACTTACCTTATTCTTCCACTCACGTCTTGAATTATGACATCTCATGAAGCATCTCATAAATATTGTTGCCAGTTGAAGAAATTAGTTTCAATAGATTTCCGCAATATGGCGAGGTTTTTTATTTTATTGGTCGGGCTTTACAAAATTTGATTCAATCGCACTTTGCACTATTCAGAGCTAAGATTTAATTGACTGTTTCCTTCTTCGAAATGAATTAAACATTAAAACTATTGGTCCAATTCTAATGATTTTGATATAGAAATTAGAAATAGAGTAGGCACACCACAGATAATGGTTATTTTCTGTTGCTAAGAAATGTACGGTTCCTGCCGGATACTATTTTGCACATAAGAAGTCGCGAGAAATTATCAAGTTTCATATAAAATTAGCAATGTTGTTTCAGACTGTTCTTGAGCGCGGAGCCGGCGCCGTACGCGGAGTACCACATCATCCCGCAGGGCATCCTCGAGTCCGCCATCAAGATCACCAACGAGCCGCCCATCGGCATGTGGGCCAACTTGCACAAGGTTCACTCAACTTTTTCATTGTTCACTTGTGAGGATGTTACAATTTAATAAAATTTCATACATTTAATTGGAGGAAATTTTTTAACTATATATAAGATTGTCGAAGAGCTAGTGGAGAAAACAGATTGGCCAATTTTCAGTTATTGTCTAGGTATGCAGATATTTGTGAGTGAGTGTGCGAATATGTCTGACAAATGGAAAGACAAAGAAGGACTAGTAAACCTGTTTTTTTTTTGGGTACTGTCCATTAGGCGCTGGACACCTTCAGCCAGGAGACGCTGGAGATGTGCAGCAAGGAGGCGGAGTTCAAGGCGGTGCTGTTCTCCCTGTGCTACTTCCACGCCGTCGTCGCCGAGAGACGCAAGTTCGGCCCGCAGGGGTGGAACAGGTCCGATACATCATTACTACTGACTACTAAGACGTATTATTATACATTAAGTATTTCCAAGAGTTTGTTATTATACGGATAACGTCGACATTTTCAATATTTTCCAAAACATCAAGTTTCGTAACGAATACGTTTACATAAAGGTGCTCCCTCACCGCGAGCATTCACGTATAAAGCTGACTTCACTGTCAGTTGTCACATAGCATTGATGTTACAAGTTGTATCAAGATGTTGCACATTGTATCATTACAAGGTGGCAGTGCGCATTGTAATGCTCGGTTCTCCTCCCTCACTGATATAATGCTCGATATTGTAACGTTACATTACAAGCGAATACTCCCGGTGAAGAACCATAAAAAAATTCTTGATATTTAATTTTAAATCCTATATAGGCAAATCGACTAAAGTCCAAAAGAGAAATAATGTATAAAATTATGACGACGTTCTGTCTGTGTCAAGTGTTTCCTCTTATTCCCTATACAGGGTGTACCCGTTCAACTTCGGCGACCTGTCGATCTGCGTGTACGTGCTGTACAACTACCTGGAGGCGAACCCGCGCGTGCCGTGGGAGGACCTGCGCTACCTGTTCGGCGAGATAATGTACGGCGGGCACATCACCGACGACTGGGACCGCCGCCTGTGCCGCACCTTCCTGCTCGAGTACATGCAGCCGGAGTTGGTATGTACGAGATAGAATATGTAAGCGAGCCCTTAGACGATAATTTTATTGTGCAATATTATTGACCGTCTAGGGTCAATATTGAACGCGCCCGCCTTTCTATCTTGCTGTCAAATAAGTTGTTCAATAAATATTGTGGGTGATATTGCGCAATAAAAGTGATCACTTAAGCTTAAGCGTTGTCAATTAATAGGTATTGGTTGTCCGATGATGATATTATGATGGTCCGAATTGTTTTTTGACACTGTACACCGATTCTGCTGTTTATACATATTATCTAACATTTTATAAATGACAATTTCATTTTTTCTCTCATAATATAAACACACCATGTAACTTAACTAGGTACTTCATTATCTGGCTACAATAATATTACTATTATTATTATATTATAATTATATTAAATCCACATTTCCTTCATTTCAAATCATTTTCCCAGGCCTCCGGTTATGCAAAAAAGCGGAATTTTTTTAACTGTTACTTCCCTGTTTCTTTCACTCATCTCTTCAATTATTTTTGCGTTTCAATAATTACAACCGGGTCAATCATAATGCGAATTGAAGCTGTTGCTCTTTTTTTTCTTTGCCATTTTTAAATAATTAAAATAAGTAATTTTAATTTAAAAATAATTTAATTTTAACTTTCCGTTCAGCAATTTAAAATTCTCAGGTGGACGGTGAGCTTACGTTGGCTCCCGGGTTTATTTCGCCGCCCAACTCGGACTACGCGGGCTACCACCAGTATATTGACGACTTCCTGCCAGAAGAAACGCCCTATTTGTACGGACTACATCCCAATGCTGAGATTGGATACTTGACTACCGTTTCCGAACGCCTCGCTAAAGTAAGTTTTGTAAACTGTGTGTACACGGTACTTTTAGCCAATCCGACCCCGTGTTATACAATACTGAATACGATACTAAGTACTGAATGTTAGAACATATTTTGGTGTTTTTGTTTTGATGACGTAATCAAAGCGAGGATATGCGTAGGTGGTCTTTGAAATGCAGCCCCGAGACACTGGCGCCCAAGCTGGGGGTGGGGCGACAAAAGAAGAAATGGTATGGATAAATGATAATTTACTTTTATTTCAAAGGATTACTTTATAAGATCGTGATTCCTGTCCCTCTCTTGCCTTACACCAACATTTTATATCATTAAGTAATAAGTATGTATTTCAAAATCTACTGATTTTCTTCTGACTTGTTTGCATATTTTGTTTTTGTCGCACGATAATATGCAATCACAAACAAAACTTTTAACTAAGAAATTGGACGGAAATGTGACTCGAGAACGGTAACGATAACGCCTACTATTGTTCAGGTGCGGTTAATAGTGGACGACATAATGGACCGCGTTCCGGAGCCGTTCAACTTGGCCGAGCTGATGGGCAAAGTGGAGGAGCTGACGCCGTACACCATCGTGGCGCTGCAGGAGTGCGAGCGTATGAACCGCCTCATGGGTGAGATACGACGATCGCTGAAAGAGCTGGAGTTGGGACTCAAGGTGAGAGCTTAGGCATAGCATACACGGGGGTAAAAATTGTCTATGTTATAGGCCGAGCACAGCTATAAAATCGGTCGGCAAAAACGAAAGGGAGAGGAAGATGTAGTGATTTTTAGGTTTCTTTTGAGAGGCGAAATGCGATAAATACGGTGCTAACAGCTCGAGACCGAGATGCATCTTGAGTATCTGCTGACTATATTTTATACCGGCCTAAATGAGATTGTACCTACTCATATGCCGATTGCCGCTTCGAGTTTTCATAAGTGATCCTAAATTTGTTTGCGGCCTATGGTGGGTCCAATGTTTTAATAAAATGCACTTAAACGAATATTTCTTCGTTAGGGTGAACTGACAATAAGCAGCGACATGGAGAAGCTGATGGAGTCTCTGTTCATGGACCACGTGCCGGAGTCGTGGACGAAGTTGGCCTACCCCAGCCTGCTCGGCCTGGCCGCCTGGTTCTCTGACCTCTGCCTCCGACTCACCGAGCTCGAGAACTGGTCCGGGGATTTCAATGTGAGTATAATAAAATGTATTATAATGGCTCATGTACTGAAGATTAACTAAGTTTTATTTTCACGGTAAAGAGTGGTTGAAGTCTAGGTCGATTGATGTTTTTATGAAAAAGTAGCCATCGTATAGAATGGATAATGTAGAGGTACATTTTTCTGTAACACAACTATTGTCACAAACTGTCCTTTCACGAGACGCAATGCTTCCCCATACGAATTTATTACAAATCTGTTCAGCCGCTTCATCGTGAAGAGGTAACAGACTGACAGACAAACATACGCTAACGTATTTATAACATTAGTAAGGGTTGATGGAATCGACTTGTTTCTGTTTTTCCGTGAGCAGCTGCCGCCGGCGGTGTGGCTGGCTGGGTTCTTTAACCCGCAGTCGTTCCTCACGGCGATCATGCAGCAGACGGCGCGCAAGAACGAGTGGCCCCTCGACAAGATGTGCCTCAACTGTGACGTCACCAAGAAGTTCCGCGGTGATTTCAAGTAAGCATATTATTACATAATGTTCCTTGGTACAATGTTCTTATCAATAGGTGATAGGCCGAGCACAATGTTAAGGCTTCGAAATTTGCGGGCAGCTCGGCGGGAGCGATGGCCGGCCACCGCCATGTAGTAGAGTATATAGTACGCCGCGTCCTAGGGCACGGCAGCGTTCTAGAGGGGCGGCATAGTTCTAGGGCGCGGCAGATTTCATAAAGTGGCCCACACCCCTATTAAATATAAATTCAGCACTGCCCTTTATAGTGCCCCGCCTCGAGAGGGCGCCAACATCCACGGTCTGTACATGGAGGGCGCGCGCTGGGACACGGTGTCGGGCGGCATCGTGGAGTCGCGCATGATGGAGCTGTTCCCCGTGCTGCCCGTCGTCTACGTCAAGGCCGTCACCCAGGACAAGCAAGACCTGCGCAACGTCTACGAGTGCCCCGTATACAAGACCAGGTTAGTGATATACTGATATAGGACTTGCCAACAGAGTTGTCACCGCACATGTTTTGAGTATTTAAATACCATCGAAGAAATTAATTCATAGGCAGTTGACGAACCTACGTCAATTATTACTGGTCGAATTATTTCAATTCAATGTTAGCTGTGAATTGTGATCTGCTGGATAGGTTTGACATAACTCATAAAGCGACCAAATTACGCAGGTCCGCCATAAGCTGCCTATGAATCAACTTCTCTAATAGTACAAGTTGATAAAGCGAAACCAAGAAATATCTAATGTTTAAAAATGATCGCTTTTGTAGGGACCGACCAAATTCAAACACTCTTGAAACATTATAATTAAGGCGCTATATCGAAAGTAATTTTACCGCAAGGGCAATTTTATACTTAATTTGTATGACTATAAAGTCGTGAATACGCTGCGGCCAGAAGCTATCGGCTCACTCGGAGAACATGCGAAAAAACGTAATTATAATCATTTAAAAAATAACTAGGAGCATTTAAGCAAAATGCTTCTATACGATTTTGAGTTGCAAAGGTGTCTATCAATTAGACTAATTTCCTACAATACATTTTTTTTAAATTTTCGTTTAAAAATAATTTTCAATTTTCGTATTTTTAAGAGGTCACTTCGATCGAGAAATGTATCGAGGCAAAATACATTAATCGTGTTTCTGGTTCTTCTCAAACCTAGATAAGGCTATGAAGATATGCATTACCAGATTTGTAACTTTCTGAGGGTCCTATAGTATTACGTCAGAAAGGACAGTTTTTTCAATATAGCGCCTTAACAGGTCGTAACTCGTAGCCCTTCAATAGACACTTGTTGTTTGTAGCCTTTTCTGTAGATATTAACGTTCCCATATCTTATTTTATGGTAAAGCTACGTTTCTTTATCAGAATGCGTGGACCTACCTACGTGTGGACATTCAACCTGAAAACCAAGGACAAGCCAACTCGCTGGACTCTGGCGGGAGTAGCCCTTCTTCTTGGAGTTTAGTTACTGTACCTAGTTAGTATTTTATTGCTTATGAATTAAAGTATTTTTTTATAATTTTTCGACTTAGTCATTGACGGTAATAATTCATCTTTATATTAATTAATATATTTTATTTATAACGTTCAACAAATACTATTAACCAGTTCGACTTTACAAAAATAGTAGGTATAATATTTTAAAAAGTAACTTGTACATAATATTTGGGGACGGTTTAATTCAGTCTAAATAAGTTACAAAATACGTACGTTTTACTGAAAGTAAGTCTTAAATTAGCACAGTCAACCATAAAACTATACAAAACCTATCATTTCTCTTTAATATATTAATATTAATTAGCAAACAAGTCTGATTTATAGCTAAAATATATAATACTGTACAGTTACAATAAAAGTAAATTATAATCATTGTTTTAAACGAAAACTAATTTGCCTTTGCGTGAAAGAATGTGCTGACAAAGAAGTGTTACGAATTGTAGATAATATTTGTATTTCGGTACAGTAGTGTAGTTACTAGTGATCTAATGTCCTAATGTGCCCCTATTACATCAACTCATACACGAAAGCTTTCAATTATTTTTAAGCTCATTTAATTGATTGTTGTTTACTTATGAAAAGACATTTTACAATGCAGTTCATCAAAATTATCTGTAACCATTTGTCGCATTTGTATGTTTTGCTAGTTTTATCTGGCAGTGACTTAACGTTACCTAAACCTAATGTGCTTTCGAAAAGTAATGTTAATACATAAATTAATGTAAACGTGGTTATCCGCTCTTTACACTTTTGCTCGACTTGGGAGAAGCGTCGTTGTCCGAAGGCGGTTCGGATCCTTTGACGGTAAATGTTACGTAGTACTTCTTGTTCTTGTCCAGTCGCTCGGCCGGCAACGCGATGAGCTGTCGCTCTGTACCGTGCGACACTTCTAGTGTCACGTGCGCTTTTCCCGGTGGCTTCGAGTTTATCTTGGGCAGGAAGCCTTTCGACTTCCTGACCGCTCCCGCCGTGGACGGCTTCGGCATCGTGTGATGATTCCACTTATAAGGAACTGCAATAAACAAAATAAAAATATAGAGATCCTGTCAAGTCGTCATCTCGATTATTAATCGAGACGATTAAAATCAAAATGAAACTTACTATAAGCGGAACATGGTATTCCTGTATATGCGTGAACGGCATGGTAGCATCGGTGCGTCTTGCTCGTACACAGACACGGGTTATCGGGGATACCGCTCATTTTGTATAACTCACTCTCACCAAAATCAAAGTCTATCGGCTTTTCAGGAAGATTGTCTAAATGTCTTTTTCCGCTTTTCTGTAGCTTTCTCAAGCTCTCGTATAAAAATTTTTCGAAACTACTGAAAGAGAAATCTGGATTGCTGTACGGACCGAGGCCGACTGTGCTCAGACTGGATTTATTGTATTCGTCTATAGCTCTTTTCACAAGCACTGATTCGTTTGTCTTGCTCGATCTAATTTGTAAACGTTTCAGTTCAAGTAAATGTTGAAATATCTTCCTTTCGCAGTAATATCTGTAAAAATGTAAATAGCATTTTAAATCTTTTTAAAACGTCCAAGAATAAGATTGAATCAAATATAAAATATAATATTATGGTGTTATTTTGTAAGCAAGTAACTACTGATACCTTCTCATATTAGTTTGAATCCTTTGAGTGACAGACCGCATATCTACAGCATTTTTATCACCCGGCTTTCGGATGGGTATTTTGCTATCAGACCTTCCCGATAGTCTTGCGCTTCGCCTTTGTTGGTAATACGCGTTTAGTCTCGGACTCATTATAAGTCGTTGAGCAGGTCTAGGACTAGGTTCAAAGCCTGAGTCGATAACTGCACTGGACTCGTAACCCCTTTCTGAGTTTTCACTTTTTGACCTTATAGTTAGCCTGCTTTTTGTTCTTCCTTTCTTGCGAAAACGCTTACGTCGACCGTTCACAGCAGAATTACTGTAATATATTTCGTTATCGCTAACACTTGGGACTCTTCCCAGTGACGAGTCTTTTTGCAGTTTCTTTTCAAAAAGTCTATCTTCTAAAGAAAATTCATCTTCCATTCTATTAGATTTTTTTAATATCCCTACTCCTGTGTCTACAGCTCCAATGGTATCTGAAAGAACTTTATAACTTTCGGTTTCGTAAATACTACTCTTTCTACTGCTTGTTTGACTGTCTCTCGCTGACTTTTGTAATCTTTTCGTGGTCTCTACTTGTCTATGATCATGTTCTTTAACCCTGCTCACATTTTCTTGTTCGATATTATCACCAGAAGGTTCATTGCTATCTAGTACTGAAATTATACCTTTATCTGATTTATTTACAACGCTAGCAGTGCTCTTTTTATCTGTTTGATCATTCGATGCTTCTTTTTCATTTTCACTACCGATGTCTTTAATTGGTTCACCCATTAGGTGATCTGACTTTTCTTCAGAATTTTGAATTTTAAATATTTTATCCTCATTTGAGAATGAAACAGATGGGGAACTTTTATTTTGTGTATCTAAATTTTCTTTTTCTAAAACGCTTGACGTTTTATCTAATTCTTGACTTAAAGACGACATTTCCTTAACGTTTTCTATAGAATCGGGACCGGATAGTACTTGAAATGATCGTTTTTTTTCTCTGGCATCAAGAGTTTCTTTTCCATCATTGTCTAATGCTTTATTATTAGCATCAGTAATATTTTTTTCTTCGCTTTTATCTTTTGCTTCAGGCTCGATATTTCTATTTCTGTTATCATCCTTTTCAGAAATTTCTTTACTACCTTGTACTTCTAATGTATTATTTTCTTTGACAACTTCTGGTTCTACCATTTCCTGTGACTCAGCGTTGCTTTTAGCAGAATCTAAGCTTATTTTTTTATCAATAATCTTAATATCTTCACTTTGCAACTTGACATCATTTTCCACACTATTTGTTTCTTTTTCATTTTTGTTTTCACTTAAATCTTTGTGAGTGACTGATAAATTAACTGTTTCTATTGACACATTATTAAAGGGGTCTAGTTTAACGTTAAGTTCTGAGTTACCGTGTTGACTTGATTCCCGTTCCATATGAATCTCTGCTTCAGTAACAACCATATTTGTTTTAACAGACAACGTATCGGTTTCGGTTTCACTTTGAGTTTTACTTTTCATCAACTTATTTTTATCTTCAAAAGCCTCCTGTGAAACGTTTGGAGTAACGTTCCCGTCTTCTTTAACATTCATTTTAGACTCCATCAGATTTGGAGATTCTAAATCTTTGTACTTAACAATATTTACAGTCTGCTTTAAGTCATCATTTTCTATATGTATTGAAGTCTTTTTCCCTTTGCGTTTTGTGTTTTTCCTTTCATTTGAATCGAAACTACTGTCCGAACTTAAACTGGATCTTCTTTTATGTTTTCGATATCGCCTTCTTTTTGTTTCCTTATTGCTACTGGTTTCAGAACTAGTTTCTGTAGATGAATATCGTCGTTGACGATATTTAGAACTGGATCGTTTTTTCCTTGAAGGTTCACTTCTAGACCTACTTTTGCTTTTAGATGTACTTCTCCTATGTTTATGTTTCGATCGTACAGCACACCTTTCAATTTCGCTGTCGTGTCCATCGCTTAAACTTTTTTGTTTTCTTGAAAATTCCTTCCTACGTTCCGAATATTTTTTATTACTTCTACGTTTCGCGACTTCAGCATTTGATGAAGTACTATTTGAATCGGAGTCACCATGTAGGTGACTTAAATTTTTTTTATCTTGACTAGGACTGGAAAGTTCAACTACCTCACGCTTTTCTATTCTGATTCGATCTCGGACGTCAATTTTAGTGCTAGTTACTTTCCGCGTGGGCAAACCTGTTATTGGTGCACCGTCGATAACAATGTGTGCGTTTGTTAATTTTGTGGCAGGTAGCCCACCGTGCATTTGTAAATATTTGGCAGTAGATCTATGACCTCTGCAAGTAGCGCAATCTAATGGCGTCAATGTTTCATTTTTTGAAGACCTCGCTACTGGGTTCACTTCTGCACCACGATCTAGCAATAAACGACAAAGGTCTGCATTATCAGTTGCTGCAGCAATATGTAGAGGAGTACGCCCTTCATGATTTGTTGCATTAACTTGAGACGGTCGACCGTCCAATAGCCATTTTACTAACTCTCTTCTACCCGACGCTACTGCTTCATGTAGAGGCAAATCGCCCTTTGAATTTCTAAGCCACAAATTAGCACCGTTTGCACCTAAAATAAAAATAGTTAATGTAAATTAAAGTTTATAGCACATTATTAGATTTTGCTTTGGCACTGACCTAAGATTCGTACAGTTTCTATTTGCCCCTTGGCAGCTGCCGTGTGGGCTGGGCTTCGACCTCTTCTATCTTGTCTATGAGCGTCAGCGCCATGTTCTAGAAGGGCCGAAGTAGCATCAGCGTGGCCTAGCGCGGCCGCATAGTGTAGCGGAGTGCAGCCGTGCGTGTCGGCGACGTCCACCCGTGCCCCACATAGCCCGACTAGCGTCTCCAAAGCCTCCGTGTGGCCCCTCGCCGCCGCACAATGTAGAGCCGTTAAACCGTCTCTGTTTATATAAAGAATATTTTGTTATTTTTATCTGTCCCTCCCAATAATTTAATTTAATTTAATACTATTATCAGACTATCACATCTTTATCATCATAATAATATATTATGTCATATATACCATAAGAAAAATTAATTCATAGGCACTGTATAATGAATCTACTTTAATTTGTTTAGCTATGCAAAGTATGTAAGTGATTTGTCAACTGGGCTTGTCATGCCCGGTTAAATTGTGTAGCCATCTATTAATCGATTTCTTGGTAAGTACATTACTTACCCGTCAGCATCTTCGACGTTGGCTCCGGCCTGGTGCAGCGCGAGCACGGCGGCGGCTGAGCCGGCTGAGGCGGCCCACAGCAGCGGCGTGCGCCCGTCGGCGTCACGAACGTCCACGCGCGCGCGACCCTCCTTCACCAGCGCGCGCAGAACCTCCAACGCCGCTCCACGACTCTATTGGCAACAATTTATTTTATTTAAAAAATAAATAACAAAGATGTCTGTATGCTAAGCAACAGCTGATTATGTAAGGGTAAAAATTTAGACCTGATGATCGGTGGCCGCTGGAGCGCCACACATTTGCGCGGCATAGTGTAGCGGGTACCCTCCGTGCTGGTCCGGAGTCGCCGACTCGGCGCCGGCAGCCAGCACAGCCCTCAGTGCTCCCACCTCACCACACACTGGACATTTTTACACGTTACGCGCGAATACGTAGAGTACAAAGGTGTAAAAATCTGAAGTTGTTAAGGAAAATTCAGATTTTTCTACAAGTAACATTGCGTAGAGAAATAACACAAATGGTCCGGCGAATAATAATTAATACAATAGATTCCGGTTTGAGAAATCCAAAAATAATAAAAAGCACAACCTGTCGATGATTGACCTATTTGATATTGAACGTTGCAAAAGTTAAACTCTTGACCTTTTGACCGTCAAAGTCCTAATACGTCTAGATAGCGGCGATAAACGAGTTCAAGGCAGTGTGTTCATGAATCATGACTCATGTAATACAATATGCATATCCATTATCCAGTGTACATGCCTGTCCAGTGTCGTCGTCGTCCCCCCCCCCCTAGCCGCTCAATAATAACCCATAACGTCCGTCGTCCACTCTTTCCAAATTATCATTATGATGGATACCATTAATGATTATAATATTATTTATATCAGTAATTATCACAATAGTTGATTATTATTTTTAACAGAAAAATAAAACCAACTTCCAAGGCAAAAACAATAAGAATATTAAGTACTTATTATTATGAGTATTAATATAATTCTTACTCTTAAATAGTACCTTTTCAGAATTAGACTAAATCCCAACTATTTTAAAGTTGGGATTTTGACCTCCTCCTTTTTGGAAGTCGGTCAAAAAGGCGTTTACTAAGCTATAAATCTTATCGGATTGCTTAGTTACAAAATATGTTAACATTTAATAATAATGTAGTGGTCAATAATAAGTCCAAGAATTTCCTGGTCTACCGCAATGTTAGGTGTTTTATTATATTGCTATGCTGGCTATAGAAATCTTGATATTATTATATACTAATATAGTCACAGTATGTTATTAGTAATGATTTATTCATTGAATCATACGCACGAGCACCTACATTGAACTTGATTATTATTATAAGTTTAAGACAACTTTATAAAATATGCAACAACTCTAAGAACGTCATATTATTATGTTATTTTATACCTGATAAGTGATAAGATAAGAAATGCTTTGCAACTTTACTGAAACAACCATGTTTTTAAATATATTGATTACTTGTCGACAGCAGCCATATAAATAAAATATTATGGAAAACATTCGCTTTACAAGGCTTTACACAAAATAATTAATTGTTGTTTTTTTTATTAGTTTAATTGATTTGTTTCGGTATCTTTTTATAACCGAAAAAACCTTTGACGTAAGTTGTATTACCTATATTATGCGCATATTATAACAAATCCAGTAGTATAAAAAGTCCAGTATCCTGCAGGCTGCATAACATATTCGTGGAAATAACGTGATCTTTTAGTTGTTCGCAGTTCACACGCATGTAGGTTCACGAAAAAAGGAATTTCTATTTTCGAATGATCTTCATAATCTATTTGCTTAACACCAAAATCTAATTAGTATTCTTCTTTTATTATAATACTGTTAAATTGCTTCACTTCCCGTAATATCCAGTACTATGTACTATTAGATAAATCGATTGATAGGCGGCGAATCTACGGAATTTTATTATGTTAAGGTGCTCCTTCATCGGGAGCATACGCGCCTTAATATGTTACATTAGAGAATCGGCTTTGAGAGTTACATTACCCCCGCGTTCCATAAAGCGTTGAAAACGATCAAAACGCTCAAAATAGGAGGCATTTTGAGCGTTTTGACCGTGGAACGCGGGGTACAATACCACCTCCGGGCTGGACCATGATCGACGAGCTTTCGCGTGCAATATAACATTACACAAGGTGTAACAAAACTAAGGCCCACTTGCGCCACTCTGGGTTAAAGTTAACTCTGAGTTAAACATCATGTCATATCTGTCACTCACCAAGTCAGTGATAGAGATGACATGATGTTTAACTCAGAGTTAACTTTAACCCAGATTGGCGCAAGTGGGCCTAAGTGGTGTATATTATGTGTTCCTTACATAAAGTTCACTGTGAATTATTTTTTTTGTGATTTGTATGTCCAAGCACCCGCGCGTGATGAATTTTTCCATACAAAGGTAAAAATAAAGTTACTCTTCCAGCGCTGCTACTTTCACATCGAACATATACATACACATATAGGGGATCCATATTCCATACACGCCCTTTTTTTTTGATGCGCAGGGGAAACCCTCTCCCCCCGATGGTTGCTCGCCTTGTCGTGGCGGTGGGGCTCTAGTAACCGCGGCTTGGACAACCGCGGTGAAGCGAAGAGGCAACCAGGGCCGGCCGGTGTCGCCGCCTGGCCCGAGGAGGGCGCTCCCAGCGGACTGGAGGAGTCCGCTGCGGATGCGCACCGAGGTGGGGCCGCAGAGGAAGAGGCAAGTAGGTATTGCGGTGCGCCGCTTGCCCTATCCTCTGCGGCCGAGGTGTGGTCGGTGGCAGAGCCACAGACCTGATCTGCCACATGGCCTCCAAGTAGCAGACTCGGGGGGCGTCTGCTACAGCCTTGGTGGGGGCCGAGGAGGAGGGCGCACGTGTTGTGCGCCCATCGTGGAGTCTTCGGACCGCTGGCGGGGTCGCGGATGTGTGTATCGTTCCCGTGGCCCCGTCAAAAGGCGGCGTGGCGGAAGATGGGGGGGGTTTTAGTGGGTATACCGTGGTCTCATCAGCTACGGGAGTCCCACATCACCGCTCGGGTCGCCCCCTGCGCCTGGGTGGTATGCGTAATGCATTTCCCCCTCCGGGAAAAAAAAAAAAAAAAAAAAAAAAAAAAAGGGGAAACCCTCTATGGGTGCCCCGGGTTGGGGATGTGCCTCAGTTAAGCTGAAGCACCCCGGGGGTATGTGGGACTCCCGACTTCGGTTTACCCACTAAAACCACCTGCGGTTTGCCTTCAGCCGTATACGAAGGGATATCCTGGATCTGTCTAACACAGGACTCCCTCCACGACCGACCGGTCTACCTCACAAGGGACCGGACTTCCACCAAGTTAGGGAACGCTTAGGCAAACTAAAGCTTTCCCCTCGGCGCCGGGACTAGCTAAGCCGGGCAGGTTCCCATCCTGAACCGGAGCCCCGTGGGAAGTTATTGGAGGTTCGCATAGCGACGCCTCCGCACTCCCGTCCTACATTCCGTACACACCCTAAAGTATTATCACTTAGTTTTGTTACACCCTGTAGATTTGACTGTGAGCGAAAAAAGTTCACCCACTTACAAAATTTTAAATAATTGTATTAATACTAATATAATATTTTACTATCGAAAACACCTTCGGAATGGACCTAGCCGATATAATAGCGCCGAGACCGACTAATAAATTATTATATATTAACATTCTGTGTTAGGATGATAAATTACGTTAAAGGCACTAATTAACGATAGTTAAGTGTACTCCAGGAGAAAGTACGTAAAAAGTAGAGCCCTTGAATTCTGAAATAAATACAAGAGTTTTTATTTAAGACTTGTAGTTGTATGACCTGTCACAATAATCTATTTCTTATTCGGTATATGAAATATTACATAATATTTTAATCACAAAATGTCAGGGTCATGATATGAGTAATAAATAGTAAGGTCAAGTGTGAGTGCTGACTTGTAAGTCGCTTGCTATTATTCAAACGGGATGCGTGTTGAAAATAATTACAAATAATAATTAGAGTGGTTATTAAAATATACTTACTCTAGGATTTAATAAAGTAGCTAAAATGTCATAATTTTATAATTTAACTTTACTATTCGCTGCCTCGCTGGTAACTGGATTAGGCTATCAAAATCACCCCACAATATGAATGACCAATAATAAATGCCCGTTATACTTATTTACAAGCCGCTGTCCTTCACTAGTACAATAACATTTTCGTTTTTACTTTTTGTTTTGTAGAGAACTTCAATTGAAGCTCACTAGGGATCCGAACTTTAATAAATCTTAAATTTCCTTAATTTGTGAGTTTTTTGAGGTAGGTAAAGTAGGTGGTTTACTTAAGTTTACATAACTTTTAGTAACTTACACGTATGTTCGTTGTAAGACATTAGAATAATGGGAAGATACCAATATAACCCCAGAACAAGACCATCATCTTATACACAAAAGAAAGCGGGTATCAGCAGATGGACCAACTCACAATAATTATTATTCCTACAATATGCCAAGCAAACCATTATTTACCCGTGGCCCAGTGAACGACCGTGTGCTGCTCGTCGTCCTGCGCGTTGACGTCGGCGCCAGCGGCGAGCAGCGCCTGCACGAGCGGCACGTTGCCGTGCACCACCGCCAGGTGCAGCGGCGTCAGGCCGTCAGCGTCGCGCGCGTCCGCCAGCGCCGGCGCCGCCATCAGCACGCGGTCCGCGCACGCCGCGCGCGCCTCCCCGCTCGCGCCCGCCCCGCTTGACGCGCAGTAGTGTAGCGCGCTCCGCAGACCTCTATCCCGGACGCGCACAGACGAAGGCTGCCAATCATTGAATATAGTGAGAAATTGATCCATTGGCAGATTGTGGCCCTACGTTATTTGGTCGGGCTATGTCAGCCGAGACCTGCAGTTGACCAAGTTTGACCTTATTACAACCCGACCGAAAGACGCTCGTCCACCATCTACCTATGAATCAATTTCTCTGATGGTACAATGTTACAAAACGTTGGACGCGTTGAACTTTTCCTTTCCTAGGTTTCCTGTCTTTGTGTTGTTGGATGTACGAATCAATTTACACATCAAATCGGTCGAAACTTAATTTACTCGTTTGTCGAGTGCTAAATGAACATCGTCGACCGCTAAACGACAGGTCGGTTGAGGGCCTCGAGGCTCGTGGGTCGTGTCATTACTCACTTGCCTCGTATACGAGGTAATGTGAGAACGGTTCCGTTGAAGTAACATGGGGCCGATCCCGCCTATTGATTGACTTGAACTATTGTGTGCCGTGTATTGGGTGCACGAGCACCCCAGTCCCCACACCTCCTCCCGCGAGCGTTGCATGAATTTCCATAAACATTTTCACTTTCATCGTAATCATCTATCAATGATTTTATGAGCTTTTAATGATTGTAGAAGATGTTTTTAAAAATTAAACAAAGTAATCATAATTTGATTACAATAAGTAACAAGTTAGGTAAGAAGATACTCAGGTCCCGACCCAATAAAAAGGCTTACAATGGTCAAAGATCGTACCCAATAAAACAGCCCGACGTGTACCCAAATAAATTAATGCATAATATCTACATATTGGGTTTCCGTTTTTCTTTAAATATATATACCTCCGACCCAAGTTAAAAATGTGCTATTACATCTGGTATTTTCGTCAGGCATCGAATTCGGAGAGCCTTAAACTATAGCCTTAAACCAAAGCTTTTAACTTTTTTGTCTTTCCGGCTGTCACATCTGCACACTTTACCAAACATTCATTAACCAAGCTTGCAAGAGCTTTAAAGTTTAAACTTCATTTATTGTAGTCATTGAATCAAAATGTATTTTTGAAATTAACTTAGCTTAAAAAATATGTAGAGACTCATCACTCAATGCATTAGCCGAGGCGGTAGACCACTAACCAATGATTTACCTCGAGCCCCAGTTGTGGGGACATTTGTAGGCTTAGTGCACCAGAGTTTCGGGGATGGCATTCCATTTTACTTTAGATGCCACAGTCACTTGACCCACATCGACAGTTATATATACATCAACTCGGAAATGGTTTCATTCTGTTTACAGACAAATGGATGGCGGACGGCGAAGCTCGTTCGCGGCACGACGTATCATCGCGTGCCTCACTTAGTATCAAAACTAAACCTCTATTATTTTTAGTGTGCCTCACTAGAAATGTTGTTCTTTATTGCTGTACTGCACCAAGGTGAGCAAAATCTTTCAATTTAACAATTAAAGTTTCCTCGAAGCACTTTGCGACTGAACCTTCATCGAATTTATGTAATTCTCTTGTTTAGGAATTTAATTCGCAACATTGTGGCAGGAATTTACTTTTACGATTAGTATCAATCTTCAAAAATTCGGTATTGAATTAATCTTAAAAATTTTGCCTTAGTACTTCCTTTCTTAAATTTCTACCTAAGTAGGTGAAAGTACCAAAAATGGAAGGAAATAAAAATTTGAAAAGGATTGAAGAGCCTAAAGAAGCATTGAACCCAGTAAAATCTACCTCTTGTCCTACCTACACAGTCTAAAGAACACTAACAGTAGAATAACGGTCTAAAGAAAACTGATGTCTCAATCCTTGCAATCCAGCGTTTATAAAAATTTGCTCGTAAAAACTACATAATATTATGCAAAAACAAATCATATAAACATACTGTATTCGACTGAAGTTTGCGAAAAAAAAGTGTTCCCGTATTGCGGCACTTACGTCGGCGTTGAGTATTTCGACGACAGTGTTGTAGTCGGCCTGCTGGCAGGCGTACATGAGCGGCGTGCAGCCCTGCGCCAGCGGGACGTTCACATCGCCCTTCTTGCCGACGTTTCTTTCGCGCTTTATCTTTGCGCTCTTATCGAGGAGATCGTCGGTGCGATTCTTCTTGGACTTCTTTAGTATGCTCGGGATGGGCTCGCCCCGGCCGCTCTCTCCGCGTCTTTCCATGCCAGCTCGCGGGGGCGGGTGTCGCGGCGGCCACGTGCGGCGTCAGCGGCGAGGCATGGTGCCGACGAGCGGGCGCGGAGGGCGCGAGGCTCCGACTGACCCTCGATCGGCGATCCTCGGCGGCGCGCCCGCCCACTGCCCGCTCGGACTCGCGGCTCCGGGCGGCACGCGACGCCTTATCAAACACATTTCACGAAACCGGGTCACCGTTTCATTAATTTGCTGTCGAACTGAGAATGGGTTTCAAGGTTTCATAACGCTACCGTTTCTGATTATGTAATAAGTTGCGCCCTATAGATTTTACTCCATTACCCTACATACCCATTTACATCATACGTGTAACGTGGGTGTTATACAAAGCCTTTGTCTGTAAGCTGTAAATAATGATAGAGTTTTTACTTTTGTTCATACGTAGATCTTTTCAGAAATGACTCGCCTTTTTAGCGCCGTCGTGCGTCGTAAAAAATAGTACTTGTGAACTACGAATAATATAGCATTTATTTATAGCATAGGAATTGGGAATGTAAAAGTTCAGTAAAGTTGGATTCATAAAGTTAATATACACCTATCGGAATAGAGCAACAAACTCGAGCTGTCAAATGAAACCGAAATTAATTTTCATCTGTGTGAAAAATATATTTTTTTTTAATTTATTTTAATTTATTTATGTATTTATTATACATTCTTACAACTACGTATGTGTATACGTATACACTTACACAAGCATGATTGAACATGAATTCTATGAGATTTAAATTGTCAACGGGCTGCAGATCGATGGACGTCAAAAAAAAATGCTGCTGTCATGTATCACACGTCCTTTTATACCACGCAGTGTTAGTTGTTATCATAGACTTATAATATACTGTCGTAAAGACCACCTGACAACCCGAAAATGCGTGACGATTTTCGATCTGTCAATGTGTGCGTGTACTAGTGATGTATCTTTTACTATCGATAGTATAGTCCGTTCGAGTTATTTTACCTGAGTTTCTATGAGAAATAATTAATAAATAATATGCAACTTTGGCAGATTTTGTATTTCAAATTAGGTATCATATTATATTTTATTTGGCAGAAAAAAGGTGACGATCGAAAAGTATAGATACACATTTTCGTTTGGGGTGATTTTTCAATCGTCGGATATGTTATGATATGAGGTTTTAAGGGTAAATAATATACACATTATAAAGTTACTTATTTATTACTCAGGTAAAAGCTATCTGAAAAATCAACCCTTACATTATTAGAAATGCAAATATAATGTTGAAAGTAAACAACACACATAGTATATTATTTATTCTTAAATTAAATGCATATCATAATACTCTTACACACCCATTACATTTTTAGATTGGTTTTATGTTATTGTTAAATACCGATAAGTATATCGATAAATTTGATTCAAGCACTAGCGTATATGTAAAAAATTTTTATGAAAAATTTTTCATCAAAAATTGTGTAATTTAAGAACAATAGTATCTTTGGTTACGCAAAATATGAAAGTGAAAGGGAGGATTGATATTATTTTATTTGAAATACAGAACTAAAGACAGAATATAGCAAAAATAAACACATCGTAGCAATTAGGACATGAAGATTAATTACCCGTGAAATGTATATTTTTCAGTATTATTCCTATGACTTACACTGCAATCACTCACAGAACAAGTTATCATTGTTATATTTAATAGTATTTGTTCAAAATAACAAACGATTAAACAATAAATTGCAAATACCGAAAGGGCACAAAAACGCGTGTCGACTTGTGACGACCTGTCATATAAAAGTGGTTACAGTTCACATTAGACTGCCTCTCTCTTTTCATCTTGTTATAATTCCATAAAGGATTTTCTTCTCTCTCGCACTCTTTGTTGGTCTATGCATTCTAGGTTTATGGTTGTTATTGATAGTGACATCTCGCTTGCTCAGGCCTTCGTTTCTCTATTCCGCTAGGTATATTAACTCATTAAGCTGGCTCCATTCCACCGCGGCGCACGGAGATTCTACGCACGTGCGTCAAGCTTCGCTTTGTAAGAAAATATATGTGACTGTGTCCATTGTCCAACCCACGGACACGCTACGCACTAATTGACTCAAGTCAAAGAAATAAAACCGAGCACGTCCACGCGTGCGCGTGGTCGTGCACAGCGTGCGCCGCGGTGGAATGGAGCTTTAACTTTAGGGCTTCATTCCACCGCGGCGCACGGAGAGACTACGCACGTGCGTCAAGCTTCGCTTTGTAAGAAAATATTATATGTGACTGTGTCCACTGCAACCCACGGACACGCTACGCACGAATTGACTCAAGTCAAAGAAATAAAACCGAGCACGTCCACGCGTGCGCGTGGTCGTGCACAGCGTGCGCCGCGGTGGAATGGAGCTTTAACTTTAGGGCTTCATTCCACCGCGGCGCACGGAGAGACTACGCACGTGCGTCAAGCTTCGCTTTGTAAGAAAATATTATATGTGACTGTGTTCACTGCAACCCACGGACACGCTACGCACGAATTGACTCAAGTCAAAGAAATAAATTCGTGCACGTCCACGCGTGCGCGTAAACATGCACAGCGTGCGCCGCGGTGGAATGGAGCCTTTATGGTTGGATTAATAAAGTTGACATTTAAAACTTTGGTGCTCCAATTAAAGAGCTCTCGACTAAAAATTAAATCTTCGACATAAAATTGGTAGGTAGTAATAATAACAACATAATGGCATGATTATAAATCAATTTCCATAAGACGTAGATCACAACAAAGAACATACACGCCCTCATATTGTACTCGGCGGCAAGGCTCTACAAAGTCGTTAGAATATTATTACGATTTACGAAGCGGTCATTATTGCTGCTTTCAGTCCGTCCGTGTTATATTCAAGGTTACTGTGTTTTGAGAACGGAACTGGTGAAGGTAACGGTAGCCCTATTTCCCGAAAAATTTGGATGCAAACTTTTTCCTAAGTTTAGATCGTTTTCAATGTAGACTATAATATAGAGACGTAACGTGATAATTTAATTTGTAGTGAATATTTATGAGCTTGGCTCTACATAAAGTCTGTATATCAAGTTCGAGTGTACATACTTATTATATTTTATTATTGGTATATTCTATTTGAATGTTGAACGATTATTTCATCGCCCATCGGCCGCGCCGCTTGCGAACCAATTTTTAAAATAGTCTTGTCTTAAATTTTCTCACCTATGATATTAATCCTTTAACAACTTTACCCAATATGACGTCCATAACTAATATTATTTTAGTAAATAAAATACTATTATAGCATGGGTATTGCCTATAACTATTAGGTATACTTTCGTAAATAGCTTAGTGACTAACGGTGACGTCAAAGTTCAAACACTATACTTGGTGGTCGATCGCTATCGGGCTAGCTTACGTGGCCGCTTACAGGAAACTTAGAAGTATAGATGAATGTCATAAAGCACACAAACTTTTCAAGGATCACGGAATGTAAAGAGTGTAACAAAACAAAGTAATATTTCAAAATACTTAAGGCTGTGTAACGTGTATGTGAAAGTAGCAGCACTGAAAGAGTTACTGTTGACTTTTATATAATTCTATGAAAAATTCTCCAACTTCATGAAGTTGCCTCTTTACTCTTTTAGCATTGCTCTTTCAATGTGAACTCTATAAGGAATACACATTACACATACACACACTAAAATAATATTATCATTTATCACTTTGTCTTGTTATACACAGTATACTGTGAGGCCTCCGTGGTCTAGTGGTACAGAGCGCGGCTCTTGACTCGGAAGTCGTGGGTTCGATTCCCGCGTTGGAAACATGTTATTTCCAAGTTTGGTTAGGACAATGCAGGCTGATCACATGATTGTCTGACAAGTAAGATGATCAATGCGTCGGATGGGCATGTAAAAAGTCGGTCCTGCGCCTGATCTCTCACCGGTCGTGTCGGTCTGCCGTCCCACTGGGTTATGACTTATGAGAGTAAAGGAATAGAATGCTCTTGTGTACTGCGCACACACTTGGGCACTATAAAAATACTCCTGCGTAGCTGGCCTGGTTTCAATGAAACCGGCCACCGTCACCGAAACCGGTGTGGGAGCTATTATTATTATACTGTGAGGCTTTATACTACTTATATACTTTATACTAATTACTATGTATGGCTTTATATCTATAGGGGTATAGAGTTCACAAACAACAACCCCTACACTACGGGGTTTCAAATTATATCGTGTAAGTTGTTACTATAGTTATTATACAACATGACTGGTGAGACATTACCGATACTTATGGAGAGTACTCTGTACTCGATTCTCATTATAATTATGTAATAAAATTAGGTTCTTAATTTTTTTCCGAATTTCTCAAAAATAAATCAATCATGGATACTAAGTAAATTACGCGGCTAGGCAAGTAGGCATACTATGCGGCCGGTGCAGAGGCGTGCGCTACCAAAGAAACACCACACAACTACCCTTCCCGCGCGCGGGGTCCATGCGTTGGGTAAATAATTATTTAACTTTAAGCTACATTTACTCAGTGATCAATTGATATTATTTTTTTTATATTCTTTTTTTTCAACTAATATAATAGCCAAATATCACGTCCTCGAGTATTGAACATGTCTCACCAGTCACGCAGTAGTATTTTTGGACCACTAATTATGAGAACATATTAATTAAATCATAAAATGTTAGAGCATAATATAACATTAATACATTCGATTGCTGTAATTATAATAATAATATCTATGGACGCTTCACACCACGTCAGTCTGGCCCCATGCCTGAAGGACTTGTGTTACAGGTACCAGACAACGGAAATATATTTAATACTTTCATACTATACATATATTTAAGATTTTTATTATAATATGATAAATATTATATTTAATAGACATCCATGACCCAGGAACTTTTTGAAAAACTTTTTGTTCCGTCGGCGGGATTCGAACCCGCGACCTCCGGCTTAAGCTACCAACGTGCTATCCACTGAGCCACAGAGGTCGTCAGAGATTGATATAAGTAATTTCCAGACGCAAAATAACTATTACATTTCCAGAGATTGGAATTTATAGTAATATACTTTCTTAGTATTAAATTATTGATTATTTTAAAATGTTATTATAAATAATACTTAGTGAGCTTAGGCTTTAGGGTTTAGAGCATATTAGAACACCTGAAGTGCACCCAATTTAAAGAAAAAATATTATTAGCTGCCTGTGAACCTTCGACGGTCGCGGTAGTCTATACATATAATAAAACTGTAGAAATGTGAATTCTGTACATTAAAGATATCCAAAAAATAATAAGCGGGGGGGTGGCATTTGATCGCTATAGAAGCCAAAAATGTGGTTAGTTTTTTGTCTGAGTCTGTCTGTCTGTCTGTATGTTTGTTCCACTATCACACGAAAACTACTGATCCGTTTTGAAAGCGGTTTTCGCAGATATATTTGTCTTCTTCCAACTTAACATCTGGTGTATAAAAAAAATTCCCCCCACCCCTCTACCCTCTAAGGGGGCAAAAGAGGGGTCAGATTTTGTATCAAACTTTTTTCTATAACACGAAAACTACTGCTCCGATTTGCATACGGTTTTGGCAGATATATTTGTCTTCTTCCAACTCAACATCTGGTGTATAAACTCCCCCCCCCCCTCTAAGGGGACCAAAACGGGGGTCAGATTTTGTATCAAAATTCTTTCTTTAATGGACTTACTTCATATTATTAACTGTATTTTCCAACTTAACATCAGGTGTTTTTTCCCCTTTCCCCCCCATTTTTCCCCCCACCCCTCTTAAGGGGCAAAAGGGGGGGGGGTAAGATTTTGTATCAACTCATGAAATAGAAATACTTTAAATGGCAAAACAACATTTGCCGGGTCAACTAGTATGAAATAAAATATTTTCCTTTATTTAATAGATACGTAATTAAAGCCATTTATAAAACGTATCATACGTTTTATAAATGGCTTTAATTACCAGACGAAGTCGCCGCGTAGACCGTACTCTACGTCTAAGCTACGTATCTTAGCTTATTTAAAAATCGTGATTTTCTACAACACTAGTAACTTTAATGTTTTGTATATTAATAAAGCGATCGTAAGCGAGTATACTCGAGACGTGTAAAGTAATTATAATAAAGTAAATTAAGTTAATTATAAGCAAAGTGGGGCATGCACCGACCCAGTTTCCTCGCCGTGTTTACTTGTGTCGACTGTCGACTCCCGATACCCGGTGTGTGCTTACACAAGACGCGTAAATGATATTACCTGCCACGTCAAATATGTAGAGCTTGAATGGAATATTCTAGAATTTAAAAAAAGTAAAAATTTTAACATTGTAATATTCGTTGTAGGACAAATCGCATTGCTTTAGCTAACTGTGCATTTGCCAAATCCAAGGCTTTTGATAACAAGACCAGTCAATAACTAAAAATCTGAAATAAATCGAATTAGGTATATGCGATTACAGCTGTACCTCTAATAAACTTATTAGTAAATAAGTAAGTTATTGGTTAGCACAGCCAAATTCAAAATGCGCTGAGCAAAGTTTTTGGGCCTTGTTAGCGCCATCTACATTCTCGCGGTATATCCCATACATTTTATGAGCTTAAAAGTCGTCTCCCATTGGCGCATTTAAATATGAGCGATATCTCCTTCCCTTTCCCACTGACGCCGCACGCATGCTGCCTATTGGACGAGAAGTGGCGTGATTTTTTCGCCCGCGCAAGAGCACCCTCTGGAGGAGATATTGTCAAGAAACTCGAAAAACGTCGCTCGCACCGGCCGCACCTCGGCCGATATATATCCGCTATTATCCCGCTAATCCTGTGTTTAATCCGCTAATAAACTGTGAAACTTTAACAATAAGTGAGAAGTGTATTGTGTAGTGCAGCAAACCACATCGCGCAGAAGAGGAGACGAGAGTTGACGCCAGCCAGGATCCAGCATCAAGGTAGCGTGCTTTCCGTTCCTCCTTCCCTACAGTATCGCTCATAATATCTATATTTTGCATACTACTGGCGACTACCAGCCGCCTTCGAATACAGTCCACTTAAAACCTTTAACTAATATAAATTAGTATCTAATTTCCGCAAGTCGCCAGAGGCCCAGTGCCACCATTGGAGGTGGTTCCCTTTGAACCGCACCCATTTTTTTGGGTCCAGTCGAGACGGATTCCCATTTTTGGTCCAGTCGAGCTGGATCCCAATCATTTTTGGTCCAAACGAGCCGGACGCATCTCATTTTAATACCGCATAGTTTTCTCCTTGAATATCTACATATTTAGCTGTGGTTCAATGCTGTACTCCTAAAACTAATTCACTATAAATACTTATAACCCAGTACGTGGTTCTCCTTCCCGCACCGCACCGCACCGCAGTAGGTAATTGCTACCTACATCTATAATAATTATTATATTATTATTATAGTGTCGCTTGTAAATTCCATATTTCAAGCGCTTCATTTAAACCGCCTAAAGTGTTGCCTTTTATAATTGCAATTTACGCATACCGCATATCGCATACCGCATACCGCTATCGCATACCGCAATTTACTTAATAATTTTTCTTTTCCCGCATAAAACACAGGATTAATATTAATATTATAACATACTCCCGCACCGCGTACCTTACTTCATAATAATTATTATTACAAGTAGGTACTTAATATTTTTACCGCTATAATCACCCGCTGTAATTTGTACAACCGCATAATATTTATATTTTATTTACACTTCCGCAACCTCAAGTATTTTATATTTGTTCGCACATAAATACTTAGGTACTTAAATACTTTATATTTAGTCTCATAAGGTCGTTATTATATTCACTTACACATAATGTCGAAAGGGTCGAAACAAGACAAACAGTCTATTTTAAATAGTAAAGAGTTAGCCATATTATTAGCTAAACGTAATGTTTTATTTGAGCGCGTTCAAAACATTTACGATCGCTCGAAAAACGCTGAGTCATGCGAGGCTGATAAGGAATTATTCTTAAGTTCTTGCATGACAATAGAGGAAATTCGAACTAATTTTCATAAATTGTTAGACGATTATAACGCCGAGTTACTATCTTTAGATCCTGATTACCAACCAGACTATCAAGCATACATGTCATTCGAGGAACTGTATTGTGTTATAAAACGCGTACAATCACGCTTAGATAGTAGTAATTACGCTAAGCCCAGCGCCGCGGCTTGCATCGGTACAGTACGTATGCAGCCGAAGCTGCCTGCAATCGAGCTCGTGTCATTCGATGGTGATATACGCAATTGGCCGCTTTTTTATGCAAGTTTTAAATCTACTGTGCACGATAATGGCTCTTTGACCGACGCTGACAGATTGTACTATCTATTAGGTAAACTGTCACCGAAGGCGCAGACTGTGTTTGCAGGGGTTACACCGAATGCGGAAAATTATCAAATAATATTTCAATCGCTTCTTGATAGGTATCAGGATACTCGCGTCCTTGCATCTACGTATTTAGATCAAGCTTTAAATCTTAAATTGTCTGGACCCGCTTCAGTTTCTAATTTCCAATTATTTATGAATAACTTTGTCACCGCAGTAAACTCTTTAAAAAACTTAAAATTAGACGACCTTTCAGATTTCATATTGCTACAACTCGCTTTGAAAAAGTTCGACCGAGACACTATACATGCGTTTGAAATGACGGAGCGCAACAATAAAATACCTACGCTCGATAGTTTCATTTCTTTTATAAGAGATCAATCTCGAATATTTCTTAACACGCAAACTATTTCATACAATAGTTCATCTCATAATATTGGTAAACAAAGTTCGCATAAATTACGAAGCAAAAATTACGCTCCAAATCCGCAGTCGTACGTAACATGTTCGGAATCTAATAATATTAATAATAACTCGCATAATATTAAGTGTATGTGCAACAACATTGTGCACGATCACTTTTTTAAATGTCCCGCTTTTAATAACTTAACTCCAACCGCTCGATTTAATTATGTAAAGGATAATAAAGCTTGTGTTAACTGTTTGAGTTTAAAACATAAGACAAGTAACTGTTCAAGTAAATCCAAGTGTCGTTCTTGTAATAAACGTCACCATACATTACTTCATTTTAATAATAAAGATTCGCCGCGCATCATAAATAACAATCCTGTTTCTAGCGGTCAAGGTCATCGCGATAACGCTGCAGCCGCGCCTAGTGATAATTCCCAGTCGGAAGTTTCTTTGTGTAGCACACTTGTCGCGCGGCCGGCGGCGCGCACGCAGGATAATTGCAGGACCGTGCGGCAGTGCACAAACACTACTATACTGCTAGCTACCGCGCAGGCTATTATTTATGATGCTAATGGAACGCCGATAGTTGTGCGTTGTTTACTAGATAGCGCATCACAAAGTAGTTTTATTACTTCCCATTGTTTCCGACGTCTCGGACTATGGAATAAAATGAAAAATTGTAATTTAATAGTAACAGGAATCGGTGGCTCGGAAAAACCGTGTAAGGGTTCCGTAGATATTAAAATATATTCGCGCCTTAATAATAATATTAATTTTAATGTTTCCTCGCTTATCGTGGATAGTATTACGGACATGTTGCCGAACGCTCATGTGGATGTATCCGCACTTACTCATCTCGAGAGATTGCCTCTCGCAGATTTAGATTTTGCGCTTCCGGGTAACATTGATGTTTTGATCGGAGCTGCAGTATTCCCGCACTTGCTGCTACCTAACATAGTACGCAGTGAGAAAAATAATTTACCTCCCGCTATTGAGACGGTATTAGGGTATGTGATTATGGGTGCCGTACCTACGTCACATAATTCTCGTTATACTACGTCTTGCTGTTCTGTTCTTCAAGAAAATAATAATAATATTAATTCTCTCGTAAAGCGATTTTGGGAGCTTGAAGAGATTTCCGCGCCGCCCTCGATGAGTCGCAAGGACCTCGAGTGTGAAGAACATTTCCGCGCTACTACTGTTCGCGATAACAGTGGTAGGTATATAGTCGCGTTACCATTTTGTGGTGACCCTTATTCGCTAGGCGATTCATACGCCGTCGCTCTCCGACGTTTTCATTGTTTAGAACGTAAACTGAATTCGTCGCCTAACTTACGCCGCGCTTATGACGATGTCATTCGTGACTACATCGATAAAGATTTTTTGAGCCCAGTTACGATTGATAACACTAGCTGCGCTCCCGCATATTATATTCCGCATCACGGTGTAGTTCGCGAGGATAAAATTTCCACTAAACTCCGCGTAGTTTTAGACGCTAGCTGTCGGACTACATCGGGCCAGTCTATCAATGATATTTTGCATACTGGACCGAATCTACAGGGCGATTTATTTAATATAATAATAAACTTTCGTCTTTTCAAAATTGCTTTGTCAGCTGATTGTCGACAAATGTTTCTTAATATAGGTGTTCGCGAATCTGACCGTAGATTCCAACGTATATTTTACCGCTTTAATAATAATGAACCATTAACGGTTTACCAATTTAACCGCGTTTGCTTCGGACTTAGGTCCAGCCCATATCACGCCTTACGTGTTGTGCGTCAGCTGATCGCTGATGAAGGCGATAATTTTCCCGCTGCTGCGTTAGCAGCTTCTCAGTCTTTATTTATGGACGATATCGTTTGTAGTGTTATGGACACCCCGCGCGCAATTTCGCTTTGTGAAGAGCTTATTCAGCTTTTCAAGCGAGGCCAATTTGATCTTGTCAAATGGACGAGTAATTCAAAAGAGGTTCTCGCACACTTATCTGATTCGCATAAGGCCTCACCGGACATTGAGTTCGATAGGTCCATTCCGCATAAGGTCCTTGGCCTACGCTGGGACAGATCGCGAGATTGTTTTCGCTTTGACGTCGCACTGCCTGATCCTAAGTGCACCAAACGCACAATGCTGTCCACAATAGCTCGACTTTGGGACATAATGGGTTTCGTGGCTCCCACCATTTTGTACGCCAAGCTCTTAATAAAAGAGCTTTGGTTGGCAAAGTGTGAGTGGGATGACACACCTCCCGAACATATAGTCGCAGCCTGGAAACAGTTTTGCCGCGAGCTTCCCAAGCTCAATCAAATTATGATACCGCGTCATTTAGGATTGGTCGATGGATGCAGTGTTAATTTAATAGGTTTCGCCGACGCTAGCGAAAGGGCTTACGGCGGAGTAGTGTATATGCAAGTCCGCAATGGCTGTAACTACTCTGTGCAATTAGTTTGTGCCAAGTCCAAAGTCTCGCCAGTTAAAACCATTTCGATTGCAAGACTTGAATTGTGCGCAGCCCTTCTGCTGTCACAATTGCTTCGCAAGGTCAAGGACACAGTTTCGTCCCACTACCGCATTAATAATATTTACGCTTTTACTGATTCCAAGGTAGTACTTGCTTGGATTTATTCTTCCCCGCATCGCTGGCAGACTTTTGTCGCCAATCGCATTACCAAACTCATAGAGTTGGTTTCCCCCGCTTGTTTTAATCACGTCCCGGGTATTGAAAACCCCGCTGACTGCCTGTCTCGTGGAATCCCTCCAATGCTACTTCTTGATCATCCCCTGTGGAGTCGTGGTCCACCCTGGATTAGCCATGATCCGTCAGAGTGGCCCATTGAACCCTACAGAGAGGACACAGAAGTTGAGGACGTACCCGAACAGAAGTCTGTCTCTCATCCCGTGGTCGTTGAAATTACGCAATC
Source organism: Plebejus argus (assembly GCA_905404155.3). Taxonomy (NCBI): domain Eukaryota; kingdom Metazoa; phylum Arthropoda; class Insecta; order Lepidoptera; family Lycaenidae; genus Plebejus; species Plebejus argus. Next base: position 6,484,626 of record FR989930.1, read on the forward strand.
CCCGTTTTATACACTCGCACAGCGCATATCTTCTTGGTCTAAGTTGTTACGCGTTATTGTTTATGTCTGCAGGTTTCTTAGGAAATTACCTAAAGGAACTTTTATTTCAATATCCGATCTGGAGTTCGCGGAACGCAAAATATTATTAGCCGTACAGGCTGTTCATTTCGATAATGACATTCAAAGTTTAAAAAATAACCTACCTGTCTCCCCCGCTCTTCTTAAACTTAAACCGTTTCTCGATGAGAACGGTATAATACGCGTCGGTGGTCGTCTGTCTAATTCAGACGAGCCGTATAACTATAAGCATCCGTGCATTCTTCCGCGTCACGATCATGTGGTCGATCTTCTTGTTGAATTTTATCACAAAAAGCATCTCCATGCCGGCCCAGAGTTACTTATGTCCTTACTCAGGCAAAGGTACTGGATTTTAGCTGCTCGGCGAACCATTCGCCAGAAAATACATAAATGTAACACGTGTTTTAAATTTCGTCCGCGTCCAACTTATCCTCTTATGGCAGACCTTCCTAGCCAACGCGTGAATCAGGTAAATAAAGCTTTTACATTTAGCGGCTGCGATTACGCAGGACCGATACAGTACACTCCAATACGTGGTCGTGGTATTAAAAGTCGTAAGGCTTGGTTATGCATATTCACATGCCTAACAACGCGCGCTACGCATATTGAAGTTGCGACGGATTTAAGCACGGTGTCTTTTCTAGCAGCACTAAAACGTTTTCTTTCGCGCCGCGGTCCTATACAGTGCTTGTACTCTGATAACGGCACTTGTTTCGTGGGTACTAATTCTTACTTACGCGATTTATATAAATTTCTAAATAAAGAATACCGCACGCGTCTCCAAGACGAACTTTTGGTCAATCACATCGATTGGAAATTTATTCCGCCCGCCTCTCCGCATTTCGGAGGATGCTGGGAGAGCATGGTTAAGGTAGTAAAAACGCACCTCTTTAAGGTTATAGGACAACAGATCCTTTCCTACGAGGAACTTTTAACTGTCCTCGCTCAAGTCGAGGCATTAATAAATTCGCGCCCGCTTACTACATTGAGTAGTGATCCCGCTGAGCCTACCGCGTTAACTCCTGCGCACTTTCTAAACACAGTGCCGTTGTCGTCTCTACCCGCACCTGAAGCAGACTCATCTAACATGCTTCAAAGACATACACTGCTTGACAGACTCGTGCAGTCATTTTGGCGGCGCTGGCGTTTAGAGTACCTACATAAATTGCAGACTAGATATAAGTGGAATAGTCCCGCTTCGCCCTTACGGGAGGGAACGTTAGTCATTATCATTAATGACAATTCACCGCCGCTTTCATGGCCACTAGGTGTCATTGAAAAGTTACATACCGCTAAAGATGGTACAACTCGCGTTGTGACTGTTAAAACCGCGAAGGGAAGCTACGTGCGCCCTGTCGTACGTCTCTGCCCATTACCTACTCAGTGAGATCTAGTTTGTAATCTAGATCTCATTCATTTAGTTTATAATTTAGTTATAATCATTATTCAGTAAATTAACGGTCATGCGAATTGCGATAGTTACTTACTTTTAAATATTATCATTTTTTAATCTTTTTAAAGGTAACCCTTTAAGGCCGGGGGAATGTTAGCGCCATCTACATTCTCGCGGTATATCCCATACATTTTATGAGCTTAAAAGTCGTCTCCCATTGGCGCATTTAAATATGAGCGATATCTCCTTCCCTTTCCCACTGACGCCGCACGCATGCTGCCTATTGGACGAGAAGTGGCGTGATTTTTTCGCCCGCGCAAGAGCACCCTCTGGAGGAGATATTGTCAAGAAACTCGAAAAACGTCGCTCGCACCGGCCGCACCTCGGCCGATATATATCCGCTATTATCCCGCTAATCCTGTGTTTAATCCGCTAATAAACTGTGAAACTTTAACAATAAGTGAGAAGTGTATTGTGTAGTGCAGCAAACCACATCGCGCAGAAGAGGAGACGAGAGTTGACGCCAGCCAGGATCCAGCATCAAGGTAGCGTGCTTTCCGTTCCTCCTTCCCTACAGTATCGCTCATAATATCTATATTTTGCATACTACTGGCGACTACCAGCCGCCTTCGAATACAGTCCACTTAAAACCTTTAACTAATATAAATTAGTATCTAATTTCCGCAAGTCGCCAGAGGCCCAGTGCCACCATTGGAGGTGGTTCCCTTTGAACCGCACCCATTTTTTTGGGTCCAGTCGAGACGGATTCCCATTTTTGGTCCAGTCGAGCTGGATCCCAATCAGGCCTGTTTCACCACTTCTTGATAAGTGCCGAATAGGCTATCCACTAATTAACTTGACAGATCGAGCATGGAGAATCTGATGAATAGCCTATTCGACACTTTATAAGGAAGTAGTGAATCAGGCCCTAAGACTTAAGTTTTAAAATCTGTGGTTTTGCTATTTTCACTATTAACTATAATCAAATTTTAATAAAAATAGAATTTATTATAATTTTTTCTCGAGTTCTATAGCCTGAAGAGGTTGAAAACATTAGTAGACCGTGTACCCTGTACTCTGTAGGCAGTAGGCGGCGGCTGTGGTCATTGGTAAAATTGAGGTCAGCGGTCAATCGCGATAGTGGTAGGCATAGCCGCGATTATATGGAAATTAATCAGTCCCCCATAGTAGTTTACAAGCAATAAGAAAATCTTAACGTCAGGTCAGCGCTAATCTGACCATCTATTTAACGCTTCTGTGCCATTTTGCATGACCTCAATTTAAAAAGTTGATTATCTAACTATGTCGTTTTTTAAGGTTCCGTACCCAGAGGGTAAAAACGAGACCCTATTACTAAGACTTCGTTGTCTGTCCACTCCGTCTGTCTGGCCGTCTGTCTGTCTCCAGGCAGGCAGTAATCTCAAGAACCGCTATGCTAGACTTCTGAAATTTTCACAAATTGTGTACCTACTATATCTGTTGCCGCTATAACAACAAACACTAAAAATAAAATAAAGTTAATATGGGAAAAATACCATACAAAAAACACAATTTCTTTGTCTACTTTCGCTCTACACCGGTACGGAACCATTCGTGCGCGAGTCCGACCCGCATTTGGCCGTTTATTATTTTGAACAGACGAGTAGGTACGTTACTAATTTGTAAGATGTAAAAATATAGTGTAAAACGTATATTTTGCTCTAGTTTTCAAATCTACATTGTAGTCCTTTCGTTTAGTGCCTGAAAATGGTATTCTCGACTAGTGTTGGTAACTTGGTAGTAAGTATACCGGAGGTTTTTATTAATTTCCGTGCGCGTCAATGCGACATAATATTATATTATAATGTCAGTGTAAGTGGCGGTTTTAGACCGGCCGCACATTGTACGACATTTCTGATCAGATCATCAGAAACGGTTGAACGTCTGCGCTGTCTCTTACATTTTGTACTGAGCCGAGTGAGCTTGAACTCGCCGGAAGGATATTTCGGATAGTGTGCGGGGTGGTGGTCCGGCGGCGGAGTTCAACTGTTTCTGATCAGAATTCGGACAATGTGCGGCCGGGCTTAACAATGAGTTATACTACCGAGTTTTGGTGTGTTGAGACTGCGTCCACAGCGGCAGTGATATAAGTGATAACCTTCCTTAAACAAATCACCATCCTTTAGGACGCCAAAAGCATTTTCCAAAAAAAAAACCTTTATTTATGTACCTATATAGAAATTAGATGACTCGGTGAACTTTGTATAGCTTCTCTCCTAATATAAACCTTCCTGCTTCCACGAATATTTCAAGACTTAAATTTTCGAATCGGTTCAGCCGTTCACGAGTTTTAGCAAGACTAACTCAAATCCTTTTTAGGGTTCCGTGGCCAAAATGGCAAAAAAGGAACCCTTATAGATTCGTCATGTCTGTCTGTCTGTCTGTCTGTCTGTCTGTCTGTTTACCTGAATAGTTTGCGAGAGAGACTCTTCCAAAGTGGTAAAATGTGAGTCGTTCCCCCCCCTCTAATTTCTAAAGTAGGGGCATGATAATTCCAAAAAAAAATTATGATGTAGATTACTATAAAAACTACCAACGAAAATTGGTTTGAACGAGATCTAGCCAGTAGTTTTTTTATACGTCATAAATGGTAAACCTTAATCTAAATTTCATTAAATCGACTGAAATATAAAGATAAATCAAAAACCTTTTAAATTTCATAAAAATAAACCTTATTGCTGCTGCGGAACCCTTCATGGGCGAGTACAACTCGCACTTGGCCGCTTTTTTTATTTTAGGTATAAAGAATAAAGATAGATAGAATATAAAGCTTATGTTCTGTATGTTTATTATGCAATCTTATGTGGGCTACAAGAAGGGAACTTTCTGAGATGTGGTCAATGATGTACATACTCGTAAGAAACAGTTCCGTCAAACATCGTTTCCAGTTATCTACTTCCTTTTCGGTTCTTATAAAAATGTAGCAAAAACATTTTGTCTCTCTCCTTTTAAGGGTGAATTGCACCAGAAGCGTAGTTAAAGTTAAGGTTAAAGTTATCGTCAAATATGGTGAATTTGCTAGGGATTTGACAGTTCATTTCACAATAATTTGTTATGGTTAAAGTTAAAGTTATAGTTAAAGTAGATTGATGCAACTCACTCTAAGAAAAAACTACTTTAATTTATGTTCATAATAATATTATGTAGATTGCCTACCGTCTTACATATTTTGTATCTAAATCTCTGCCAACAGCAATTCTGACGAAATTTTATTGGAGTCATCAGGACTCATGTTGAATGTTGTCCTAGTCTGTCCGAAAATATCAAGACCTTTCTAAAAGGAAGTCCAAGCCAGGGAGAAACTAAAAAGTACACGGACCCCTTTTGCAAGGGTTTAAAAAAGCGGCCAAGTGCGAGTTGGACTCGCCCATGGAGGGTTCCGCAGCAGCAATAAGGTTTATTTTTATGAAATTAAAATATTTTTGATTTATTTTTATATTTCAGTCGATTTAATGAAATTTAGATTAAGGTTTACTATTTATGACGTATAAAAAAAACTACTGGCTGGATCTCGTTCAAACCAATTTTCGTTGGTAGTTTTTATAGCAATCTACATCATATATTCTACTTTAGAAATTAGAGGGGGGGACACACATTTTTCCACTTTGGAAGAGTCTCTCTCGCAAACAATTCAGGTTAGAAAAAAGTGATATGAGAAACCTCAATATGATTTTTGAGACCTATCCATAGATACCCCACACGCATAGGTTAGATGAAAAAAAAATTTTTTTGTTTCAGTTGTACCTATGGGGACCCCTAAAATTTTTAATATTTTTTCCATTTTTGCATCAAAATCTTAATGCGGTTCACAGACTACATCTACTTACCAAGTTTCAATAGTATAGCTCTAATAGTTTCGGAGAAAAGTGGCTGTGACATACGGACGGACGGACAGACAGACAGACAGACAGACAGACAGACAGACAGACAGACAGACAGACAGACAGACAGATAGACAGACAGACATGACGAATCTATAAGGGTTCCTTTTTTGCCATTTTGGCTACGGAACCCTAAAAACGCTGCTTTTGTTATATGATGACTAGATAGAGTTGAGTAGCTATTGTTGATTGTAGAGCGATCTAAAGGTGCAACTAAAATGTCATAAAATATTATACTTTATATTGTTTCTTTTAAACTGCATTCTCAAAAATCTACTACCGTATTACAATTAATATAGAGCGTATAGCCTTATTGAAGAATACACAATATCGCGATCGTTATCATGTCAAATCTTACCCTTACCTTACCTAAGAAAAATACTGAGGCAATTTTGCGAATTGCGATGCATATTATATTGCTTACTTAACTTAAGGATCAATAATATTATACCTAGGTAATTTATCAATACAAAAAAAGACAATACTATTAAATATCACACTCAAGTTTTCTATGGAACATTTTTTTGTATATGTATGTAGTATTAAGTACAGACTTTTCACGTTTTGCTACGTAATATAGCTGTATTGTACGGTTTCTATTCAAATATATAGTCTATTGTATAAACTAGCTATAAAATAGGTAATCGGCATATTATACTTACTCAATGGTTAGGCCCAGAAACTCGCGTCAGTCACACACTTGAAGCCAAGATTTCAACACGTTTAACCACACCGTGTCATCACGAATTAATCCAAAGCATGAAAAGTAGAGAACTAAAACTAATAACTATTACAACACATATTTTCTTAGTGTTTTAAGATGTTTAAATACTTTTTTCTAATAAAAATACTAAGAAAATATATCACAACAAACATTATTGAGTGAGGTTAGCGTTAAGTGTTAACCTTGCCGTTTTAGTTGCTGCTACTACGGGTAGTCATAGTAACAGACTGGACGCTAGCACGCGCAACTATAATCTAAGGGACCTGTATGATAAATCGATGAAGCCTAAAAGCTTTTACAAGTTTGTAATCAATTAATATTTAGTATGTACAAAATAATGTATGTTTATTATTCTGGTAGATCAGTTTGGATGCCAAGTAACACAGAGTAGAGTGTAAAATCATGTCTTTACTCAACTGCTCCTAAGTCCTACTGTTAAATAAATTGCATAATATATTGTATGATTTTTAAAGTCACCTGCAGATTTTTAATTTTCCCCTGCTACCCTCCCACGGGGGCGACGAGGGAAGGATATAATATGGCATTTCTATCTTGTTATAAGTCTCAAAATATATAAATACAACAACGAGTAGGCACTAGGCTGTAATATTAGAGTATTTATGTTGCTCAATATTATGATCAATACAAAAATATTTCTTGCTCACTAACATTTATTTTGAATAACTCGACGTTTACATCCAGGAGGGCAAATTTTCAGTGGGTCTTCTACGATTTTCTGGCTAAAAGGGCTAAAGGGCGACTCCGTATTAACATTAGTGCATTCAATATTGAGCGTAGTAGCGTTCACGAACACACCTTTTATTGGGAAAGTAACGCCGCAAGGAGCGGTCGCGCCCAATTTTTCGCATTTCCCATTGAAAATCACCATTCGGTCGTTTACACAAGGGTTGCGGACGCACTCCGGGATCACGGAATTGGGCACCAAAATTAGGTAGGACCCGTGGTCACACGGGCCTCGCTGGTAAGCCGGCCAGCAGGCGTCAGTTTTCGGGTGGAATATGTAACCTGAAAAAAAAATTATTTTTGTTTGATTATTATAGTCTATACTGATTACTGAATAATCTATACTAATATTAAAATTCTGAAGACCAAACAAACAAACAAATTGTTTGTTTGTTTGAACGCGCTAATCTCAGGAACTACTGGTCCGATTTGAAAAATTATTTCAGTGTTAGATAGCCCATTTATCGAGGAAGGCTATAGGCTATATTATGTATAGCATCACGCTGTGACTTTTAGAAGTGAAAACAGAGGAAAATGTGGAAAAAGCGGGGAAAATTATTCATCTTTAGAGCTTCCGTTGCATGCACTGCAAAAACGGTCCAAGATACCCAAAAAATATGTGCAAAAGAATTATTCCTCTTTAAGGCCCACTTGCGCCAATCTGGGTTAAAGTTAACTCTGAGTTAAACATCATGTCATCTCTATCACTGACTTGGTGAGTGACAGATATGACATGATGTTTAACTCAGAGTTAACTTTAACCCAGATTGGCGCAAGTGGGCCTAAATGATCTAAAAAATGTCCGCGATAGTACATGTCTATCTTTTAAGATCAATAATCGTTTTTATCTATAAGTACTTATAAAATAATATGTCCTGACTGACTGATTCATCATCGCTGAGCAAAGACTGTTAACAGCCACGAAATTTGATGAATAGGGTTGTTTTATTAAGTAGACACCCACTAAGGAAGGAATTTTGGAAATTTTACCCCGAAGGGGGTGAAATAGGGGTTGAAAGTTTGAATGAAAATCCGTCATTTCTTGAGTTATAAACATGAAACTTTATTTTTGGGCTACTGAATTACTGATTAAAAATTAATGGATACGTGTTTAAGCTTTTTGGAAATTCTACCCCCAAGGGGGTGAAATTGTGTTTGAAAGTTTGAATGAAAGTCCGTCATTTCTTGAGTTAGAAATATGAAACTTTATTTTTGGGCTACTGATTAAAAATGAATGGATACGTATTTAAGCGTTTCTGGAAATTCTACTCCCAAGGGGGTGAAATTAGGGATGAAAGTTTGAATGAAAGTCCGAAGGTTACTGACGTTTGCTTAAATAGGGTCCCGTTTTTACCCTTTGAATAATATAAGGAACTACAATAAGGGGAAAACTATCCATCTTTGTTATTATTTATTATACTATGTTAACGTGAACGAAGTCGCGGGCAACAGCTAGTAATAATTTATAATAATATTAATTTTGCGCTTTCGCTCATCGCTTGATACAAATAACTTTGACGTGAGAAGGATCACAAAGCTTATTTTCGTAATCAACAAGAACTAATTGAATGTTAATATTTTAAAGGGACATAATTAAGTAATTTATCTATTTATTTTTTTAAACGGCCAGATTTCGTTCAAACTTTGTAGATTTATCGAGGACCGATGACAATACACTAATTTGATAATTATAATTATTACATTTTTCAATTTGTATGTTTGTATGTTTGTAACCGACGCTTTATATAAAAAGCGTGTTTTTAGTTTTTTTAACTATTACTTATTATCGATTAATTATTATTAAAATTGTTCGGTAAAGTCCTTACCGGGCCGGCAATCACAGATCCAATCATCTTTCTGATCCCCGGGATAAAAAAGTTCATTCTCTGGACACATAGAAGGTAAAAATACAGGGCGGCGATCCTGAAACAATCATAAAACCATTTACTATTATTATAAATGCGATGGTGTGTCTGTCTCTTCTCAAAACCTCTTCACGCATCTTCACGCTTAAACCGCTGAACCGATTTTGTTGAAATTTAATATGTACATGTAGGTACTTGGAGTCCCGGGAAAGAACAAAGGATACTTTATGTAACAGAAAAATGTACCGTTCCCGCGCGCTGAACGTTCTTTGGCGCAACGGAATTGGTGGCGTTATCTATTTATGTAGTAAGTATCTAAATAACTTTCAAACCCTCATCAGTCATCAACCGTATTAATACAGAACATCTATACACAACGCAGACATCTATAATACACAACGTATTTTTTGCATTGGGAGAATGCCTTCCGCATCCCCTGGGGCCTGGGGACGACCACCGAGCATGGTTCCCAGCCGTCCGGTTTTCGACCGGACTGTTGGGTTTTAGAAGGAATTGTTGGGGTCAGGTCACTAACTTCCGACCGGATTTTCCTACCCTACACCTAAATTTTAGGTATTTATTATGTTGATAGTTGATTCATCTTTATTGAATTTATTGTCCGGTTATGGCGGCTGGAAAAGTTGGCAACCCTGCCACCGAGGTATGTGGGACTCCCCGGGGCGGGTGTAACGGTCTCGCAAAACCTGTGTGTATTTCGCGAGTATAAACAGTAGACTATAATTTATTAAGGTACAGCCACAGTGGTACAGCTATTATAGTATCCGGTATAGTGTCCGAATCGTGTGCACCAGTCACTAGCACATTAGCGTGATTTCAGGTAGATAAGTTGAAGTATATATTTATTAGGTACTTAACTTGAAGTAGCAAAACAATATTACATAAGTAGATATCACGTCGCACGCATGTATAATTATAACTTTGTAACTGTGATTAGCGAATTTCATTTTAATAATACCTAGACCTACAGCTAAGTTACGCTACTCTTATATATTTGTAATGTGGTGTTACTTCGGGTCATAGTGAGTATGCAAGTTCGTGACCTTCAAACTAATTTAGCGATAACTAAATAATTAAGATCGCAAATCCATTAAGATTTTTATTCTTTATTCGCACTGTCTTACTATTCTTGTTTATTTATAGAAAAAAATTTTTGGTCTAAGTTCTTAAGTCGCGAAATGTAGATCCCATCAAAAACATCCTGTAAAAAAAACCAAGTCTCGCAACTCAGTTTTTCTACCGTAAAAAGTTGTGAGATCCATGTGATACCAAGTCGGTGAATTTATTCAGTCCCTACTTAAGGGACCTTCAGTCTCAAGTTATTACGTAAGTTCTTATCATATCAATATTAAAATCTTTCACGTTTTAAATAAATATATCAACTTGGACATCGCATGATTAGATTGTTTAGTATACAGAATCATACATTGTGTTTTCATGCGATGTCCAAGTCGATCTATTTATTTAAAACGTGAAAGATTTTTAATATTGATATGATAAGAACTTACGTAATAACTTGAGACTAAAAATCCCTTAAGTAGGGACTGAATAAATTCACCGACTTGGTATCACATGGATCTCACAACTTTTTACGGTAGAAAAACTGAGTTGCGAGACTTGGTTTTTTTTACAAGATGTTTTTGATGGGATCTCACATCTTTTTGTAGAGTCCTACGCGAAGCCGCAGGCAAAAGCTAGGGAGTTGGTGTATTTAGAAAACTGAACAGAAATTATGAAATGTTTAGGTTTTCCAGCGATTAAGACACTAATAAACACTATCTATCTACCGATGATATACCGGAGATATCGATGGTACGGGTACAATGATTCATAAACCGCAAATATAACTTTGTAATCCTATACATTTATATGGGATTACAAAGTTATTTACGAAGTTAGTAAAACTAGAGAACTGGACAGAAATTTTGAAATGTTTGAATTTTCCCTTGATTTAACTAGACACTAGACACTAATTATATTCTAAATTACAAGGTTCTATGTCTGCTAGAAGTGCCTTAGACTTTTGGTGATCGGTCAGTCAGTGAGTGAGTGACAAAATTATGAAAGTTCAACAAGTTACAGTTCTTAAACTACTGGTTCAAATTGAATGAAATTTTAAATATACCATGTTTATACAATGTTTACTTAGCAACTGAAAATTCAGGCTTGTTGTTTTTTCCACAACGAAGTTATAGGGGGGTCGAAAAGAGCCTGAATTGGTTCGAGAAAAGGATGATACGGCCGTGCCGCTTTTTTGCTCGACTTGGCGGGGGCACTGCCGTGCCCCCAGATACCATAGTGTAGGTACCTAGTAACTTCTTAGTAACAAAGCAATTAATTGTAACTATACCTAACTTTAACAGGAATATATTCGCATTTTAATTTGGAAGCAGACAAAGATGTTTTTAGGGTTCCGTAGCCAAAATGGCAAAAAAGGAACCCTTATAGATTCGTCATGTCTGTCTGTCTGTCTGTCTGTCTGTCTGTCTGTCTGTCTGTCTGTCTGTCTGTCTGTCTGTCCGTCCGTATGTCACAGCCACTTTTCTCCGAAACTATTAGAGCTATACTATTGAAACTTGGTAAGTAGATGTAGTCTGTGAACCGCATTAAGATTTTGATGCAAAAATGGAAAAAGTATTAAAAATTTTAGGGGTCCCCATAGGTACAACTGAAACAAAAAAAATTTTTTTTCATCTAACCTATGCGTGTGTGGTATCTATGGATAGGTCTCTAAAAATCATATTGAGGTTTCTCATATCATTTTTTTCTAACCTGAATAGTTTGCGAGAGAGACTCTTCCAAAGTGGAAAAATGTGTGTCCCCCCCCCTCTAATTTCTAAAGTAGAGGCATGATAATTCTAAAAAAAATATATGATGTATATTACTATAAAAACTACCAACGAAAATTGGTTTGAACGAGATCTAGCCAGTAGTTTTTTTTTATACGTCATAAATAGTAAAACTTAATGAAACAAAAAAAAATTTTTTTCATCTAACCTATGCGTGTGTGGTATCTATGGATAGGTCTCCAAAAATCATATTGAGGTTTCTCATATAATTTTTTTCTAAGCTGAATAGTTTGCGAGAGAGACTCTTCCAAAGTGGAAAAATGTGTGTCCCCCCCCCTCTAATTTCTAAAGTAGAGGCATGATAATTCTAAAAAAAATATATGATGTATATTACTATAAAAACTACCAACGAAAATTGGTTTGAACGAGATCTAGCCAGTAGTTTTTTTTATACGTCATAAATAGTAAACCTTAATCTAAATTTCATTAAATCGACTGAAATATAAAAATAAATCAAAAATAATATAATTTCATAAAAATTAACCTTATTGCTGCTGCGGAACCCTCCATGGGCGAGTCCAACTCGCACTTGGCCGCTTTTTTTAAATTAATACTTACCAGTAATGCAGTAACTTTCTGTAAAGTAGTATCTAGTCCTTAAATTTAAACTTACATTTTTGTTTACTAAGTTAATGTTCTCCTCGACTTCTGGAAATGCAATTGAGTCTTTACTGTTTCTTGGCTTGGAATCCACTGTCACTGATAAATACAGCACTAACACCAAATACGCAATATTAATAAACTTCGCCATTGTAAAACTACTATTCACTATACAACTATATCTTTTTAGACTGTAAAAATAATAGTTTTATAATTTAAGTGTTGTAATTAAACAATCAATTAATGACGTCAGATAACTCGGTCGTCTGGTCCAAAGATCTGACCGCGACTACCAACAGATACGGAGAGTATTGAGGATAACGTTAGCTTAAAGTGTAATCAAGTTTTTGCTGGTTCAATACCCGGCGGTGTTTCCCACTGCGATACTAGTTATTATTATTTTTATGTATAAACTAGCTGTCCCGGCAAACGTTGTTTTGCCATTTAAAGTATTTCTACATCAGTTGATACACAATCTTACCCCCTCTTTTGTCCCCTGAGAGGGGGGGCGGGAAGTTTCTTAAACCAGATGTTAAGTTGGAAAACACAGTTAATAATATTATGAAGTAAGTCCAATAGGCTACTTGACCTAATTTTTTTCTTCATGCTAATCGCTTCTTAATCATTAATTTTCACGAAATAAACTAATATTTTATTATTTTACACAGTAAAAACCCATAAAAATGTTGATTGAAAAATACGCCTTATAAATGGCGCCGAAAACACTGTCCGCCATAGTGTGACGTCATACTGTTTGTATTTTAGAGTCTCTTTATTTAACATTTTTTTATGTGCTAAATGTACGAGTCTTAAGGTGCCCAAAAATTATAAAAGAATTAAATAAGAAATTAGAAATCATTTGTAATGTTGAAAACTTTTGGAGAAAAGTTTTGGCCATTTCATTTCCTGTCTACAATAAATGGAGATAATATATAAAACTGGTGTTTTATTTGAATTACTCAAGAAAATATATTTTGCAAATCTTTCTAGGCTTATTCTTATTATTTATGTACAAATAAACTTACACATAACGAGCGCGATAAATAAAAGATATTAAATTACGAACATGATGACGTCACATCCAAATCGGAAGTACTGCAAAAGCGTTTTAGTCAGTACAAATCATATTTTCATAAAATCATATTTTCAAATCGACTTTATTTATCAATCATAAGCTTTTATTTGATGATAAGGGTGAAATACGGTTTCCTACGCCAAGTTCTACTAGAAATATGCATTTGTTCAATGAAATTGAATATAGGTCAAGTAGCCTATTAATGAAAAGGGGTGGGGGGGAAGTTTATACACCAGATGTTGAGTTGGAAGAAGGCAAATATATCTGCGAAAACCGTATGCAAATCGGATTAGTAGTTTTCGTGTTAAAGCAAAAGTTTGATACAAAATCTAACCCCCTCTTTCGTCCCCTTAGAGGGGTGGGGGGAAAAAATTTTATACACCATGTTAAGTTGGAAGAAGACAAATATATCTGCGGAAACCGCATTCAAATCGGATCAGTCGTTTTCGTGTGATGCTGGAACAAACATACAGACAGACAGACAGACAGACAAAAAACTAACCACAGTTTTGGCTTTTTTTTAATTAAAAAATGACGTTCTTCTAAAGTATGAAATACACGGTCGCCAACGGCGGTCGTCAACAGCAACAAATAGTATGCGCGTTGCCAGCCACACGGTTGCCAACGTGTAATTGTCAACCAGTTTTTCATTATAGATTTTCGGTTGACGACCGTGTATTTCTTGCTTTAAGAGTGGAAAAAAAATCTCTCGACTTTCTCGACGACTACATTATTTTGCCGGTGTGGGCGTGAATTTTAAAATGGTGTAACATCTCGCGGGCCACAGATAAAGTCCCGGCGGCGCGGGCGGGCCGCATGCGGCCCGCGGGCCGCGGGTTGAGGATAGCTGCTCTAAAGTCTAAATCTCAGTCTAAAATATACCTATCCGCTAGGCATTGAGATACTATAGCAGGAGAGAGCCTTATATCAGTGTACAAGCGTCAAAAGCGTGTAATGTTATGTCCTACTTACTAGGACATAACAAAGGAGTCGGTATGCATATTTCATGTAATAAAAGTGATAATAAAGGTTTTTATTGAACATTTTATGCTAGATATTGTTGAGTTCTATGGTTCCGCTAAATTATAAACCATAAGAATGGCCAAAGAATGCCTCAAACACGTGAATTTAACATTAAATACGTAAGTTTTGAACAACGTTTTTTGGACTTTTCAATTGGTATTTTTGTAAGCTAAAAAGGATAATATTTAAGTTTAATAATCCCTTATTCGTGCTATGTAAGGCATTAGTGCTAAAAATGTCACATTAATTACTAATTTGACTACAAAAGTTGCATAGCTTTTTACGTGTGTTTACGGATTCTCATTACTTGAACTATAGTTTATCGATATCATGAACTAAATGACTTTCTTTTCTGGATTTAAATGTGCTTCGAAATAATCGACAAATAGAAATATTCAAGAAAATAAACGCACACTACTTGTATGAAAATAAGCACAAAATGGCCACGCGATGACGGGCTAAGACTACATCTACCTATATATCCTTAATCTGTGCCGCTAGGTATATTAACTTTATGGTCTAAAACCAAGTCAAATGATTTTGACGCTAGAGTTTGCGTTAACTTCGGTATTGCCCTTGGTATTGCCTTATAAGATGTTAGGAAAGAAAAAAAATGTATGTCAAACTACGTCAACTTAGTTTTGACAGCTGACATTCAAGGAGAAAATTGAAAACTCGGTCGTCGAAAGATGTGTAAATTGTAATGAATAATGACAAAAACTTTGTAAAAAACATGTGAAATTTTGAAAATAATCAAGCTTTATAAGCGTACAGATATGTAATATATAATTATACGTATCAACGAAATGTTTACCAAAAAGTCTCATCAAGATGTTAAGAAATCTACCGTTAAAATACAGGATTCTAAAAAGGATTCGACGACACGATTAAAACACCTAAAGATCGTTTTGGGTATGTAGTATTTACCTCTTTCTCACCGTAAGAATTAGAATGAATAACAATCAATCTGAATAATTACATAAACATCAGTAACATTGTTAAGTTTCATCCAACATGCTAATTAGTCTGAGTAACTGTAATTTATGTAGTAAATCGCAAATAACTTTGTAACGATATAGATATTACCACGAAAGATTACTTTGCTTGTAATACATCCAAAAATACACAAAATATTTGAAACATACTCTGGTTAAGTAAAAAATATGTACCTAATCATCCTTTGGAACTAGAAATTTAGAATTAATAATAATTGTGTCACACAATTTGTAAATATTAATTTACTCTTCTTTTTCAGAACATTACGATATTGACGAAGCCAAAAACTATTTTGAAAACAACTTCAGTCATGTTTATTTTATCCTCTATGACAACTTCATACTTGCAGAAAATAATCTTCGACAAAAAGGTAAGAACATAATAAAATGGATGATGTAATTTTAGCATTTTTAATTACAAAGTACTTTGGATGGTAATTAGAACTACCTTTAACCTGTCGATCATAGTAAAACGAGACACAATAGCTTATCTATTGTTATTGCGGTTGCATGAGACCGCTGGGGCTTGATGAATTAAATGATGAATGAACTACCTACCTTTAAAAGTACCTTAATTTGTATTTCATTATTAACTCAGATAAATAAATAAACAAAATATACGAACATATTACTGGTTGTTAATATTTCCTTAGTAATATTTTTTATTTTATAAATTATAATAGACGGTCTTAGATACTTGTAGTCAAAAAAGTAGTGTAAGCTATACTTTAACTAAGTGGTTATGGATTTGGTTCCCTTTCAATTCCCTGGTGTGACACATCAAAGGTGCTGCAATTATATCATAATACTTTGTTGGGGCACACACAATAATTATCCCTGTATCTTATATAAATGCACGTTTGGTTATTGTAAATAAAATATTTTCTATAGATTACTAAACAATTTCCTTAAAAGTAACAACATTAAACTTTGAATTAGACCTATATAGGCTACTCATTAAAGCCAAAACCCGAAAGAAATTAGTAACTTGATAAAATTTTAGGGGGTTGTTAAAGAAGGTAAAATAACTTACCGTGTGATTTTGCAGCAATCTGGGGTGTACCGAAAGGGTTGAAAAGGGGTGAAAAAGGTTTTTTGTTAATAACATTGCGTAAAAAATTAGTAACACGCTGCAAATTTGGAATTAGGTTGTTCTTACCGTTTTGTAACGTGTATTAAATTTGCAGCATTTTGCAACATACGGAACATTGTTTATTATTAAAAAACAATAAAATTTGTTAATAACAGGGGTAAAAAAATTAGTAACATGCTGCAAATTTGGAATTAGGTTTTTCTTACCGTTTTCTAACATTTATTAAATTTGCAGCATTTTGCAACATACGGAACATTGTTTATTATTAAAAAACAATAAAATTTGTTAATAACAGGGGTTTAAAAAAAATTTGTAACTTGGTGTAAATTTAGAATTATGTTGTTCTTACCGTTTTGTAAAGTGTATTAATTTTGCAGCGTTTTGCGACATACGGAACATTGGTTATATAATATGAACAAATATTTCATTTAGTATTGATGGTAAAAAAGTAAGTGAAGAGTTGCAATGCAAAGAAAATGTTGTCAGCATGTATTTGAAACATTTTTCAACTTTGCATAATTAATATCTTAAAGTAATAATACTACGGAACAATAAATAAAATATGTAATATTTCGTGGATAAAATTTTTCATAATTGCTGAAAATGTTGAAGACACGACAAAACGATTCCAACGAAATAATTGCAAATTTGTATCGTTGAACTAGCTTTTCAGACTTTACTGATGATGTATTAGCTTACTTTGTTTTAATAATAAACAATATTCTATATTATGTTAAAAAGGATGCAGACTTTATAAATATTTTAAAAAAGTTTCAACAACATGTTGTCTAGATAGCCACTCTTTACTAACTTTTTTATCAGTATTACTAACTGAAATTTTTGTTCATATAGTAATTAACAATGTTCCGTTCGTTGCAAAAAGCTGCAAAATTAATACACGTTACAAAACGGTAAGAACAACTTAATTATAAATTTGCAGCGTGTTACTACATTTTTTACCCTTGTTAATAACAAATTTCATTGTTTTTTAATAATAAACAATGTTCCATATGTTGCAAAACGCTGCAAATTTAATACACGTTAGAAAACGGTAAGAACAACCTAATTCCAAATTTGCAGCGTGTTACTAATTTTTTACGCAATGTTATTAACAAAAAACCTTTTTCACCCCTTTTCAACCCTTTCCGTACGCCCCAGAACGCTGCAAAATCACTAAGTTATTTTACCTTCTTTAACAACCCCCTAAAATTTTATCAAGTTACTAATTTCTTTCGGGTTTTGGCTTTAATGACTGGCCTATATATAATATATATTTTATATATTTTTGTAACTGTTTGTTTTTTTCCTTTGCCCAACAGAACTTCCATTTCACTTGGGTGAGTAAAGTGTGTAAAGTATGTAAAGTAATAATATCACTGTAGGTACAAGTATTTCATCTAACATTTCATTTTTAATAACATTATAACATAATAAAATGTAAATAGAACCATATTTTCAAGGTTGATGAATAACTAACATGACCATACGTCCCGCTTTGGGCGGGACAATCCCACTTTTAGGCAGTCTGTCCCGTTGTCCCCCGCGAGCCCGAAATTGTCCCGCTTTTGCAAACATACCTAACGACAATAATTTAAAAGTATTTTTATGTTTGAAATGCCTTAGCAATGCCTGGAAGTAACACATACATACAACCAACGTGATTATTCTGCCATAATTGCTCGATATCAATAAGTAGATGTTCCGCGCGGCTTCGCCCGCGTACCTAAATTAGCCTATAATCCTTCACGTGGTCTACATTTTATCTGTGCCAAATAACATAGAAATTGTTCCAGTGCTGTTGTAAGATGGGCATTTTTTAAAATTCAGTTCACAAATTATTTGGGGGGGGGGGTTATGTATATGTCCCGCTCTTCCAAAAAAATAATGGTCATGTTATGAATAACCCAAAATAATAAAAATCAATGTATGAGGTATATTCAAAGCTTATCTGTGTAAAATATGATGCCATTATCTTGATGAATTTATCTGTATGTCCATAACAATTCACAAATATTCCGATTCCGATACTGTCTTTATATTTTGCAGAGAATCAATAGACAACAATTATTTGGGAAATACATAATATGTAACAATCACTTTAAATATAAAATAGTTCATCTCATGTAGATCACTATTTCACTAGTAATTTTAATATGCTGTGAATCTAACCTTTAACCATATCAAAATAATGACTTTTTCATTTGGTTGAAGCCTGTAAAATAGTATTAAATTAATAATTCATAAAAAACTGATTAACATAATAAGTTTTGTGTTATTGATACTTAAGAACCTTATTACAATTAAAAACTTCCAGAGGTTTGATGAATTGTAAAATATAAATCCTTTGATATAGGTATTTAGTATTGACATATTGTGTTAAAAGATTTTTCACTATACATATTCACGATTTTTAAATACATTTTACAGGCTTCGATTTTTTTTTTTCTTTAACCAATTATAATAATAACAGCTGCTGCTTGTATCATCTTAGATGCATGGTTAATTGCTGCAGTTTCTGTGTCACAGAAACATTATTTTGAAACTCAAGTACTAACCATGTTATTATAAATATTTATTTTAGTCCACAAAGCTGGAAGAGAAGAATTAGAAGGAGCTTTATCACTACTGGAAAAAGTGTTGTGTCTTCTACCAGAGCTTATTGGGAAGAGATGGCAGTTGCACTCATTGACGAGGATATTTTCAAAATTACTACATACTGGAAACTCACAAAAATTGAGAGCAGAAGCAATAAGGTATAAAAAATAATGATTATACTTTATTATTCCACCTGCAGCTCTTCGGATGTTGCGAGTGTCCATGGGCGACGGTAGTTGCTTACCATCAGGTGACCTGTTTGCTCGTTTGCCCCCTTCTTTAATAATAAAAAAAACTAAAGTCACTAAGTATATTGCAAAAAAATAGGTCAAAATTGGTGCACCCGTTTGGATGCTACAATGCCACAGACAGACACACACACACAGACAGACATGTCAAACTTATAAGTTATAACACCCCTCTTTTTGTCGGGGGTTAAAAATTGTTTTGTTAATGTGTACTTGCATACTTTTAAAGGTACTTCCTGCTATGGTATCAAGCACTCGGAGAAAATGCACCACCAGAAGTCAACAGGATGTTCGCATCACTCGTACCCGGATTACCTGACTCCTGCCTGCCTCCCCTGGGATCTCCATTTAAGCCAAAAGTTTTTGATGTCGTTACAAATATATCTCAGGGTTCAAGCGATTTTAAGATGGAGGATATTTTGCAACACCCTAACTTTAGCGCGACACAGGACAATGCAAAGAAAGTGGTAGTCGAACAAACATCAACTGGAATAATGGGAAAACTAGCAAATGTTTCGGCGTCAATATTTCACGATACCAATGCTTTAAATCCTGTCCAAAGTGTTGATATACAACCGCTTTTACCCGCGAGTGCCAATGAAAGAGCAGCTGATAATGAAACAAAATTTTTCTTTGAAACCCTGCTAGAATCGATGACTGCCAGTGTAACGAAAATTCAGTGGAAGGACCGTTCACATGCTAAGGCTATGAGAAGCTTTGCATTTTTATTGGAAAGATTTAAAATGTATTACATACCCATAATATGTCCACAAATGAACCATAACAACTCTTTATACAAACCTAACTTGGGTAAGCATTTCAAATACTTAATTATTCTAAAGGGTCTCATATAAGTAGACCCGTAACATTCAAACATACTATTAATAAAGACTTAGTTTTTAGGGCAATAATATGCTATAATAATGAATAAAATTTCAGAACTGCCAGTGCATCACACTATCCTAGAAGATGACTTTGTGCTATGCAGAGTAGCATTAATAAGATGGGTGGCGGGTTACGCACATTTTATGAAGAAACCCTCTGGAAGCGATGGTCAACCGTCGTCCATTACTAGCACAGGATCTCACGCACAGTCCGCTAACCACACTCAGAACAGTACGCAACACGAAGAAGAGACTTCTTTTACCGTCGGCCACACTCCTGAATCCACTAGAGCCTCTGTCTTCGATTCTGCGTCTATAACGCCACATCCCAGCTTGGAATCAGGTGATTGCAATAAATAAAATAAAAATAAAAAACTCTTTATTCAAACCATTAAAGCAACAAATCAGTGGACGAAGGTTACAAAGGAAAAGAAAAAAAAACAGTTTCAACTGGCGGCCTTACGGCTGGAAGCAGTCTCTTCCAGGCAACCATCGTCTACCTATTATTATATTATATAGAAATACCCATTATTATAAGTGTTACGGCCACACCCTGGGACGTTTAGGGCCTGTTTCACCACTTCCTGATAAGTGTCGAATAGGCTATCCACCAATTAACTTGACAGATCGAGTATGGAGAATGTGTCAAAAAGTTGTGAATAGCCTATTTGGCACTTTATTGACTGAAAATATGTGGAGTTTATATCAAAGTTCTTATTCAATAAAGTTTAAAGTTTTATTTTCTAAGTAGCTCAGAGTGCGGTCGCTAATTAATTAAACGATAATCCAAATTACGTAAAGCTGATAGTAGAACAATAAGGTATCTTTACTCATAGCATTGTTCAATAGTTATTTTTCTAAGCTGGATAGTAATCTAGAAAAACAACATTGGTCTCGGTCTACTGACCTATGACCAGTATCATCATCCCCGCGTTCCATTTAGCGATCAAAATGCTCAAAATGCCTGCTATTTTGAGCGTTTTTAACGCGGGGTATGTAAAGCACATTCTGCAATGTTTGTTTTTCTGTTGTTTCAGGGTCGTCCGGCGCGTACGAGGAGCTAAACGCGGAGCAGGTGGCGCGCGACGTGCTGTGCTGCTCGTCGCGCGACCACGTCGACTTCACCATAGAGGTGCTCCGCCAGGCCTTCCTGCTGCCCTTCTCCCAGGCCGCCACCATCAGACGCGTCATCACGCTCTACAAAGACTGGATACAGATGAACGTAAGTGATACTAGAAAGTTCAATATCTAATAGTCATCTATTGTGGTATTATATAAAAACTTATTCATTAGGTAAATTGAGGAATTAATGTTATTCAAAATATGTATTTTTATATTTCTATTTCAATGTTCAATAGTGTACTTTCGGAGCCGTTATCCCCTGAGGCAATAAAATTATATAGTTATTTGGATCTGTCCCTTCTGTAGGGGACACTGTGTTAATGTATATTGCCTCTGTAAAATAAAAAGATAAAAAAAATTCAATGTTTAAAGATTTAATTCTTTTTTAGGTCGGAGAAATCCCGCCATTTTTGATGGAGAACACATTTGAGCAGCAAGTGGGTCAGACAGGTTCGGAGCCTCTCGCGCCGCCGCGTCGACTCCGCAACGACTCCTACCTCGGCGCCATAGGACGAGACAACGTTATGGTCCGAGCTGGGATGCAGGTGAAATATTTTGCCATTCCTCATTGAGAAATACTCCCAGCGATATCTATACTATTAATTAACATAGCTGCAAAAGTGTGTCTTTTCTGTCTGCCGCCTCTTTGTTAACACTTTATGTCTAAAGCTCTGAACAGATTTTGAACAATTTAGTATGTATTATCTCTATTTAGAGTAGTCTTTGAGTTTTAAATATGGATACCGAGGAGTTCCAGATAAATGTACGGTTCCACGCGATAAGCAAATTTCATAAGCAAAGTTGCGAGCAACTTTAGTTATTGCTAGGGTTATTAATAATTATTATTATTCCGAAGATCGATACGCATATCCTGACGCATATTTTCAATTCCAGAACGTTCTGCAAGTGTTCATGACGCAGGCAGCTCACGTGTTTGTGGGCGGGGCGGGGGGCGGGGCCGGCTCGGCGGCGCTGCTGGGCGAGCATACGGACACGTGCAAGCGCGTGCTCAACATATACCGGTACATGGTCATGCACGTGCCCATGAACGATAACTCCTGGTAAGTGAGATTAAAAGGTTATTGTGCCATCTTAGGCCCCTTATGCCCCATTAGTAATAAAAATATTTTCACAGTGTAATAACTATTCAATGTTTCCAACCATACAGAGACTAGTATAGTTGATGGTACGTGGTGGTAGTAAAGATATTTTTAGTAATGAAGGCAACGCGATGTGAACTAACCAAGATGGAAAGTGTTATTAGCTTTTGTTAAGGGGCCGGGTGCCATCGAAATTCTCATACATACGTAATACCAAAATCATTTTCTCATGCGAAAATATTTAACATGTTTGAGTTGTTTTTCAGCTTAAAATATTAATTACCTAGGTTCCTGCACAAGAATTTACTACAAAATATTTAAACACTAAAAAAATTTGTTTAGTGTTTATATATTTTCTAGTAAATTTACTATTTATTTATGTATATATTTTTTAGTGTTTTACTCTATTTTTAGTGTTCAAATAGTTAGTAGTAAAGGTGAATGCCCAAAAAAAACCCGTAGTCGATTAAAATAATTTACGTACAGCAAAGTAGACCATAAATAGTAGATTGTAAATATATAATTCATTTTATTCAAAACCATAACCGAAACCGATAATTTGAAAAAATAAGTCTGAGATACACAGTACTTCGAATCAACTAGTTACTTCCTTTGTTTTTTGTGTTCTTTCTAGTGAAGGCGATGTTGAATGACAATAATTTACAATTTAGAGAAAAGAAAGCTTATCTACACTACTATTATAAAGAGGAAAGATTTGATTTTTTGTTTGTTTGTTTGTTTGTTTGAGTCGAATAGGCTCCGAAACTACTGGACCGATTTGAAAAATTCTTTTGCTATTGGAATCTTACATTATTTCTGCTGAACATAGGCTACATTTTATTTTGGAAAAAAGTAGGGTTCCGTAAGATATTTGAGTTTTTCGGACGCAAGGTGTAAAAAATCAGCTAGAAAAGTTACTTATTTTGCGTACGCTGCCTAAACTATAAAAGATAGAACCATAAAATGTTCTAAGTAATTGTAGATCTTATAAATATCTACAAAAAAGTCCGCGACACACTATACCTATCTATGTCGAGTGAGGCACAATAACCATTTATTTATTTAAAAATCCTGTTTTTTTTTTGACTAAATTTAAACGGATATATTTTACTCACGCTATTAATCCTTATCAAAATAAATTATTTTATCACTAAGTACAGTTTATGTAGATAATATTTGGTCTTTGAATGATTAAAATTGGACGTTTGGTTTTGAAATTATGGCGAAATTAAAATATTACGATAGTGGGCGTCACCAAAGCGCGTGCGGGAGGAATACAATATTCTGTTGTAGAAATGAAAATTCTGTACATAAAAGATATGAAATGACACCCGAAATTACACCTTTGTCACTACATCGCTAGAGAAGCCAAAAATGTGGTTAGTTTTTTGTCTGTCTGTCTGTCTGTCACTCTTTCTGTCTGTCTGTATGTTTGTTCCAGCATCACACGAAAAATACTGATCCGATTTGAATGTGGTTTTCGCAGATATATTTATCTTCTTCCAACTTAACATCTGGTGTATAAAAATTTTCCCCCCACCCCTCTAAGGGGACAAAAGAGGGGGTCAGATTTTGTATCAAACTTTTTTCTTTAACACGAAAACTACTGATCCGATTTGCATACGGTTTTCACAGATATATTATATTTGTCTTCTTCCAACTCAACATCTGGTGTATAAAAATCCTCCCCCCCTCCCCTCTCAACCCTCTCTGGGGACCAAAGAGGGGTCAGATTTTGTATACAACTTTTTTCTTTAGTGGACTTACTTTATAATATTAGGTATTAACTGTGTTTTTCAACTTAACATCTGGTGTATGACCTTCCCCCCCACACCCTCTTAGGGGACAAAAGAGGGGGTAAAACATGTATCACTATCAACTGATGATGTAGAAAATATACTTTAAATGGCAAAACAACGTTTGCCGGGACAGCTAGTAATATTATACTTTAAGAATAAACTAAATCACAAGTGGCTTCACTCTACATCCTCTATCGGTTGTATGACGTGGAGTGCTCTATAAAGAAATTGTTCGGAATCATACCTCCTGCAACTTTTCGCCATCGTTCCACGCGAAACATATTATACATAGGTATATTATACCATTTTCATCACCTTGATTAGTGGCACTCTTCCACGGTGCGTTTTTTTGCATAAAGTTCTGCTGCACACTGACTTGGAAACAAACTATCACCAGCAGTATTTTCAATACGATCTGCAAACCTTCAAAGGCCGGCAAAGGACTTGCAGCTTTTATGATGTTGCGAGTATCCAAGGGTGACAGTAGTTGCTTTCCATCAGATGATCCGTTTGCTCGTTTGACCCATTATTTCATATTAAAAAAGAAACGATCATATAACCAATATTATCATCTATTATGTAATCCTAAAAACAGTAGGTACATGATATACAGATTATTTTCTATACCAAAGTAACATTCTATACTGTCAGGTATAAAAGTGATAAATAATAATTAAATATGACATCCATGAATATACAAGACATCTATTAAAAAAATGATTTTACTACGCACTAATCGCCACACTATCGCGTTTGTAGCATCACGTCGTCCTAACTATCAGAGATTCCTATATGAAAAGTCAATTAGTTACGATCGTTTTTAAAGCACTTGGTGATTGTTTAATCCAAAAATGACATTGTATTTGGGATACTGTATATGTAGTCTACCATGCCACATATAAATGGTTTCAATCGATTACGGGTTTTTGGTCCATACATTTTTGGGCATTCAACTTTACTAAAAAAAAATTATACTTAGTACTTACACAAAAATTCTTTTTTTGTGTTTAAATATTTTTTAATAAATTTTTGTTCAGGAACCTAGGTAAAATACTATTTTAAGCTAAAAAATAACTCAAACATGTCAAATATTTTCGTATGAGAAAATGATTTTGGTATTACGTATGTATGAGAATTTCGATGGCACCCGGCCCTTCACAAGACGTATTTTTGCCACAATGCCACAGTCCCTGCATATTTGATTTTCCTTGTATTCAGAAAAACAAACAACTACTTTGACGCGTGTGTCTGAAATTATGCAATAATGTTATGTTTTTCAGGGAACAACTATTGCTAGTGCTTCTGCAAATTACTTCACTGGTTCTCACAAAAGTGCCGCCAAAACGCAAACAAGAAACTCTAGGTAAACAATTCAAGGCTTGTTATTATATCCACCAAATCAACGAACTAAATATCTTGTTTGCTAATTTATATTTAGTTATATTATGGGATAAAACTACGTTCTCGCAGTAAGATATAGAAAATTTTTAGGTACATGCCTTGCACCAGCATTGTTTCAAACCTTAATTGTGACTTGGATCAAGGCTAATTTAAACGTAGCGGTGAAACCCGAACTATGGCAGAGTTTCATGGAGCTACTGACGAGACTCACGCATTGGGAAGACCTCATAAAAGAGTGGGCGGTAAGTTCCTACATTTTTTACCTGTAGATAAGTAAAGATACATATTTTTAGAGTAAATCAGATAATATATCGCATTTATATTAAATGATTGACGCGATAAAGAATTGATATTAAAATCAAAACAGTAACATAAGATAACTAAATTAATTTATGTTAACATATTAATGTATCGCTTAGAGTGATTTGATAAAAAGAGAGTAAATGATATTTAATTGATAAATTTATCTATGCACTCGTATATTAAAATTATGTTACTCAGATTACGCTGTAACTGTTTAAATATTTATCTCCTAGAAAACAATGGAGACCCTGACCCGCGTGCTGGCTCGGCACGTGTACTCGCTGGAGTTGTCGGAGATGGGCGGGGCGGGGGAGGGGCGGCGGCGCGGGCGCGTCGTGCCGCAGCCGCAGCCGCGCCCGCCCGCGCGTCGCGCCCCGCTCACACACGCCGCTGACACGCGTACGCCCGGTGAGCGATATTAACTACTCATAATCCAGAATAATGAGCGAAAACCTTTGCTAATCTTACAATAATTTTACAGTCTCGATATATTATGCAAACTGTGTGTTACCAGTACTTAGTAGTACTTACTACTAGTACTTTATTACTTACTTTATTACAGTATACCTTACTGAGTGATGTACTCATAAAGGTACAAGTTGGAAGCCGGCTACATAGTTGCAGCAGACGACGTATCGTCGCGACACTACTGGTTTCTATGTATTTCTGTGAATAAGTGTCGCTAGCTGCGGAGGGTATTTCATAGAAATACATACAAACCAGTGGTGTCGCTGCGACACGTCGTCTGCGGTTGCTTCATGTCGCCCGCTGCCCGACCTTTGCCTGATATTCCATATTCTTCGTGCTAAATTTAATTTTATTAGGCAGATAAATTGCTGGCAACATCTTCTATTAGTGACTTCATTCATAGATCATAGACACTAATTGTTAATAGATAGCATTTAATTTTGATCAGGAAAATCACCTCGTGCAAGTACTGAAGGCGGCGCGCGCAAGGAGACGCCCGCACGGCGGCCGTTGGCGCGCGCCCGCAGCGACCCGCACCTCGCGCGCCGATCCACGCCCCCGCCGACACAGACCACTGGTAAGCTATTCGATAATTTAAGGTATTTCAGATTGTATTCACTTTAGTCTAAAGTAGATTTACAAGTCAAGCCTATTGTTTACAATAACTCTTAATATTATAATTATAAACTAGATAGAGTCTGGCTAACGAAAGCGTGACCTGAGAAAAAGCGGGAAATTAAAAAAATCTTTATATGGTATCACTATAGTAGGAGAAAAATGTTTTGATACTTGCGTATTTTTGTGTTTACAATTAATTTGTAGAGTAAAAAACCCGATATCGTATCTAAACATTGTTGTTTTTCTTGGAAAACAATTTCTTTCTCCTTTTGTTTTTCTTTGAACTTGCTAATCATAGTATGTAGCAGCTTTCGTGCGTTACTTCTTATTGTTTAAACCATATTAGAGAAATTATTTTTGAAAATCAATTAGCAGTACAAAATAAAGACAACGACAAACATAGACTTTGACGTGTGTTTGACAAAAGAATAATATTGCCATATTAAAACTTATAAGGAAACTCCAGGACACGCTTTCGTTAGCCAGACTCTATCGTGTCATATTATTTTAAATACATAATATTATACACTGACATAGAAATACTAAATTATCAATAGAAAGGAAAATTGTCGTCATAATAATTTGTTTCCAATATTTTTAGACGATACCAAAGAGACAATTAATCACAAACCTAGAAGATGGTTTTCTCTGGACTCACTGAGGCATTCATCACAACAAGGAGAGAGAGATTCTGCTAGTGGTATGTATTTATAATTATTTTTTAGGGTTCCGTACCTAAAGGGTAAAAACGGAACCCTATTACTAAGACTTCGTTGTCTGTCCGTCTGTCCGTCTGTCTGTCTGTCTGTCTCCAGGCTGTAACTCAAGAACGGTACTAGCTAGAGATTTGATATTTTCACAGATTATGTATATCTGTTGCCGCTATAACAACAAATACTAAAAATTAAATAAAATGAATATTTAAAGGGGGCTCCCATACAACAAATGTATTTTTTTTGGCCTTTTTTGCTCTATACCAAAAATGGCAAGGTAGGTTCTTGAATTTTTCACAAAATCCTTAGTTATATGTGTACTTTAATATTTAATAATAATGTTAAAATAAAATAAAAAAATAAGGGGGGGTCCCATACAAAAAACACAATTTATGGCCTAATTTTGCTCTATAATGGTACGGAACCCTTCGTGCGCCATTCCGACTCGCACTTGGCCGATTATTTATATTTTATCATTTATCAAAATACAAATTATCTTATTCTTAGCAAAATGCAACAAAACATTACTATTTAAAAATGTTAACAGTTTACACTATGTAAGTATGTAACTAGTATATTACATAATGAAGCCCGCAACTCCGTTGCGCCAAAATTGGTTTATCGTTCGGGAACCGTACAGTTTTCCGGGATGAAAAAGTATCCTATGTCGTTTCCCGGGACTCAAATTATCTTCATACCGAATTTCAGAAAAGTCGCTTTGGCTGTTTAGGCGTGAAGAGGTAACAGACAGACAGACAGACAGACTTTCGCATTTATAATATTAGTATGGATTGCTAACTTGACTGTCATGTAAACTTTCTAAGTTACCAGACAAGGGACGCTATGAATGAATTATTGTTTAATAACGACGTTGACGTTTATGGGCGACGTAGGTTCTCGTTCCCCGTCGCCGGCGCCGTCCAGCGGCGTGGAGTGCAGCTCCATCAAGGACTCGCCGCTGCAGATCGAACTCGTCTCCGATGCCGGGCTGGGTAAGTCATTCATCAGAAACATGTCATACCGTAGCCTTTTGAAGTTCGATGAGATGTCGTTAAAGATTCCTATGTTTTTACTTAACGAAATTGAAATTTGAAGTTATCAAATATTATAAAAATCAGCTTTAATTCGTATATATGTAACTAGCTGTTGCCCGCGACTTCGTCCGCGTTAGTATAGTAGATCACGTCCCAAGTATTATTTTTCAAACATATTCAATGTACAGAATTGACTTTCTTACGATTTTATTACAATATGTATAGATGACTTAGTTTGTTCCTACAAAGGATAATTAAGACGCAATACAAACTCCACGATACCTTTTAATTATGAACAAAAGTTTCATGAGGAATAAGGGGGGGGGGGTTTGGGTAGAAGTAAATCCATTCAGTACTTTCTGACTTTATCCCGGACATACATACAGACAAACAGACAAACAGACAAACAGACACACAGACAAACAGACAAAAATTCTAAAAACTATATTTTTGGCTTCCATATCGATTGTAGATCACGTCCCAAGTATTATTTTTCAAAAATATTCAATGTACAGAATTGACTTTCCTATGATTTTATTATATGTATAGATAAGACGGTCAAATTAACTTGACGCGCAATAATATGCGAGCTCCATAATGACGTCATCAAACCATGCGTCAATTTAATGTGACCGTGTTATACACACACGCGACCTTGACGAACCTGCACCCTCCTGACTGTCAATTAAAGATCTACCGAAGGCCACAGACGGTCGTTCCACAAGGACAATAATCATAAAATTGTTCTTTACTATTATTAATCGCAGACTGGTCGGAGAGCGACGTGGGCGACGCGAGCGCGGCGGGCGGGGCGGGGGTGGGTGTGGTGCTGGGTGGGACGGCGCGCGGCTGGCTGCCGGCGGTGGCGGTGGTGCTGTGGCGCCGCATGCTAGCCGCGCTCGGCGACCCCAACACCCTGCCCGACCCCGCCGCCCACCACCACTTCTTCACATACCTCGTGCATCTCAACGCGACGCTACTCAAGGTACAGTTTTTAGGGTTCCGTACCCAAAGGGTTAAAACGGGACCCTATTACTAAGACTTCGTTGTCTGTCTGTCTCCAGGCTATAGCTAGAGTTCTGAAATTTTCACAAATTATGTATATCCGTTGCCGCTATAACAACAAATACTGCAAAAAAATATTAAGGGGGGCTCCCATACAACAAACGTGATTTTTGGCCTTTTTTGCTCGATATTGTTATGTGCTAGGGTTCGAAGAATTTGGAGATAAAGACCTGCTGACTCACTTGAAGGCTTTTTCCTCAATCATATTATGTGTACTTTTATAATTAATAATAAAATTAAAATAAAATAAAAATTTAAGGGGGCTCCCATACAAAAACACAATTTTTGGCCTATTTTTTCTCTATAACGGTACGGAACCCTTCACGCGCGAGTCCGACTCGCACTTGGCCGATTTTTATTAATAGGTTCTGTTATAGATACTAATGCGAGGCGATACAAATTCATGTTTCGGTTTTTATATAGAACTCTATTATAATTTTAAGTTACAAAGTGGTTAATTGGATTGAAGTAAGTTTTATATAAAAATAAAACTATGCAATATCTGACGTACCTAAAATTAATGACTTGAGTTATGTTTTGGTATTTTGAATTGATAAATTAGGCATCTAAAAGCCCATTAAATATACATCTTAAATTCTGTAATCGGTTTTGCCTATAATTAATTTTATTATGTCATTTTCTAAATTGAATACAGGTTACACATATCAGCATTAGTCATATAAAATAAAAGTGAATTATACAGCCTGAAATAACAATGTTTAACATAACTTACGATAAGGAATAGCAAATCTCCGTAAAGTTATGGAAATACCGTTTAAAATTGATTTGAGCGTTTGGACGTTAATTAAAATGTAAACAGTCAACCGTTACCATACATCGTGTGTAAGTCGCGTAGTCGCTAGCTGGTCAATGGTCATAGCGAGTTGAAACTTGAATGTGACGCTAATATTTATCACAAACAGACCTGCGCCGAATCATACCTTATCTCGCGCTTCGGACAGATGCTGCAATACGATATTTATTATAGTCCCTTTATCTACGATTGAAACATATTTTTTGTTTTTATACCAGCTTCGTAGTCTGATTCAAACGCGTTTATAGTGCTCCTTGTATGGTTCTTTTGCGATTGTACGAGCTGTTGTCCAGTAAAAAGTGTTGTAAAAGTTGCCAATGCGAAAGAGGAGCAGAAAAAAGGTTGAGACGGAGACGTCAAAAGAGAGAGGTAAAACAGTTAATAAAAACTGAAAAACAAAACCAGCATATTTTCCAAACTTTTTTCATGTCGTAAAATATACATTAAAATGTTCACGTTGTCGTTAATTCATTGCATCAAGTATGCGCAAAACTCATTTGATAAGAAATTTTTAATATTACGTTGCAAGAACGCAGAATTTCTTATACCCTGAACTTATCTATAAATTACAGAAGGCTACTCTTAATGTGGTTGTCTTCGCTGCATATCTATAAAATACTAGCTATCCCGGCAAACGTTGTTTTGCCATATAAAGTATAATATTTCACCCATATTATTTTATTGAAGTGACTAAATAAGTACAGCACTATGGCAACGTCCATCGTCATCCCGTCTCACAAACAATGGTCGCCGTCAGTCTCGAGTTGTAATAATTTACTACAACAAATGCACTTATCAATATAAAAAGTACCTAGTAGCCGATTCTCAGACCCACTGAATATGCATATAAAATTTGGTTAAAATCAGTAAAGCCGTTTCGGAGGAGTACGCTATCTAACATTGTGACACGAGAATTTTATATAAAACAAAAATTTTATATTTACATCAAACATTATATGAAATTTATTTTTTATAAAAGTCTGTTTAACAAATAATTTAGACTTAAATGTTTTAGTATTAATGATATAATTTCTGCAAGTTCTAATAATTATAATATCACAAACTTTTGTTTAGATAAGTGCAAACCAAACACTAAATGGCAACACTGAGATCCATGTGCCTTTCAACTTAGTGGCGGGCTGGTGTCTTGAAGCCGAGGCTCTACCTTCCTCGCACAGGTTTGTTTAGTTCACTTACATGATGAGAATATCAGTTTATCAGATTGTTTTATCAAAGTTCTTAAAAATGCAACTGCCCATGGTTTGTAATTAATAATAATAACAAGCAAAAAATAAGAGCGTACCTCGTTAAATATTGGATCTCACCATGGCTTGCAAACGAAATTAAAATTATTAATAAAATATAAGTATATAATTTTTTAAATTGAAACGGTTAAAAAAGAAACTACTTAACAATCCCTATACTTATATATTATATATGCGCGTGTCAGGGCTGGCAAACTGCTGGCGCTGCGGCTGCTGTGCGAGGCGACGCAGGCGCAGGGTCCGGGCGCACCGTCGTCCTGCAACAACCGTCTGCATCTCGCGCACCTACACCTCTACCAGCGGGCCTTGCATCATGGTCAGTGAGATTATACAGTAACTAAAAATAATATAATTTTATCTATTTATTTGTTGACATAGCACAAAGTATGATGAAAAATAGATTTTATCAAATTGATTTGACTTTTTCGCACTAATAAGTTGTACTGTGTGATCAGGTCTAACGGGCGAGGACCGGTCTGTGGTGGACGTGCTGGTGGCCGCGGCGGCGCCACGCTACGTGTGGCTGGCGGCGGACGGCTACTCGCTGCTGCTGCTCGACTTCGTTCACGCCGCCACCGTCGTGCTCAACTCCGCAGACATGGCGCCATCGGTTTGACACACCTTTATACGTCTTATTGATCATTGTGTTACCTTTTAGACGCGGGAGGCGCGTCTCGTTAATTAACCGTTCTTTCTCGTTAATATATTAAAACACTTTATTTTTTGTTATATTGAATATGACTTATTTCACTAAGTATATTATGTTGTTATAACTTATAGTGCCCCCGGACGGCCGCCGTAACGTTTCTTGGATCTTTATTGTCTCTGCCAGACGGACTGATGAATGCGCCGATGTTACAACCGTATCCGCATCAATACAACACAGTTTCTTGTCCAGATCTAAAGGTTTGTTACTGTAGTAATGTTTTCTTGTTATCTTAAAATTTATGTCATCAGCCTACATCTTACGTATTACATTCTTGTAAAGTTTATATCAACATATTTTGATCAAAAAGATTTTTTGTAGGTATACCAACTAGATCACAGTGTAATTTGTCATAATAATATAGATAGATAATTAATATTTAATTGTCACCAATCAGGAGCACGTACTGAACATAGTAGTGCGTGTGTGCCGGCGAGAGGGCGCGGCGGCGGCGCGGTGTGCGGGCGCGTGCGCACTCGCGGCGCACATTGCGTACGTGCTGGCGGCGCGCGAGACTTGCGAGCGTCTGCCGGCATACGTCACATGCCTGCTGCATATGCTGATGGTACAGTATTATTTTTAATGTCTTAATTTTTCTGTCTCCTAATTCAACATTGTAAGATTGCAGTTTACTATTTCAAAGAAATTGACATTTAAAATTATAATTTTACTTACAGATGAAAAATAAAACGATCGCAAAATTCGTAAGTGACGCAGTTCTGATGCTGGCCGATTACACCGACCGTATCGTCGAAATGTATCCAGGCCTAGTCGGTAAATACAAGTTTATAAGATTGTTTGCTGTTATTTTTCTTAGATTAGACGAATAATTGAATGGTATTTGTAACAGAGGCGATAATAAAATGGATCTGCGTGTGCCTGGCGGATATCGCGGGCAACAGCGGGCGCGACGCCGTCAAGCCGTTGGCGGGCTCGCTGCTGCTGAGTCTGGCGGAGTTCGCCGTGCGCTGCGGTCCGAATATACTACTGCGGGAGCGGGACGGCGAACACTCACTTCTGCTCTTGATATT
This sequence comes from Plebejus argus, assembly GCA_905404155.3. NCBI lineage: Eukaryota > Metazoa > Arthropoda > Insecta > Lepidoptera > Lycaenidae > Plebejus > Plebejus argus. The sequence continues at coordinate 6,518,169 of FR989930.1, forward strand.
TGAGGTAATTTTATGGTACAATTTGTGCCTCAATGATTTGATTTTTTGTTTTGAGTGACGCGTCATTCTACGTTATTGTTGGTTTGGAAATATTTAAGGCTTAAGTACCTAATTTAGGTTTAATTAATGGTAGTTTATGTAAATGGAAACTTATTATTTTTTTCAACTTTATTTATTCAAAATCGTTTACAAACAATACAAAAAATATTAAAATTACAAAAACAACTCTCGAGTATCGCCGAGCGGGTTCAATGTTATGTACCGTTAGGAGACTGATTGACAGCACAATAGTCGTTACGCTTGTCGCTTGAACCCAAAAACAATGTCCAAAAAAACAACAAGGCCTTAAACGTAGGAAACTTACGTTAGGGCACATGATATGCCTCTTTTGATATTCAGGGCTGACAGCCTTGAGGGCCGAAACACATAACCGTGTTGCGGCACCACAACCGCGCCTTTGGCGGAATTCTTTAGTTTTTTTATAATAAGTTTTGAATGATTTTTTGAACGGTTATGTGTTTTGGCCCTGAACATTGGCATACCCAAGACCATTTACTATTGTCCGGGATGGGAAACATGCTTGGCCAAGACCATTTACTGTTGTCCGGGATGGGACACATGCTCCTGCGGCTGGAAGCCGTGCTCGTCGGCGACGTATGTGACGGTGTAGACGAGGCCGTCGGGCGCGGTGTACTTGTATGTGCCCTCTACCGCGATGGCGCGGTGCTCCTCGCTAAACTGCTTCAGCGTGCCCTGCTCCTGCCGCGATGTGCCGTCGCTAGTTTCGAAACTGTAAACGGATAAAATACGTCACTTAAAAACACTTCGGATTTTTAGTAGATTGGAGTCTATATATTATCATCTATTAAATTCTAGGTTTGAATTTTGAGCTTTAAAATTTTAAAAACTAAAAAATATATAAGTTATATTATTATTTAGATAGATGACCTACTGGCTACTACCTAGGCGCTATAAGTCGTATTCAGAAAATTAATATACTTACGACCATAGTTTTTGTGTGTTGTTAAAAATATTTCAGTAATTAAAATACTCACTCAAAATGGTATCCATCGGGGCTGACATTAGAGTCTTGTTTCAATATGTAAGTCGGGTTTTGTTCTTGAGGAGCCGCTGCGGCGATGGCGATAAGTGCCAAAGTGCAAATTACCTTAAAAATAAAATATTTTATTAAAAATTAAAACATTCTTTATATTAATATGGAATGAAATAATCATAATAAATATGTATAGGCATAGTTCTTAAACGAAATATAAGAACTTACTATTTTCTGCATGTTGAAAATGGGAGATTTTGAATGTGTAGCTGCTGAAGACAACTGTTGAACTGTGCCTAAATTCCCGCGCTGCGGCGTTTTAAATGCAGAATACTCTAATTGATGTCAAAACTGGCTGCGACGACGCATGTAATGTAGTGCTAATGAACAGCTACGAATGTCCCACAAATGTGTCTAGTGCTAAAAATGTTGCACCTGAAAAAACGTAACACTATTAGAAATCTCTTAGTCATCCTTGACTTACATCTTTCACTTTTCATATCACATTGCTAATTATGTAAACATTTTTTTTATTGCAAAAGTTATTGATATCGAGAGTAGTACTGCTACAAACCTATAGCTTAGATGCTAACGGTAACTGGTTTTTAATTAAACGACGCTGGTTACTAATCCAGCTGTATCTAAAAAAATAGTAAAATGCTAAACTTAGCCTAAAACATAATATGTAATGGGGTCAGCTTACAAATTTAAAAATCCACATTGTGTATACAGACGTTATCGTTGCTTTGTATTTGTCTGTCAAGCTACTTTTAACATGTTAAACAACGACAAAACAGCGTATTTAAACTATATCGTTTTTACATATTATCGTTTATCTCTTTTAACCCATCAATCCCAAGCGGCAGCTAGCCGGCTATCGCATAACAATTGAAAATCTATTGTGTCTCCGAAACCCACGGGCCACGATGCAGGTGTTAATAAGGGGGCTAACATACAGCATTGTTACAGGTATTGCACGCTGTGATGACGGGAGGGAACGGAACCGACATTGAAGGGCTAACGGTGACCATTGACGAAGACTTCGATCCCAACATACAACTGGATAATCTGGGCCCGAAAACCTCGCCCGCGTCGTCCATCGATGTCAAACTCTGGGCTCAAACGGTAAGATTTTTTACATATTACTAGCTGTCCTGGCAAACGTTGTTTTGCCATATTTAAAAGTATTTCGGCTTTCGCCCATATACTACAATCATTTGGTAGTTTTACCTGGAATGTTTTCCGGGAGTTTTGAAAATTGGTGATTTTATAGATTTCGACGTGCTCTTTTCGAATTTTCACTTTGCCACCTCGTATCTTTGCCGCTCTCGCCGCCATATTGGAAAAATGGCGCTCAAATACAGTTTTTTGAGAATAAAGTCTCCGTTCCAACTTATTTTTCGATGAAAATAGTTATGTAATAAATTAAACTAGAGAAAATTTCCTAAAATTTATGTACAAACCTTTTTTTTTGTAAAATCAATAGTTTCAGCGTACGAGAGCCGCAAAGTAACGATCATCGAATCAAATGTAGATGAAATACTACAAGATAGCGATGAGGAGGAAGAACCTCTTCATGCTCAAACCGCTGAACCGATTTTGCTGAAATTTGGCATGGAGATACTTTGAGTCAAGGGAAAGGACATAAGATACCTTTTGTCTCGGAAAAATGTACGGTTCCCGCGCGATAAACGAGTTTTGGGGCAACGAAGTTGCGGAAGCGAAGAAGAATGCGCAAAATTTTGTTAATAGTGGATTAGGCCTAAAAAAGGCCTACTGGCGATACCACAAAAAAAAAACACGCCACTTACTCTACCTCATGGTGGTGTGGAAATGAGTTATTTGGCTAAAACTCGTGTTCGAGTGGACTTAACGGCTCTCGTACGCTGAAACTATTGATTTTACAAAAAAACGGTTACTACATAAATTGTAGGGAATTTTCTCTAGTTTAATTTATTACATTTAAACTATTTTCATCGTAAAATGAGTTGGAACGGAGTTATTCTCAAAAAACTGTATTTGAGCGCCATTTTTCCAATATGGTGGCGCGAGCGGCAAAGATACGAGGTGGCAAAGGGAAAATTCGAAAAGAGCACGTCGAAATCTATAAAATTACCAATTTTCAAAACTCCCGGAAAACTTTCCAGGTAACCCCATTTTTGAGCACCAAATTACTGTACTATAAGTTTGTGCGTTATAAGATGATATGGGTGACACTTCTGATATTCCTTGCTACGGATATTTTTTACAAGAAAACAAAAAAAATAAAAATGTAATAAATTATATTCCATCTACAAAAACAAATATTTCCTATAATAATTATAAATGAATAAAAATGAAAAGTTGCTAAATGCTAACTTATTAATATAAAATTATAAATATTAACTGTGAAATAGGAGTATAAAATTATTGTTACGAAAATATTTGAAAAATGTCAGCTGATGCATGAAACGGAACTTTTGCCGATAGAGATTGACACTGTTGAATCGATATCAAATCGATAAAAAGGGCGGCCATCTTATATCGCCAGCGCGGAAGAAACGTCAGTACGAAATCGATAATTTCGATTGCAATTCCTTTACGAAGTGATTCGATCTTTTTAAAATTATCGAATAATTTTTTTAGGTAACTTCCCTACTATTGTCAATTACAATGTGTCACGCATATCATCTTAAGGTGGGTTTAGACCAAAAGAACATAGAGCAAGAACTGCAAAAGAACATTCTTTCGTATTCGTTTAGTGTAAACTATAATTCGTTATGACATACTTTAGATCATTTACACTAATCAAACCAACAAGAACATGAAGAACAAGAATGTTTGCTCTATAGACGAGAATCATTTAGACCAAATGAGCGAATGCTCATTGCTCATTCGTCAATATGCTCGCTATGACAAATAAGATGTTCCATGCGTCAGATAGGCATGTAAAAAGTCGGTCCTGCGCCTGATCTCTCGCCGGTGTCGGTCTGCCGTCCCACTGGGTTATGAGAGTAAAGGAATAGAGAGTGCTCTTGTGTACTGCGCACACACTTGGGCACTATAAAATTACTCCTGCGTAGCCTGGAACGTAACCAGGTCATGGTTTCAATGAAACCGGCCACTGTCACCGAAACCGGTGTGGGAGCTATTATTATACTAAATTTCAGCAAAATTGGTTCAGTGGTTTGGGCGTGAGGAGGTAACAGACAGACAGACACACTTTCGCATTTATAATATTAGTAAGTAGGTTATAAGTATGGATACATAATTAATAAGTCGAAAAAAGAATGTTACACATTGATGATATTTACGTTATCTTTTTAGCAAATAACATGTATAAACATAATCTGGAACGTGTCATAGATAATGTCGCAGCTGGTGCTGTGTGTGGGGCACTGGCCGCTTTGGGGCGGGTGGGGGCTGTCGTCGCGCGTGGGCGAGGCGCACGACAGTGCGCTGGGCGGCGAACTGGACGCGGCCGTGCTGCGCGCGCCGCACGTGCAGCTGCTGCGTCTCGCCGAGGGCACGCTCGCCTCGCTCGTGCTGCTGCCCGACCCCGCCGGACCCGCCGCGCCACCCGCACCAGGTACACACCTACACGCACACATATACTATTGGTTAACGCACACGAACGTCAGTTTATTAAGAGCCAACCCACACGTACCACAACCACACCACGTCCCAACGACAAAATGCCGTTATGTGTGAATGGTGTCTCTTTTATTTATGGTTGAAGTCTGTTGACAACAATTTGACAAATTGAAAATGGATTATATTTTTTTTTATTGAATCTCAGATACTATTAGACAATGCTTACACGGCCAGTCTGAAATCAGCTGAGTCCCAGAGACAAGAGTTGAAAAAAAATATGATAAAGTTAGGATAAAGTCAATATTTTTTTACAAAATATAGGTAGTAGTCCTAATGACGTTGAAACTAAGGTCGAATTTCGACCATTGGGCGAACTTTAGTAAAATATAAAGATACTTGTCAGATAATAGCTATGTCCACATTGTGCCCTTTCATCTTCAACTTTCATAATCTTTTGACATTATAGCTATTATGTAATATCGACGTGTGTTGTAGGGCTGATGGCGTCGGATCGTATAGTGCGCGTGCTGCTGCGCGACATCACGGGCAAGGCGTGCTGGGACGCGTCGCCGCTCTACTACGACCCCACCGTAGCGCTCTCCGAGGACCTCCAAACACTGCCCTTGCCAAAGACGTAAGCTATAATTTGAAATCACTAACAAATTTGTTGCAGATTTAGTGGTACTGTTAATTACCACTGTATAAATATTATTTATACAGCGAATAACTATAAAAAGTCTGCTTTTTTGTGGGGCAAGTCAAAGTCAAGGCAAAATGTCACATTACAGACAAAAACAGCGAATTTTGGATAGTTATACGCTGCGTGGATATCTTTGGTAAGAGGGTTCATTATAAGTGTTAAATTGCATTACATATTATGTAAAATACAATGTAGGTAATTATATTTTGTTCTATATACAGAATCGACGACCCTAGAGAGAACACATTGTCCTCTTTACCGCCACCGCTACCACCTGACTTGCTACCAGATTACAAGAATTCACCGCCCGATAAACATCAGTTGGATCATGTAAGTAATCTATATAAAAAAATTAATTATATATTCTCTTAGCTAAAACTCGAGAACGGCTGATCTGATTTGGCTGATTTTAGTCTTGAAAAATTCGTAGAAGTCCAGGGGAGGTTTATATTAGGAAGGAAGCGATGTAACGAAGTTTTCCGGGTCATCTAGTAAAAAATAAAAGTAGTCCTAAACTTTTTAAAGGCGCTATTCAAAAGTAAAACAGCCTGACACCATGGGCGGTCTGTTTTCAATTTGTATCGTCTTGTGAAGTAGCTAAAACTCGAGAACGGCTGATCTGATTTGGCTGATTTTAGTCTTGAAAAATTCGTAGAAGTCCAGGGGAGGTTTATATTAGGAAGGAAGCGATGTAACGAAGTTTTCCGGGTCATCTAGTAAAAAATAAAAGTAGTCCTAAACTTTTTAAAGGCGCTATTCAAAAGTAAATCAGCCTGACACCATGAGCGGTCTGTTTTCAATTTGTATCGTCTTGTGAAGTACTTAAATATGTTATAAAAATTATTGTAGTGATGTTTGCGCTAAGGGCGCGTGTCAAAATTTTGTAAAATTGTTAGTTTTTAACGTGTATTGTCTTAACGCATGAATAAATTATTATTATTATTATTATTAAATAAAGTTTAGTTTTTAATGAGTCATTTGATAATGCTTTACATTGCATCCACGCGTCGCGTTGTAATGTGACCCTATGAGTAAATACTACAAAAATATTTGTTTTATCCATCTATTGGAATTTTCTTTTTTTTTTGGAAATAAGCTCTATGGTTTATCAATGTATTTTTTTAATCTAACCTACTATCGTTTGCTCGATGTGTTGTCAATTATCATTATACGTACGATCCAGATACTGGCGTACATCGGTCACACGTCGCCGGAGGTGACCGGCGGCCGGCGGCTGGACGCGGCGGGCCCCTCGCCGCTGCCGCCCGGCGCCGAAGACGAGCTCGTGTGCGCGCTCGTGGCGCACCGAAACGCCGAGCGAGCGTACCTCGCCAACCGCGAAAGGTAGTATTATCCCCGATGTTACTACTAGCTAGCTACTAGAAGAATCGCATGCGCGTGTTTTTTCCGGACTATTTGACTTTTTTACATATTTTGTAAAAGGTCAAATAGTCCGGTTTTGTGTACGATGTTGTACGATCGCGTATATTTTTAAACATGTATATTTTATTCCGCAGAAACCGTATATTATTACCGCGAAACTAGGAGTTATAGTTCTTCCCCGTAGTGAATTTTATATATGTACTTGTACCAAGTTAGTAACTTGGCAAGTTGCTGGAACGATTTTTATGTAACTCGAAATTAAGTAAAAATCGGTCCAATAGTAGTTCGTGAGATAAGCGCTTTCAAACAATCAAACTCCAATGCTTTATAATAATTATATTATGTATAGAGAAACAACTTGATGAAAAATGCGATATGAATAAATAAAAATATCTCCTTATTTAAAATAGGTAGGTATCATGAATACACTATTTAAACATCGTAGAAAGAACGTAAAAACTAAGGTGCCTACCACCGGATGTATATTGTAAACTAAAATACAATTGAAATGTCGTTATTGTTAGCACGGAGGAGTGGGTGGAGTCGGAGAGTGGGAGCGGCGGCGGTGGCGGGGGTGGGGCGTTCGCGTGCGGCGCGCAGCTGGCGGCGCAGCTGGGCGTGTTGTCGCCGGCGCGTCGCACGCACGCGCAGCTGCTGCGCCGCTCCGAGTCCTTGCTGCGCGAGCTGCGAAACCTCGACGCCCAACGGTATGATTTACTTATTTATGCAAATTGTTATAAGGATGAAAATTGAATGTTAATTAAAGTGGGTGAAAAAAATTACATAAATGTTGGTATTTTAAGCTATCAAGAGCAAATGTTTGATTTACGTAAGGTGTAAAAGACCAATGATGTCATCTACCGTACTTTGTTGTAGTATTGTTTAATCGTGCAAACTGTTCTTTTTGGTCGATATTTGATACGTCTTATATTGTCATTCGTGAAATAACTATATTAGTTTTGATATATTTTACAATACAGATGTCGAGAAACGCACAAAGTTGCAGTAATCTATGTCAGCAAAGGTCAGGAAACCCGAAATGAGATACTGTCGAATAGATGTGGAAGCCCTGCCTACGAAGCATTCTTAGCAGCTTTGGCTTGGGAGGTAAGCAGGAATACCAATACGAGTATCAATAAATCAATAAATGACTATAATATTTTAATTATTATAATCTTGACTTGTATTTTGGACACTTCACCTACTACGCTTATAATATTTTTTCTTTAAAACTTTAACTTTAGCAGTAAATATTTGTACTGAATTTTACCCTAGATCACTTATGAAGAAATCAATGTATTAAAAATATGATAATTAGCTAAAATATCGTAGGTGGAGCTAGAGAGTCACGTGGGTTTCTCCGGCGGTCTGCGCGGCGGCGGCGGGGGCGGCGTGAGCGCGCCCTACCTCGCCACGCCCACCATCGAGGCGCTGTTCCACGTCGCCACGCGCATGCCGGCCGATACACCTGACGCCATACTCAATAAGGTAAATACAATTATCACTTATTTTTAACAAGGATCAATATATCGAAAGAAGGAGGGGCACTTCGTACCCACTAATGTAGCACGTTGAGACATATACCAAATGAAAGGGCTTGAAAAGTTGAACATTTTATTGTATGATGAAAAATTTCTAAACCATGGGAGAAAAAAATTTATGAAGGTAGAAGGTAAGAAAAAATCACAAAAAATCACCTTGTATTATTGCATCAATTTATAGTGTTGCTGGTAAGGAATCATTTCTGGAAAGTAATCGTATATGGCAAACTTGAGGAAAGTGTTGTATTTTAGTATATATTGTTTCATATTTTTAAGAAATGTATGGGAAAACAATAAAACCTTAAAAATCTTACCTTTCCTGGATTTACCGTGTATTGTTACCTTGAAGAAATTGTTTATAATAAGCAGTACTAGCGATTGGTGCATTAATACAGGATGTTTTATTTTTCCTAAGAAATAAGAAAAAAAAACCTTCTTTATTATTGCACCATGCGCTAGTATTGCTAATTATAAACAATTTCTCCAAAGTGATATTAAACTAAATAGAAAACCGGCCAAGTTCGTGTCGGGCCACGCGCAATTTCTTTATGGTCAATGAATGTACAGTTATAACATAGTGTAATGTCATAAAAATGGTAAACCATAATCAAAATTTCATTAAATCGACTGAAATATAAAAATAAATCAAAAACCTTTTAATTTCATAAAAATAAACCTTATTGCTGCTGCGGAACCCTTCACGGGCGAGTCCAACTCGCACTTGGCCGCTTTTTTTAGTTATTGACGAAAAATAAAAAATTTAGACCTTTGTCGCCCCCCCCCCCCCTTCCCCCCGGCTCACCTCCTAGACGTCAGGACTTTTAGTATGTTTTGTTAGCTTAGGTTCCCGCTCACGCACTCTACAAATACTTTGTTGACCGAGCTATAGATACATTTTATTTCTTAGACCCGGCACCTGGGCAACGACGAGGTGCACGTGGTTTGGAGCGAGCACTGGCGGCCGTACAAGCGCGACACGCTGCCGACGCAGTTCTGCGACGTGCTCATAGTGTTATACCCGCTGCCCGGTGGACTGCTACGCTGCACGGTCTCTCGGAAGCCCGACGTCAGTACAGCTTTGATTAGTTTTGTTAAAAAGTAACAGCTTCAACAGTTGTCGTTTGCCGCAATACTTACACCTGTATGTTTTTCAACTTATCAGGGGGAGCATTATAGTCACCATCATACAAATTACAATAATGAATGAAATAGAAAGTATTTCTATTTGTATATTTTTATTATTACACTATTTGTATATGGACGCAATCGTCCGATACAAATAGAAATACTTTGATACGCTGATAAAGCGCGTCGGTTTCCAGGTGGTGGTATTCGGGCCGCTGTGGGAGGAGTGCGTGGTACGGGCGCGGTGCGGCGCGGCGCTGGTGCGGGCGGCGGCGTTCAGCGGCGGGCGGGCCGTACGCGCCACCATGCCGCTGTACCAGCACGCGTGCTCGGAGCGCGCGCGCGACCTCGACTCGCTCTCCTGCCAGTACACGCTGCCCGTGCCCTTCGAGACCTTCGTGGCGCGCCTCCGAGACCCGCTGCCGCCCATCGCCCCTGTTGCTCCAGGTCGGCCTAATAATATTTCTAGCCTACTTGTTAATATTTCTAGCCTTCTATTTATAGGGTATAAAACAGCATTTTACTACTATTTATACTGTAAGACAGTAATCGATTTTTAACATAATATTATAATACCGTAACTTTTTTTTAGAAAGAACGAGCGGGCGATTGGCTAACGCTCTCCTAGACCAAGGGTCGTGGAGTTCGAGCGAGTCGCAGTCAGTGTCGCCGCGTCCGTCCAAGCGGCTGGTCGGTGGGTTCAAGCGGCCGCCGGCGCTGCAGCCCGCGCCCGCCGCCGCACCGCACGCGCCGCACCTCCCGCGACGGTGAACACTAACCCTTGTTCTTGTCTTCTCTATATCATCTCCTTAATGCCCATTTCTATCTACTACGCGTTAGCGAGTAGGTACGAAGAAAAAAAAGAACGATAACTACTAGGAAAGAAAATACTTAAAAATACGACTTGAATATCGTTTAATCAATCGTAATATACGGATAAACCCTCTTTATTGCTCGATTACTGTTATTATAATATTTGCCTATTGCTTCTTATCTGTTTGTTTCTTTAAAAAACATGCCAATGATAATATTATTTTTGTAAAATTTTCTTATTTATGTTTTAAATATTACAATAATAATACATTACCGTTTGTAACGAAAATGCACCGATGTAACTAGTGAGGTTGAACAACAACAAAATGGTAACCGTTCGAAATTGAAAACTCCTTTATGAAACTTCTATACGGCACGAATGGAATCTCAATACAAAAATACTTTACATGAAAGGTAAACTATCTAATTGCTAATAATAGACATAATTAGATTTATATGTTAACCATTTACAATAATTTAAATTAAGTATTGTTATTTTAATCATTTTAGTGTACACCCCCTTTACTAAAGCATTATAATGGTCACTAAAGTGAGTGTCCCTTTTGTTTTACCCGCGTTCCGAAAAAAGGATAACGTCAGTTTATAAAATATGTAACAAAAAATAAAGTGGCCCACACTCATAAAAATATAAATCCGGCATAAAAAAAGATGCGTGAGGGCCGTTTACCCTTTATTCAAATTATCTGAGCACACCCAGTTGTATCATCTTTCCTAAAAAGGTACACAAAGTTATACAGGGTGCAATTAAACCTTCCTGCCAAATTTTTTCCAGGGCGTAGGTATCATTAGGAGAATCCATTTAACCAAAAAAAAAATTGGGTGTTATTTTTTTGTTAATGACATTTTATCCCATTTAAAATCGTTGCAGAATGCTCACTCGCGGCGGTGGGTATGATCGGGGGTGACGCGGGGCGAGGCGCGCGCGCGGGGGCACGTCACGCACGGGCGACGCGTAGTGTCCATTAATTGTAGTGTTTTTTAGGATAACTTTCGGAAGCTATTTCTCAACATTTTAGTACTGAGTGATTATAAAAGAAAAAATGCGTGTATTTTTATTTTTAACAAGGATCAATATATCCAAATTTGGCAGGAAGGTTTAATTGCACCCTGTATAAGTACAATCTTTGTCAATGTCATTCAAGCTACTTTTCTAACTTGTCAGGTAAGGACGAATCATTGTATAATAAAGTATTAAGTAACTATAACAGCCGTATAATGTACGTGAATGTTTTTAATAGTAAGGGGTTTGCAGTTTATATCATAGTATTAATATTGATGTCGTCCACAATGAGATTGGAAAATATGGACTTAAATGAAATTGAATGTACTTAATAATTTATTATCCTAGGTATTATTTATTACAATATAATAGATTATAACGCATTTAATGTTACATTAGCTATTACCCATATTTTAGTTGTTAATTTATTATTTTTTTATTTACCCCCTTATCATTACAAAGACGCAAACAAAAGATTCATAGTCAATGACGTCAATAGCTACGCCCCTCGCAGTAGAAAATGTATAAAGATTTAGTTCACCATAGTCCATACTACTGCACATTGTTTATAGGTCTACCAGAATTTGATGGCAAAATATGAGAAAATAAATTGACTCTAGCAATGCCGGGGTAAAAGGAATAAAACATTTTCATCCTTTTTATTCCTTTAGCGGCTTACTTTGTGTGTGAAACATGTAAATATTATAAAAAAAATCCAATGATCAAGGATATTTTTTGAAAATCTGTTGTCAAAAATTGCCATCAGATTCTGGTAGACGGGGTAGACCTATAATAATCATTATGAAAAATTAATCACTGTGTCAAATAACACGAATTGAAAGTTTTGAATCGTTAATTTGATTTTCATTCTTGAAACCTTCTTAATTAGCTCACATAACAGTTCGTTTTGCATCTTTCGGTAGATATTATTGTTAGACTGTTTGGGTTATTTCGTGTTACTTATATGTGCAAATGTTACATTAATAACGGCCTATCTATGTTTTACTTGAATATTGTGACAATTCGTGTTAAACTTAACACTGCACTGATTTGTCTGTAAATATGTATACTAGTTATAGAGCTTTAACTGTTGTAGGTAAGTATTAAGGCTATATATGTATCTTTAAAATTATATAATATACTCGTTTTTTTTTCTACACAGACATATTTTTGTTTGCAGTATTGTGTATTATTTACTTACCATAAGTATTAAAAAGAAACTATTGCCTGACTATCTGTTATATCCAGTGCACAATGTCTTCTTATGTCGAATCTTTCAAGCTTAGTGAATTAAGTATTTTCCAAAATATGATTAATAGTAATTATAGAATGATAAATTTGGTTAAAAAAAATTAAAGAGTGATTAATTATTAGTCCTCAGTAGTCTTCAAGCAACTAAAACACTTATGAATTATTGTGATGTGATTTTGAATATGTACCCGACATTAAACCTGTGTATTTTATTATTTTAATGTTTTCTTTTTCTTTTTAACTAAAATAATAATTAAAAATAAATATTTTACCTGTATATTATATTCTATATTATTATTGATTATACATAATCCTTTCATTGTTTGTTTTTATGGATTTGGAGTTTGTCTTGAAACACAATTATTATGTTTTTAACTCGTTGTTTGTTTAAACTGTGTACACACATACAGTTGAAAAAATATTGTTGAGTAACATTCCAATTTAAACATATTTAACTCTTTTTTTATTAACGGCAATATCTTGCTTGCTTAATAATAGCATTGAAAATTTAAAAACCAGCAACATTCCAGCCTTTGTTATAATCTTCTACTACTATAATATTATAGTATCAAGTATGTAATATCAGCAATGTATATATTTTCTACAAGAATACTGTAAAATCAATAGGCTACTTGACCTATATTCAATTTCATTGAACAAATGCATATTTCTAGTAGAACTTGGCCTAGGAAACCATATTTCACCCTTATCATCAAATAAAAGCTTATGATTGATAAATAAAGTCGATTTGAAAATATGATTTTATGAAAATATGATTTGTATTGACTAAAACGCTTTTGCGATACTTCCGATTTGGATGTGACGTCATCTTATTCGTAATTTAATATCTTTTATTTAACGCGCTCGTTTTAAGTAAGTTTATTTGTACATAAATAATAATAATAAGCCTAGAAAGATTTGTAAAATATATTTTCTTGAATAATTCAAATAAAACATCAGTTTTATATATTATCTCGCATTTATTGTAGACGGGAAATGAAATGGCCAAAACTTTTCTCCAAGTTTTCAACATTACAAATGATTTCTAATTTCTTATTTAATTCTTTTATAATTTTTGGGCACTTTAAGACTCGTACATTTAGCACATAAAAAAATGTTCAATAATAGAGACTCTGGCCGCGTTCCTTTAATAGTTGATTTGTCTAATTTCGCTAAAAACGTCTCCTTCTGCCGTTCCGTTTGGCGACCGCGGTCGTCTTGATCGCGGCTATGACGTCACTCATGACGTCATCATTTTCGCTAAAAACGACCCTCGACGAAGTATGGGTCAAAATTAGCGTTCTAGTTTTTTTTTTCTTTTAACGACTATAATATCGCGAAAGCAAAGTTTTCAGGAGAGACTAGAGACAAAAAAAACTTCACATTATTTCGTTACAAATGATATTTTTACTGTAAATATACCATATAACATTGAATAAAATATTTTGATTGGAAAAGAAATTGTTTTAAATGAAATTTCAAATGATTTCTTATAAAATATAACAGGTACTAATTTTCATCTCTTCTGTACCTACCTGTTGGTTATGTGGTTTTGATATCATAATATTATGATCTAATTTGAAATATTATAATAAAAGTTTAGCCATAATAAAATATATGTATCTGTAAAATAAAATAGAATGTAATTATAAACCATTGACATAAGAAACAGCTTTAATTTATAAACAATTACTTTTATTAACGACTTTGGATTTGGATCAAAGTTCTGTTCAATGTATGTATAAAAAAAAAATATTATGTTCCTTTTTTAAACTTCTCTCAAAACGCTGAAAACGCTCAAAAATCCGTTCCACTTGGGTTTGTATCACTGACGCTCACATGCTATTGGAACGGGAAAAACTACAGTCTTGAGCGTCGGACTTCTGAGCTTCTAACGGAACGTAGGGTCTAAAATACAAAACATATGACGTCACACTATGGCGGACTGTGTTTTCGGCGCCATTTAAAAGGCATATTTTTCAATCAATATTTTTATGGGTTTCTACTGTGTAAAATATTAAAATATTAGTTTATTTTGTGAAAATGAATGATTAAGAAGCGATTAGCATGAAGAAAAAAATTAGGTCAAGTAGCCTATTACAGTATTCTTGTAGATTGTAAGACTGAAAAAGGTATATTCACATCATAATGGATATCTAAATTAATATTTAGTTTATGTTAAATTATAAATAATTTTAAATAAACATAATAATTTGCTTTTACTGAGAGCAATACTATCACAGAAATTAACTTAAATGACATTATGGATTAACCATTGTCCATTTTCTATAAATAAATAATAATTATAAAAACTGTTAATAATTTTATTCACCTAAATCACCACATTAAAATGACTAATTCTTAAGTAATAATTAGTAATGACTATTACACTAAACATAATCGGTCTTACCACAAAAGATTTAAACACCTGTTGAACAGTTGTTTTGAGATAATTTTGTACTGAATTTTTCTCTAATCAACTGTTCAACAGGTGTTTAAATCTTATGTGGTAAGACCGAATATGTCTCTCAATTCTCTAAATAATAGAAGTTAAATTTGCAGAACAGACTGACTTTTCTTCTCTTATGTTTTTGGTAGTCGGTACATTCCGGCTTGAAGAACCAGTTGATGGGTTTTCACCTTAGTGTCCAAGAACTGTCTCAATTCTTGTAGACTACATTCTGCACCTGGAGCTTGGGATGCAAACATTTTTAACATTTGATGTATTCGTTCAAGGGGTAAAGAATCTAAATTAGTCAACATTCCTACAATATACGACCAAAAGACTTGAAGTTCCCCTTCTCGTTGGTCATGAGCTGAAGCCATTACACTCTCAGACTCTTCATCCTCACATATCATTTCCTGAATTTGGTTCACAGCACCACTTGAATTGTTAGCTTCCTTACCTTCCACTAGGATATATCTGTCTTGACTTTTTTCTGCTATGATACCTAAAGATTGCCAATAAATAATTTTTCTTCTTAGCACAGTTATAGGCACCTTCATAACTTTATGCAAATCTTCCAAGCTCCATTCGGGCTTGTTTTGAAAGTGTATTATCAATGTTGCATTAAAAGGTGAAACTGTCAGGTCTAATTTTTTATCTCCTATTTCAACTTCTATATTTACATTGCCCAAATGTGGTTTCCAAATTAAAGTTCTGTTGCCTTTGAGAGCTTCATATGATTTAGTATAATTTTCTAAATGTTGTTTAATTTCATCTGGTAATTCCAAACTTTCATCTTTGAATGGTGGCCAAAATTGAGCAGATAGTATCATTGCATTGGAGTTGAATGAGTTGCTATGCAAAAGGGAATCTTTTTCCTGTTGTATCAAAGCATTTATTCTCGTTGAGTCAGATATATCCTTGAGCATTACTTCACAGAAATGTAGCTGTGATTCATCTCCAAATCTACGCCTCAATAGTTCTAAATATCTTATTTCTTTCACAGAATTAATTGCATTTTGTGAAAGTAATCTGTCAGCCAAAAGTGTTCTGTATTCATTAACAAATAACTCTTTACTTCCATAAACATTGACTAACATTGATATTATATCACTAGTTTTCCTTTCATTGGCATTGATTTTTGGATCAGCATCTGCTGGGTCTGGGACCCACTCATCCCATGCCTCTTCTTTTTCAGCATCATCATCGGCTTCGGGATTAAACTTATCTAATTCTTCTGCTAATTCACTACCTGCATTATCTTCTGTTAAACTACTTACAACACTGCGCACAGTATCTTCTCTATTTCTTAAATAATTTCTTACTGGCTTTGTTACAGTCTCCAAAATAATTCCCGAAGGGTCTAAATGTCGCAAAGCTCTTATGGTAGATATATAACCAGTTAATATTTCAGAAGTATTAACACCAGGGTGCAAAAGTCTAGTTTCAAGAGCATTTTGAAGCTTTCTACAGAGAGTTAGTCGTAAGTCAGTCTTATCCAGGCATATTTTAATGTCATCTACTGCTGGTTGAGAGTCAGGGTAGTCAACAATTATACTAAATAGCTGATCAATCCTCAACTTAGTGTAGCAGTGGTACAAATAGTAACTTAATTTCTGTTTAAATTTATGAATAGCATTTTGAGTGTGCCTATCATCAGGTGGTGGTTCAGATTTTCCTGCACAGTAAATGCGCGTTAGCCAAGACATAACAGTTGTCTCGAGCCAATCTTCCAATGACTCTATATAGGAAACATCAAATGTTCCGGTGCAAATTTTATTGATATGAGATTCAATCCTCATTTGTATAAAGTTTGTTAAAACAGAGCCAGTTAGTCTCTCCAACAATTCTAGCTCCATAAGTTTTCGATTCGTATCATGAAAAACTTTTACAACATAAGCACAGTTACAGTCTTTGTAATCATTCCAACAGCCGGAGCACATGTCATCTTCGCCCATATCAGAGTTCTCATTTTCGAACACATTAAAGGAAATCTTATAAAAATGATTGATTATAACATGATATTCTATTGGCAACTGAGAAAGTAAAGTACCTCGTAAAAGTTGTTTAAAGCCCAACATAACATCTCGTTCGCCGTAAATTGGTGTACTGTCTGAACAGTGGCTATTTAGTATAGAAAGACGTTTTATTATGGGAAGGAAACTGCCAAACGATTCATAAAGCTCATTTACTGCTGCTTTGAACAACTGGAAACCTTTGACTTCCTCCTCGACTTTTAAAAATTTTGCCCAAAACGATGGTGCCGTATTCTGCCGTAGATATTTTTCTATGTGTATAAGCACCATATCCCGAATCTTGATTTGAATACCCAGACCGTTTATTATTTGTAGCACTTCTTCGTATTCGCTAGTCGTACAATCACTCAACATAGAATCCGTTAATATGGGAAAAGCGTAAATGATTTTATTCCAATAAATACGTAAGTCGTCTTTACTGTGTGCCATTTTAGGCAAATTTTAGGACAACACTGACACAGAACAGATTTACTCCTAGCGGAGAAGAACATTGACTTAGTACCTCTTAGTACAAAAAATTCTGGCCGCTACTTCAACGCCATCTATTGGCTAGCCCCCATCAACTTCACGAGCCCGCGAATTTTAAACGTGTGTCAATTCATAGGGTTCTCGTCAGGAATCAGGGGCCTGAGTCAAGACGAATTCGTATTCGCTTCGTTATAGAATCGCCGCTCAAAATGTATGGAATTGACATAAGACGAGTCGAACGTCAACGTCAGATTAACGAACGCTTATGTCAATTCCATACATTTTGATCGGCGATTCTATAACGAAGCAATTACGAATTCGTCTTGACTCAGGCCCCTGGATTTTATTAATAACTAAAATTAGGTTTAGTTTTACACTAGCAAGAAACCTGTGGCAAATTAAGTTTCTTACTAATGTAAAACTAAGTTAACAATAAAAACAACATATAAAATGAAAGTCATTTATTTTCAAATATAAAATAACTTAGATACACAGTTTCTTTAATATTTTGTTCTCATTTCTTATTATGTACCTGTAGACTCAGGTGAATATATGCTTATAAAGTTCTAACAGTGATTAGGGTTAAGACATTGGCGATTCACTAAGGAGTCAGTTTTAAAAAAAGAAGAAGAAGATTAAAGAAGGAGAAGAAGAAAGATTATAAGGATTCGGAATCATGAATATTATGCTATGTCCTTTCCCAGGACTCAAAAGTATCTCCATACTAAATTATTTGTCTTACCCCTTTCAGTATTACAACCTTATTTACACGAATTTATGACTTAAATGTTCACATCAAATGCAAAGTCACTATCACACAATTTTCACAGCACTAAAGCACGGAGACAAGCACAAAGCACGTAGGAACCGAATCCCAACTCAATGTTAATTGGCGAGCACAGTTTAGTTACTGGAATAATTACAAAAGAACGGGATTACAAGAAAAAACAAAGTCAATGGCAGACATTTTCCTTGTGACAAAATTACACAGATTATTATACTATGCTAAGTACTCATTGGGGTGCCCAGTTTAAAAAATTGAGTTTTAAAATATTTTTACATTGGCATCCCAGGTCTGGCCCCCGTTTCATGATTGGCTATAGTAGGGAGCTGACCACCCCTGAACACTGATGTTATACAAGTACGCTGGATTGCTGATAGCCTTTGAAATGACAGCTATTTTTTGTGCCTATTTGAAGCGGAATCAGGGACCGTGCAGAAACTATAGATAGAGGGCGTCGTAATTCGACAGCAGCGACGCGATGCGAGTAAAAGACGTAACTTGTGAGTGACTTTGACTTCGCATTCTCCTTGACCCTGGCTAGTTTATGAGTGTTTTTTTATGTTTTACACTATAAAATGACATAATACTTACACTCCCAAGTGGCCACATGCGGCCGCGAGAACAACGACAGATTTCCAAGAATCCGCGATCGAAATATTAAAGTTAAAGACTAGATGACGCCCGCAACTCCGTTGCGCCAAAAATCATTTATCGCGCGAGAACCGTACATTTTCCCGGGATAAAAAGTATCCTATGTCCTTTCCCGGGGCTCAAAGTAAATCCATACCAAATTTCAGCAAAATTAGTTTAGCGGTTTGGGCGTGAAGTGCTAACAGACAGACACACTTTCGCATTTATATTATTAAGTATATTTTTATAATATTAAATATAATATTAAGGGTTTCTACTTTCTACCCGTAAACAAAGAATGGAAGAGTGAATAAAAATGTATAAAGCTTATCTAGTTAACTAAGAAAATATCTGAAAAAGTAATTAATAGCATCCATCAGCATAGAAAGTAAAAACTTGATAAATATTGCAATAAAATAATGAAACTATGCAAAAATACTTATATTAATTACTGAAAATGCTTGTGGATTAATAAAATAAAACAAGTTCACTAAAATAAATGCTTTTATTTCAACCTTCTGCGATTCGATCGATACCATCTTCACAACTTTTGTCTGTCACTATTTTTAACTAATTTCAGTCTGGATCTCATAAGTGTAAACACCATTTAGGTATGTATTCTTTAAATAACACACAAAGACTGCACTACTAATCTTTTTCTTACTTGAAGAATCATCCTTTTTAGAACCAACACTTTGACAAGATGGTTCAAGTTCAATACTATCCTCAGTGTTGAATAGGGTATTTGACAACATTTAAAATAAGCTATAATTTATGGCCATCCTAATAAATTATAAGTAAATTAAACATATTTCAATTTATTTTCATTAAAATAATATGTATTTTCAGAGGATTTCGTAAAAAAAGTCGAATAAAATTGTCCTTTCTTTTTCGGTGATAGAAACGCTCTGTCATTGGTTGCAATCGTGATGACGTCACACGCAAGTAAACAAAGCTTCTTGCCTGGAGACTGGAGTTTAGTACGCCATTTACGTGATAAAAAGTGTTTGATTCCACTTATAAGTGATTATTCACAATTTTCATATTATTTCTAGTACAGATATTAACTACGTAACTCACAACAGCTATAATTATAATATCTAAGATGGAGTCCAATTACGTGCGAGCAGATAACAGCAACCTACCTACCTAAGATCGACCCATTCATGGTACTACTATTTTTTAAAAATAATGCAGTTTATTATTATTCTTCTGAAGTAGTGTAAGTACCACTCGATAATAATTATAAAATTGCGTTTTGTACAATTATATATCATTCGTGTATTTTAGGTTATATTATGAAAAACTCAAAGATATAAGTAGAACATCATAGGATTATGTAGAAAAGACAAACACACAATATTGATTATATTTTCATACAACAAATTTTTAAGTTTCTCTCGATCGTGGAAAAACGAGACACAATAGCCTTTCTATCATAAATCTGTTCTGGCTTTCTATTGTTATATTTTGTTATCGCGGTAGCCGGTTACCGCTTAGGGCACAGAACAGATTTACTCCTAGCTTAGGGCTTATTAATACTTCAATATTAATACTTACATCAAAGTGATCTTCACACATAAATAATATGTTTGAATGCGATAAAACGTTCTTTGGGTCTCTTCGAGCTAATTGTAATTTGTAACCACATTTTTCGTCTTTTGGGATTAGTTGGAACAAAAACGAATTTTTTTCTGGAGTTTTTAAATAGGTACGTAATTTTTACATTCTGGCACTGCACACCATTTATACACCATTATCACGGATTAATTAAAGAAAAACCACGGAAAACCAGCTTAGCTCTTTTGATTGTAACTCTGTTTACTTGCCAGTGACGTCATCGGCGCCATGTGATCGGCGCCATTTTCTAAATAGCGTTTTTCGCGCGACTTGGGGAATTTAAACTTTAATATTCATTTTCTTTAATAATACAAAATATTTTCCGAAAAGAAAAACCACGGAAAACCAGCTTAGCTCTTTTGATTGTAACTCTGTTTACTTGCCAGTGACGTCATCGGCGCCATGTGATCGGCGCCATTTTCTAAATAGCGTTTTTCGCGCGACTTGGGGAATTTAAACTTTAATATTCATTTTCTTTAATAATACAAAATATTTTCCGAAAATATTAATAGAATATGTTTATTTCATAACAAAGAATAGTTTAAAAATACTTTTCAAAAATTGTCAAATACCCTATTCCTGGCAGGACTTCTCCAAATTATCCTTACTTTTGATGCAACTTTATGCCAATTAAATGAGCGGTGCCTATGTATGTATATCAATTAAGATGGAAGCCAGTTTGGATGTTTGCTGAAAGAAAGCAATGGTTGTAGGTTATGTTCATATTGTGTTCATAAAAAATGAATTTACGGTTATAAACTACAAAATTTAGTGTTTTTACTAGTCTACACATAACACTCATGGAACTTTTTAAATACTTACGTATATTTTTACCGCCTTTTATCCATTTCTTTCGTTTTTCAATAAGCAAAGCCATGTGAATATTTTGGCAGAAAAATAGTAAAATTTTACATCGTTCGATTTGCCTTTATATTTCTTGTATGTATTAGAACAACAATACATTTCAATTCTTGAAAATACTCAGAATTTGTTAAGAAATCTTCTAATTTTCCGTAGCTTCACTAGAGCTTGACAGTGAAATTTTCGTAAAAGTTTCGGCTATTCGCCACTTGTGGCAGTGTCGTCGCTCTGCACGGTCCCTAAAAATATGACGTTAGAAAGCCGCCATATTGGCGCTGATAGCAGTAGTGAGAGTATTTGGAACTAATACTAGTGATGACAACAGCTGTTGTTATTGGTTGTGGTTACGTCAAACTTAGTTCTCTACCCGAATAATGGGGGCGCTGATTCCGCTTCAAATAGGCACAAAAAGCAGGTCTGTATCAACAATCCAGCGTATAGGGACCGTGCAGAGCGACGACACTGCCACAAGTGGCGAATAGCCGAAACTTTTACGAAAATTTTACTGTCAAGCTCTAGTGAAGCTACGGAAAATTAGAAGATTTCTTAACAAATTCTGAGTATTTTCAAGAATTGAAATGTATTGTTCTTCTAATACATACAAGAAATATAAAGGCAAATCGAACGATGTAAAATTTTACTATTTTTCTGCCAAAATATTCACATGGCTTTGCTTAATGAAAAACGAAAGAAATTGATAAAAGGCGGTAAAAATATACGTAAGTATTTAAAAAGTTCCATGAGTGTTATGTGTAGACTAGTAAAAACACTAAATTTTGTAGATTATAACCGTAAATTCATTTTTTATGAACACAATATGAACATAACCTATAACCATTGCTTTCTTTCAGTAAACATCCAAACTGGCTTCCATCTTAATTGATATACATACATAGGCACCGCTCATTTAATTGGCATAAAATTGCATCAAAAGTAAGGATAATTTGGAGAAGTCCTGCCAGGAATTCAACACTGAGGATAGTATTGAACTTGAACCATCTTGTCAAAGTGTTGGTTCTCAAAAGGATGATTCTTCAAGTAAGAAAAAGATTAGTAGTGCAGTCTTTGTGTGTTATTTAAAGAATACATACCTAAATGGTGTTTACACTTATGAGATCCAGACTGAAATTAGTTAAAAATAGTGACAGACAAAAGTTGTGAAGATGGTATCGATCGAATCGCAGAAGGTTGAAATAAAAGCATTTATTTTAGTGAACTTGTTTTATTTTATTAATCCACAAGCATTTTCAGTAATTAATATAAGTAGTTTTGCATAGCTTCATTATTTTATTGCAATATTTATCAAGTTTTTACTTTCTATGCTGATGGATGCTATTAATTACTTTTTCAGATATTTTCTTAGTTAACTAGATAAGCTTTATACATTTTTATTCACTCTTCCATTCTTTGTTTACGGGTAGAAAGTAGAAACCCTTAATATTATAAAAATATACTTAATATTATAAATGCGAAAGTGTGTCTGTCTGTTAGCACTTGACGCCCAAACCGCTAAACCAATTTTGCTGAAATTCTGTACGGATTTACTTTGAGCCCCGGGAAAGGACATAGGATACTTTTTATCCCGGGAAAATGTACGGTTCTCGCGCGATAAATGATTTTTGGCGCAACGGAGTTGCGGGCGTCATCTAGTCTTTAACTTTAATATTTCGATCGCGGATTCTTGGAAATCTGTCGTTGTTCTCGCGGCCGCATGTGGCCACTTGAGAGTGTAAGTATTATATCATTTTATAGTGTAAAACATAAAAAAACACTCATAAACTATCCAGGGTCAAGGAGAATGCGAAGTCAAAGTCACTCACAAGTTACGTCTTTTACTCGCATCGTGGCGCTGCTGTCGAATCACGACGCCCTCTATAGTTTCTGCACGGTCCCTATAGACATCAGTGTATCTGTCGAAGTCATCTAGTTCAATCTGCGGTTCGATTGAATGACAGCGCCCCTCGTCTGTCAAGTATACCGGGTCCCGGTATCCTAGCATCTGTCACGTATATCGGGAAATGGTTCATAAAAAATGAATATTTAGTACCTAGTAAATTTACTAAAAAATATTTAAACAAAAAATTTTTTTTAGTATTTAAATATTTTGTAAAAAAAAAATATTCAGGACCCTAGGTAATTACTACCTTAAGCTGAAAAATAACTCAGGGCCCGGGTTACCCTCGAAATTTTCATACATTCTTAATACCAAAATCATTTTCTCATACGAAAATATTTAACATGTTTGAGTTATTTTTCAGCTTAAGATAGTAATTATCTAGGGTCCTGAACAATTTTTTTTTACAAAATATTTAAAAACTAAAAAAAAAATTTTTGTGTTTAAATATTTTTTAGTAAATTTACCTACTACTAAATATTTAAACACCAAAAAATAGACAAAAACACTAAAAAATATATAAATAAATAGTAAATTTACTACAAAATATTTAAATAATAAAAAATATTTTTTAAAGTTTAAATATTTTGTAGTAAATTTACTATTTATTTATATATTTTTTAGTGTTTATGTCTATTTTTTGGTGTTTAAATATTTAGTAGTAAATTTACTAAAAAATATTTAAACACAAAAATTTTTTTTTTAGTATTTAAATATTTTGTAAAAAAAATTTGTTCAGGACCCTAGGTAATTAAGTATCTTAAGCTGAAAAATAACTCAAACATGTTAAATATTTTCGTATGAGAAAATGATTTTGGTATTAAGAATGTATGAAAATTTCGAGGGTAACCCGGGCCCTTAAGATAGTAATTACCTAGGGTCCTGAACAATTTTTTTTTACAAAATATTTAAATACTAAAAAAAATTGTGTTTCAATTATTTTTTAGTAAATTTACTACTAAATATTTAAACACCAAAAAATAGACAAAAACACTAAAAAATATATAAATAAAATATAGTAAATTTACTACAAAATATTTGAACTAAAAAATATTTTTTATTATTTAAATATTTTGTAGTAAATTTACTATTTACTTATATATTTTTTAGTGTTTTTGTCTATTTTTTGGTGTTTAAATATTTAGTAGTAAATTTACTAAAAAATATTTAAACACAATTTTTTTTTTTGTATTTAAATATTTTATAAAAAAAATTTGTTCAGGACCCTAGGTAATTACTATCTTAAGCTGAAAAATAACTCAAACATGTTAAATATTTTCGTATGAGAAAATTATTTTGGTAATAAGAATGTATGAAAATTACCTCATACCTGTAACACCACGTCAGTCTGGCCCCATGCTAAGTACCTGAAGGACTTGTGTTACACAAGTCCTTTAGGTACTTAGCATGGGGCCAGACTGACGTGGTGTGAAGCGTCCATAAATATTATTATTTTATTAAAAAAACACTGATGTGAACATAGGTAAAAATGAATCCATATTCGCGTGGTCACGACATCACGCTCCCTCAAACGGCTGGACCGATTTTGCTGAAATTTGGCATAGAGGTACTTTAAGTCCCGAAGACCAATAAAGGATACATTTTGTCCCAGAAAAATGTATGGTTACTATATAATAGAAATATACTTTAATGATTTGCGTGTAAACTATTCAATCGATTTTGATGAATTTTGGTATGGAGATACTTTGAGTCTCGGTAAAAAACAAGGGATACTTTTTGTCCCGGAAAATGTACGGTACCCGCACAATAAACTTTTATGATTTTCGCCACCAATCTATTTAATCTATTTTGATGAAATTTGGCATGAAGAATTAAATAATCATCGTTAAGGCCGTCCCCCAAGCAAACGACCTTGGCCATACATTTGCCGCGTTGCTGAGATCGCACCAAAACCGTATTTTTTTACTTATCTTAGTTCAAAATTGACCTAAAAAAAATTTAAACGGGGAATATGTAGTTTATGATATTGTCGATCTATTGGCGTGTGTTTCAAATAAAAGTAATTTGTAAATACTAAGGAGATGCTGAATGTATGCTTGAATTTTAATAAATTGGCTTTACTTTGGAAGCTGATATCACGAGTATAATAAACGAAAATAGAAAATTTAAAATGTGGAAAGGAATATTGAGATACTGAAGATTATTGTTGTATTTTTATTATAACTCTGTAGCTTTCAAATTATGAGTTTACAAGGCTCTAAATACGGTCAATTACGGATTCTCCGTAGGAAAGGCCCTTAAGACAGGACAATGTCTATCGGGTCAGCTAGTTAGTAATAATCATCTTTCAGGTAAGATAGGGTTTGGCCATTGAAAATACTAAATAGATGTTGATCGTTGGCACTTGGCTGATTCATACATAATATACCTATCAGTTATCACATAAATACCTGATGAGCACACAATACAATTTCATCAAAACACCTCCACATGAGTTTTATAAAATATTAAGTTGTAATCATAATATTTTATTATAACAATATTGTCCCATGAATGATGATCTATGTTTTATTTCTAGACACTTTAATAATAATTGTTATAGGTGTACCATAATCTTAGCAAAGGATCTTTCTTGAATTCTTTTCTGGATACGAGTCAGGAAACATAATATTTTGGTCATTGAAATTAAAAAAAAAAACATTACATTATATTCAATACCTAAATTAATTAAAATTTTAATGAATTTGCTCAGGCTGTTGTGTTAGAAGGAGACCAAATCTTTTCTTAATTGTTATTCTTTGCCTTGAATACTTATCCTCAGGTGAAAAACGGGCTGAAAAATAATAATAAAAAAGTTAATGGTTTGTATTTCCTGAAGAAAAGCCATTAATTTGTGACAATAATTTTTGTACTATGCAGGTAAGGTATTGATAAAACTCTAGCAACCTAATGATGGCCACAAAGCGGCCACTTTTTTATCTGAGGTAATTACAGCTATGAGCTATCCTATGTCCATGATTTAAATTTATAATTTAATGATGACTCAAGATATGACCGTCACTACAAATAGGGACACACTTTAACATCTATAATATCAATTTACCAATACAACCTTTTGAAAGCATTTTCATAGCAACAAAATACTAATTATAAACTTAAAAAAAAATTGAAAAATAAATTACAGTTTACACTATTATTATTTTACCTGGATGAGCGGAAAGTGTTGGTTTTCCACTTGGGTCGATAGTCTGAAACAAAAATTGTTATTGATGATAACATTAATATTATTATGGGCACATGCTAGATTTTGTTTGTTAGGTACAATAAATATTGTTTAGTTTATATTTTACTGTTGTAGGTTATACTCACAGCAAGGGTGTATTGCCTATCGCCGTTTTCATTCAAAAAATATCTTAAATACATAATTATTTCTCACTTTTGTAACCTCAGTTCGTAATTATTAAATTATTAGATGATAAAAACTGAGAACATTTGTTCGTTACGAAATGTAAAGCTAAAGGGTCGCTGAGGGTCGCGTTTGATAACCTCAAAATTCGTTTGGTTTTTCAAATGCGCCACAGACTACTAAGTTTCCAATTATAAGAATGTACTCTGTGCTAGATAGGGACCGTGCAGAAACTATAGAGGGCGTCGTAATTCGACAGCAGCGCCACGATGCGAGTAAAAGACGTAACTTGTGAGTGACTTTGACTTCGCATTCTCCTTGACCCTGGATAGTGTATGAGTGTTTTTTTATGTTTTACACTATAAAATGATATAATACTTACACTCCCAAGTGGCCACATGCGGCCGCGAGAACAACGACAGATTTCCAAGAATCCGCGATCGAAATATTAAAGTTAAAGACTAGATGACGCCCGCAACTCCGTTGCGCCAAAAATCATTTATCGCGCGAGAACCGTACAGTTTCCCGGGATAAAAAGTATCCTATGTCCTTTCCCGGGGCTCAAAGTAAATCCATACCAAATTTCAGCAAAATTGGTTTAGCGGTTTGGGCGTGAAGTGCTAACAGACAGACACACTTTCGCATTTATAATATTAAGTATATTTTTATAATATTAAATATAATATTAAGGGTTTCTACTTTCTACCCGTAAACAAAGAATGGAAGAGTGAATAAAAATGTATAAGCTTATCTAGTTAACTAAGAAAATATCTGAAAAAGTAATTAATAGCATCCATCAGCATAGAAAGTAAAAACTTGATAAATATTGCAATAAAATAATGAAGCTATGCAAAAATACTTATATTAATTACTGAAAATGCTTGTGGATTAATAAAATAAAACAAGTTCACTAAAATAAATGCTTTTATTTCAACCTTCTGCGATTCGATCGATACCATCTTCACAACTTTTGTCTGTCACTATTTTTAACTAATTTCAGTCTGGATCTCATAAGTGCAAACACCATTTAGGTATGTATTCTTTAAATAACACACAAAGACTGCACTACTAATCTTTTTCTTACTTGAAGAATCATCCTTTTGAGAACCAACACTTTGACAAGATGGTTCAAGTTCAATACTATCCTCAGTGTTGAATTCCTGGCAGGACTTCTCCAAATTACCCTTACTTTTGATGCAACTTTATGCCAATTAAATGAGCGGCGCCTATGTATGTATATCAATTAAGATGGAAGCCAGTTTGGATGTTTACTGAAAGAAAGCAATGGTTATAGGTTATGTTCATATTGTTCATAAAAAATGAATTTACGGTTATAATCTACAAAATTTAGTGTTTTTACCAGTCTACACATAACACTCATGGAACTTTTTAAATACTTACGTATATTTTTATCGCCTTTTATCCATTTCTTTCGTTTTTCAATAAGCAAAGCCATGCGAATATTTTGGCAAAAAAATAGTAAAATTTTACATCGTTCGATTTGCCTTTATATTTCTTGTATGTATTAGAACAACAATACATTTCAATTCTTGAAAATACTCAGAATTTGTTAAGAAATCTTCTAATTTTCAGTAGCTTCACTAGAGCTTGACAGTAAAATTTTCGTAAAAGTTTCGGCTATTCGCCACTTGTGGCAGTGTCGTCGCTCTGCACGGTCCCTATACTAAGGGATAAAATGCGCATGCGCGGCTTTTTTCGCAGTTTGGACTTTGGTTGCAGTTTGGCAACTGACCACAGATTAGAGTATTATAGAGTAAACAACTGACTGTCAGTGTCATGTAAGGAAGTGTCCAACGTGCCGCTAGCGGTCGTTTAGCCATGCCCGCTAAAATACCGCTAGCGGTCGTTTAGCGATGCCCGCTAAATAAAATACCGCTAGTATTTTATTTAGATTTAAATAGTGGTATTTAGAAGCAAATGGCTAGTGTGCCGCTAGTGGTCGTTTAGCGATGCCCATTAAAATACCGTAATTGACGGCAAAATATGTTACTTATTTTAACGTTAGTGGCAAGTGCTGGCAACGTAACGAACACAGCTATTTTACCGACAACGGTTTCGTAGTGAATGTATATAGCTAAAAATGATGTCAAAATTCTATTGAGCCGTAAAACCCGTGTTCTATGGCGCCATTTAAATTTTTCTAATAATTTTTTTTCAAATTTTACAAAATTGCGCCAATCAGCAACAAATTTAGTGCATTCTTTATGTAGCTTACTTCATACTCTAAAAAATAATGCATAGAACAAACGAAATTAACTCTTAGATACATAACTGTATTTTAAAAAGATAAAACCGACTTCAAAATTGTACGTAATTGAGAATCAAAACTTCCTATCTCCAAAACTACTGAACCGATTTTGATGAAACTTGCACTATTTCCTAAGTTGAACAATACCTAGTACAATAAAAAAAGAATCACTCAAATCGGACTTGTAGTTCCGGAGATATGTGTGAACAAACATAAAAACATACATACATACATACATACATACATACATACGTACATACATACATACATACATACATACATACACTTTTGAAATTTGGCACATTTGTTCAGAAGCTGTTATAGATTATCATATTATGCAAAAACTGGGCAGTTCTGAAAATATTACATACATACGCGTCGAATTGATAACCTCCTTTTTTTGAAGTCGGTTTTTGAAGTCGGTTAATTAAAATAAGTTAAAAAACTGCGTGAGGTCGAGTGCAGTCAGGTGGCTCGTTAACGAGCCGGTGGTACACAGAGGTATTTTTACGGGTGGCTCGTTACGGTGTCAGTGGGGTTCAAGAGGTAAAGGGCGGTAATACACGTCCGATTTTTTCATCCGATAGTCTGATCCGGTTGTCTGATCAGACTATCTGAAGGCACTCTTGCCATACATTTATTTGAATACATAATACACATCCGATCCGGTAGTCGGATCGGACGTCAGAATCGGAAACAGCGTCAAAGCGTTTCCGATTTTACTGCCGTTCCGATTGTCTGAAGGTGCGGTCTGCATACTTTTGTACGGAGACACAATAGACGTCCGATTATTTCTTCCGATTTGCCAGTTGATTCTCTAGCATGATACTGAATGAACGTCTCGCATAGTTGTTGTTTGGACTGCCTTTTACTTGTAAAATCATTGTAAGCATTAAAAACCGGCCAAGTGCGTGTCGGGCCATGTGCAATATAGGGTTACGTAGTACCGCTAGTATTTGAAAAATTTTGTATGGTCAATGAATGTACATATATAACATGTTTTACACCACTAACAACATCATCTCATCTACTTTATAAGGAATTTGAACGAAAAGTTCCTTTATACTTCGCCGAATACATTTTTTTTAAGTTGATCGACTATTACTCAATAACTTGTGAAGTTTTCCTTTTAAATAATTCAGCATATTTCCAACTTCCGTGAATTTTTTCACATCATGTAGGGTGAACAATATGCCTAATACAGCCTCCTAATGCCAATGTATTGCAAGAGTACCTTCAGATAGTCTGATCAGACCATTGAGGTAATAATCAGACAACCGGATCAGACTATCGGATGAAAAAATCGGACGTGTATTGCCGCCCTAAAATTCAAAATTCAAATTTTTTATTTGCAACCATCCTTATCGTTCTTGCGTCAAAACCGTATCGCTGTCTCTTTCCTTGCCTGAGCTTTGACGAAAATTAGATTTTTCCAGGTTGTTGGAAAAAATAATTGAAAATGTAATTAATCGAGGTATTTATTGCATACAATAATGTGGTAAACTGGTAAGAGATTAATGTGTTTTGTTTACTTTTGAGTGACAATTGGTACATTTTCGAAATACACACGACGGCATTTTCAATTTATTTGTGTACTTGACAAGACGCGGCACGTTCGCTGGCTGGATGCAGACTGACGGTACAATAATTGGACTGTATTTGAATCTTCAGAACGCGCGCGGTAGTGACATATCTGCTTTGAGTTTTTCATAAATCTATGTATTATCTTGACTCGTGAAGTCGTGACCATATATTTTGTAAGTACCATGTAGGTACCCAAATAAACAGAGCCATAACAAGGAGCAGTCTCGGAGTCGTATAGGCAAGTTACAATTTCCAAATTCAGTCCTTGGTCAGATCAAGGCAATCAATCACACAGGTCCAAGATGAAGAAACACTCCGTTTTTGTCTTAACTCGTGACTACTCATGAGTTATGACTTATGACTTCAAAAATTATGATTCAGATTGCCAGCGACTTAAAATACTCAAGTATCAACTTATATATTTTAAATTAATGAGTTGAAGACCGTGTAATGAACGTCTAAATTTTAAATACTGAGACCTAAGTAAAGAAGGCGAAGAAACTTAGTAAGGGTGGGTTTCTTTATTGTCCCAGTATATGACAAGCAAGGACCATCATCACCAGCATGATTTGACTAGATTCGATTGGCTACCAAGACGTCAGATCGCACTGGTAGTTTGCTGAGCATAGTAAAGGAACATCTACTGTAAAAATTTTCTCGTGACGGGACTGGTCAGTTGGTCACTGCCATAAAGTAACTTGAATTTTATAGGGTAGTCAGTACCACAGATTAGAGTATTATAGAGGTCATTGAGGTAATAATACTATAGGAGTCCGCCTTATATTTTGACAGCTGATAATGTTACTCTTTCTAACTAACGATGTAGTAATTTGGGTGAAAGAGAAAGCTCATATCGGTGTGTAAACGTCAAAAGCCTGTAATGTTATGTCCCACTTAGTAGAACATAACAAACGAGTAGGTCTGCATATTTCATGTATAAAAAGTGGTAATAAAAGTGTTTAGTGAACGTTCAATGCAATATATTAATGCGTTTTGTAGTTCCGCTATTTAATAAACCATAAAAACGGCCAAGGAATGCCTCAAACACGTGGATTTAACATAACATACGTAAGTTTTCAACAACGTTGTTTGGGCTTATCAATCGGTATTTTTGTAAGCTAAAAAAGAAAATTTATAAGTATAATAATCCATTAATCATGCTATATAAGGCATTAGTGATAAAAATGTCACATCAAGTAATAATTTGGCTATAAATATTGCATAGTTTTTTACGTGTATTTTAGGGATGCGCCTTACTTGAAATATAGTTTATCGATAAAAATAATGTCATGGACTAAATGATTTTTTTTTCAGGTTGAAAATGCTTCAAAATAGACGACAAACAGATATATATTTTAGACGCAAGTTTCATGCAAGTTTTTAATCCTTACTCCCTTATGAAGGCATCACAATATTGGAATTTGGAATTATTTCAAACGTAAGTTTGAAACAATGATTTTATTGAAATAAAGAAAGTTCTAACGGAGAGTAAAATAATTGCATGATCAACAGCTCTCACACCTCCCCCCTGTAAGTACTCAATTCGTTACTTAAAGATACTTCTTGAAATTTTATCCTGGCATTAGGTACTCTTTTTTAATAAGTAAAATGTAAAATTTTAATAAGGCTAAAGTCATAATCATTTAATAAAATAAATTTAATACCTCAATCGTCGAATTCCAGACACAATATATATTTAGTTGTTATGCGGCACCTGGGTTCCGCTTGGGGCTGGATGGGTTAAGCATGGAAAACTTACATAAAGCATATTGCCCCGTATACAATATTATGAATTATGTGTATAATATTTTATAGTATGTAGTAGTATAGTACATTTATTAACACTAAACCATTTATTTTTTTCAGGTTATTGGAATGCTCATAAAGAAGAGTTCAATATTATGGTGGTGACGGAGAGACCTATAATGAAGATAATAATTATTTTCAACTATTAATTTGATAATAAGATTGAAAGTGAAGAATAATATATGGTTTAGTGCTCTATGATTTTGATTGCACACACCGTGATATTGCACAATAAAATTGATCGTCTAGACTCTAGAGTCCTACTTAGGTTATTAATTATTATTATTATTTTATCATTATTCAGGGGGCGTCGAAGTATCTATTTTAAGTCTTTTTCTGTATAAATATTATTACATAATTATATTTTAATAGGTAAAGAAATGCACCTAAGCGTTTTTGGAATTACTTTAAATAAGTAGGACTGAGATTCATTCTTATATTTCTTTGATAATAATAACTGTTATTCTACAAAATAGTTGCTTAATAGTAAATAGTAATTAAGTTTAATAAATAATATATAATAAAATAATAAATAAATAGTAATTAAGTTTAATAAAAGTATAATATATTTTGTTCTTCTGTTGTGTTTTATAAAAACTGTTGATTTTATTGATATTAGCTATTACACTCCGGACAAGCTTTCGTGGCTTATGGAGTATACATATTATGTATATTTATAACTATTTGTGTAATTATATACTTAAATATTTTGTTTATACAGGGTGCAATTAAACCATCCTGCCAAATTTTTTCCAGGGCTTAGGTATCATTAGGAGAGGTCATTTAGCAAAAAAAATTGGGTGTTATTTTTTTAATGACATATTTTATCTCATTTAAAATCGATGCAGAACGGTTACTCGTGGCGGTGGGAATGAGCGGGGGTGACGTGGGGGGGAGGCGCGCGCGCGCTCACCCGCCGGCGCGGGCGACGCGTAGTGTCCATTTTAATTGTAGTGTTTTTTAGGATAACTTTCGGAAGCTATTTCTCAACATTTTAGTACTGAGTGACTATATTAAAAGAAAAATACGTGTATTTTTATTTTGAACAAGGATCAATATATCAAAATTTGGCAGGAAGGTTTAATTGCACCCTGTATTTAAGTATTTTCATACACTTAATAAATAGATAAAAAATACCTTTTCACCAAATTGAAAGCGACTTCTAATTTAATGAGCATAATATATCCTAAATTGAACATGCAGGTCGAATTGATAACCTCCTTTTTTGATGTCGTTTAATAAAAATCTGTAACATAAAATTATGGTCGACTTGGTCGATAGCTGTAGTCTAATTTTATATTTTTATCGATATACGCCATCCCTACACGCACACTACAGCAATTGCACACAAGCATAAAATGGCCACGCGCTGGCGAGCTAAGAATCCATCTATGTATACTTAATCTGTGATAGAGGTCAGTACTATTCTCAGAACAGGAAAATAAAGAGAAGTGTTATGTAGCGCCGTTTATATGGAAACCTATGTCGCCAACTTCAATGACACTACATTGTCAGCATAGTGTCAACGGTACACGGTCTAGTGATGTCCGGTCTATCTACGGTGTCGATTAATTATTACCATATTATTACGACGATATCGATGTATTTTGGTAGGTATTTAAATACTATTAAAAGAATGAAAGTGATAAAATATAATATTACAGAGACTAACAAAAATAACTTAAAGGCCGAAAGGGGTTGAAATCATCCATGAATACGAAAAACTTTTACTATGGAACCAACTCAATTCGGCAAAATAAATTACGAAAAACTTTTACTATGGGAATCGTAACTAGGCAATAATTGCCTAGTTACGCTTTTGCCAGACAGCTGATTATTTTGCCGAATTGAGTTGGTCCCATAGTAAAAGTTTTTCGTAATCATGGATGATTTCAACCCCTTTCGGCCCTTGAGTTATTTTCGAAGTCTTTATATAAACATGCATACGGCATACCTATTACATATATAATTTTTTAGATCCCGTACCCAAAACGTAATAATCGGCCAAGTGCGAGTCGGACTCGCGCACGGAGGGTTCCGTACCATTATAGAGCAAAATTAGGCCAAAATATTTTGTGTTTTTTGTATGGGAGCCCCACTTAACTTTTTATTTTATATTAATATTATTATAAAATATTAAAGTAAGTATACATAAAACTAAGGATTGTGTGAAATTTTCAAGTACCTACCTGTTGATATTATTGATATAGAGCAAAAAAGGCCAAAAAAATCACGTTTGTTGTATGGGAGCCCCCCTTAATTATTAATTTTATTTTGTTTTTAGTATTTGTTGTTATAGCGGCAACAGAAATTTAAAATGTAAAAATTTCAACTCTCTAGCTATTACCATTCTTGAGTTACAGCCTGGAGACAGATGGACAGACGGACAGACATCGAAGTCTCAGTAATAGGGTCCCGTTTTTACCCTTTGGGTACGGAACCCTAAAAAGGGACCCTATTTCTAAGACTTCGATGTCTTATTGTCAGTCTGTCTGTCTGTCTCAAGTAGGCCTACTACGAAACCGTTTGGAGATTCAAACAATCGGACGAGAATACCGCGTCCTTCTCTAACAACGTCATTTCACGTTTGTTAGAGTAGGATGCGGCATTCTCGATCGATTGTTTGAGTCTCAAAACGGTTTTGTGGTACAAGCCCAGGCTGTATCTCAATAACCGCTAGAATTCCGAAATTAAGGTAAGGGGATAGTAGGGATGGGATGGGAAGGGAGGGGAATAGGGTAGGGGATTGGGCCACCGGTTGACTCACTCACTCGGCGAAACACAGCGCAAGCGCTGTTTCACGCCGGTTTTCTGTGAGGACATGGTATTTCTCCGGTCGAGCCGGCCCATTCGAGCCAAAGCATGGATCTCCAACGTCAAAAAAAGTAAGGTAAACTTCAAAAGTAACGGAAACAAATACTGAAATGACGAAAAAAGATTTATTAACTTTTATTACTTTATAAAAACAAGCTATCTAATTCTGAAAGAATGTTTCAAAATTTCAAATCGGACTAGTAGTTCCTGAGATTAGCGCGTTCAACCAAACAAACTCTTCAGCTTTATAATATTTGTGTAGGTAATAACGCAACCGCATAAAAAATATCGATACCAAAATCTGCATCATACCACATCACTAGTGCCTTAGTTTGATAGTTTACGGAACATCAAGCGGCCCGAAAATGGCGGTGTAGCGACGAATATTTTTCGTGAAGAATAATTGATTTTTAAATTAAAAAATCGTATAAATTACAGTTGGCTGTGATAGGTGATCCCACAATTTTTTTTATTCAAAGTTTCGCTGCGATTTCTGCACGTAATTATTGCACAAGTCGGCATTTTGTTTACAATTTACAACGTAGTACAACGTGTAAGCCGTGGAGCGATTTACATGTGACTGACACCTAATTGCGCATTTGCGCAATCAGTGGGCGACATGTGCCACGCCCACATAACATATCTCTTACTTCTATGATCTGTGGTACTATTCTCAGAACAGGAAAATATATAATTATATTCTGTGGGGTAGTCACTGCTCTACTCTATAATACTTAATCTGTGGTCACTGCCCTCACTGGGGACAACAATGAAAGTAA
Source organism: Plebejus argus (assembly GCA_905404155.3). NCBI lineage: Eukaryota > Metazoa > Arthropoda > Insecta > Lepidoptera > Lycaenidae > Plebejus > Plebejus argus. The sequence continues at coordinate 6,553,988 of FR989930.1, forward strand.
TTTTTTGTAATAAAAATGCCGCTCGAGTTATAGGTTAGTACGAGTTATAATATTAATACCTAGCTGCAGAAAAATATAAGCACGTAAATACCTTTCAATTCAATAGTGTTTTTGATATTTTGTTAGATCGAATCATAAAATTTATATTGTTTTGTTTTGGATGGTAATACTTACTTAGGTACTCGTTTTTCTGATTAAATTTTGAGCTTTTTACACAAATATTATGAACAATAAATGTTACATAATTATGTATTGTTTTGTATTACATATAATATTTTTAAATTGAGTACATATAAATCATCAGCGTTGTATTGTGTTCTGAGTTCTGACCATAATATCTGTACCTAAATCAAAGCATAATAATATAAATTATATTATATAATATACCCTGTGTTCTGACCTCTCTGTGATCATCAGTCTTTAGAAAATTTGTAGATAATGTTGAGGCGAACTTTTTAAAAATGCTATATACAATGTGTCCCGACACTGGTGTCCGATCCTTTAAGGTCATAATATAGGGTATATTTTATCGACAAATTTGCTATCAAATTTTTTCTATATCCCTCTGTTGTAAAATGGCAGCCATTTTAATTTTTTTGTATCAAAGACCCAGGCCTTCGTACTAATTTGGCCAGTATGTCTTATGTAAATCTCCGCTAGGAGTAAATCTGTTCTGTGATGTAAATGTCCTATGAACATTAAAAAGGTCTCATTTGATAGCTAAAATTATAGATTACAAATACACAAAAATTATGTTTTAATTTTCGTGGAATAAAACATAGAAAAACATAGGTAAAGTGAAAAAAGTTTGGATTTTTTTTTGTGTCTTTTTTAGTTATTTGCTTTTTGTGAAAAATCTAGCAATTTAAACTAGTCATTTTTTATTTTCAAAAGATAGAGGAGGTTATTAGCTAACATACATCCCTAAACATCTTAGCTCTAGGTCAGATAGGTTAGGAATTATAACAATTATTTGAATAGGACCCTTTTCCTTGCATATCAACCGGGGCAGTAGGAAAAAAAAATGCAAAAGTAGGGAGAAACAACGAAATGTTTCGAAAATCTACAAATAATGTCTCAATAAAGTATTTATTAATAAATTGTTGTCAAAAATTAACTTTAAAATTTGTAATGCATTTTTTTTCCTACTGCTCCGATATCAGGGCATATTTTGACAGCAAATTTGTCGATAAAATATGCCCTATATTATGACCTTAAAGGATCGGACACCGGTGTCGGGACACATTGTATATTTCTATGAAAGCCCGATATTAATCTGTGTATAGCTCAACATAACAACATATTTTAATATTAAAATAACATTCATATCAGCACGCCTTGTACAGTTACGACTTACGACGCTCGCCTCGTTCTTGTTATGGGGAAAATGTATGAAGAAATTTGAGTGTTTCTTATTTTTCTTATAAATGGAAATGTTATATATTTTTATACAAAATATTTAGTTATTCGTACAGGGAATAACAATTTTTTTGTATATTTATTTTCCTTAGTTTAGTGTATTTAGCTATACCTACTGGTTATTATTGCGATGGTTAAAACATATTTAAGTGAAAATGTTGTATGCGGCATTATGCGGCTATAAAATTTTTATGGTATAGACGTGGAGATGAATATATTATCTTTCATTTGAAAAATATCAAAGAAAAGTCTTTGCCCAGCTGTGGGCCACTGTAGGCTGATAATAAATATAAAATACTTAGTTTTTAATTTTTCAGAAAATTTGCTGTCAAAAAGCACCCCATATTCAGGAATAGGTGTATATTTTCATGAATTGCCTGGCTTTAACACACACAAAACTAGATTGCTTAAGAGGACAATGTCAGAAAAACATAACACTAGTGGTAAGTAAATGTTATACAGTAGGCCTTGTTAATCCGGAGAGGCAAAAACAAGACCCTTTTCGGATTACATATTGAGCCGTCCTGGATTATAGTATGCAATATTTAAAGTTAGTAAAACACATGTTTTACCTTAGTTTCATTTTTAAATAATAGCATAAAGACAGAATGTACATGTTCATAAATACAACCATGTAAGAAATAGTCAGTTAAAATAAAACATTAGTTATTTTTTCTTGAAAAAGACTATAGTCTATAATACTCTTCTGTGTTTATAATTTTACCCGCCCGCACCTACACTCGTTGGCCTCTCCGCGTCTCCGCGAATCCCATTGGCCGGCGGGATTACAGCGATCACCGAACATTCGGATTACCCTAGGGGTAGGCCCTAGCCCCTACTGTACTTATTATACATAATAGTTTAACCTTCCAGAATATTATGATTCTTATAAAAGTTATAAATTTAAAAGAGGTTTTTTTTATGTTTCATAAATTCAGATTTTTATTCAAATTGTTATTATTGTATTATTTAATATAATTGTTATTGAAATTAAAATGTGCTGTATTTTTTTCTGAATCATTAAGCAGATAGTAGTATGGAGAAAAACAAGAACACCTACCCATATGAAGATGCAGAAAAAATGGGCTTAGAGCAGTCAGACAAGTCTTTCAGTGAATGGAGTGATTACTGGGAATCTGTAAGGCAAGATAAACAACCAAATGTACTACATGGTAAACAATAATTTATTCTGTTATAAGTACATAATATAGGTAACTAAAGTTGAGCATTTCTTAATGTTTACTGTAACATCTATTGGGTAAGAACTCCCTATACCTACATATTAATTTTACACATTGTTCTGACTTTAGTCTTGACATTAATTACAATACCTATACTAAATATGCACTAAAAAGGCTGAATATTAACAAAATATTATGTAAAAATAAAAGGCATATTTTATTATTACTTTGTGACTAGCCCTATGATTTATCACATGACATTGTACATGTTAAAAAGTATGATGTCATAGATAAACTTTTTAAGTACCACAATTCAGCATGAGTCGGGTGTTTTTTCTCAACTAGATAATATTATTCATATTTATAGTAATTGTCTTTTTTCAGACCCTGGTTATGATTGGAAGGCCAATGTTAATGGAGGAATTCATTCAACAGTAGATACAAATGTAATTGCATTTTTTATTTTTTTTATATAAAATATCAAATACTACCCAGCTGCACTATCTGAGTTTTACGTTTATTATGTATATGTTTTTAATTTTTTATACATTTACTAAAAGATAAATTATTTTTACTTTAGGAGAGCAAATCTAGTTCAAAAAATGATGAAGCATCTAGATGGGTTTTTGCAATGCGACACGGTGAACGAGTCGATCTTACCTATGGGTCATGGGTTCCATACTGTTTTGATGAAAACGGTACATACACACGGAAAGATCTTAACATGCCAGAAAAATTAACTGAAAGGTGAGAAACAGCACCGTTGATATTAAGTCTTAATCCATAAGTAGGTTTTTACAACAACCCTAATTAATTTATCTATAAATATATAATAATCGGCCAAGTGCGAGTCTTACTCGTGGTACCAATATAGAGCAAAAATAGACCAAAATTGTGTTTTTTGTATGGGAGCCCCCCTTAAATTTTTATTTTATTTTAATATTATTATTTACTTTTAAAGTAGACATATAATTAAGGCCTTTGTGAAAATATCAAGTGCCTACTTGTTGCCATTATTGATATCGAGCAAAAAAGGCCAAAAAATCACGTTTGTTGTATGGGAGCCCCCCTTAAATATTAATTTTATTTTGTTTTTAGTATTTGTTGTTACAGCGGCAACAGATATACATAATCTTTGAAAATTTCAACTCTCTAGCTATTACCGTTCTTGAGTTACAGCCTGGAGACAGAGACAGACGGACAGACAACGAAGTCTTAGTAATAGGGTCCCGTTTTTACCCTTTGGATACAGAACCCTAAAAATGGATCTTCAATTGTGTTAGTAATGCTATAACTCGATAACGGCTGAACCGATTTGGCTAATGTTGGTCTTATAATAATCCTGGAAGTCCTGACTCCAGGAAAGGTTTTAAAGATGAGAAATAATGGAAAAATTGCAAGTAACATTTCCAAAGTGATACGAAGTTCACCGGGTCAACTAGTTTATAATAATGGTAATTTATAAAAATAGTAAAATTCGAGTGAGAAACTAAAAGCGCGTCGTGGACGTGCGACGGCAATCATGTTGCAATTTTGCCATGTTGTGCTTCATTCTTTTATTTCAATCCCCCTAATCATAAAAAAATATCGGTACAGCGCACATCGAACATCATAAAAACCTAGAATAAGAATAGAGAACCTAGAATAAATATATCCTTATATAATAAGAAGAAGAACCTAGAATAAATATATCCTGCGTAATCTTTACTTGTAAGTTGTAATAGAGTAAATACTGGAATTTTTCAGAGTGGGCGGCGCGGAGTCGTACGCGCGCGACTCTCCGCTGACGCGCGTGGGGGCGCTGCAGGCGGCGCTGGTGGGGGAGGGGTTACGCGCGGCCGGTGTGCGCCTCACGCACGTGTACGCCTCCGCGGCGCTGCGATCCGTCGCCACCGCGCATCACATGCTCAAAGGTTCGTATACTCGTTAGTCATTACTCACTAACCCTTACAAAATATGCTACCCTGTAACATGCTGTATTTGCCATAAAACATTTTATACAAGATTTTTTATAAACACTTTATAACTTCAGGTTTGCAAGCTGATCCCTCTGTAAAAATAAGGGTTGAGCCAGGAATATTCGAATATAAAAAATGGTATGCAGCCAAGGGTCTAGCTCCCTTCATGACACCACAAGAGCTACATAACGCCGGATATAACGTCGACTTAAAGTAAGTGACAATATTTAAAGCTAATGTTGTAAGTACATAATAATGCAACACTCATGGCAATTTATTTTATTATTTTCCTTTATTTCAGTTATAAACCATATGTCAATCTCGGTTTAAACACTGATGAAACAGTTGAAGAATATTATCAACGAAACGAATATGTTATACATTCCGTGGTCAGGGACACAAAGGAAGAAGGTAAGCAGTAATAACAAAGTTTTTCCTTTTACTATTAATAATACATATTTTATATTTTTTTTAGCAATAAAACTTTGTTAAAACTAGTTTTAATTTTTAGGTGGCAACATTGTTTTCGTCGGTCACGCAGCAACACTGGAGGTTACTGCGACCGCACTTCATCGAATGGAAAAAAATGACAAGTTCCCGCCATATGACATTAGTGACACTCTTCTACTGGTTCCCTACTGCGCAATTGCGGCCCTACGTGAAGGGCCTTGGCGTCTGGTGGCGCCGCCCTGCCCGCCCTTTGCCAGCACCAGCTCAGGGCGGTTCAACTGGAAGATACTCCAAGACATTGTTGCGCCGTCTCAAGAGAAATAAACGTCGTGTCATTTACAGGTTTGACACAAATACCCGTTAAAGTGATGTCACACTGGTCATCTTAATTGAACATTTCTATAGTAATAGAAAAGAAATTATTTGTCATAATTCATAAAACATTTTCCTTGGGTGGTGTTAGTAATATTTTTTTTATAGAAATAGTAGGACTATTGAAGTCATTATTCATGATTTAGATATCTATAGATACTATCAGTTGACTGTTATAGATCTCATGTGAAAACCACTTAATTGTTGTTTATGTCTGATCAATTTAATTTTAAATTGACATTTTATAAAAGACAATGCAAGCATTAAATATCTTTTTATTTTTATTTACAAGTGTAAATGTTGATTTAAGTAACTCTTAAGACACCTATTCCTAATTACAGTTATTACAGTATGTAACTATGTCATAAGGTACCTTATGATGAATATTTTACCCACAATAAGTACAAGCAAATAATTTGTCGTTTTTAAGAAAAGTGTATTATTTTTTAATTGTGTACATACAAAGAGGGTTGTGAAAACCATAAATCTTATAATAATAAGCGGTAAACAGATCTTAAAATGTTATTAATATAATTGAAAATTCTGTTTGAAAAAAATACATTTCTCTTGAAATTAATTATCTTGTTTTCTTTTATTTAATAATATGATATCTTTCAAGGAAAGCCAAATAAATAAAATAACTCCATTTATTAAAACAAACAAACTGGAACGAACTGTCACCAGCAGTATTTCCGGACCTATATGACCTGCAAACCTTCAAGAAAAGAGCGTATTCCCTCTTAAGGTGACGCCTTGATAATTTGGCTGTAGCGATGTCCATTTTTCTCAGCAATGACTAAAGTTAAGAAATTAAAGTTCACTGTCAGTATTCATCATGTCTTTGTCTTTGAATTACCCATAGCATAACACGATTGGTCAACTTTTATAACACAGAATAATCAATCAAAAAGACCTCTGTAAAAAAAGGGATTCCTATTTTGCCAACAGAGGAGAGTGATATAAGCTTACGAAATTTGTACATAAATTGGTTCTAGTATAACCTTTAATTTGCCCATAGCTTATATGAAATGTATTTATGGTTTTTAAATTACGCGACAAAAACCATTTTGTCGCTACGCCCTTTCCATTTTTTGCTGTTCCATTGCTTGTGTTCTATGAGAGGCCGGGCCAGCCTCGCATAGAAAACAAGCAATCTAAAACACATCCAACACGGTTTTTTACTTTAACATGGCGTCACCTTAAAAGGCCGGCAACGCACCTGCAGCTCTTCGGATGTTGCGAGTGTCCATGGGCGACGGTAGTTGCTTACCATCAGGTGACCCGTTTGCTCGTTTGCCCCCTTATTTAATAAAAAAAAAAAAAAAAAAAAACAAACTATGTGCAAAACTTTAAATTCTTACACTGCATACGTCATATTAAACTTATCTGAGCTCATCCTAAATTGGGCGGAGCCGCCGATTGTCGAGCGTGTTAACAATGCGAACGCCGCGCCGCGTGGACGTTTGAGTGACGGAGCACTTATACTACCCTGTATAATTAAACCTTCCTGCCAAATTTTTTCCAGGGCTTAAGCTGTCTACACACCAAAGCCGCCGGCCCGGCGGCATAACCCGTCGGGTTGCGGTCGGCGGCCTCATTTTGAAACAATTTTGACAAAGCTTGTTTCAAAATGAGGCCGCCGCCCCCGGCGGCTTTGGTGTGTAGACAGCATTAGGTATCATTAGGAGAGTCCATTTAAGTATAAAAAAAAATTGGGTGTTATCTCTTTTTAGTGGCATATTTTATCCTATTTAAAATCGTTGCAAACCGGTCACTCGCGGCGGTGGGAATGAGCGGAGGTGACATGTGGGGTAGGCGCGCGCGCGCGGTTCACATCGCGCGCACAATAGACATGACTACCAGTAGTTCGACTGCAAAGAAACGGAATTTAGGTTCTCACTCACTCTAAGAGTGAGTTGCATCAACCTACTTTAACTATAACTTTAACTTTAACCATAACAAAATGTGAAATAAACTGTCAAATCCCTAGCAAAAGTCGCCATATTTGACGATAACCTTAACTTTAACTACGCTTCTGGTGCAATTCACCCTTAGTTTTAAATTCGTAGGTAACAAGTTAACAACCCTAGCGACGGTTTTCATCATAATACGTCAAATTAAATATGGGTAATTTTTTTATTGGAGATGTGTATTTACAACAAAACATGCGCGGCAAATTGACAAACTCATTTAAATAATGTGAAAATAGAATAAAAACATCAAAACCTTAATAATTATTTGGCTAACAGACATGACTGGATGACCTAAAGTTCCATGCACTAAAGTTTATGTAATGTAAGTATAAGTACTTACATTTTTACACATAATTGCAGGACCATTGGTAAAGTAAGTATTCACTTATTTAACTGTATAAATTGATTTTAAATGTAACCACATTTTAATTTTTAGTGTAAGTAATTAATTTTTTCCGACAACACTTCTTCTACTATTTTTTGTATCCTTTGCCTATCTTGAGCGGTAATATCTTCTGGTTTTGTTTTATCATCGTAAAGATGTCTATCTATTAGTCGAATTATGACTTCATCAACAATATTGTCCAAGTTCTCTTTGGCAATAATTATAGAATTACTTGAATCTTCCACACTTCTTATATTCTCGTCAGTTGCAATAACTGGACCTGAACTGGATTCAAGGATATCAGTCTCTTTAAGTATTTCGTCCTCTGGTATATCACCTCTTCCATCACTTTCTATTATGTTATCTTTTTCATCAACGGACTCCTCGAAATGTTTTGGCGGTGCTTCAGAATTATGTTTATGACGTTTCATAAACTCCTTGAGTTTCTCTTTAGCAGAAGCGACAACTTCCTTACGAGTTTCTGATTTAATTTTTAACATTGCTTTTTTCTTCTTTTCTTGTCTGTATGCCTTTAGTTCATCGAATATTTTACTATTCGGCGAAGCCTTTTTAGGACTGTTTTCGGGACTATCACTATCGATTTTTAAATCAGGCGAATCTAAACTTATTTCAGTTTCTTCTATCAAGACTTCGTCTACAATTTCATCACTTTGTGTTTCATTAATGCTTTCAGCGTCTTTGCTATTAAATTCGTTTTCTTGTATTTCTTCTGATTGCAGGTCTTCACTCTCATTATTAGTTTGTTCAAGATATACTTCGTTTGTAGACTTTTCGTCTACTTCTATGTTGTTTATATTATTCCTATAGTTATTTTTTTCCAAAATAAAGACTGCTGGTTTGGTTCTTATTTTAATAGGTGGAAATAATTTGTAATTTACTGCAATCTGGTGAAAAGATTCTGTACTGTCCAAAATCCGATGTGTCTGAGTGAATGATTTGATAGTCGGGGAATATTTACTTTTAGCTTCAATCAGCAAATGAGTATACTGCAGTAAGTCTTCAGTATTTAGTGACTCATTTTTACTGTAGATCCAGTGATCATGTATTTGAGTAAATCTAGTCACACCTGTTTGAGCTGCTAAGTTACAAATATGAACGTTAACAAAAGGCTCATTTTTCATAATTTTGTGGAATCTGCAACATAGGAAAAAACAAAATTACAAAGCATACTTAATCCTACATATTATGTAGGTACTATCAGGGAAGTTGATTCCTATGCAGATGGTGGACCTAAGTAATTTGGTCGCGTTCAGTCAAACTCATCAGACCGATCACAATTCACAATCACAGTTAACATTGAATTGACATTTAAAGCCAATCAAACAACATAGGTCTGTCAACACTCAACTGCCTAGGAATCAATTTTCTTGGGTATAATAATATACAGCATGACTGGTGAGACAATACCGATAATTAAGGAGAGTATTCAGTACTGGATTCACATTATAATTATTTAATAAAATTAGGTACTTAATTTTTGACCAAATTTCCCTTTAAACAAATGAATCATGGACACTTGGTAAATTACTATGCGACCGGGCGCGGCCCACCCCGCCCCGCGCGCCGCGCGCTACTGCCGCGCGTGGTGTCCATGCGTTGGGTAAATAATTATTTAACTTTAAGCTACATTTACTCAGTGATCAATTGATGTTATTTTTTTATATTATTTTTTTCCAACTAATATAATAGCCAAATATCACGTCCTCGAATATTGAACATGTCTCACCAGTCATGCTGTATGTACAATCAATATGACTATTTTGATATACTTTCGATAATTTCACATTTAGTTTTTCACACAGCAAAAAATAACTAATAATAATTATTAATAGTCTGAGGTTTCAATATTTTTAACTTACTTTGTTATTGCCATTCCACCTGGATAGTTCGTCATAGCCACTAAAACTAATGTTACAGAGAATATAACATTGCAGATAATTATTGTCATTGCTCCCCAGAACAGCAATTCAAATACAGGTGCTTTGGCGCGCCGAACATATCTAAAAATTGTAAATGTTTATTTCAAAGGTTTTATACAAAGAATAATATTAACTGTATTTTAATTAAAAAAATAAAACCGACTTCAAAATTGTATGTACTTAATTGAGAATTAAAACTTCCTATCTCCAAAACTACTGAACCACAAAAAAAGAATTACTGAAATCGGAGTGGTAGTGCCAGAGACATGCGAACACAAACATACATACATACATACTTACATTCATACATACATACATACACACACTTTTGAAATTTGGAACATTTGTTCAGACGCTGATATAAAGACTAACATATACGAAAAATGGGCAGTTCTGGAAATATTACATACAGACGCGTCAAATTGATAACCTCCTTTTTAGCGTTCCGTAGCCAAAATGGCAAAAAACAGAACCCTTATAGATTCGTCATGTCTGTCTGTCTGTCCAACCGTATGTCACAGCCACTTTTCTCCGAAACTATTGGAGCTATATTATTGAAACTTGGTAAGTAGATGTAGTCTGTGAACCGCATTAAGATTTTGATGCAAAAATGGAAAAATAGGGGTCCCCATAGGTACAACTGAAACAAAAAAAAAATTTTTTCATCTAACCTATGCGTGTGGGATCTATGGATAAGTCTCCAAAAAGCATATTGAGGTTTCTCATATAATTTTTTTCTAACCTGAATAGTTTGCGAGAGAGACTCTTCCAAAGTGGTAAAATGTGTGTCCCCCCCCTCTAATTTCTAAAGTAGGGGCTCATGCCCTACTTTAGAAATACAGAATTCTAAAAAAAATATATGATGTAGATCACTATAAAAACTACCAACGAAAATTGGTTTGAACGAGATCTAGCCACTAGTTTTTTTTTACATCATAAATGGTAAACCTTAATCTAAATTTAATTAAATCGACTGAAATATAAAAATAAATCAAAAACCTTTTAATTTCATAAAAATAAACCTTATTGCTGCCCTTCATGGGCGAGTCCAACTCGCACTTGGCCGCTTTTTTTAAGTCGGTTAAAAAAGTTTAAATACTTATAAACATTAAAAATAACTTACAAATATGAGCAAGCAGCTGCTGATGCCATATTAAGCAATGGAAATACATATATAATAAATCTTAATTCTTTGTGTGGCAAGAATGAAAATATCGATATGAATGTAAGAGCTGGGGCAACAATGGGTATGAGACGTCTTTCAAGGTAAAGACCCATCGGAATCAACACCATACTAGGGCCAAGGCCTCTAGGCAGTGCAGAATAAAAATACCACAAAAATGGTGAGGTCTGTTTCTTGAGTTATGGATTGATTTTTAGAAAGAGAACCTGTAATACTTTCTTTAAATTTGAAAAAGAAATAATTGTTTTAAAATACTGTAAATTTGCATACAACTTAAAAAGGATACACCCCACTCAGAGCTCTTGTTTAATATTGTATTAAACCAAAAAACTTCTGCTTCAGGCCAAAGAAGCCGACCCCAAAACATTGAGTCTATCAGCACTGTCACTGCCACCAAACCCACTCCAGCTGGAACCACTATTTTTAAGAGTCTGAAAAATACTAAAAGTTAATTCTTCTTTGAATTAAATTAAACATGGACATACCTACCTGCAAGCACTGGGAAAGGACATAATATATTTAAAAATATACACTTACTCTGTTAATGAAGTTTTTTTAAAATGTAAATCTATTATTAGGAACAGACCAAATAGTAAACAAAGTTCAGATCTGAATATGACAATAGATGCTCCAGCTGTGATTACGAATTGTTTGTAATTGCTTGATAGCCATCCTTCAAATGCAAGTAGAACTAAAAAAAATGAAACATTGGTATTAAATACCACAATAATGCTTCAATATAATAAAACATAACAAACTCTCGAATTAATTTAAAAAGCTATCTTTTTAATAAACTATTAAATGAAATATTTTATCACTTACCAAGAGGCAGAGCTGTAATATTAGGTAATGGCCGACTCATATAAAACATAAAATGATATTGGGTAATGGTAATTAGAGTGAACCACCATGAAAAGGGGTTTCCAAACTGTTTTTTGATGGCGTTTCGAAGTCGACTCCATGCTGCTATTACGAGAAGGGCCAAAGTAAGACGCACTGTAAAGGATAAGGATGTTTAGTACTTATGTAGAGTGGAAAATTAACAATTTACATAAAACTTTACATCTATAAATAATGTACTTGCTGCCATACACCTACCAACATATTGTACCCAAAACTTGTTGATCCCAAGTAGGTGAAATATTCCAACAATAGGTGAAGACAGAACTGAAATAACTAATGGACCAACAAATGTTCGCGGTACTACACCTGGAAACTCTTTGTGGTCATACTGGAAAAAAAGTTTTGATAAATTTATTCGTACAAGTTTAACAACATCCAAAATTAGATTTTTTCATACCTCAGTTAGGTTATAGCGGTGGAATAAAATATCATGAATGGCTTGTATGTTGAAACTTTCTTCTACTTTTGTAAAAGGACATAGTAGCACATGCAAGCTGGCTACAATATACAGTAACTGAACCATTTCTTATTTTTAATTTAAACATTTAATATTGCAAAATAATGCTCAATCCATTTTCTATAAATAGAAAACAGCTGAAACTGACATTGACAGCGATTGACAGACATCATTGGGAAATGTCAAATACGTCAAAAACAATTTTTTTTAATATGGCACTTCGGCTATAAAACCACGGCCAGTGTCGAGTAATGGCGGGAAAACAATAAGAAATTTTTGACGTCGTTTTTTTATTTCGTCAGGTCCAAAGTCTGTAAAAGTCAATACTGCAGTCAAAGAGTCACGTCGGTCGATTCAGTAAAGTGGTAAACGCTTTACTAAAACTTTCGATGGAGTTTTGGAGGGAACACAAAATAGTTATCGTGATATTTACCGTTATTATTATAACGATATTTTTTTTGTTATGCTACTAGATATCGTTAAAAAAATTACAGTTATCTGGCTACCATTATGAAAATAACGGTACGTCACGATATTTTTTCTGCTTTTCGATAACTTTATGAAGCCCTGCTCGTGAGTCGTGTAACGTGTTGTGAGTTGTGACTTGTGTAGCGTAGCCGGTAGTCCATACAAGCTGTCAATTGTCATGAACTTTTTGCCGTAATGGTTCTGTCATCTGTGCGTCTGTCATGCAGTTCCCAAATCGTGTCGTGTCGTGTCGTGTCTCGTGTGAAAACGCTGTTATTAATAATTTCTTTAAAATTTTCAGCTTTCGAGTAAAATTTAATTACAATGATAAACATAAGTTTATATTTTAATATTCCATTTTGTTAGCATTAACAAAATATATTATAAAATATCTGGATAAAATAAAACAAGCTGAATACAGAATAATGTGTATTTTGCCGTGGCCGCATATGCGTGCAGCGTGGTCCTTCGCGCTAAAGCCAATACTATTGGACGATCTGCGTGTATCGTCCAATAGTATCGTCTCATCGCACGAAACTTCGGACGATTCACGCAGATGCATAGAATGATAGAACACATTTACTCCTAGTCCTAACTCCTAACTCCTAGCGGAGCGCAGATGCGGCCACTATCCCTTAGTAGTCTGTGGATGCGGCCGGGCCGTTTGACTGTAACGACTGTGTACCTACATTAAAAAAAAACAAGATTCTAAAAAACGTTTTTTGACAACAATGGTGGAACGATTCTGTGACATAAATGGAATTGTTCGTTTTCTGAAAGGAAAATATCAATAATGGTTTATTCTACAATTAGTAAGCGATTGGCGATAATATTTTAACAATATTTCGCTTATAATTTATTTAAAGAAATAAGAATGTGTGATGTTTGTTCTGAGTTTTCACAGCTTTTGATTAACTGTAAGTTACTTTGTTTCGAAATTTTAACCATTTGCTTTCGCACAATTTTCTTATTTTTGTATAATTTCACATACTTTCAGCGCTTAAATAGGTGTTAAAGATTGATTTTTTAAAGTTTATTATGATCGTTTTTAGGTGAAACAAGGTTGACCGATGATGTGACTCAATATCCCAGTATAACACAGTCGGAGCTCGAAACAGTTCTAAACTATATACTTACTTGGCCGCAAAGGTATTTATTTACCAGATAGTTATATATTTCTTACATTCAAACATCAAAATATTGTTGAATTCAAAACCTGCAATTAGTATTTGGATCACAGTATTATGTTTTGAATGTTTACAAAAAAATCTTATTAGTGCATAATATTATAATCAATAATGCATGCCTCTCTATAACAAATAAAACTTAATAATATTAATTCTTTTCAGACAATGTATGTGTTGTTATAGAGATGTTAAAAATTTTGAAAGATTTTACCTTGTGGTGCAAAGTATACTTTGTTCATCTGTATGCCAACTGAAACTTTTGAAAGATGAACTTGTTACATCAGAAAAATCTTCAAACGAAAAAGTCGATCAAGGTAGTTCAAGCACATCAAACAACAAAGATGATAATCCAGAAAATGAGTCCAAAACACCCTCTCAGGAAGAACCTGACAAAGAGAGCAAAAGCACCAAACAACCAACATCAAATTCAGAGTATGATGGGTGGCATATGCAGCAAAAAGAAAAGCTTATGCATATTGTGTCAAAGATATTTCTACTTAATTTTCCGTTGTACTTAGCCTGTAAACATTCAGCTCTTAGTCGTTTAGATGATCTTTCAGCACAAGAGATATCCAACTTGAGTTCTTATTGTGACCTCCATGACACAGAAATACCGGCATATTTGTTAAGAAATGTGACACTATTTTGTAAGCTAGGTGGAGTTTGTGCTATGACATCTGTGTTTGAAAATGCAACATCAAGTAACCTACCTCTGTCCATGGCACATGCGATTGTAGCAGCTGTTGGTAATTTAAAACTTTGGCTAAACTTTAGAGCTGTGGCGCAACTGTTTATGCCACTAAGAAGTAAAATATTAAAGTATATGTGCAGCTTAGAAGATAAAGATTTAAGAACTAATGCAGTAAAATCAATGGCAGGTAAGAAAATAAATTTTGCAATTGTAAAGAAAAAGACAAGTGTTTTTCTAATAAGATTGTATTTAATATTGCAGTCTTCAAAATCATGTCACTTATCATGTAATTATAATATATTGCATAGTATCTTAGAGAAAAGTCCTATTTAAGTCTTTTTTTTTGTTTTAGATTTCATGTGGGGTGCAGCAAAAGAACCTTTGGATGCTCCCCTAGCATTTGACAGTGATGGGCTTGCATTGGCGTTTAAATATTTTAATAGTAGCACCTTAACAATGAGATTGGCTGGAGTGGCACAAATTAATGCACATATTGCCGCACACAATGACCTGTGCGCCGGTGAGCCCGCAGCTGATGCGGAAGTGGCGGGACAGCAATTGGCCTCATGGCTGACAAATAACAATATTATAGAGCACTTGTTTGGACCTAACTTACATGTTGAGGTAATAAATAATATTGATGCACAAACATTTTACAAAATCTTATATTATCTTGGAATCGGCTCCAACGATTTTCATGAAATTTACTATATAGGGGGTTACGGGGGTGATAAATCAATCTAGCTGGGAATCATTTTTAGAAAATGTAATTTTATTCGTGTTGTATAGAATACCGAGCAAAGCTCGGTCAAATAGCTAGTGGTATTTAAACATCCTACATACTTACTTTACATATGAATTAAATAATTATTAGTCTTATAAGTATAAATTATTAGAAAATATAATATAAATTATTAGAAAATATAAAACAAATAGTTGTGAAAATAATTTTAATTGATGTGTGTATTTTTTTTGGAACACAGGTAATAAAACAGTCTCACATGATTCTCAAGTTTTTGGCTGTGGAAGGGCGTGTAACTCCCGAGAATATTGAGCTGGTATGGGCCGCTGCACAACTGAAACACTGTGGGCGTCAAGTGTATGATCTGCTACCAGGGTTTATAAGAGCATTAGCCCCGAAGCCCTGCGCTCATCTCTACAGTTTACTATGTGCATTACCACCAAAGGAGCACACTGAACAGGTGAGCTTCACTTCAAAATTAATTATTCTAATAAGCTGTTGCTTTATTTTCGTTGAATATAAATGATAATTTAAGTTGATTTAGAATTCATGCATGAAATAAGAATCATAAATCAAAATAGATCAGGGGTGGCCAACTTGAGTAGACCTAAGATCTACTGTTTACTAACGAAACCCTGTGCGATCTACAAGTACCCTGATTACATACATATTGAAATCTTAAATGAAACAGCATAGTGTAGCTTATTGGTCGTTGCACAGTCTGATCTAATTATTTATATTTTTTGCCTGGCCGCGGTCAATAGGCTACTTGACCTATATTCAATTTCATTAAACAAATGCATATTTCTAGTAGAACTTAGCCTAGGAAACCGTATTTCACCCTTATCATCAAATAAAAGCTTATGATTGATAAATAAAGTTGATTTGAAAATATGATTTTATGAAAATATGATTTGTACTGACTAAAACGCTTTTGCGGTACTTCCGATTTGGATGTGACGTCATCATATTCGTAATTTAATATCTTTTATTTATCGCACCCGTTATATGTAAGTTTATTTGTACATAAATAATAAGAATAAGCCTAGAAAGATTTGAAAAATATATTTTCTTGAATAATTCGAATGAAACATCAGTTTTATATAATATTATCTCCGTTTATTGTAGACGGGAAATGAAATGGCTAAAACTTTTCTCTAAAAGTTTTCAACATTACAAATGATTTCTAATTTCTTATTTAATTCTATTATAATTTTTGGGCACTTTTAGACTCGTACATTTAGCACATAAAAAAATGTTCAATAAAGAGACTCTAAAATACAAAACATATGACGTCACACTATGGCGGACAGTGTTTTCGGCGCCATTTAAAACGCATATTTTTCAATCAACATTTTTATGGGTTTCTACTGTGTAAAATATTAAAATATTAGTTTATTTTGTAAAAATGAATGATTAAGAAGTGATTAGCGTGAAGAAAAAAATTAGGTCAAGTAGCCTATTGGACTAACAGTCGCGATCAACCAGTCGATCACGATCGACCGGTTGGCCACCCCTGAAATAGATGCACCTGACCAGTCCCAAATTTGTGTTTGCATGAAGAAGCCTCTAAATGTGTGCAGACATAATTGAACTACATATTTAATTATTTACATTTGAGTATGTGCGAATACAAATAATATTGATCATGTCAGAGCTTGTACCTGGCATCGGCCCTGATGCGCGCGATGTGGGCGCGTGGGGGGTGTGGCGCGGGCGGATCTCCCGCCCCCGAGCCGCCGCCCCCGCGCCTCGCCCCGCCCACCGGCAAGCCACACCATCGCTCCTCTTCCGAGGCCAGCGTCAGTATGGACCAAACCAACTCGGATGATGATCCCGTAAGTGTATATTGCTTCGAAGTTCAAGTTAATTATTAATTTGTTATTATCATCAACTATTTTATGAGATTTAGATATATTATGTATTGAGTATTTTTGATACTTATTTCTTAGCTTAGATTATTTTTTAAATTATAGTGTGAAGAGCTTAGTACATCTGGAGAAGATGCCGGCCCCACACCTAGAAAACAAAGCAAACACCAGCGTGAGATTATATTGACAGGTAATGTGTTTAACAAAATATAAGTTCTTATAATTTGTCTGTATAAAAATAACAAATTATAAAAAAATCCTTGTTTTGATTCATAGCTGAACAAGAAGCGTGGCTACGTTCAAATGATGATCTGCCAAAAAAGGAATGTTCTGCTCTTAAAGGTTGTCAGAAGTAAGTTATTACCTTACTTTCAATTATAATATTTAAGATAGGCGACCCATCCACAAAATAAAATCATAATATGGGTGCTTTTGTATCATCTTTTGCTGAATGAAACATACAAGTATAAGTTTACTTAAATGTTTATTGAAAGTTCTGCCACTTTTGTTTCGTTAATCAGTCTAAGAAAACTGTTTATTTTGCTGGGATAGAAACTATACCGTGTCCTTTCTTGGGACTCGATTTATCTTTTTACTAAGGCCGTATAATTAATAGTCTGCTCTTGACACTTAAGAGCAAAAAGAATTTAAAAAGAGGTCGGACTTATAAAAAAATTACGTCGATTGTAGTTTCAGTTAAAAACCTTCATCTGTTTTTAACAGCCAATCACTATCGATCTTGCTTTAAAATTAGCCAATCACAGTCGATCTTGCTTAAAAATTAGCCAAACACAGTCGAGCTTGAATCAAATCAAATCAAACTGTATTTTTGTCTTCTAAGTCCCACTTCTTATTACGTAGTATAATTATGTTCTCTTTGCTCTTATGTCTTAAGAACAGACTATTTATACGGGGCCAGGATACACTGTTCAAGTGTTATAGATTATAATAGTATGCATTTATTCTGTGATAAAAATATTTAATTTTATATAGGCGTAGCAAACGCGCAGGCAGCAGCGGCAGTGCCAGCAGTGGTGCAGAGGAATTACTTCGTCCGCGAAAAAAGAAACTGTACAAGAAAAGACATAAGGGCAAAAGACATTTGCGTGAGTCTATGGTTCATGTACACATAATATTGTATATTATCTTCTATTTACTATTTATTAAATAAAATCTATTGATTGAACAACATTTTCAAAAATTTGTTTGTGTTTACAGAAAATTAGATTAAATGTAACATTGTTTCGTTTGCTTACAGCGGCCCCAATTAAAGCGTCGGACTTGGCGGAATCCGTTTCTGAAGTCGAGGAAGAGTCCTCCGGAAGTGATACTGCACACTGTCAGTTGCTGTGCGAAAATGTTGATACACGGTTTGTTCTGCCTACCTCTAAGATTATGCTTAATATCATTCTTGAGATGCTGTTTTGCTGTTTGTGAACGTATAAATAAACAAAACTCGGCACCTATGTGTTCCTTGAGAGGCTGTTTCTTGAGTGTGATCAAACCTTGACTTAAGTTTCATAATTCACATACTATTGGTATCAAAGTAATCTTTTATCTTAAAACACAGAGCGCATCAGCCAATATTGGTATTAAGTAGGCGTACGAGAGCGGCTTCTTTGAGCTGATACAGTCCTTTTAAATTCCATGATATTGTTCAGGCGTCTAATGGAGCTGCGCCTGATGGAGAGCTACAAGCGGCGGTCGGAGGAGGAGGGCAGCGCGTCGTCGGCTCTGTCCGCGCACTCCGCGCCGCGCCTGCCAGACATCGACGACGACGACTCCGCCTGCGAGGAGGAGCTTGCGAGACTCGCCGCACAGGTATAATACAGAATAGACGTTATTTTTTTGGGAGCTTGCAAGGATGAAGAAAAATTATTGATGATGTTTCGTTGTATATTTTAAGAATGCTCCAACCGGAGAATTAGCAGGTCGGATGTCTGTCAGTACGAATATCGAAGTTAATGACATTAAAATAAGATTCATATTAGCGCGCCTTGTATAGTGGCGGTTACGATGCTCGCCGCGTTCTTAATATGGCGAAAATGTATGAAAAAATTTGAGAAATTTTCTTATTTTGCTTATAACTGGAAAAGTTGTTTATTTTTATATAAAATTTTTAGCGGACTTTATAGAGGACTAAATAAGCAACAATTTTTTTGTATATTTATTTTTCTCAGTTCAGTGTATTTAGATATTAAGGTACCTAATCAGACCCCATTTTTTTCATATTTTGCGATTATTGTGATGGTTAAAACGTATTTTTTGTGAAAATTTTGTATGCGGCTATAGAATTTTTATGGTACAGTCGTGGAGATGAATATCTTTCATTTGAAACCAAAATATCCTCGCAGTTTGACTCCTAATTCTTTAATAGGGTACCGGAAAATCGCTGATATTTGTAATAGTGTCCTTAAATATCAAACCCAAAATATCTGCGAAATTTAAAATACACCCAATCTCCCAATAATCACCCTTAGATCTCCTGTTTTATCATTATTCTTTAATCATGTCATTATTCTTCAATCATTATTGTTATTGTTGGAGTTACGCCCGACAAATACCTATGTGTTATGCTTATGCGTGCTAGAAGCCTGAAGTTAAATACAAAGCAAGTAGCCATAGTCAAATTTTGCATATTATATTTTGCTAATATGAGTCAAGCGCTAAATAAATTAATACATATAATATGTATTATATTATTAGGCGCAGTGCCTGACGGAGTACGGCGTGGGTGGGGGCGGAGTTGGGGGCGGGGCGTGCGGCGGGGAGGCGCGGCCGCCATCACCTGCGCCCGCGCCGCTGCCCTTCAACGTCGATGACGTGTGCCGACCCGGCAACACGCTGCTGTGGGATTTGCTGCAGGACGGCGCCATTGTGAGTCGTATGAACAAACTATCCATTATTATAATAAAACACTTTTTGTCGGGGGTTAAAGATTGGGCTGTGACACAGTTAACACGTTTTTTTTAGTTACTTAATTACTAAAATATCTTTTGTTAGTGGCTTTTGTTTTTGCTTTGCTGAACAGTGCTATTATGTTAATAACTATGCAATTAATTGTTTATTAAAAGAACGGTGTTTTACCGTTTTACGAGGTTATATATTTTTTCAGGAACAATTAGGAGAAGGCTTGGCGCTCGAGGCGGAGAAAGCACTGTGTGCTCTCTTATGTTTCAGTACTGATAAATTCATACGAATCAAATTTATTGAGGGCTGCCTCGACAATCTCGCAAACCATAGGTATATTTTTGTTTTTCCTTATATTTTTTTTATATAATTGCTTAACTTAAAGTTGCAATGATATAAATGTTTTTATAGATCTGTAGCTGTATCACTGCGTCTTCTGCCAAAGTTATTGTCCTCATTTCAACAGCTACGTGGTATGGACATGCATCAGGTAATTTGTGTTTTTCTGTCAATACATTGCAAGTAAATCTGTGTAATTTTTTTTGCAATTAAACAAATATTTTTTTATTTTAATGATTAAAATATAAAAACTAGGTGGTGATGTGGGCGGAACGAGAGCGCGGTATGATGCGACTATTCCTGGAGGACCTGCGTCACTATGTAGAGCAGCGCGCGGCGGGTACGGGGGGCGGGGCGAGTGGCGCGGGCGGGGCAGACGCACAGCAATACGCGCACATCACTGAGCTTACGGTGCGACTGCACTTCCTTACCGCCATCTTTTCACCGGTCGGGTCGCCGCAATACTTTAGGTAGTAATCATTCAATTTCATTTTTCGTGGTAGCTTCGCCGTTGTCAAGTTAGTAATTTAACTTTATGTGGCTTATTTCGTTATTAGGTTAGTTAGATATTTATATATTTTAACTTTATATGGGTTCCCCAGATTGACGGTAGACCAAGTGGAGGAGCTCTGGCAGTGTCTGGTGGTGCGCGGCACGAGCGAGTGCGCCGACTGCTTGTACTCGTGGCTTCTCTCTCATACCAAGTCTCCCGAACAACACGCCTTAGGATTAGACGCCTTACGCTTTCTCTATATAGAAAAAATGCCTACATTAGATCCGGAGGTATGTAATTTTTAACCATATAAGTTGTGATTTATCGTTGTGTCAACAATAAATGGATACCTTAAAGTCTTGAAGTTTATAAGTGTTGGACTTTGTGATGCTGTGAATTTAATTGTTATTGTTTTTTTTACAGACAATAAGCATAATGGGCCTAAGCTTGTATCAACAACTTTGTAACTTGGCGCGTATGGCACTCGGAGCCGGTGACTCCAGAGACTCCGCTCATCCTCATACTTTAGCGATGGACCACTTATGGAAGATAGCTTTAAGAGCGAACAGCACAGGTAACTTTAGATAATTTTACTTATATTTGGTAAAGTGCTTTTAATATTATTATATAATACTAGCTGTCCCGGCAAACGTTGTTTTGCCATTTGAAGTATAATTTCGCCCGGATATTATTTTATTGAAGTGACTTATGGCCGTTCCCTATATTCAATCTATCTCTAGTTTGACATACAACCGATCGCAGCTGACATAGAATTGACATAAAATATATGGAGCTAATGTCTAATGTGAGCTATTCCTATCTCAAGTAAGAGATAGATCAAATATTGGGAACGGCCGTAAATAAATATGTCACCATGGCAACGTCAATCGCTATTCCGTTATCCGTAGCATGTAAACAATGGTCGCCGTCAGTCTCGAGTTGTTTTTTATTATAATTAAATTATTATATATTATAATTTACAATTATTTATTCAACAAATGCACTTATCAGTATAAAAAGTATCCAGTAGCCGATTCTCAGACCCACTGAATATGCATATAAAATATGGTTAATATCAGTAAAGCCGTTTCAGAGGAGTACGCTAACATTGTGACACGAGAATTTTATATATAAGATGATTTTTAATTTCAGACGTATCCATGGGTGCTATTCAGTATTTAAACAGCTATTATATGGGACAACAGCTTCAACAGGAGGATGATTTTGTATCTAAGTGCATGTTTCACCTATCGTCTGCGGCTGAAAGACTCATTTCTAAAAATCAAGAGGGCGAAGGATCATCTACAAAAAAGGATGCACTCGAAGGCAAGGAACAGGAAAAGCCATCCGATAAACAAAATATTTACGAGCACATGACTGAAGAAGCAGCTTTACAGTGTGTACAGAGAGCCCTATTGCTATTGAAAACTCACTTGGATACATTTAAAAGGAGGTAAGAAACATAATACGGCTGTATTATTATTTTCAACCTTACAATAACATCACTTTCGCTTTTCCTAATAAATTTTCATAACAAATATATTATAATACAAGGTTTGTTTAAATTTTTTTAACACATTTGGAAAAGTCGGTAGACAGATAAAGATAGCGGACCTTGAATAGGTACGTCTTTATCAATAAGGGGATTTTTATGAAGTCTTAAGAAAAAAAATAAAAAATCTGAAGTGATCCCACACAATAAATAATGCTAAAAAAATCCCCAGGTACGCGTTTCACCTGCGGCGCTGGGCGCTTGCGGAGAGTGGGGCGTGGGAGGGCGGGGCGACGGGCGCGGGCAGCGTGCGCATCACGCTGCAGCCGGCGGGGGCGGGGCCGCGCGCCTCGCTCTGCCTGCACCAGTCCGACTTGGTGGCGCATCTGCGCGCACACGTACATGTCTGGTGGGAGAGACAGGTGATGTTAAATATTTAAATGATAATATTATAAACAATATTATTATGAATTTGAAAAGAATATAACTTATAAGTTATAACGTTGAAAATGTAATATTAACGTTTAAAATGTTGTAATATTTTTGTATGATGTCATGTGTGTGCGTGTATAATATTAAAATCTTAATTAACGCTTGTAGATACAAGGCGAAGAAGGCGTAACGTCTTTATCTACGGATGGCCCGTTGCGAATGATTACCCAAGGCCAGGAGCTGACGATCGACTACGACGAAAGAACACTATATGATATGGGGTTTAAGGACAATCAGGTGATATATTTTATTTTTTCCGGCATTGCATTCTTCATCTAAAATATAAAATAGGTTAATATAAGTTTATTTATTTCATAATTATTAATATTAATAGCTGTGAAATTATGTTTTTAATTATTGTACCCCACCGTTCCATTAAGCGTTAAAAACGATCAAAACGCTCAAAATAGGAGGCATTTTGAGTGATTTGATCGTTTTTAACACTTCATGGAACGCGGGGATTATCTCATTATCTGACCGTCATTTGTCTCTCTTACACGCGCTCGTTGCAGCTGGTGTTCGTGTCGGTGGGTGTGAGCGCGCGCGGCGCCTGGGCGGAGTGGCCGTCAGCGCAGCCCGCGCCGGCTCGCGCGCGACTTCCCACTCACCTGCTGCTCGACCCCACATACTTCCACCAACTGTTCACGCTCATGCAGGCCCTGGGACAGATGAAGGAGCCCGGCACGTCTGGGGTATAGTTGTGTTATAATTGAAGTTAAATATAAGAGAGTAGATTTCTCACATACTAGGTTGACCATGAACTAAAGAAAAATTAAGAGCTAATGTAAGTTGTTATCAATGTTACTCATTTTGGTCTTACTATCACAGGAACCCATCGCCCACACTAAAGCGCAGCTTTTGTCGAGGCGTGTGTGGGATATACTTCAAGCGGTACCATTAAATCCCACACTTTTAGAAGATTTTCAAAACGTTACGGAGAATAAGCTCCCGGAACTCTTGGACCCGAGGAGTCCACAGAAGCTGATGTACTCTCTACATATCATAGACAAACTAAGCTTGAACAGTGGTAGTCCAAATGCCAAGGATACTTCCGGAAGCGCTGACAAAACACAAAAGGATGAAAAAGCGTCTGTTGAAAATTGGAATGAATTGTTTATAAAGAAAGGCGGGCTAAGATTGCTTTATGATATTATGATGTCAGGTAAGAAAGAGCAAGTTAGATAATCTATATATATAAAACTCAAAGGTGACTGACTGACATGGTGATCTAGCAACGCATAGCCCAAACCACTGGACGGATCGGGCTGAAATTTGGCATGCAGGTAGATGTTATAACGTAGGCATCCGCTAAGAAAGGATTTTGATAAATTCTCACCCCAAGGGGTTCAAATAGGGGATAAAAGTTTGTATATAATAATACTTCTTAACGCGAGCGAAGCCGCGGGCAAAAGCTCGTATTACACAAAATTAAATAAAGTTACATAATATTTCAAGCATTGCTAAAACTATTTTGTATTATAGGGGTTCTACAACGAAACGATGACAGCGAGTGGAGGCAAGATTGCTTGGCTCTCTTACTGCAGCTATTGTGTCGTATTGGCACTCTGCCTACAACCGAGCTTGGGCAAACACCTAAATTACATCCGGTAAGTCAATCTGTTGCTAAAATAAATGCTATAAAAATTCGTTACTACGAAATTTTTGTGTTGAAACAAGAAAAGTCCTAATATAATTTTATTTTTCAGTCCCTTTTATCGCTTATGAACGTGGAAGACACGACGGAGCGCTTAATATCTATTCTCTGTGAGGCAGCTACAGTGAAAGAACCGGCGACATACAAAACTGGATTCTGGGGACGAGCACAGGTTTGTTTGTATACACATCATTTTCATAGTTTTTATGAAAATTATGCGTACCATGATTGTGGCTGATAAATTTTCAATACGGTAGACTGAATGAAAAACTAGATTGGGTACCTAGTAGACCGGATGTAAATCTTTTAATCTTTAAAATTTGAGATTCTCACGTATATTATTATATTTAGCTATCAACATCGCATTAACAATAATAACATAATATTATACATAAAACTTATTATTACCTTAAATTTTCACGTTTGAGCAGGTAGTACAGCACGCGATGCGCATGTGCGTGGTGTGGGCTCGCGGCGGCGGCGGCGCGGCGGGTGCGCTCGCGTGGGCGTTGCGTCGCGCCGCGCCCCGCCTTTTATTGGACGATGCGGACCCTGCTGTGAGTTATTAGTCGTTTATTTATCTATAATATGATATTTTTCCTTAGTTAACTTTTAAAAGCCTTTTACGTTAAAAAGTTAGTTACATAACATTGCAACTATTAAAAAGAAAGAGTCATTTACGCAGGTTCGTCGCGAGGCGGGCAGCGCACTGTACCGGCTATGCGCGGGCGGCGAGGTGGGCGTACTCACGCCACTACTGTCGCTGCTGCTACAGCACCTGCCGCGCGCTGCCGACATGCGCCCGCACGCCGCGCATCCCATGCATCACCACGAGGTAATAAATATACGAGGTGTATCAAAAATAAGTGATAATACTTTAGGGTGTGTATGTGTTCCTTGTAGAGTGTATGTCCTCACTTTTGTATGGGGAAACTCGTGACGCTCGGGCCCTTGCCCATACAAAAGTGAAAAAAAAAAATCGTATTTCAGCGCTGCTACTTTCACAGTGAACTCTCTACAAGGAACACACCCTAAAGTACTATCACTTATTTTACACACTGTATAGTCCTATCTGACATTTAAAAAAGTGGGTAAAAGGTGTTTGGTGATTGGTCCTTGTCTTTACTGTTGACACGTTATAAAGGCTCTAGAGTCTTGATAACTACACAACGTACAAAACTTGGAAAAATTTACTTGGTGCCTGCTATATATCTAGTGGTTGCTGCTATCGTAGTTTTCTTAGAACGAGGCACCAATTGAAAATCTGTGTATGATGAAATATCTACCATAACGCCAGTATTTTTTTAGTAAGAGAGATATAATAAAAAAAGAAATGAGCTGTTGTAGTTGAACATTAATTAATATATTATGTTTTAATCTCCATATCAAAATTTGTTATACAATTTCATTGTTAGGTTGTTCACCATCATGCCGAAGAGGGCAAGGAGCCGTACGGGCCGGCGTGTCGGGACTACTTCTGGTTAGTCTGTAGACTGGTGGACGGACTGCCAGACGACTTTTTTAAGGGTAAATATATATTTATAATGTATATCTTTCGTGGAATGTACTACATTGTACACACAATGCACATATAAAAAATCTTGCTACTAAAATCATATACATACCGCAATTAAAACTTACATAATAATACCTTCTTTTTTTTCTTATCTTATTAGAAGGCACAATTTCGGACGACAGCGATGCGCCAGACTTGAACGAGCTGTGCGAACAAATCCGGTCGTCTTTGGAGAAGCGCGAAATTATAGAGAAGCGATCTGAGCCCTGCACTCCGGACGACGGGCTCTACGGGCAGCTCAGTCTGCTCACACATCTAGTGAAACATCCCTTGAGGTTCAAAACCTCCGAACAGGGCACTAGGACAATAGATATGGTAAGAGATTATATTGACCTATCACGTCACGGTGTGTTACAGTTATCTGACAAACATGTTCTACTGGCATGCCAGTATATATATCACAATTTGTTTTACAGAAAGAGATGAGCAATATTATTAATTTTCTGAGTCTTTTTAGTCACACCAACCTAAATAATTATTTGCCTTAGATTTATATCTGTGCTCAGCAGGTATAAAATGTAACATGTTAAAATTTTATATTCGTTACTCGGCAACACCCCTTTTAAGTTTTGGATTAATCACAATAATATGTAATATTTATTTTTAGATATTCGGGTTTCTGTTCGACGTGCCGAATCCGTCGCAACGTAATCTGCCGAAGTGCAAGTCGCAGAAGTCGCGAGCGGCCGCTTACGACTTGCTAGTAGAACTTGTCCGGGGTGCGCCTGATAACTACATGGTGCTGCATCACAAACTCATGGAACATCACAAACCGGGTAACATTACACACGAAACTAAATTCATAATATATAATTTAGGTGGATCACAGACATAGATCGAGATAGATACCGCATGTGTATGTACTTCGCGTGCCATATCGCGTTCCCAAACGACGAGCAATGTTCGTCTTTCGAAAGTCTGTTCTTTAGTCTGCTATCGGAATCGGACGTCAATCGGAATTTTAAAAATGCCTAAATGCTTAAAAGCGCCGTATTGAGCTGTTGAAATTTAAACAGAAACGTTGGCCTAGATAATTGACACGTTTCTTATTATCGGTACGTCACAGTAGGTAAGAAAAAAGTGGCAGGCTCGTTTTCGTACAAATGGAGCGACATACGGTATCTATCTTGATCTATCTCTGTGATGTGGATGTAGTCAAGTGAATCCTATGATTTAATAGTGTTGCTGCAATTACAATTGACCACATTCGGTGCTTGTTTTATTTTTATTGTTAGGCTTTACATCACAGATGAATGCGAGACTAATTAATTTTTTGTCAGTGGTTACACTGTACTCTTTGTGCTGGCACTACTATTGGAGATACCCTAAGCTGTAAAAAAAGGCAGCTGTGACACAGTTCATTCTAGAGCGGAGGCCGACGTTATCCTTACCAGTGTACTTTGTAAATATATCTTTGATTTTGTAATACTTAAGAGGATACACCAAGGGCGAGAGAAATTGAAAATAGGTATTTGAAAATGTATTGCTGTCTCACCAATCTCAAGTCTCCCACTGCAGAGCGCGATAGAGACTTATGACAAAAGTTCTAATAAAAGAACAGAAAATCATCTATTCGTTGTCCTCTGATGCCTTCTCCAAAACTTAACCGATTTAAGTACTTTTTTCATTAAATATTAAAGAAAGGCTTGAGCTGTGTTCCTATGTTTTAGTTTTTTTGTTTAATCTAGCCAAATCTGTTTTCTGGATGTTTGAACACAGCGGAAAATCTGGCCTTTTTTTGGGTTTTTGAACGTTCGTATCTTTTTTAATAACTAAATTATGAAAGAAAAAGAAAACATAGGGACATTGTATTAGTGGCCATAGATATTCAGGAAAAAAATTATAACTCTACCGGCATTATCCAGGGAGAAAACATGGGAGAATGTTTGTATGGAAAAACGGCGGTATGGACTTCTCTTAACAATATGGGTAATAACTAATAGCGTGATATACTGCAGGTCCGGCGTCGTGCTACCCTTGGGACTACTGGCCGGCGGAAGAGTCGCGGTCAGAGTGCGGGTTCGTAGGTCTGACGAACCTGGGCGCGACGTGCTACATGGCGTCGTGCATGCAGCACCTGTACATGATGCCGCAGGCGCGCGCCGCCGTGCTGCGCGCAGACCCGGCGCGAAGCCGACACGCCGCCACGCTGCACGAGATGCAGCGCATGTTCGCGTACCTACTGGTAAGATGTCCTCCACGTCATTGAGACGAAATACATGTCAATGACCGGTGGATGGGAGTAGATGAACGGCCGCACAAACCAATAGGGCTGCTACTCACAATTTAGTTATTTTAGAGTTTATACCTAATTGTAATCATAATGATCAATCAATAATGACATCCAAATGTACACTGGGTTTTTTGGCGGCCGTTCCATTAACTCTTTGGCTATTTCTATTACAAAGAAGATATTATAATATCTCAAAAGCTAACAAACCGTCTAGGCAACATTTGTTTATGTTTCTTTGTCGTCATTAAGGATTTGATTTTTATTCTAAACAGGAAAGTGAACGTAAAGCATATAATCCCCGGAGCTTCTGCAAGGTGTATCAAATGGATCATCAGCCGTTAAATACTGGGGAACAGAAAGACATGGCCGAGTTCTTTATCGACCTAGTCTCGAAACTCGAAGAGATGACGCCGGAATTGAAAAAGCTAGTCAAAAATCTGTTTTGCGGCGTGCTGAGTAACAACGTAGTTTCGTTGGTACGATATCATATTTACAGTTCTTTTTGTTTAAAATTAGTTATCGCTTTTGTAACTTTTATCTGCATGATGTAATCTCTTAAGTATGTTAAAAGCTCGTAGCAAGGATTATGGGCGAATTTATTTTTTGTTCCTAACCTCTAAACAGAACACCCCGTATAACGTGTAATGTCCATCAGGACTGCGGTCACGTGTCGCGCACGCTGGAGGAGTTCTACACGGTGCGGTGCCAGGTGGCGGACATGCGCAACCTGCACCAGAGCCTGGACGAGGTCACCGTCAAGGACACGCTCGAGGGCGACAACTGCTACACGTGCTCGCACTGCGCCAGCAAAGTGCGCGCCGAGAAGAGGTAAAAGCAGTTGTGTAGTGCACTTTTTTATTTGATCAGGCTTTAAGACATGCATATCACAATTCTACTATTTTAAATATTCTATTGCTGTTCTCATTTTATTCTGCTATTTTACAAACATGTTAATCTCAAACCGATGCATCGGTCTATTATACAATATGTGAAACACCAAGTTGAAACTAATAAAAAGCAGTCGTTTGACAAACGAGTTACTCTGTTATCTGCTAGTATCCGAACTTGATCGAAATTGTATTAATGTTGGGTTAAAATAGCAAATCGAGGTACCTGTACTCGAACTAGTTAGAAATGTAAAAAAAAATATATTTTTTTTTTCTCTTACAGGGCGTGTTTCAAGAAGTTACCGCGAATATTATGTTTCAACACAATGCGGTACACGTTTAACATGCTAACAATGCTGAAGGAAAAAGTCAACACTCACTTCTCGTTTCCAATGAGGCTTGACATGTCCGGATACGTAGAAAAACATCTGATGCCCGCTCAATATCAAGGTTCGTTGTTGACTTGGCTATTACAATATCCAAAGAAAAGTTTACGGATTGTATGAAGTGAAGTAAAGCAGTAACAATCGTTCGCCTTAGTGAGATTTAATCTTATCAACAATAACAGTCATCTCTATTTCAGAGGAGAAGAAGAAATCCGCAGAATTAAAGAAAGACGGCGACAACGGTCCATCTAGCCCCGAAAATGAAGATGATGACGATCAGGAACATTATGAGTAAGTTCATTTGAAGCAATGGTTAATCCGGCTTACTTAGCTTATAATCGCGATATAACGTTCTACTTTTGATTATAATATCACACATTTTTACTATTATTAATAATAGTAAAAATGTGTGAATACTTAATCAGCACGATCAGAAAAAATCGGCCAAGTGCGAGTCGGACTCGCGCACGAAGGGTTCCGTGCCGGTATAGAGCTAGAGTAGACAAAAAATTGTGTTTTTTGTATGGGAGCCCCTCTTAAACATTAATTTTATTTTAATTATTAATTATTAAAGTACAAAATTAATTATAATTAAGGATTTTGTAAAAAATTCAAGTGCTTAGCTATTACCATTATTGATTACGAGCAAAAAATAGCAAAAAAATCACATTTGTTGTATGGGAGTAGGGAGTAGAATATTTAGGGTACAGTAGTCAACCAAGTTTTGTTGATTACAGAACCCTAAAACGGAACCCTAACCAGCTGATTTTTTGTACATTGGTAGGTTAATTGGCAGGGAAGCATACTTGGTCCCACGCTTTTCTTAGCCTATGTGAACGAAATGTGCAAACTTAAACTACAAAATGGCAAACTGCTGGCTTTTGCGGACGACACAGCACTTATATTTACTGGGGATACGTGGGATCAGGTTTATGAGGCGGCTCAAAACGGCTTTAATAGAGTTACTGAGTGGCTAGCGGATAACACATTGTCCCTCAATGTAGACAAAACCAAGCTGATAGAATTTAAAATTAAAAAACCAAAGAAACCCAGTACAGACCTTCATATCGCTGCCCACAATCACCCACTCGATGGTGCTACATGTAATAATTGCCCAAAACTAGAAAAAGTCACTAACATAAAATACTTAGGTATTCTCATTGATGACAAATTGAACTTTATGGCTCATATCGATCAGCTCGCAGGGAGAATCCGGAAACTTATATATATATTTAAATACCTACGACACGTAACAAAACCTGCAACCCTTAAAATCATTTACTTTGCTCTGTGTCAATCTTTGTTGGGGTATTGCATACAGTCTTGGGGAGGTGCGTGTAAATCTTCGCTAATTAAGCTTGAGAGACCACAAAGAGCAGTGCTAAAAGTAAGTACTTTTAAACAATTTAGGTTTCCTACCAAGGAGCTCTACGAATATTGTCAAGTGCTTTCTGTTAGGCAAATATTTATTTTGCAAATTGTACTAAAATACCATTCATCTCACAAAACTGATATCCTTGTGCCTGTAACTGGACGGCGATATAAACTTCCCCCAGCCAAGAAACACAGGACAACTTTCAGTGAAAGGTTTTACTGTTTTCTTGGACGTTTCATCTATAACAAAATAGATAAAATTCTGAATATGCATACTTTGAATTTTCATAGTTGCAAAAATAAGCTATCAAAATGGCTACAAAAGCTGTCATATAACGAAACAGAAAATATGATGTGCCCTATTCGCTGAGACCAAACGTTTTGTACACACACACACACATACACACATACACACACACACACACACGCACACACACACACACACACACACAAGCACACACTCTCACCACACATACACACATGGTCAAACTAACAAGTACTAACTATACTAACCTATATAGTTGCTCAATTACATTATGTACTTAAATGAATTTGTAAAACCTGTACTGATTGTTAGCTGATACTTATAGCACAGGTTTATCCTAATTTAAGTATCAGCAGAACATCAAATATGTATACGGCCACGAACTTCGTATATAATTTATATATTGTAATGAAACTTCTGTACTTTGAGCAAATAAATAAATAAAAAAAAAATAGTTATTTAATTTAAGAGTAACCTTGTTCGACAAATAAAACAATCCATATTTTAGGACCATCAAGTCAAAGTATGAAATCCTTTCTATCTCTGTTAGCTACCACTTTCGAAATTTTTCGAAAATAAAAATGTTCGTCTTATCAAAATGTAGCTACTCACAAAAAATTAGCTTGTTAGTAATCACAAAAAAATTTGTTCTAGGGCACCCGTACTATTCCGATAACCTGTCGCAAAAAATACAGCCGAATATAGAACTTTTCTTTTTGGTAGTCAGTTGAAAACGATATGGCCTCACATTCTCGACGCTCTTGACATTTGTGCCACAGCCTTTTTGGGCTACTATCGCTACATCGCTAGTAATTTTTTTTGCGTGTTTTATTATTATTTGGAATATTTCATTTCATCTCAGGTACGAGCTGATCGGTGTAACTGTCCACACGGGGACGGCGGACGGCGGGCACTACTACTCGTTCATCCGCGACCGCGAGCACGCCGCGCCCGACCGCTGGCTGCTGTTCAACGACGCCGAGGTCAAGCCCTTCGACCCCGCCCACATCGCCGCGGAGTGCTTCGGCGGGGAGATGACGGTACGTGTTATGTTAGAGCCAGTCCACACGGCACATTGCGTTGCGTTGCGTCGTCGCAACGCAAATATTTTGACGCATAGCCGGCCACACGGACGCTGCGCCATCGCAGCGTTATTACGAAACAGTCTTAACGTCAACACCCCTCCCGCTTTTGTCTGCTGTGCGTCATGTGTGCATTTCTCGTTATTTGTGTGTAAAACAACGAAACAGCAGCGCAGCAGCAGAATATAACGTTGTGATTAGTAAACAAGAAATAGCATTTTTATAGTGATATTGAATGATTTGATTACCTAACTTTCATGACTTGACTTGGTATGACATGAACTGAGGTTATCATACGTCGCTTGTTTTTTTTTAAACGCAGATAATATTATAGCTTTTGAGATCTAAAAAAAAATTTAAACTCAAAATGATGAATTTCATGTTCATTAAAGTTAGGTTAGGTCGTTGTTGGACGATTATAATATTATAACATGAATATCCTCTATCCCACCTACAAAAATATTTTTGGTTATGTTATATTTGTTTTACATACAAAATGTATCTCTTTCTAATCTTTTTTAGAGTAAAACCTACGACTCCGTGACCGATAAGTTCATGGACTTTTCGTTTGAAAAAACGAACAGTGCCTACATGTTATTTTATGAATTGAGTCCACCACACAATCAACGGGGTTCAGATAACGGCCAGCAAGAAGAAGCTCAGGTAAGGGTTTTAAAAATCATATTGTTTTAGCTTATTTATTTTAATTACTAGAGCTATTTATAGATATCAATATCTATACTCTATATATGTACTCGAGTACATAATTATGTGAGATTTCATTTTACGTTTACAGGGTCGCGGAAAAGTTAAATTTGTAAAAATATAGTTTAATTTATTGTTACGATTAAACGGGCTTATTAAATTAGTATATTGGAAAGCTGTTTTCTTCGATCTTACCAAATTTTACTGAACTATAATGTTATATTTCTATTACTTGGTGAAAACTTAATTGGTTCATCTACTATATTGCGTTCTATTTTTTAATTCTACTGTATCTGTTGATGTAAGTATTCCGTGTATCCTAAATTAAAAATAAAATATTGTCAGTCGTCCCGTGCGGAGGAGTGTCCGAGTGCGGCGCCGGAGCGGCGCGAGACGGCGGTGGCGGCGCTGCCCGCCGACCTGCTCGCCTGGATATGGGACGACAACATGCACTTCCTGCACGACAAGAACATCTTCCAGCACGCATATTTCACGTGAGTATACCCCAACATAAATACAGTTAACTACCAAAGGAAAATCTTCCCTTAGTAGAAACTAGCATATTAAGGTCATAAGTCATTATTTATATTAAACTATACTACAACGCACACTAATCAGATCGTAAACGTTTCGTCTCAGAACTGGGGCTGTACCCACGAAACCGTTTTGAGAGTCAAAGAATCGTACGAGAATGCCGCGTCCTACTCTAACAGACGTGAAATGACGTTGTTAGAGCGGGACGCGGCATTCTCGTTCAAATGTTTGAGTCTCAAAACGGTTTCGTGGTACGGCCATAGGCTCTGAAACGCGATTACAGCCTTTCGTCCTTACTATGTGCACCGGATTTATCTTAAACGAATATTGCAGGTTTATGGGTCAGATGTGTAGCTCGGTGCCGCAGTCGCTGTTGACGCTGCGGCCGGAGATCACGGAGGTGGCCGCGCGACTCTCCACGTCCTTCTTCATCGAAACTTTCATACATGCAAAGGAAAAGGTAAGTCGTTAGCGTCGAAATAGCCATATTTGAAGCTTCAGCCAGAATTTTAAAATGTTGTACTGCGTGTCCTTATTTTTTTATTGGAACAATATGACAAATCGTAGAACCTTGAATAATATTCAATTATTCATCCATTTTTTTCTGATGCCTTAAGTGTGATCTATTACCAGTCGGGACAAGTAAATCAGATATCAGAATATAAGTGAGATGGTGTTTTGCAGCCTACGATGGTGTCGTGGGTGGAGTTAGTGACGAAACAGTTCAACGCGTCGGCGGCTGCTTCCGAGTGGTTCCTTGGTCATATGGCAGACGACACCTGGTGGCCGATGCAGGTGCATACTTTGACGATTTTATTGTTATAATAATTAAAGATAACATTTTAGTGTACTATGAAATTGTATAAAATGTTTTTATTTTCAGGTGTTAATAAAATGCCCAAATCAAATGGTTCGGCAGATGTATCAGAGATTATGTATGCACGTTATCCAACGGCTTAGGTAAATAAAATATCATTTAAAAAATTTCGTTTAATTTTTCTTACTATGGCTATTGAAACTTATTATTTTTCCAGGTCTAGTCATTATAATTTATACCTGCAAGGTGACGAGAGTGAAGATAGTAGTAAATTGGGTGAAGCGAGCTGTGTTACTAGGTTTATAAGAATGTTATTATCTTTGGTAAGATTTCTTTGTAGTTTGCATTACAAACACTTTTAGCTAATGTGATATCTTTTAGTATTTAAAATTGTTATGTATTGTTCTAAATATATTTTAAATTGTTTTAGATGGACAGTGGTGCGAGGACTCACTTACGGCATTTGACGGAGTATTTTAGTTTACTGTATGAGTTCAGTAAGATGGGCGAGGAGGAGGGGAAGTTTATGCTGCGAGTAAATGCCATATCTAGCATGGTCAATTTCTATCTCGGACAAAATAATACTACTGTAAGTTTACACGTAACTCACATAGAATTTTAAAAGTTTACCACTATAATAATTTATGGCTTTAATATAAATATTTAACAAGATAAATATTTACGTTGCCAGCTTCAATAAGACTGAAAAGTCCAGTTAAGTCATTACCGGACAGTGAAAAAAAGTAATCGATAGATCAACAATTCCAATCAATTGTTGATCTATCGATTACTCTATTTTGAATCCGTATGTTGTAAATACTAAATCTATTCTTTGGTCGTTAAATAAATGTGTTATTTGAAGGTTGAATCTCCTACGGACGAGGCGGGCAGCAGCGGCAGCGGCAGCGGCGGCGGCGGCGTGGAGAGCGTCGGCGACAAATTACGTCCGGGCGCGCTCGACAAGATGGTGGCGCTCGTGAGCGGGCTGGTCGAGCGGTCGCGCGACGCCGCCGGACAGCTCGCGCTGGGAGATGCGGACGCGCGCGCACTATTACACACTAAGGTAAAGTTATGACGTGTATTTATTTATTATTCTCTTACTCTCCTCTTACTAATAAATTACATTTTAGATAAAAAAAAAATTGGATCTAGGAAGAAGAAGAGAAGGAAGAAAGTGTATTGGACTTTTACTGTAATGTGTTTTTGGGCCAATAGGGTTTCTTGCGATTAAATACGATATTTTCGTTTTAGTTTCTTGTAACTAAAATTTTATTTTATTATTTTAGTATTAAATGTGATAAAAAAATCTAATTTCTGAATTTGTTACAGGGGTTTCCATTTATTTATCAGCAAACAAGGGACTGTTTAAACTTGCAACAAACGAGGTCTCTGATTTTCGCTCTCTGTCGATGGAACGAGCCGCTAGCGCAGAAAATTGTAAATATGATATTTCAAGCAATCGCTAAGCATTCAGAGGTGAGTTGTAAAAGATGCAATGCAATGCAACATTTTTTTTTTTCAAAAAACTCAACGTTGGCCGGCTTTGTCTCAATATTATGCCTTAGGGTGAATTGCACCGGAAGCGTAGTTAAAGTTAAGGTTATGGTTATCGTCAAATATGGCGACTTTTGCTAGGGAGTCAAATCCACATTTCACATTTTGTTATGGTTAAAGTTATAGTTAAAGTAAGCCGGTGCAACCCACTCTTAAATAAATAAACTTTATGGTGATGTTGTCTATCAGAGTTGCGGGCCGTTCTTCAAGCTGCTGACGTTGCTGGTGGAGGGGAGCGGCGGGGGAGGTGGCGCGGGCGCGGGAGGGCTGCCCTGCTTCACGCAGCTGGTGCTCGCGCGCCTTTGGGACGCTGCAGACGTCTGCCCGCACGCCGCCCTAGAGTGGCTTGCTATGCAGGTATAACTTAAAACACTTAAAAATAAATTAAATTCGATTTACTAAACAGTGTCACCGCTACGTCTTACTTCTTTGTGTCCAAATCGATGATAATAATAATTCTTTTTATAAAACGTTTTTGGTTTAAGTAAATATAATAAGGGCCTGTTTCACTACTTCCTGATAAGTGCCGAATAGGATATCCACCACTTAACTTGACAGATAAAGTATGGAGAATCTGTCAAAAAAGTTGTGAATAGCCTATTCGCCGCTTTATCAGAAAGTGGTGAAACAGGCCCCTTAAAAATCGTATGTTGTAAGGTGCCGCGAAACAAGGCGGCGCACGCTTGGGCGTTACGCACGCTGGACCGGTGGGTGGAACCACAACTACTCGGAGCGGGCGCGGCGCGCGTGCGGGCGGCGGCGGCGCTGCTGCTGGTCGCGTTAGTACCGTCGCAGCACTTCCGCGCCGGGTACTCGCGCGCGCGCCCCGCCCCGCACCCGCCACACCCCGCACACCCCGCCCACCCCGCACACCCCGCCAAGCTGCCCGACACCGCGCACCATACGCTGCATCAGGTTAGTATCTATAAATTATATTAATATGACATATTATAAAATCTTAGTGAAAACTCTTAAAAGATCTATGTGCAGATAAATAGATGTCGAGGTAGTATTGAAATATAACCGAAAATATTTAAAAAATTTGCGATTTGCTTCAGCAAGGGTATATTTGTTTCAGGTTTACACGATGTTATTAAGCAAGCTAAAAGCTGCGCGAAAATATACGGAGATCACTGTTCATGGCACAATGAAATTGACAGCTTACTTCGGTGTGATGTCCTACTGCCTAGTGAGCAGGGTGGAGAAATTAATGGTAAGTGATATATATATTACCTAACTTTACCTTATCTGTGGATTATTGTGTCACCCTCATATTACGTTACCATGGTGCCCTTGCTGTTATTTGACTTCATAAATATTACTTTACAATAAAGCAATACGAAACACAATGGTATTTCAATTATACACAATAAAGTGGCGACGAGGATGACTACGAACTTGGAAAATTGGAAGAGGATTCGCGCCTCCATACGAGGACAATTTACGAGGTGGGAATCATACTTACAAAGACATGAGAATCTTGATTACGCGGAGACTCACGTCAGGCTACAGAATCTACAAGAAGATTTCCAAAGAATTCGACAACTGCAACAAAACATAATAGCTGAAGTACCAGATGAAGAACTAGATACGGAGATTGAAACGAGTTACAACATTGAGGAGGAATTCATTTCTATCAAAATAAAACTACTGGATATGCAAAACCGAGCTCGATCACACGGTAATATAGAGAACAGATTTACACGCTGCGATACGACGAAAGAACCTTTTAACGAAGAAAGCTTACAAACTACGAATAATAATAATTTTGAAGATTCACCTGCACCTTGCCTCGAGGAAAATACTGATACTGATGGTATCTTACGTGAGCCATGGAAATCTACACTTACGAAGCCAAACACAGTACAGGACCTGCTACATCCGAACATACGGAATGAAACTCCTTCAGGCAATGAATTTACTACAGAAAATGAAGACAAAATATGCAATACATTTCTAGAAAAAAGTAATACGACGTTGGACACTCGGGACAAAAATTATATAGAATGGAAAGAGAACAAAGAAGAAATTACTTACAAAAAAGGATTGAAAAGAGAATATAATAGATACGCTTTTCTGATTACTTTTAAATGCTTTACTGGAACAGAACCGACATACTCGAAAGAAAAAGAACATAAATTAAAGATACATATTATTATCAAGCACAAATGGAAAGACAAAGAGGGAGCAAATAGAAATTAAGAAAAAAAGGAATGTATTTACATTTTGAAACACATACACTTTTCTGGATTATAAAATGAGATACCTACAAGAAACAGTCACTACAGTAATGATTATTACATGCATCGACTAAGGGAGGAGGAGGCAGCTACAAACTATTTTACGCCGCTCGCGCCTGGCCCTACTATACTACGAGGTTCGCACGGGTTCAGGAACAGTCTGACGACGGCACGAGCGGCCCATCCCTTCGCCTGACATTCAGGAATGGCGGGGGAGAGCTGATATATATATTACCTAACTTTACCTTATCTGTGGATTATTGTGTCACCCACATATTACGTTACCATGGTGCCCTTGCTGTTATTTGACTTCATAAATATTACTTTACAATAAAGCAATACGAAACACAATGGTATTTCAATTATACACAATAGTAAGCAATTGAGAAAAACTTAAGTTTTCAAGTTGTAATACATATTTGTAACGAGCCTAAGATTGTGATTATTTTCATTATTAATATATAAACCGTTTGGAATTGTGAAGTTTTTAGGCAACTTATTTTAAATATGGTTTTTGGTAACTTTGTAATATTATGTCACTAGACAGCTTATGAATAGACCTATTGAGGGTATGGCATATTAACATGAAAACAATGCGTTCAAATTTATTTATAACTAGCTGTCCCGGTGAACTTCGTGTCACTTTAAAACCTTCCCTGGACTTCTACGAATATTTTAAGACTAAAATCAGCCCAATCCGTTCAGCCGTTTTAGAGTTTTAGCGCGCGTTTGAAAATCCATTTTTATATATAAGAAGATTTATATATTTTATATCTTTTGATTGGCTTATCATTTGATTCAGCCAATTTAAATCACTAGAAAATAGATAAACACCTGTCAAAAAAAAAAACTCAGAAACTGGGTAGGTATCATAAGCTCCGTGGTAAATTGGCTTTGAACAAAATATATAAACAAGTTCGTTCTCAGTTCGGTCAATACTTCAACGACCTGTGGGATCTGTATCACCCGGCGATATCGGAGCCGTCGGTGGCGGTGCACCCCAACAAGCAGGCGCTGCTCACGTTCTGGCACGCCGTCTGCGTCGACTGCCCGGAGAACGTGCAGCTCGCCGTCTCCAGCCCGAGACTCATTAAGCACATCGCCTTCAATTATATACTGTGAGTTATATTATAGCTGTTATTATGTATAGCAGGGGTGGCCAACCGGTCGATCGCGACTGTTAGTCCAGTCGGTCGTGGCCAGGCGAAAAATATAAATAATTAGACTAGACTACCAGACCAATAAGCTAAACTATGCTGTTTCATTTAAGATTTCGAGAAGTATGAACTTGGTAGATCGCACAGAGTTTCGTTAGTGAACAGTAGATCTTAGGTCTAATAAAGTTGGGGCCACCCCTGATGTTATAGTAGAATATAAGATTTTTTAATGACTATGTAATACCTATATATTATATAGTTACGACATTCTTGAACCAAATTATGACTATTGTGCAAGATAATGCAAATTTGAATATTAATTAGGAAGCTGCTAAATTATACAATATTATTATGGTATGTTGGAGATATCAAAAATTATAATAATGATGCATGTTTTATAAATCTTTGCCATAAACTTTATCAGGTTATGTCGAAGTAATTTGCATAACAAACACACGTTCAACTATTATTAGCTC
The DNA here is from genome assembly GCA_905404155.3 of Plebejus argus. Classification (NCBI taxonomy): domain Eukaryota; kingdom Metazoa; phylum Arthropoda; class Insecta; order Lepidoptera; family Lycaenidae; genus Plebejus; species Plebejus argus. The sequence continues at coordinate 6,593,834 of FR989930.1, forward strand.
AGTAAGGGCCTGTTTCACCACTTCCTGATATGTACCGAATAGGCTATCCACCAATTAACTTGACACATCAAGGACCTGTTTCACCACTTTCCGAATAGGCTATTCACAGCTTTTTGGCAGATTCTCCGTACTTTCTCTGTCAAGTTAAGTGGTGGATAGCCTATTCGGCACTTATCAGGAAGTGGTAAAACTGGCCCCGAGTATGGAGAATATCTCAAAAAAGTTGTGAATATCCTATTCGGCACTTATCAGGAAGTGGTGAAACTGGCCCCGAGTATGGAGAGTATCTCAAAAAAGTTGTGAATAGCCTATTCGGCACTTATCAGGAAGTGGTGAAACTGGCCCCGAGTATGGAGAATGTCTCAAAAAAGTTGTGAATAGCCTATTCGACACTTAAGTCTGAAGTGTTTCCATTGTTGACGCAGTGCGGATCACGAGGACGGCGAGGTTGTGGCGTACAACAGGTCGATGCTGCCGCCGTACTACGCGCTGCTGCGGATGTGCTGCCGGCGGTCCGCGGCGTTCGCGCGCGGCCTCGCCCAGCACCAGAACGTACACTGGGCGTTCCGCAACATCGCGCCGCACGCCCACCTCTATCCCGCCGCCGCTGATGAGCTACTCAGGTTGCTTTTTAAATCATAAGACAAATTTTTAGGGTTCCGTACCCAAAGGGTAAAAACGGGACCCTATTACTAAGACTTCGTCGTCTGTCCGTCTGTGCGTCTATCTGTCTCCAGGCTGTAACTCAAGAACCGCTATAGCTAGACTTCTGAAAATTTCACAGAAGATTATTAATATCTGTTGCCACTATAACAACAAATACTAAAAATAAAATAAAATTATTATCTAAGGGGGGCTCCCATATAAGAAACTTTTCGGCCTTTTTGCTCGATATCAATAATGGCAACTGGTAGGCACTTGAAATTTTCACAAAGACCTTAAATATGTATTATTTATTGTAACTAAGTTATGTATGTTTTCTTGCACAAATAAACGTTTTCTTTCTTTCTTTCTTTCAAATATATATTATGGGTACTTATATAATAATTATTAATAATAATATTTAAATAAAATACAAATTCAAGATACAAAAAATACAATTTTTGGCCTATTTTTGCTCTATAACGGTACGGAACCCTTCGTGCGCGAGTCCGACTCGCACTCGGTCGATTTTATTGTTTCGTGTTATTGTTAATTACTTAATTATATATAATTTACACGAACCATTTGGAGATAACAAATGGTTAGTTAGTTTACTAACTGTTAAAATATTGATGTAGGCTAGCGAGGATACTTGCGGCGAGGGGAGGGAACACTTCCACCAGCACCACTAATGACACCCCTGACGGCCGGGAGGCCGCTGCTTTTCGCCGAAGCACACTATCTGCTTACCTACAAGGTAGTGTATAAAGTTTATAAATAATATGAACAAGTTATACAATATTATGTTACAATTATTGTTATGTGATAAATTTATATATGAATAAATAAGCAGAATGAAGCAGATATGCTGCTTCTCTTTGTTTAGCGTGTTAGCCTCTCTTTGTCTAGCGTGTAGCTGTACGCAATATTTTGAGACGTAAATATTTATATAACTCATAAAATGTTGCAGGTTTGAATGGTAGAACATGTTGGACAACGTTAATATCAGCGTTTTGCACCTTAGTCGAGAATGAAGACGATAGATTGTATGTCGTTTACAATGGAGGCCTACAGATGACGTTCGAGGTGAGATAGGAAATTATACTTCGGGGGTTTGTCCTCGATATTAGTATTCCTTTTTACACTAAGTAGTACACTTCTAATTGTTACCACGTCATAGCACTATTTTAGAGCCAAGAAAAAAATAACAAGTTGTCTCTGGAATGCACTTTCCTCCATATTTTCCCGCCTCTTGTCTCTGATTTACCTTTCTTCCTGTTACCTGCAACTCTCTAGATCCTCCATTCACTTTTGTGCTTGCCACGATCGCACTAAAATTAACTTTAGAACAAAAGTTATTTTCATACCTACCTACCTAATTTTGGTTTCTAAAATAGCTGAACGGAAAAACGAAAAGTTTTATAATAATATAGTAATAAAGTGATTAAAGTGACTAGAAGAGGAAACAGAACGGCGATTACGATTTCCTACGTCATCAAGCGTATCTTCGTCATCCAGTTCCACTTCAGGGTCTTCAGGTGAACGTGATGATAACGGTAAGTTATCATTTTGTCTTGTAGATAACAAGACGGATATTTTTTTTTCAAAAAGGGCAATTCAGGGAGTCTATAGGATTATCTCGCTGCCCTAACAAAAATGCATTCAGGGTAGTCTGCAGGACTATTCGCGCATATTTTAAATTATTGCACTCAGGGTAGTCTTTAGGACTATTCGCCGCAATAATACATTTATTTTGCATTCGGATTAGTCTGTGGGACTATCTGTCCCATTATAAAATTATTACAATCATAATAATCTGTAAGATTATTGACCGCGTTGCAAATTGCGGGTATGTCAATAAGGGCAATTCAGGGAGTCTCTAGGATTATCTCGCCGCCCTAACAAAAATGCATTCAGGGTAGTCTGCAGGACTATTCGCGCATAATTCAAATTATTGCACTCAGGGTAGTCGGTAGGACTATTCGCCGCAAAAATACATTTTGCATTCAGAATAGTCTGTGGGACTATTTGTCGCATTATAAAATTATTACATTCATAATAATCTGTAAGATTATTGGCCGCGTTGCAAATTGCGGGTAAGTCAATAAGGGCAATTCAGGAAGTCTCTTGGATTATCTCGCTGCCCTAACAAAAAGCATTCAGAGTAGTCTGCAGGACTATTCGCGCAACTTATATATAAAAATGGATTTTAGTCACGCTAAAACTCGTAGACGGCTAAGCAGATTGGGCTGATTTTAGTCTTAAAATGTTCGTAGAAGTCCAGGAAAGGTTTTAAAGTGACACGAAGTTCACCGTGACAGCTAGTATTTTATATTATTGTACTCAGGGTAGTCTGTAAGGACTATTCGCCGCAATATTACATATTTTGTTTTGCATTTTATATTATTGCACTCAGGGTAGTCTGTAGGACTATTCGCCGCAATATTACATTTATTTTGCATTTTATATTATTATTTATTACAATTCGCACTCGGGGTAGTCTGTTTCGCCGCAATATTGCATTTATTTTGCATTTTATATTATACTTCGTTGCTGCATCCTATGAGATTTAATAAACCTGTAGTCCGAATTTTGTGGTACTGCATCATCACACGCCATTTAGATATTATTTATTTAATTTAAAACTGAAAAAAGACAATCAATTGGTTTTATAGTACTTCCGCCTTGCTTTCCTAGATGGCGGTGTTAGTTCGTCCGTCATTCGTTTTTCGTGTGCGGCATCGTCAACACGTTATCCTTTTTAAACTAATTTCTACAGTGTTAAAGTGTTATAATTAGTGTAAATCGCCGAATAATATTGGAAAAAGGAAGAATAAGGATGATTACGAACATATTCGCCGCAAAATACGGCGATTGGAAACTATGGCATGGTAACGATACGTTAAAAAAGGACTATCTTAACGGGTTAATACGTGATATTAACCAGATAGTCAACCTTTTGTACCTTAAGGGGTAATACGCGATATTATCCAGGTTACAAACTGAGTCGTGATGATACGTGATATCATCCTGAAAGCAACTTTATGCTTTTGCTTATTCACACCGGACAAGATCCGAGTCATCAGCGTCTTCCTCCCGGGAAGGCCGCTGCGATAACGAGCACTCATCCGACGACAAAAGGCGCGATGAAGACATCGACGCGCGGGAGGCTCAATCTTGCTGTGGAACTCCACAATCTTTAGCCGACGTCGAAGACGTGGATTATATGGAGTCGGCCGCGCCTGCACCGGCGTCGCCGCAGGCCGCACCGCCGACATCAGCGCCGCTGAGCCAACCAGAAGTCACCGTGCCAGTAGATCCTAACCAAGAATCTACTCCCAGGTTACCACTTGAAATACTAAATATTCTTGGCAAGGCCAATAAAACAGAGAAAGCCCTAGGCGAACGCATTCCCACCGAACTCTCTGAACGTTGGGGTAAAATCTTGGTCGATGGTTTGGCTAAGGAATACAAGGAGTCGCTTGTGGCGAACATTCTTATACCGACTAACCTTTCGCTGGCACAAGCGCCTAAACTCAATCAAGAGGTAGCCGCAGTTCTACAGCAGGCTGCAAAAACTGGTAATTTTTTTTTTATAATACAATCCAAGGCGTAAATTGTAAAAAGCGACGTCTACCTTTTCGGTGAAAAGCGCTAGCAACAAGCACTGCCGGGCAACTCCCGAGCTCCTCCTCGTCAGCAGTACGCGAGGCCAGCGCCAGCAGCGCCGGCCCGCCCGCACGAGCCGCAGCCGTCGACACGTCGGCGAGGAGGGCCCAGCAGCCCCCGCGCCGCGGCCGCCCCTACGCGAGCGCCAGACCGAGCAACGACAGGAGACGCTGCTACTAGAGGTACCTCACGCTGGCCGCATCCAATTCTTTTTACGCAATTGGCTTCTAATAACCTCCGACAGCACGGTGCAGGGCTGTCTTATGCTAAAGGATATTATAAAATACCCTTCTGCATTGAGTTATAAGTCCCTTCTGTAAGCCACCTTACCAACGTGTGGAACCAAGTAATCCACCTTTTACAAAGAGTCAGATGAGCAAAGCAATAAGTGAACTCAAACAATTAGGTGCTATTTCAGTATGTAATGAAAATTTGCCAGACCAATTTATTTCATACATTTTTCTTACACCGAAAAGTATCGGTGGGTTAAGATTTATATTCAACTCAAAATTACTTAAATACATTTTTAATTTGCACGTAATCAACTTTTAAAATGGAAGATATTCGCACTGCTATAAAATTGGTCTTTCCAAATGCCTATATTCCTCATATCTCAATCTCAAATCTCAATCGATCTCAAGGAATTGCTTGTGCGGTGTGCCGATTCATACATTACATAAATTTATTATTTTATTTCTTTTTGAGATTTCGATTTCATGATAATCTTTGTGAATTTAACTGCCTTCCTGTACGGCTTAAGTTCTGTGCCATTTATATTTGTAAAGCTTCAAAAGCCTCTTTTTATGTGGTCAAGAAAGCAGGGCCATCTAGTGGTCGAAATTCGAATCGAAATCTAAAGATTATGCTACTATAATATTATAATATTATATTAAGGTCAAAATTGAAACAATTAGGTTTTATTATCAACTTTGAGAAAACTAGTATGACGCCTTCACAACTTTGTAGATTTATTGGCTTTGACCAATGATATTATATTAGCTTTGACATAATATTAAATACTCAAGTCATGCAGTTACTCCAGAAACTAACTAGCCAACGAAATCCATAACAAAGCGCGATTTCGCGAAGTTCATTGGCACTTTAATTTCAGCATGACCAGCAATAGCATACAGCCGTGTAGTTGTATATTCTTTGATACAACTGGCCGCGTACTAAATACTTTGAACGAGTTTTTAGCTTCACAAAAATGTAATAATAATTTTGATTCCATCATGCCTGTAAAACCTTATTTGTACCACCAGTTGGTGGTGCAATATTATTTTTAATAGAATAAAGTAAGCTTTTTAATAGAATAAACACAAGTTTATACGAGCTGGAGATCTTCACAGACTCGTCACTCACTGGCTGGGGCGTCGCGTGCGACGGAGTAGTAACTAGATGCCATTGGTCTGCGGATGAAGCTCGCCATCATATCAATTATCTCGAATTATTGGCTGCCTAGGGATTGAAATCATTTTTCATTTCATCGTTGTGATAATATTTTAAATGTCTTACTAAGAATAAATAATACTACTGCCATAATTATATTATCTTATATTAATATTATAATGTGAAGTATTCAATTTCATCATCTCAATGAAATCGCGAGAGATATATGGCAGTAGTGCGAGAAACAACGCATATATAATTTATTTGCTTCTTATAATTTGTCACACAACAAGACAGATCGAGGCCATGAGGGGTTCAAACCGTTCAACATCGATTATAATATAAAAACACAGATGCTGACCAGGCGTCTAGGTACGTAACGTAACGATAGGAACTTACTAAAGATCTTATTGAACTTCGGTCAACCTGACAACCTGATGGCTGATACCGTACTTACTCGCGTTGTGCTTTAGTAATAAGTGCTATATTATTATCTGCTAAGATATTATGTCTCTTGGAAACAAGACCCAGGTGCCTTCATCATCCTTGCTTTTACAATTTCATGGCACGATTATTTTTTCTATGCCTTTCCGCACTTCGCGCTCATACTGTCTTAGGAAAATTATAGAAGAGGAAGCGACTGGTAAATTAGTCGTTCCGTACTGGCCGTCATGTCTCGGCCGTGTTTTCCACTGTTTTGATCGCTTCTCAAATCTGACGAGATTTATTTTAGGCCAGATAAAACCTTCTGGCGTGCGCAGTATTGTGCGGAAAGTCTACCTAAGACGCCGAATACCGGAGATGTCTATTGACAATATCATACTAAAACCGTTATCGGGAGGTACAATTAATCAGTATGATACAGGATTAAAACATTGGTTTAATTTTTGTCAAATTAATAATAATAATTGATTTGTATTAAGGATTCGTAGCTGATATAATATTACGAATTCTTAAATTTTAACAGAAAAACTTAATGAAAAAGCAAGTTGCGGAATGTTAAATTGTTATAGGTCTAGACTCTAGTTTGTCTCTAATCATTGGTAAATCCCGTTGCAATAACGATCCTAAGATTTTTTAAAGGAGTCTTTAGGAGTAAGCCCAGCTTCCTAAAGTATTCATTTTTAAGGGAACCTTATAAACTTTTGGAGTACGTATCTAAATTTTATCCGTAAGATTCTATACTTATTATCATTAGAAATTTTATATAAAAAAAAAAAAAAAAAAAAAAAAAAAAAAAAAAAAATTGTAACTCATTCTAATATTATAATAATTATATATAATAATTCAACTCGTTGTCGACGGGACAACGGGTGCAGACGTTATCACTCATAAGAAAAGAAGACGTTCATTCCGAAAATTCACGTATCGTAATCACTATTAATAATTATTCATCAAGCCCCAGCTAAAGCTTTATTTACCTAGATAAGACAAAAGAGCTGAGAAATGGCCCAGCTACTGATAAGCTCATTTTAACAACTAGAAAGCCTTTTCATAATGCCAGTTCCCAATCTATAAGTCGCTGGATAAAGAGTGTCCTCAAGGACAGTGGCATAGAGATTGGCGTTTATTCAGCGCACAGCACGCGACACGCCTCCACGTCGGCGGCGCGCTGCGCGGGAGTCTCCGTCGACATTATCAAGCGATGCGCTGGCTGGGCCGGCTCATCACTTTGTTTTGCTAAGTTTTATAACTTACCTTTACCAGATTTAGCACAAGACAGAGCTTTCGCAGAAGCTATTTTTAATGTAAATTCAGATTCATAGCATATCCAAACTAATTAAGTAGTATTATTATTTAGAAGTACAATACTTTATTAACTAAAAATTGTTATGATCTATAATGTTATATCATTTTAAATTCCGTAATTAATTAACTTAATATAATTAATCTGGTATTTTATCATTCCGCAATTACGCGCTGAACATCTACAGGTTTATTAAATCTCATAGGATGCAGCAACGAAGTATAATTTATGGTTAATTGAACTTACCTTAAGTGAACTTCAACCAAAATTATACGAGTTGCTGCATCCGTAGAGATTTAAGATCCCACCCCACCCACTTCTCTTAGTTTGTTGCCCCTATTCTTTACTTGCGGAATGATAAAATGTTATGAATTATCCTCTCTAAAAAGAATGACGGACGAACTAACACCGCCATCTAGGAAAGCAAGGCGGAAGTACTATAAAACCAATTGATTGTCTTTTTTCAGTTTTAAATTAAATAAATAATATCTAAATGGCGTGTGATGATGCAGTACCACAAAATTCGGACTACAGGTTTATTAAATCTCTACGGATGCAGCAACTCGTATAATTTTGGTTGAAGTTCACTTAAGGTAAGTTCAATTAACCATAAATTATTGCACTCAGGGTAGTCTGTGGGACTATTCGCAGCAATATTACATTGATTTTGCATTTTATATTATTGCACTCAGGGTAGTCTGTAGGACTATTCGCCGCAATATTAAATTTATTTTGCAAATATACAATAGCCGATGGGACTACTTGCCGCATTATAAAATTATTACATTCATAAAATCTGTAAAATTATTTGCCGCATTGACAAATTGAGGGTAGCTTAAAAAAATGCATTTCTACTTTTAGATAATCATTTTGCTAATGAAAATCTAGAACAGACGATTAACGAGGATATATTTTTAGCCATGCCATCTACTTCCGGTGCTCAAGAGCAACTCGTTGTAGAAAACCAAAGTAATACGGATATGAATCCGGTATTTTTTGGAGTTTTGGACATTGATCCTATTACTATTGCAAATAATTATGAACCGAAAATCAATATTGAATTGGCAGCTAAATTAAATTACATTTGAACATCTGGTATAGTAAAAATAGAGAAACGTGATTTACTTTTTAAAAAATATCTGGTAGTCGTAACTGTCAATTATTTTATCAATCCCCAAGCGGTAGTTGGTAGCCGCATAACAATTGCATATCCATTGGGTCTGCGATACTCACGATCAAGTTAATATTAAATAGCGGCACCGGGATTGAACGTGGAAATGAAGGTCACGATTTTTTTTCTGAAATATTATAAAAGAATAGATTGCGCTAGAGTCTAGACAATGGCGCCAAAAAAGTGTTTCAACTGTTATTTCTTGTTTGAGCCATGTGATCACATCAAAAAATTAATTCTAATGATTCACCTGATCACAAATTATTACGAAAGCTAATAGACGCTACACGTCTCTTAAGTGACGTGTTTTATTATTCCATAGCTCGTATAATTTTGCTTTATCTACAGTTATAGATCATTTAGCATAACGCAAAAATTATGAAGTATTTATTTAGATTTTAGAGATAATCTCGCTGAAACGCTTAAGTTAGCTAAAGCAGTTACGATTTACGAGTCACCTAAAGTAGCTTATAAGATACAGCCATGGGACTCATTAGACGACGCTTGGGAAGCGCAAGCAGTTCACAGGCCAGTCGACCCGTCAACAGCGTTCGGTTCCATCAACCAGAACGTCACGGAATCATCCACCCCAGAAACAACTCCCGTCTCAAGGGAGCTCGTAGATCGCGTCGTCATATTGAGTCATGACTCATGACTCATCGACAGCGACAACCACGGAAGCGATAGACGAAGCTATCCACAGCTATGGTCGATACTGGATGATAACAAAAACCTAAATATGTTGGTGGATTAACGGTTATAAAATAACACGTTACGCAGTAATTAAATCAAAATCCGAACAAATTAATTTTGATTAGTACATAATACTATGTGACCATCATAACATAGTCAGAACGAATTTATTAATATAAATTCGCCAGGACAGCACTTGATAGTGTTTTTTATCCTGCCAAAATCTGGTTTACACAAAGACATTTATTTTAAACTTAAAATTATAACTGAATAAAAATATTACTTAAACATTCTAAGATGGAAGACTTGCGTATAGTTTTAAAATTGACATCTAAAAAATATTGTTTCTTGTCTCTATCTAGGGACGCGAAAGTCGGCGAAAGTGCCCCCAGCGAGTCGAATAAAAATAATACTCTTATTTGTGTATCCACCCAAGTTCAAGGAAATATTATTAAGCAAGAGGACAATCCAAAAACTATTCGACGTATAATTTAGAAAAATTCAAGACCATATTATTGTCGTGAAATTTATTCTGACGCCTCAACAATGGGATGGCGGAAAGCCTGTGAGGGTCCATGGCAGGAGGAGGAGCTTATTTTGCATTAAAAATTTTTGTAATAGTTGTTAAATATTATGGTCGTTAGTTATGTTAACCGTATGGGTGGAATACGATTGCCCACACTCCATAAAATAAATAAAGAAATTGGGCAATGGGGCGAGGAAAGAAAAATTATACATTACAGCAGCATAATATTATATTAAATCTGCAGATTTTTTGTTGCGGATCTGGAATCTCGAAAAATACACCCCGATACAGAGTGGAAGATATTGGAAACTGGGTTCTGCCAAATAGTTTCAACTTTAGGTGTGTCTGCAGACATCGATTTATTTGCAAAAATCAAATAAACCAATAAAGACCCTGATGCAATTGTAATTGACGCTTTTACAGTGATTTGGTCACAATATTATTTTTACGCTTTCCATCCAGTAGCGTGTATATTTGTATAATATACAATAGCGTGTATATAATATATCAAATATTATTAATTTCAGTTCAACTACCGTCGTTGTCGCGGTGTTATCCGGGCGGCAATAAGGGGTCTTTCATCCTGTTGATAGAGTGATTTTAAATGTAGCGTCATTATCAGATAATTTAACTTACAAAATAGAATGTAACGCGCTATGGCGTCACGGTCCTCCATGCCTTCAAACAACAAAAATCCTTGTATGGGTTTGACATCGAAATGTCACTGTCACACACAATGTTTTGGAGATCGTGACGTAACATCCTGTGATGGCTGTTTGCGATCACGTGATATGATAGATTAAATATGTATTTATTTTTTAATAAATAAAATAAAAAATATTAAGTCTATGAGTACAAATATGTCAAAAAAAAATACAATAAATTGTATTATATTAATTAGTTTACTATCAAAAGCTCTGGCTTATTTGGATATATATTATGAGATGTTATTACATATAATTTTGAATTATTTAGGGTCGTTACATCCTAATGATGAGCCTAATGATATTTCATCTTATTATGAACTTTAAGAGATGTACAAGAGAAAGAGATTCTAATAAAAATAATTGATTTAATAATTATTCTAATCCTAAAAGAATGCAATCCAATTTTACATTCACCATATTTTCTAGAGAAATCTTCAAATCTGTCCAGCCAAAATCTTATTTTCTTATGTAAACAAAATATTATCTAATTTCAGAAATTATAATGTTTTTAAATTTCGATTTAGAAAACCGTATAATCCTGGGTATCAAGCCAAACCTTGAGTAGATAGATTGCATGGAGATTGGGGATATTGAGTTGAAATTGTGTCTAATTTTTCTAGTTATAGTACCCGTCACGTTACTTCATTGGCGTTGTGATGAGTATTTAGATGTTATTCGCCAAACAACGGGTTGGACAATCAACTCCACGACCTTTGCTAGTTTCTATATTAGACCGAATAAGGAATAAGTATTGTTGAAGGTGATTAAAATAATATTGTTATATAGTTTATGACAGATTAGGTAAAAAATATGTTAACGAGTAACAAATTTTTCTTTCTTTGATTATGACGTGTAAAAAAATAGCATAAATAAAATGACATATCTTGTTTGTTCTCTAAACATCTACTTAGTGTAAAAAGGAATACTAATATCGAGGACAAACCCCCGAAGTATAATTATTGATTAAACGAACTTACCTTACGTGAAGTTCAATCAAAATTATACGAGGGGTTTGTCCGAAGATATTAGTAGGAACTCCCACCCACCCTGGTTCTCAGTAGATAACACCCAAGTAACTGGAGCTATGTCATTTTATTTTTTGGCTCTGAACTAAATGAAGGATCTAGAGAGTTGCAGGTAACAGGAAGAAAGGTAAATCAGAGACAAGAGGCGGGAAAATATGGAGGAAAGTGCATTCCAGAGACAACTTGTTATTTTTTTCTTGGCTCTAAAATAGTGCTATGACGTGGTAACAATTAGAAGTGTACTACTTAGTGTAAAAAGGAATACTAATATCTTCGGACAAACCCCTCGTATAATTTTGATTGAACTTCACGTAAGGTAAGTTCGTTTAATCAATAAATATGTTAATTTCTTTGCATGATTTATTACCAATTATAATCATGCTTAGTTTGTTTCTATACAGAATAATATAGTCATTTCTGTAATGCAATTCGTGTTCTGCAGGCCCTGCATAGTTTGCACGCCGTCTACGTGGAAGGCGGGGGCGGCAGCGGTGCGGGGGGCGGGGCCGTGCGTGCCGAGTTGCGTGCGGCGCTGCGGTGGGCTCGCGCGCTCTGCCGCACCCTGCGCACGCGCCGCGATGCCAAGGAGGCCCGTGCGCTGCTACTAGCGTGCAAGGACTGGCCCGAATGTGCGCGTCGATTGCTGACCGTGCTCAACCTGCACGCGCGTACTGCGCATCTACCGCATGCTGCGTTGGGTAAGTTTATGTGTTTCTTATATTTTTTGGCTTTTTTTAAAGGATTTTAGCACTTAGTGTTGATGTCAGCCTCATAGATATATTAACATTTCGACTGAAAAAAAAGGCTTTAAGCTTCCAGTTTAATATTAACCGTTTATTAATTTTCAGGAGTTCTCCGTGAGCTGGTGCTGATCGGCGGCGGCGCGGCTCTGGGCGCGCTGGTACCGCTGGCTGCGGGCGCGCACGCCGCCGCGCGCGCTTCGGCCCGCCCTCGTGCTCGGCCCCCGGCTCATTCTCTCGCCTCGCCGCCGCGGCACCACCTCTTCCGCCCGTATCATAAATTTATAGGTGAATGTTCAATTCAAAAAAAAAAGTCATTTGCAATATAATATGTTTATATCAAATTGTAAAATAAATACTTTTTTATGTCCTAAAACTTTTTTGATGACGTAAAAAGTATTAAAGTTAAAGGTTTAAAAAGTAACGACTGTAATATTATTAGCAATAACGGCTTCAATACAATTAAGCCACTTGTTATTTCAGACACGTGCTGTCGGGTCGCACGGAGTCAACGCTGCATGTCGGAACAACTGGTGTTGTTATCCGCGCTATGCGCCTTGGAGGCGGTGCCTCTGAGGTTTAACTATTTCGCTGCTTTCTGGAGAGATGTTGCTGCCACTCCCGTGAGTTATGACAAGTTTTTCTTAAGGTGACGCCTTGATAATTTGGCTGTAGCGATGTCCATTTTTCTCAGCAAGGACTAAAGCTAACAAATTAAAGTTTACTGTCAGTATTCATCATGTCTTTGTCTTTGAATTATCCATAGCATAACACTCAAGCATTGGTCAACTTTTATAACACATAATAATCAATCAAAAAGACCTCTGTAAAAAAAGGGATTCCTATTTTGCCAACAGAGGAGAGTGATATAAGCTTCCAAAATTTGTATGTACATAAATTGGTTCTAGTATACACTTTAATTTGTCCATAGCTTATATGAAATGTATTTATGGTTTGTAAATGACTAGTGATTGGACATTACTAGCAGTGGTACTAGTAATTGGACAGAGTACAAAAACACAATATTTATTATGGTTGCTTTAAAAACTACCTGTTTTTCTTTAAAATCAGGCATTCTATTACTTTAAAAATAGGCAGTTTTTGAAGCAACCTTAACAAAATATATTGTGTTTTTTTGCTTTGTCCAATGACTTGTACTGTCCAATATACTAGTCATTTACTTAATAATAATATTTGAAAAAATAAAATTTAAGGGGTGCTCCCATACAAAAAACTCATTTTTTGGCCTTTTTTGCTCTATAACGGTACGGAACCCTTCGTGCGTGAGTTTTACTCGCACTTGGCCGATCATTTTACAAACCTATGGTTTCTAATTTATGTTGTGACAATATAAGTTTCACAGGATCAATAGATGCATCTACATATATATTATGTTAAAATCATCTTATAAATTAAAATTTTATTTTCCACTCGTCTTACACAAAAGGTTTTTAAAACGAGTCATTTCCATTGCAGGCCGATTCAAAACTCGAGGAGATGCTGCTAGATTGCAGCGTGCTTTCTGAATACATGGACGCGATTTTACTAGACGAGCGGGAGTGTCTAGAGGATCCAGTTATCTACGAATTCATGCAGCATTACTATCCAAAGGTATTTACTGAAGCAATATCTCTATCTCGGGGCTTCTAGCTCTCGGAAATAAGGAGACTATAGTCATAAATATTTTTAGGCGTGCGCGCGTGCTGCAGCGAACGGGGGCGGCGGGGGCGTGACGAGCGCGGCGGGTGCCGGGCGCGCGCTCGCGTCGCTCGCGGAGGAGGTGGCGGGCGGGGCCAGCGGCGCGCCGCTCGGCACGCTACTGGGCGCAGCGCGCGCGCTTCTGCTACTCGGCGAGTGCGCGCCGCCCGCCGCGCCAGCGCTGCGCCGCGCCGCCACGGCCCTGCAGCACAGGCTTCTCGATACTCCCGGTATATAATATTTTTTTCTAAGGGCTCCAATAGGGTAAGGTGCCGCATGTATTTGTACGTTTATTTACTTTATAATTCAGAGGAGGAGAGCCCCATCGTGGAGGAGCCGAGCGAGGGTCCGAGCGAGCCGCGGTGCGCGTCCGCCGACGGCAGCGACGACGAGCCGCTGGAGGAGCTGCCCGCCGAGCCGGACGACTCCCCGGACGACGAGCCGCCGCGAGCGCGCGCGCCCGACCTGCTGCCGCATCTCACGCGCGCGCTACACGCTCTCCGCGCGCTGCACGCGCCCGACGCGCCGCCCGCCCAACCCGCCGTCGCGCCCGCCGCCGCCGCGCAGTGATCGTATTGAAGCGATCGATCAACTCGTTTTGCAGATGCACACTCGTGAAACTCCTATCCCTCCGTTCGAATATAAAGAAGCTTCGGCTAGGAAAAGAATATTCCATTAAAGACGTAAGTGCTCTAATGTGATTTCAGGTGAGTGACGTTTTTGGCATAAACGATCGTTATATTTTAGTTTTCTCTAGCATTACGTAATTTTGCGAATAATGGCTGGTTTATACGGAGTAACTGACGTCAGTGCCGAGACAGTGCTGACGTCAAAAACTGTCGCCTACCGTTTATACGCAGTCAGTAGTGAAAACAGCGCTGCCGACAGTACTGAACTGTCTTCGAAATCGGTTTACACGGTGGCAGTGGCACGTCAGCGCCGTCTTGCCTGTGCACTGACGTCAGTTACTTACTCCGTATAAACCGGCCCTAATATTCTGTGCAATCGTAGGTAGACGAAGCTAATGAAAATGTTGAAAATTAAAAAAAGTGCGCTTGCGCCTATAGTGAGTACATGTTAAAACATTTATAAAAAATAGTAATTAAATCAGTTGTAATTTCGAATATTATAATTATATTTATTGTAATTAGGTTTTTTAGACTTTTATAATTCACCTTTGGCTTAAGTCGAAAGCAATGATAAATAATTATAATTTATAACAATGGGGACTGCGAGCACAGTTAACACGCAAACAAAAGTTAAAATACTAGATATAATATGTATCCGATTCTAATAAAATAAATTTTAGTATACATACTATAAACGAATTTAAGTTTGGTTTCCTTACTAAATACATAATAATAAGTCATTTTAGTAATACATAATAATATCATAAATTGCTGAAGATAAAAACCAACGTAAGTTTATGTTACTGTAATTGACTAGCAGTCTCTATTGTATAAGTATTGTAAATATAATATAATAATTATATACTATATAGTCAAAGTTAAATTTTGGTAAGGTTTGCAGTCACTAGCATACATCTTAAACACATTTTTAAAAAATCTTAAAAGTTTATCAACATATTAACTAAGAAAAATACACTTCTTCAAATCATATTATGCAAGTTGGTAAAATTCTATCAAATTACAAAATATCCTATACTTTGCGGTTGCGAATTTCTATGCACTTTACAATCAATTTAAGATATATGGAGGTGACTGCTATTGATAAATAGTAATTGCCCCAGCAATTATTATCATTGGTGCTTGATGTAAAAGTGGCATGCAAGGGTTTTATTACCGATAAGACTTTTCTGAGTACCTTAATACAGGAAGTTATCAGACGAAATGGTAATTGGACTATATTCTCGCTCGTCTTAAGTGTGTTTTGTATTGTGTCTGCTAATTAAATTCGTTGTTAATGACAATAAGTTTGTGTTGCTATCTTGTAAGAAATATCAATAGTTTTGTATAACAACTTGCATTCCACATTGCTACATCACAATCCTTACGAATGTATATATTATAATAAAATATATGTGTTATAAATTACTATAATATTAAAACCTTAACATGCATCTAGTGGATGTAATTTCGTTCACATAAGAGGTGTAAAAAAAGCTAAGTTTTCATAAAGGTAAAAAAAATGTTGTGAAGTAAAAAAGGTATTAAAATTGCTGTCAATTGAAATTTATGTAAGTATCTGAATGAAAGCTTCACTAGATGTTTGTTGAAATAGTAAAAATTTAAATAATGTAGTGTGGACTTTATAGGTAATATATGCACGCTATTTAGTTCATACTACTGATTTCAGCAATACTGTTTCAATTTTGTAAATTAGGCCTTTTGACATGTTTATCGCGGTTGCATGCGACCGCTTGGGGCTTGATGAATTAAGATTGTTTCTTGTAATATAAATTAGGAACAACAGTCATTGAGACTAGTAAAAATACATTCATTGACATTTTTATTACATTGCATTGTTACAGTTTATTTTGCTTTGTTACTCATCTCAAGATTGATAATGTTTGCTTATATAAAGGCTTTGCAGCCATTTAGTTGGATCGTCCTGCGAATTCAGCACCTAGGATAAAAACATTGGCAAGCTATCAAGTCATTAAATATTTAACCACACTATTTTAGATTGTAATTAAAGCATTTTAAAGTTATTTTAACGTTATTGGTTTTAAGTGTTTTATATGTAAAATACGCACACACATTTTTCATACCTATTTTGCGTACTTATTATTTGTGTTGTGACTTAATTTTATTGCTTACTTTCATTTGAAATGTGCACTTTGGATTAACTTAAAGTTATGTTTAGTCGTCGCGTCACCGTTTATAAAACAACCGGAGGTCGAAAGATATTACAGAGGACAAAAAAGATACAATTTTAAGCTAGTTAATATGAATGACGTTATGATAATTTCTTTCAAGCAATTTGAGTTTTTCAAAATTGTAATTAAGTTTCGGCTGTGACTTTTGTTAGTTTTAGAAATTAAATTGTAATCAATCAACTTAAAAATTTTCAATTTGATAAATTCTTACAGAACATCACAATTAATACATACCTACTATAAGCAAACACCCGTCCAACATACCTTAATTATTTTTGCTAATTATTAATATTAGCTTAAGATCAAATTACTTGAGCTTTCCTGTAATTTGAAATGTACAAAATATATTTGGTTAGATGTTCGCCTCATTGTTAAACTGAACTAATTTAAAAGAAAAGATTTGTTTCAGTAATTTAATGGCATTAGGTTTCTTTGTGTAAAAAATATTGTTTCTATTGTACCTAACTTTTTATCATCTTACAAAATATATAACAATAATATAATACATAGTTCACTGCCCAGTAATATATTACACAAACATAGTGTAGTTGTCTTTATTAAATATTATAGACTTTTGTAAGATTATAGCTCATATAATTATAATTCTATTGATAAGATCATAATTCGCTTCTCCGACTATATTATACTAGTTGACCCGGCAAACGTTGTTTTGCCATTTAAAGTATTTCCACTTCATCAGTAATTAATACAAAATCTGACCCCCTTTTGGGTCCCCTTAGAGGGGTGGGGGGGGGGGGAGCTTATACACCAGATGTTGAGTTGGAAGAAGGCAAATATATCTGCGAAAACCGTATGCAAATCGGATCAGTAGTTTTCGTGTTAAAGCAAAAGTTTGATACAAAATCTAACCCCCTCTTTCGTCTCCTTAGAGGGGTGGGGAGGAAAATTTTTATACACCAGATGTTAAGTTGGAAGAAGACAAATATATTTGCGAAAACCGCATTCAAATCGGATCAGTAGTTTTCGTGTGATGCTGGAACAAACATACAGACAGACAGACAGACAAAAAACTAACCACAGTTTTGGCTTCTATAGCGATGTAGTAACACCCCCTGCTTATTATTTTTTGAATATCTTTAATGTACAGAATTCACATTTCTACAGTTTTATTATATGTATAGAAAAGCGTGAGTTTGCAGGTGTTTACTTATTTTGATAACATTGATGTTGTCTGATCAAGACTAGATGTCATCAAATGTAGCTGAATAGAAAAGTTAGAATTCCATAATATTATATCATCTCATATTTGTATAGTTAATATAATATAATGTTTATAGTATTAGTTCACAACAATCAGTTGTCTGTGTATTGTTATTTTATTGTGCTAAACATTGTTATGAGGAAACAGTCACATGAGATGCTTAAATGTATTGAGGTGCTATCCAATTGGACTGGACAGAGGCATGGTAATTAAGACGTGTATAATATACTTTTCTTATAATTTAGAGCTTATTAATATATTATAATATGACGCTATTCGCTGTAATTATCTCATATTAATTTAAGACTCGTTTTATGTTCTACTATAGTGTTTCGAGTTGACTGCTTTTTATAGTGTTGTGGTTGTATTGTGGCATTTATTCCACAGGCTTATTTAATTACTGAATACTTGGATTTATATGGTCTTGTAATATATTTTCAATGAAGAGATTGGAAACAATTAAATATTATAATTGTGTTATTAAAT
The DNA here is from genome assembly GCA_905404155.3 of Plebejus argus. Lineage (NCBI taxonomy): Eukaryota > Metazoa > Arthropoda > Insecta > Lepidoptera > Lycaenidae > Plebejus > Plebejus argus. The sequence continues at coordinate 6,612,388 of FR989930.1, forward strand.
TAATTTCAGAAAATTGGTTAAAATACTGTAAATCGGACTGAAAAGCCAAAGTAAACAGTATTTTGTAAAATAATAGTTTTATTTTTACCCCTTCAAAAATAATGTTACATAATATAATATTTTACAAACATTAGAAACAAAAATGAATTAACCCGTAGATCGTAGAAAAACGAGACACAATATCTTATCTATTGTTATCGCGGTTGCATGTGACCGCTTGGGGCTTGATGAATTATGTAGATAATTTACTTGTTATTTCAATAGGGAATTTTTCAAGACAGTTTTTTACACATGTTGTACAGTATGTTTTCAAATAAAAAATACTACATTGTTTGTTGACACAAACTGACTTACTACACAAAGCACAATCTGCTCCAAGAATCAAGATTTCACCTTTTCCTGGTGGACTGAATGGATCCTTCATTATGTAACTCGGATACTTTAACTCAACATTGCGGGAGAAGGGGGGTGTTTTCCCATAGTAATGTGCTACTTCAGATATTTCACATATATAGCATTTAAAGTTGTAAGTATCATTAGCTTCATGTTTAGCTTTTTCACTATCCATTTTTCCTGAAACAATGCAGGCATGAAAAATAAAATTTAATTCTTCAACTGCGGATTCTTGGAAATCTATTGTTCTCGCGGCCGTATGCGGCCACTCGGGAGATGAAGAGTTATCAAGCCTAATTAACATTTCAAATTATACATACATTTCAATAAATACAAAATGTCCCCAATGTATCCATGTTTTTAAATAAGTTACATAGTTTCAGTAGCTTTTGTTATTTCCTTTGGTGCTTCTAGAGGCCACCACATCGGTTTGAGAGGTTCAGCAGTGCAGTTATTTATCTTAACAGTCTTTGCTTCTAAACTCTCTTTGATCCTTATTAATCCTATTCCATAGTCTCTCATGACACCTTTCAGCTTTCCTAGGCTTGCAGCAGGTTTATTAGCTGCTACAATGTTTGTATCGAATGGAGGTACCTCAGAAATTGGTTCAGAAAATTTGAGTGGCATTATTCTTTTTCTTACAACACCTGTATGGTGAACTCTAGCCGTTACTTCTTGGCCAATATAACAGCCTTTGTGAAAACTGACACCATGGAGATAATCACAATTAATTTCTAATGGGAAGCTAGATCCCGGTGGCAAATCATCTGCACCTTCACTCACTCCCAACTTGTATCTCAAATACTTGTACCCATCTTCATTCTTCTCAATACTAATATCGCCTCCAATGATATCAGCTACTTGAGAATCTTTTAGAGTGTTTAATGCTACTATTCGAAAACCTAAATCAGCTAGACGAGGATCTTTGTACATATTTATTTTATTATCTTTGGTAGTTGTCACATCTGCTGTTGGTATTGTGATGGCCCATACGTTAAAACTTTTACTGATATCTTCAATGGTGATATTTCTTCTCAGTTTAAACATTTTGAGGTGCTTTTCCAATAAATTTATTACTTTGGGATCGCACTCGACCAAAAATGAATCGCTGGGATCCCATTTATGAATTAAAGTGTCGTACATAACTCTACCTTTGTTATTTAAAAACATGGCATATATAGACTGGGAACCAGCTTCAAAATGCCTCATATCATTTGTGATGAGTCCTTGTAAGAACCCTGAAGAATCCTCTCCTTTTAGCCTTATCAAGCCTCGGCTAAGAGGATACAAAACTTTATTTTTTGAGGCATTGTTATTATGTAAATAACGTTTAACCTGCTGAACAAAATGATGTATACGAAAAAACCCTTTTACCTTTCTTGGACTATTCATGTTTTGGCAATTATAAAAATTTTCTTGCTTGGTTGTAACATTTACCTTAACATTAATTTATGTAATTTGATTTAATTATTGAACATATATTTTAAGTTACTTTATGTTATTGAACTTTATATAATTTTCTCCTGGTTTTCCCAGTTTTTTGTGGTTTTTTTTTTTTTTTTTCTTATAATGGCACTTCGGCTTTAACCATGGCCAGTGTCGAGTATATAATATTATGGCGGGAAAACAATATTTTATAATATAATTTTCAGCATCGTTATTCTATTTCGTCAGGTCTAAAGTCTAGTCAAAGTCTAAGTAAAAGTCATTACAGTCAGAAAGTCAAGTCGGTTGATTCAGTAAAGTGGTAGACGCTTTACTGAAACTTTTGATGGAGTTTTGGAGGGAACACAAAATAGCACGTTTCTGGATAATGCATCACTTTCCCACACTTGTGCACGATAATGAATATCTAATGGTTAATATTCTACCAATATTGCACATTAAAAACCCAACTTAACACAATTTTAGGAAAATAATACAAAATCACAACATCACACTTTCACATTCCCGACAAAACTCCTTTTTTGTGGTTTTCAAGATTTTTCAAATTAATTTGAAATTTGATATTGACATTTTGACATTGACAGCAGAACAGCTGACTATATTTTTTCTTATTATGGCACTTCGGCTGTAAAACCATGGCCAGTGTCAAGTAATGGCGGGAAAACAATATTCTTGTATTATAATTTTCGGCATCGTTTTTCTATTTCGTCAGGTCCAAAGTCTAGTCAAAGTCTTAAGTAAAAGTCAACACAGTCAAAGAGTCAAGTCGGTCGATTCAGTTAAGTCGTAGACGCTTTACTAAACTTTCAATGGAGTTTTGGAGGGAACACAAAATAGCACGTTTTTGGATATTGCATCACTTTCCTACACTTATGTACAATAACGAATATGTAATGGTTAATATTCTACCAATATTACACATTAAAAACCCAGATAACACAATTTTAGGAAATTAATACAAAAACACAACATCACTCTTTCACATTCCCGGTTGTAAATGTGTTCTATGGTTGAGTTTTAACTCAACTAAACAATAGAACACATTTACAACTCAACAGCTGACTATTATTGTTTTTTTAACGTGGTTAACAGCGGGAAATTTGAATTTTCGTAAAAGTTTTCAACCCAGTCAAATCTCAGCAGTCAGCACACAGGTGAATCGATTCAGAGTATTACTTAGATATTATGATTTCCTCATAAAGTTAATATACCTAGCGATTTCATTTTTTGACTCCGTATGCGTAAAAAATACCGTAATTCTAATTTATTCATAACCGTAGCATAAGCATAAACGCTAGTATTTAACTTTATGAATAGTTTATGAACATAATGTGTGTTATTAATAAAACATATTTTATTAATACTATTATATAATATAATAACACAAATGCTATACTCATAATAGTTTTCTCTGTGATTAGCCAGGAAAAAAATTTCCTTCAAATTAGTCTCATATTTTCTTTAAAAGCTTTGTTCGAAGCAGACAAGTCACAAGAAAGCAGTTCCCCCCAGAGGCAGCGTAAGGCCTCGCGCCCCTTAGACCACGATGATTTTTTTAAGAACAAAGTTTTAGTAATATACTTACATAAAACTTTGAGTATTACCTACTACTAGTACTTACAAAAAAAATAATTGACAAAAAAACTTTTCCTTCTCTCAACAAAATCCGTCCACTTGCGTCATCTACGGGGGTTTGCGTGATAATTGATATTATCATGCAAACCCCCAAATTTCGGTTTTGCCCCGCATGTAATTTAGTATAGTTAAAATAAATAGGTATGTAGTTTCATAATAAAACATGTAAAACATTAATATATTTTGTTATATTTTTATCAATGTTGTTTCAAGCCATTTGGCTTAGAAGCCATTTCTATGTCTTCAACCGGACGCTTCTTGAAGGGCGAAACTTCAAGGGATGGTGGTGCGGTGATACTATCTTGCTCTATGGATGCCACCACCAGCTCTGTGGTCACTGTTGGCTCGGATTTGATCGAGAAGTTGTCGTGTCTCATCGATGACCCCGCAGACGGCACGCGACGCTTAGATTTCTTTAAGTACGGCGTTATTATCTGAATTAAAATTCAAATGTTTATTAATTTATGTGGTAAAGCTTTCCAAACCTACCCCAATATTTATGGGGAGCGGGGGTGGGGGGGGGGGGGGGGGGAGGAGAGGTTAACACCCCCCCCATACCAAATCCACACTGAGGAACCCCCCAGTTTTGGAGCTACTCACCTTCGAAATTTTCGGAATATTGATGCTACGTCATATTCTAAAAATTGTCAAAAAAAATTGGGGTAGGTTTGGAAAGCTTAGCCATTTATGTTGCTGCACATGTACCTACCTAATAAAAAAATAGTTTAATAAATAAATTGTTTTTCTTGTTTGTAGGTATTTGCTTGGTTACCATAATCGACAGTTGCCTTTCTAGTTTCTACCTGCAGGCATGAGTCTTTTAACATCATCACGTTTGCACAGGTGACAGGCACCTTATGTCCAACTTGCAATTACCGTTATGCTATGTTTCCATGCTTGCCGAGCCTCGGCAAGCGTCCACAAGCCACAAGCCTCTACAAATCTCGCTTTGCATTTGGAAGTCGTTTCCACGCTTGTGAACGCGTCAGTGTATTACGTACATCCAAGCATGTCGGACACCGAACTTGTGTCGGCTATTAACATCTTTGGGGTACCAGATACATTTTTCGGTTTGCTAATATTCCAAAAAATCGGCCAAGTGCGAGTCGGACTCGCGCACAAAGGGTTCCGTACCATTATAGAGCAAAAATAGGCTAAAATTTGTGTCTTGTTTCCATACAAAACACAAATTGTAGCCTATTATTTGCCCACCTTAAATATTTATTTTTATTTTAATGAGTATGTATAATTATTAAAGTACACATATAATTGAGGAACTGGTGAAAATTTCAAGTGCCTGCCTGCTGCTATTATTGATATCGGGCAAAAAAGGCCAAAAAAATCACGTTCGTTGTATGGGAGCCCCCTTTAAATATTAATTTTATTTTGTTTTTAGTATTTATACAATAGCGGCAACAGAAATACACAATCTGTGAAAATTTCAGAAGTCTAGCTATAGCGGTTCTTGAGATACAGCCTGGAGACAGATAGACAGACAGACAGACCGACGGACAGACATCGAAGTCTCAGTAATAGGGCCCCGTTTTTACCCTTTGGATACGGAACCCTAAAAACGATAAACTCTCTTCGTTCGACCAGCCACTCATTTTTGAGTCAAAACTGGACGTGCGTTCGTCAATCGTCGGGACTCGCGAGATCACAGCGCGAGCGGCTACCAAGCGGCAAGCGCGTGCCAACGTGAGAACGAGTCGCAAACGATTGCCGCAAATGCCTTTTGATCTGTGTCCAAAAACCGACACTACTCCCGATCGTATGACAAGCTTTCGCAAGCTCACGCAAGCCAAGCCATATAGGTATTTCACCTCTTTCCACGCTCGGGCTTGTGGAGGCTTGCCGGGCGCGGCAAGCATGGAAACATAGCATTAAGTACAGTTTGTAATTTCAATTTTCAACTAATGCAAACCTTGCTTGAGCCCCAAAGTTTTGAAGCTGTACGCGCAGGAACTCTGTCGATATTGTACCAAGACGAGGAAATTGATTCCTAGGCAGTTGACAGACCAACGCAATGTCATTTGGTCGGATCATGTCAATTCAATGTTAATTTATTGTGATTTTTCGGCTGGGTTTGACGTAACGCGACCAAACTGCGTAGGTCCCTCATTTGCCTAGGAATCAACTTCTCTGATAGCATACTGTATACAGTTCACCTGAAGGTATTACCTGGTTCGGGTCCTTCAGGTAGGCGCTGGTTCGTCGTACTCTGAAGTCTGGGGCAGCCAAGCATCGGGCGAGGAAGAGGGCGGCGGCGCAGGCCCAGCTGCCCCACACGGCGGCGCTGGCGGCGCGCGTTCCCGCCACCCGCCCGCTAAAACTCCATGACACATTTGCCGAGCTCGCCAAGTGAGCGTCGACCGAGGAGCACCTGAAACGATATCCATACTTAATATTAATATTATAAATGCGAAAGTGTATCTGTCGGTCTGTCTGTCTGTCTGTTACCTCTTCACGCTTAAACCGCTGAACCGATTTTGCTGAAATTTGGCATGGAGATACCTTGAGTCCCAGGAAAGGACATAGGATAATTTGTAGCCCGAAAAAAATGTACGGTTTCGGCGCGATAAACAAATTTTGGCGCAACGGAGTTGCGGGCGTCCTCTAGTAAAATATAAATCGTTGAGAATTCTCACTTGTTAAAGTTTATATAAATAAAATTGGCCAAGTGCGAGTTGGACTCGCGCACGAAGGGTTCTGTACCATTATAGAGCAAAATTAGGCCAAAAATTGTGTTTTTTGTATGGGAGCCCCCCTTAATTTTTTTTATTTTATTTTAATATTATTATTAAATATTAAAGTACACATAATATTATAACTAAGGACTTTGAGAAAAATTCAAGTACCTACCTGTTGGCATTACTGATATAGAGTAAAAAAGGCCAAAAAAATCACGTTGTATGGGAGCCCCCCTTAAATATTAATTTTATTTTGTTTTTAGTATTTGTTGTTATAGCAGCAACAGATACCTATATACATAATCTGTGAAAATTTCAACTCTCTAAGCTATTACCGTTCTTGAGTTACAGCCTGGAGACAGACAGACAGACAGACAGACGGACAGACGGACAGACATCGAAGTCTTAGTAATAGGGTCCCGTTTTTACTCTTTGGGTACGGAACCCTAAAAAGGAGTAAAAGATCTAGCTAGGCTTTTATTGCATGTCTGATTGTAAGAACACAGGACAAATGTTTTGAAGTACCAAAGCGGTTTCCTTGATCTGTATTCCATAGCCCTCCGAACCTATAGAGTATAGGCGATCGGCGACTAGCTCACGCAATCAAGCCACACACAACGACGACGGCGCGGCGGTAATCGCATTTCGATTTGATTTGTCTGCTCAATAATTATTATCCGTATTCCGTAGAGCCTGTAGAGTGTAACAGAGTGCGTAGTGCGAGTTTTATTCGATCATACTCATCGAGAACGTTAACGCGAATTTGTATGGAATCAAAGCGGTATCCACGTAAGCCAGTAGGTGGCGCTGCTTTGATCCCATACAAATTCGCGTTAACGTGTTCGATGCGTATGATCGAATAAAACTCGCACTACACCCCCTGATGTAGAGTCTAGACTCGTCATAACTAGCCATCTTAGTGTATCTGAACGTAGGTAAATATACCTATACTGTATCTATACTTAGTTTCTAGGTCGAAATCACCGAAATTAATAGGTAACAAACTCCGAAATAAAGTAGAAGTGACATAACACAAGATTAACATACGAAACGGTGGCAACTGGCCAATACGCAATGTCAACAAACTGCAAACTGTTAACTGTAGAAAATAGGTCCTATAATGTATGGATTCGTATTTGTGTATTTGCTTAACCAAGAGTTAACGTATTATGTAGGTCAAGACTCGACCTTAACTTTATTTAACTTACGAGGTAGTATTCGTGATATTGTGAAAGGCGGCACAGAAGGTTCCCAGGCCTTCGTTTGTTCTTGTAAAACTGTGTCCGGTGAGGCCCACCATCACTAGCGCAAACAGAAATGCTGGTGGCAAAATACGCCAAGGTTTCTGAAGCCTGTAAAAGATCAACAAGTGAATAAAACATACTGACGGCAGTCGGTACCATTATAAATAATTAACATTTAAAACTTTAGATATTAGTAATCCGTCTAATAATATTTTCATGTAAAATCAAATTTCTAGGATTTTCTAATCTTCGTAGGCCGTAGCCCGTAGAGTGTAGTCGTGGCGCTACGATGCATACTTATCCTACTACGCTAATCTATCAAAGGTTATAATTTTTTTGGTGACGATTGGCGAATCTATTGGCAGAAGAGGGAGAGATCAGAGAAGGCTGTACCTACACATTCTAAAAAGAAACATTTGTATGTAACTAGGTACATTAATACTTTAACTACTCCTGGTAGAGTTAAGTACCCGGATCTAGAGTGTCCCCCGCCGGGGCACATGGTGAAGAAGGTGGCCCACATGACGGCGCACATCATGGACATGAGCGGCATGTACTCCGCGAACTGACAGTCGCTGGTCCGCCCGAACAGCGACGACACCGTGTCCAGCACCATGCGAGGCTCCTCGGTGTCTGTAAATGATTAATGAGATAATAGGTTATTATGAGTTATGTTTTTAATGATTACTTACTTATTGGGAAAATATTAAAATAGCCTAAGGTGGCTTTTACGGCACATTTATTAGCACGCACTCGCCGAATGCGCCGCATTTCGTGTATACGGCGCGGTGCTGGCAAAATATGTGCGATCAGCTTTATCGTCGGCTTTGTTTACACTCTACTACTTGTACTATTAGGGTTGAACTACATCTGGCAGCACGGAATCGCCTTTTTCCGTCGCCCTTTCTCTTTCTGTCGCTTAGAACTGCCATTTGCTAGACCGAGACAGAAAGCATAATGGACTCATTCGTCTTAGGACAGATTCTGGTTTGGACAGATTCTTGTAACGACAGATTCTTGTAACGACAGATTCTTGTTACGGCAGATTCTTGTTTCGGCAGAATTAGTACTGTCGCATAGAGTTTTAATTTAAATACTCAGTACTTAATCTTATTATTATCAATTTAATTACAAATTAATCCGAATACATTGTGGACGTGGGAGAGACAAACAAGAGGGGTGAACAAAGGCGGGCGATGTGAAAGTGGGGGTGGACGTGGGAGAGTTCTAGTTTACCATTACCCCCCCGTACGCCCTCACGTTTTCCTGTACCACGTCCACCCCCACTTTCACACCGTCCGCCCCACGTGGAAGAGCCATGCTTCGGCACGAATGGCTCGACCGGAGAAATACCACGGGCTCACAGAAAACCGACGTGAAACAGCGCCAGCTAGCTACCGGAGTCCGGAAGCCCAATCCGCTAACCTTTTCCCTTCCCTACCCTCCCCTACCCTGTTACCTCTTAACAGGCCGGCAATGCACCTGCAGCTCATTGCATGCTGCGAGTGTCCATGGGCGACGGAAGTTGCTTTCCATCAGGTGATCCGTTTGCTCATTTGCTCCCTTATTTCTTAAAAAAAACCACCCGCCCCCACTTCCACACCATCCTCAACACTTCCGCACTGTCCTCCCCCACTTGCGCACCGTCCGCCAACACTTCCACACCGTACGCTCCTACTTCTACACCGTCTACCCCTAGTTCCAAATCATCCGACCCCACTTCTATATCATCCCGCCCCCTGTCTACCCCCGCTGGTTTTCCTCTACCACGTCAACCCCTACTTCCACATTATCCTCCCCACTTCCGCACCATCCACCCCCATTTCTCCACCATCCTTCCCCACTTCTACTTTGTCCGAAGTCCGGACCCACTTCTACTCTGTCCGCTTCCATAAAAAAATAAGTGACTAAGACTTTCGCTAGTCAGTTGTTGTGGGTTCTTATATTTTAGTTGAAATATAACATAACAAGATTACAAGTCTTACTTTTGTTGGTCATGATACTTTTGTCGTAACAAGAATCTGCCGTAACAAGAATCTGTCGTTACAAGAATCTGTCCAAACCAGAATCTGTCCTAAGACGAACGAGTCCATAATGCTATAGCACGCGGCGGAATCCTCGAGGCGATCGGCATTATGCTTTCTGTCTCGGTCTAGCAAATGGTAGTTCTAAGCGACAGAAAAAGAAAAGGCGACGGAAAAAGGCGATGCCGTGCTGCCAGATGTAGTTCAACCCTTATCTATTCTGTGACTCTACATGTTACATTAAGCAGCAGTGTGCAATCTAAAGCCGTCGCCCGTCAGTCAGCTACGGCGGCTTTAGCACGCTTTTCTGGTACCTAAATCCTAATTATCTGCAGTGTGCTGCTGTTGTTTTTAAAGATTTAACTGTGAGACCAAAGCCTTATTTTCCCTTCGCTACAAGTTTATAACTTACGACCGATTCATAGCAAAAGTAGGTTTACCTAATAAAAATAATTCATCTACTTTATATTTCTAAAGTTTGTTTCGATATAATTAAAGACACATTAACATGATCGAAGCTGAAAGCTATGGTTAACTGTCTATAATAAGGGTAGGTTTTTAAATATAATTTCCTATCTACCCCCATTATCGACTTACCAGTTGCGATGTCATTTTCCGTAACTTCCTCGTACGTCGATTTCGTAACATTAATCGGGAGGGCGGTTTGAGCAACAGTTTCGTTATCAAGTTGAGCAGTAGTCGGAGCTAATGTGGTTACGATTGAGCTGTTATCAGCCAGCACGCGGAAGGCGAGCTCTCGCGGGAACAGCACGCAGTTGTCGCCAACCATCGCCATGGCGTTCTGTAGGAACACATAGTTGACGATCCCGAATATCCCAGCCGCGGCGTAGAATATTAGATGCCATGCTGAAATTTGAAATCAAATGAAGATGCCATGCTGAAAATTGAAATCAAATGAAGATGCCATGCTGAAATTGAAATCAAATGAAAGTTTTAGTAAGCTGTTCCACCAATCGGAATATAGACTGCAAAATAATTTGCGTGTGCCTAATCAGGGTTGTGAAATTACCATATGAGTGCCCCGCGGTTTCCAAGGGTTTCCGACAGGAGTTTATTGTATTCACCAGCGCATTTAATGGCTAACGTCATTTTTTTGGAAACATTAAACAACAGGGCTGTTTATAAATTGATGCCCGCGTGGTGTTTTGATAATAAAACCGGTCAAGTGCGTGCGGCCCACGCCAAATGTAAGAGCTACTTCACTGATGATATAGTAATATACCTACAGCTTAGTCTTTCTTTATCATATAATAGGAAAAAAATTTAGAGAAAATAAAAATATTATATACAACACCATCTCCAAAAAATAAAAATTTAACCACCACTGAGTTCTTTAGTAATAGACCATAGTAGAGTAACGTTAAATGAAATTGAATTGTATTATAATTATGTAAAGCAGTACCTGTTTTCATAATATTATTATTACTTACCTTTCCAGGCCTTAAGATGTTTTGAAGGTCTTTCTTCCAAATCACAATAATCGTGAAGTAAAATAGTCATCTTATATATTCCGATACGATTATACGATTCCCATTCTGCAATTATAAAACAAAACAATAATTATTACTAATAATAAACCACATTTTAAGTAAAAATACAAAGTACCTTATGTTATTTATGACAGGTTGTTATCAATTGGCCCTATTTTGTATTACCTAGTACCATACCCTACGAGTAGATAAGCATTCGGTAAGTACATACCACTAAAGCTGCAGTGACTAAAGTATTAATGTTACCCATATAAAGAGTAGGTAATACCTAAGGTGGACTCTAGATCTAAATTCTAAAATTGTAAAATTGTAAACTCTAAAATTGTAAACTCTAAAATTGTAAAATCACAAGGAAAAATGTCGTATCCATAAATAATCGGCCAAGTGCGAGTCGGAATCGCGCACGAGGGGTTCCGTACCATTATAGAGCAATATTAGGCCATAAATTGTGTTTTTTGTATGGTAGCCCCCCTTATTTTTTATTTTATTTTAATATTATTATTAAATATTAAAGTACACATATAACTTAGGATTTTGTGAAAAATTCAAGTACCTACTTGTTGCCATTTTTGATATACTTAGAGCAAAAAAGGCCAAAAAAATCAAGTTTGTTGTATGGGAGCCCCCCTTAAATATTCATTTTATTTTATTTTTAGTACTTGTTGTTATAGCGGAAATACATAATAATACATAATCTGTCAAAATATCAAATCTCTAGCTATTACCGTTCTTGAGTTACAGCCTGGAGACAGACAGACAGACAGACGGACAGACAACGAAGTCTTAGTAATAGGGTCCCGTTTTTACCCTTTGGGTACGGAACCCTAAAAACTAAATTAGGACTGTAGTTATTGATAGCATGGTGTATTTTCCCAATTATTTCTAGTTTTATCGCCAAGCCCGTACAATAGCTTTATGGAGCCCCAGGGGCCAGGGGCCAGGGCTTCGCGGAGCACACTTGTAAATGCAAAATATGTGTGCCTGTCTGTTACCTTTTCACGGGCGAGAGGTATGTTTTAACTTTTAATCCACTGAACCGGTTTTGATGAGAATCGGTATGAAATTAAAACCCGTGGAAGGACATGGGTGATAGGATATTTCATATCGCGGCAAAATTAACAGCAATATAGCGTGAAAAATTAATTTTTGTGCGATGCGAATGAAGTTGTAGGGAGTCAGTGATGTAGGTTTACTGTCTGGTTTATATTTTTGTCCAGACATAAATTGATCGGAGAATTATTTTTCAAACACCGACAGTAATGATAACCGTACATAAACGTTAAATCCCTACTGTGCCTGGCGGGAAGCCAAATCAGTACTATTCGACAAGCTTCAATGAGCTCAAATAATAATATACTTAGATATTTTAGAAAAGATAGGTCAAGCAGGGTATAAAAAAAACTACGGCATATAATAATAATAGCTCCCACACCGGTTTCGGTGACGGTGGCCGGTTTCATTGAAACCAGGCCAGCTACGCTCCTGTATTTTTATAGTGCCCAAGTGTGTGCGCAGTACACAAGAGCACTCTCTATTCCTTTTACTCTCATAACCCAGTGGGATGGTAGACCGACACGACCGGCGAGAGATCAAGTGCAGGACCGACTTTTTACATGCCCATCCGACGCATGGATTATCTTACTTGTCAGACATTCAGGTGATCAGCCTGCATTGTCTTAACCAAACTTGGAAATAACATGTTTCCAACGCGGGAATCGAACCCACGACCTCCGAGTCAAGAACCGCGCTCTATACTTACCACTAGTATAGACCACGGAGGCGTTATACGGCATATACGGCGGTAGCTACGCCCCTGATCAGACCTAGGTATCTGTATTTCGGTCTTCGTTCTTAAAGAATTATATTTATTGGGGTCACCGCACCTGTGTTATCAATTATAATAAGCGATAAGTTTTAAATATGTAATAAAATAATAGTTATTATTAATCTTTCTATGTAAATAATAAATAATTCAGTTTAATGACACACATTTTGCACTGATAAAAACATATTTTGTAAGCAGGTACAATGTTAAACAGATGCCAGAGTAAGTACTTACATTAATTCAGTGAATTAATATTAATTTATGTTAATAACTGGACGTTGCCCGAAAATTCACTCTCGCGGAAATAATTGTACGGGAAGCGTAAAATTTTTATGACAATTGACAAAACTATCCTCATTCGTTGTAAGAAATTCCCGGGATCCAAACTCCAAAGTATCTTCATACCAATTTCGCCAAAATCGCCAATGTGGTAGCCGGTAGGTAGTTGCAACTTGCAGCCTGTGTATTACTGACTACTACTACTATACTAACATTACGGTTACGTAGTATTTGTTTATCAGTGTTAAAGGTAACAGAAGGACAAATAGGCACATATTCGTATAATAAGTATGTATTTATTATCCAGATTTATAAAACAGCCGTCGCCCGCAACTCCGTTGCGCAAAAATTCGTTGATATCGCGCGGGAAATGTACATTTTTGCAGGATAATAAGTATCCTATGTCCTTTCGCGGGACTCAAATCTCCACACCAAATTTCAGCAAAATCGGTTCAGCCGTTTGGGCGTGAAGAGGTTCACGCCCGTGAACTGTATAAGACAGATAGACATTAGACATATACATAGACAGACACACTTTCGCATTTATAAATTTATAGTATGGATTTAGTTGTCAATCTCCAAACTAAACTGTCATCGATGGCTACTGACTACAGGGGAGTGGGGAGTGGGGAGTGACACGCTTCGACGATTACGCAATGACTCTAAATTCGAACGCAAACGTGAATTAACTATTGTACCTATAGCTTGGTACTTGTCCCAAATCCGCGTAGCCATGGTACCGCCAGCAACAACAAACCTTGAAGGAAAAATCTCAATACTTACGTAGGTATATTTTATCGGCAAGCCGTGGATAGCATTATGAGGAACAATGTAGCATACCGCATTATGCATACCAGCTTTCAAAAAGTAGACCGTTTTATGACAAGAACCAAGAGATTAGATTACCTAATGGTATGCAAAAAGCAAATGAACACTTGCAATCCTCAAAGATTTAGGTGCGAGATACATAATAATATTAAATATATTAATTTTGTAATCGTTGAACAACAAATTCAGCACCTACAGTGAATACCGTGCCCCCAGATAATGATTTTCATTTCTGTTAGGTACCTACTTAACTAGTGGTAGTAGGTACATACATATTACACGCATGTTATATCTCACGCTAACGGGTCCCGTATGAGATATGGAAGTATATAGAATATATTGGACTACAGGGACTAGGCCTAATGGTCAACAAAAACGTTAGCGGGTTAAAAGTTACCACCGATTCAATGGATGTATATAATAGACTAGTTGCTTGTTATAAATAAGTATAACTGCGAGTCGGCCTAAGGAGATATTTTATTCATAGATACTCAACTAGGTTAATCATTTAATGTAGAGTCATATAAGCCTAATCAGTAATCATATACATAATATAGGTAGGTCCTAAACTGTACCTTAATATTAAATTTTTTATACATTTTATAAGTTGTACAAGGATGAAGGATGAAGGATGAAGTCTTCTGTCTTCGTCTATTAAGTGACTTTTCCCAAAGAGCTATAACTTATCAGTATTTCTAAGGATTCATATTTTACATGAATTATGGAAGGAAGGGAAGGAAGGGAAGACTACTAGTCGAAGTAAGCCAACTCAATGGCTATTACTATGTGTCTGTCTGTCTGTTAGTTTCTTCTTTATACTTGAATCGCTGAACCGATTTGGATAAAATTTGGAATGGGATTACTTTGAGCAAGGATGGAGATTGGAGAAAAATAAACGATAATAATAATAATATACTTAATAATAAATTCTGCACTTCCATCCTGCATATTCGTCGACAAAATCTTTATAGCCAAATAGCGAATATATAATATACTTCTTTACCTTGTCGCCTGTAAGTAATAATAAGGTGCGAGGTACCGTACCTCTACCTATGTACACTGTACAGTCGTTATCATAACGCTTGTTGACTCAGTACAATTCAAAATAGCGCAGCTTATCTCACACAAACTTTAAAACGTGCAATAATGTTACGGTATACCCAGTATTCACTTTGTACACGAAATCTACCTTGTTCATAAAATTTCAGTCGTCAGTCGTCACCCGTTTATTCCGTGAAAAGGGAACCTCTCCGTATTCACATTTTCTTCACTGACTATTGTTTGTTTATAAAAGTTTGCGTGCGAGTTAGCGGTACACACGTCCAAGCCGCGAATTTGTACGCGATGACTAACCCGCGGAACGCCGTCTATTGGCCGCAGCGAGCTGAGGATAGAAACCGGACAGGCTGATGACAGAACACGACTTCCCGATACATATACCGCGGAATTTATTATCATAAGTATGTCGGTACTAAAATTTGGAAATCAGGAAAAGCAAACAAACGGATAACAACACAATTTCGTTCTTTGGTGATGCGGTTTGACCAACAAGGAAAACGGTGAACTTTAATAGGGCAGCAATAGATTGGATTACGATATTAACATTACTACTATATACTTACTATTAATTCACTCTCGTAACATCTAATGTATGTTACGGGGAAACTCGTCCCAATTGTAACAAAGTCGCATCCGTCGAGGTTACTAGTTCTCGGACTGTGATATTATTTTGTTTATCCGTTTCTATCATCTTAATATGTTACATATTGTACGTCATAGTAAGGGGCTATTACACTTATTTTATAATACGTACCTCTAATTTGCACATATTATATGTTAAAATTTTACAAGCAATAAGAAGAAACTGTATCTAGAATATGTTTGAAAAAAATCAGAGACAAGGCAAAGGTTAAGTTGTGGATAAGTTGTCGATACTAAAATTAATAACAAAGAACACAATTATTGTCACATGTGTGCCCAGTCTCCTCTAAGTAGATGATGTCATGGCGCGGCCACGCTTCTTAGCCGCTTAGATTAAACGCGGTAGATGCTGATTGCTGACGTCATTTCTTAGGATAGGTTAATGACTAAATATGATAATATTAAAATAGAATTAATAATATATCCTCGGAAACGTGAAGGTCGAAGAGGTATTTCATATCTTAATCTTAACTTAAAAGAGAATCGATTTCATTTGTTGCGCATCTGCGTGCGCATGGTTTTAACTAATACCGCATCTTGTTTCTTCTGGCAACAATCCATCTTGTTACTTGTACAGGAGAACTGTCTCGTGAGATCATGCTTTATTAGCGCCCAAAAATGCCCAAATCACAGACTACCTTCTAAAATTCTGAAACTTGCGAGTTTAACACAGAGTTAATGAGGTCCAGCGATCCAAGAATAATTATAATTAATAATATTTCGATTATTATCGAGGAAACCGTAAAGCGCAAAAAATACCTTTAAAATATGTCCTTCCATGTGGTCACTGGTCTAGGTACGTTCTATTTCTATGACAAATGACAAACGAATCGGTGTAGTAGTTCATGAGATTAGCACGTTTAAATAATAATTTTCCCTGTTTTTCCTCATTTTCCTCTAATTCAATGCTCCTATTGGTTGCAGCGTAATTTTACATAGCTGAAAATCTTTCTAGATACAAACGGACTAAGTATACAACACAAAAATAATTATTCAATCAATTCGCACCTGTAGTAAATAGTTCCTGAGATTAACGCGTTCAAAGTTCAAACCACAAGCATAGATCAAGATAGATACCGCATGTCCCTCCATTTGTATGAAAACGAGCGTGCCACTTTTCCTATACTTACTGTGACGTACCGATGATAAGAAACGTGTCCATTATCTAGGCCAACGTTTCTATTAGAATTTCTACAGCTCAATTCACTTTTAAAATTCCGATTGACGTCCGATTCCTATAACAAACTAAAGAACAGACTTTCGAAAGACGAGCATTGCTCGTCGTTTGGGAACGCGATATGGCACGCGAAGTCATGGAATTACTATATACTAGTTATACGTAGTATATAATATTAATTCCATGCGCGAAGTACACACACATGCGGTATCTATCATGATCTATGTCTGTGGTTCAAACAAACAAAAAAATAAACTGTAATCCACGCAACTCCGATGCGCCGAAATTCGTTTATCACGCGGGAACTGTACATTTTTTGTCACAATAAATAATCTCATAAGTCATAACGTATCTTTTATAACAGTTTCAGATAGACAGACCGACAGGACAGACACATATTCGCATTTATAATAATATTAGAAAGGATTGGGATTGGGTTAGACTTTAGAGAATGAAAACATACATTGAACATTTCCAATTCCTTTATTATTTTTTGCATTGCATCTTTACATAGTAAGTATATAAATTGTTCTAAATTATTATTATAACATTATTATAATGAAGTCGCTTCCGCTGTCTTTTCGCGATAGGTCAAGTATCTAAACTAAGTAGGTACTTGACAGATTTGAATGCAATTTCCAGCAAAAGATACAACAATTCAAAGGAAATAAATGTTTCATGGAACTGGGCAACTGCAAACTACAAACTCTTTAGGTATTGGTCTTTTAAATCAGGGCTTTTACCTAGCATATTATGGTAAGTCTACCAGGTTGAAAATGTATGAAAGTGTAATTTCTGAAGGACCTAACCAGGATGTCTGCCGATAATTTTTGACATAGTCATATAAAAATTATCTATTAAATAAGTACTATCAGAGAAGTTGATTCCTTTATATTATGCTTTTAGTAAAGTTGTTATAGTAGGCAACATCAAGGAAATTGTGTCCTTGGCAGTTGACGGACCTATGTAATGTGGTCGGGTTATGTCAACTCAATTTAGCTGAGATCGGTCGGATGGGTTTGAGTCAACGCGACCAAATTACATAGGTCTGCTATCTGCCAACTTCGCTGTTACGTCCATAAAGTTATTATATATACCTAGCGGAAGGTAGTGTAGGTACCGCTAGGTATATTGACTTTATGGTTACGTCTGAGTTCTGACAGTACAGGTACTTATAATATAGATAATAATTACGTATTGTGTATGAAGTTAATTTCTGGGCATAATCATAACTAAGCCGTTGCGCGTTGGTTGGTTGGTTGGTTATCGTTGGTAGATCATAATATAGAAGATGTGAACTCAAAACTTAAAGAACTTTATAGAAGCATATTTTATAGATTTCAGAGACATAGGTATAATGTACACAGGCTAGTGGCTACATCACTGATCTCTATACAAGTACGCTGGATTGCTGATAGCCTTTGAAATGACAGCTATTTTTTGTGCCTATTTGAAGCGGAATCAGCGCCCCTATTATTCGGGTAGAGA
The DNA here is from genome assembly GCA_905404155.3 of Plebejus argus. NCBI lineage: Eukaryota > Metazoa > Arthropoda > Insecta > Lepidoptera > Lycaenidae > Plebejus > Plebejus argus. The sequence continues at coordinate 6,630,629 of FR989930.1, forward strand.
ACTAAATCTGACGTAAAAATGACGTTTGAAAGCCGTCATATTGGCGCTGATAGCAGTAGTGAGAGTATTTGGAACTAATACTAGTGATGACAACTGTTGTGGTTACGTCGAATTTAGTTCTCTACCCGAATAATGGGGGCGCTGATTCCGCTTCAAATAGGCACAAAAAGCAGGTCTGTATCAGCAATCCAGCGTACTTGTATAATAGAGATCAGTGGGCTACGTACATAATATAAAACACATACAAAATAAATTAATACTGATAAGTAATATAATTAGGTAAGCGATATGCATATTCTTTGAAAAGACAAATCACACTAAAATAATATGTACTTAGCTACACAATCCATACTCCATACTCCATAGTACTAAACAGTCATAGTAAAATTTTACTATGAAACAGTCTAATGCCGCGGCCGCATATGCGTGGTGCTTCGCGCTAAAACCGATACTATTGGACGATCTGAGTGTAATGTGTATCGTCCAATAGTATCGTCTCATTGCACGAAGATGAATTATACTACAGTAGGGTTAGATTTTTGTTTAAATTAATTATGGTCAGAAATTTTTTTGCACCAGTGTTTAGAGGATGTCACAAACAGCTTAAATTCAAAAACTCGACCAAATCCGACGTGTGCGTTAGCCGCCATATTGGTTTGAAGGTCCAATCTTGTTTTAGCTATATCTCCTTTATTTTTTATTTTTTTACGAAAATAATAAGAACTAAAGGTGAATGCCCAAAAATGTATGGACCAAAAACCCGTAATCGATTGAAACCATTTATATGTGGCACAGTAGACTACATTTACTGTATCCCAAATACAATATCCTTTTTGGATTAAACAATCACCAAGTGCTTTAAAAACGATCGTAACTAATTGACTTTTCATATAGGTAGGAATCTCTGATAGTTAGGACGACGTGATGCTACAAACGCGATAGTGTGGCGATTAGTGCGTAGTAAAAACATTTTATTAATAGATGTCTTGTATAAGTCATATTCATGGATGTCATATTTAATTATTATTTATAACTTTTATACCTGACAGTATAGAATGTTACTTTGGTATAGAAATATACTGTTTTTAGGATTACATAATAGATGATAATATTGGTTATATGATCGTTTCTTTTTTAAACAAGGGTGCAAAAAAAATTCTGACTATAATTAATTTCAGATTCCAATACAAAGTGACACAAGCCTGAACTAACCCGACTGGGCTATTATGATTAATCTTCAATTTAATGAAGAGTTTGACAGATAATGTATGGAGATTATGTCAAAATTTTGAATTAATTACATTAATTAATAGTCCGGGATCCGTAGAACAAATTTTTTTAGATTACTATCAAGCTAATTTTTTGTGAGTAAGTAGCTATTCATTTTGATAAGACGAACAACAATTATTTTATTTGCGATAAATTTTGAAAATGGTAGCTAACAGAGATAGAAAGGATACCTTGACTTGATGGTCCTAAAATATGGATTGTTCTATTTGTAGGACAATGTTACTATTAAATTATATTATAACTATTACTAGTATTAACTTGGTATTAACATTATACAAAAAATCTGTTGGTTAGGGTTCCGTAGTCAACCAAGTTTTGTTGATTACAGAACCTAAAACGAAACCCTAACCAGCTGATTTTTACGAAACCCGGACTATCCACTCTGAGTGCGGCAGTTAGGACGTATAAAAATATTTAGCTGTAATTAAATAAATATTTTTTATATTATCTGTAAAGGTGACGGCGTGGCGTGTCATATCACACGCCGTGAGAAGCCACCTTAAGCCCGGCCGCACATTGTACGACATTTCTGATCAGAAACAGTTGAACGTCCGCGCTATCTCTTACATTTTGTACTGAGTGAGCTCGAACTCGCCGGAAGGATATTTCGGATAGTGTGCGGGGTGGCGGTCCGGCGGAGTTCAACTGTTTCTGATCAGAATTCGGACAATGTGCGGCCGGGCTTATAAACTCTTCATTAAATTGAAGTTTACTCATCAATCAAATCCGTTCCTAAAAAAATGATAATAATATTATTGTAAAGAAAAGTTTAGGTAGAATCTTTTATAACAACAAAGTAACGAGCATTAAAACATGGAATAACAACACGTTACACGATGCTTTGCAAATAAATGAAATAAGTATAAAAGAACTTCCATTAATGAACATAATATTATTATTTTGGTGAAACCTAAGTATGTATGCATAGGTATGCGTTAAAGCTCGTCACTGTACAATGTACATATCATCGGCTATATTTGAAATATCATAAAAGCACATCACGTTTAGTACTTCACGTAAACAAACAACACGATCGTCCAATTAAATTAATTCAGTCGCAATAAGTAAATAATAATATTACGAAATCAACAATTCCGGCGCTGCTCGCCAAATCTTTCACAAATCACAAACAACGCACCTCAACAGAACACGTACTCTCTAACGCAGATCGGGCACCGGTCGGAGGCCGAGAGACACTTCCTAAGGCAGTCCGCGTGGAAGAAGTGCGAGCACGGCGTGACGCGCGCCGCCTTCATCGGGCCCAGGCACACCGCGCACACGTCCTCCAGCCCCGCCAGCTCGGCCGCCGTCGCCCGCCGGAACCGCGCCAGTGAGCCGCGCGCCTCCCGCAGCCGGCCCAGCGCCTCGCCCAGCCGGTGCCGCCCGTGCACCGCCACGCAGATGTACAGCACGAGGAACGCCAGCCGCCAGCGCCCGCTCCACGCCAGCGCCGGCACCAGCGGCGCCGCGATGGCCGCCGCCGCCCCGCGCGCCGCCGCGCCGCAGTACAGCGCCTCCATGCCCTCCAGGCTCTCCAGCCGCAGCGTGCCCACCACCGCCGGCCACAGCTCGAGGAACGTCTTCTCAGACACCAGGTAGTAGGTGGCCGTCGTGAAGACGTACAGCGCCGTCGGCTTAAAGTGCTCCAGCCCCTGCTCGAGGCCGAGCGTCAGCAGGATGAAGGTCATCGTCACTACGAAAGTGACCGCTTTGGTCCACTCGAGGACGATCTTGGTCGCGGACATGGCGAGGTGCTTGACCCGGGAGTGGCGGGTGACGTTGACGTACGGGGACCAGTCCTCCTTCGTGTAGATATCGCGGACGTAGTTCACCGAGTACGTGATCACGTTGTAGAACATGAGGGAGTACAGGGACGTCAGGCGCCCCTGGTACACCATTACTCTGTCGCACGCCGTGAAAATCAGCAGCTGCAAAAAAATTACTAATAGTAATAACTGTTGTAGTATATGTCTCAAGCTATTAATATTGTTCTTAAACTTATAGTAGAGGTAGTTTGAAAGTTCTACTTTTGTAGAAAAAAAAAAAAATAATAAAATAAATAAAGTTTGAAAGTTGAGATCTATTTACCATTAAACTTGTTTAGAACTTTTTGAAATAACAATTAAAATCACTTTGAAATCATTTTAGCAATTAAAAAGTATCGTATATTGATATGATTATTGATTACTCCACTTTCAATAGGTACCTGACTGATCATTGTGGAAAGATTGTTCATTTGTAGGAAGAGTCGCTCTGCTCTATCGAGAGGCGCGTACGCACTCTTGAGGACGCTCAAAACGCAAGCTGTCGGCGCGCGCAGTTTGCGTGCAGCTTCTGAAAACACACAATAACTATATTGTTTTGTTTTGTAAATTATTTACTGTAGGTCATAAACGTAGAAAAAAAGGCGGACGGAGTCTTATTTTACACAGCACTGTGTCTTCAGAGTCGGCCAGGCTGACTGCATGTACACGGGCCGCACGCACACATCCTTACGCTAGTCGGCCATTTGTTAGCAAACATGAAGACAGTCGTCTGTTTTTTCTACATTCATGCTGTAGGACAGGTACCTATCTATAGTCTACTAACAAATTAAACTGTACTTAACACACCTTATTTACTCTAACTTAAAATTTAAAAGGTAAGGTTTAATTGGCAACTATATCATCTGGGGGGTTATTATGAGCTCTTATATCCAGCCAGTTTACAGGCCAATTTACAGGCCATTGCTTAGACACGGCTTGTAAACTGGCTGGAAACTGGCTGGATATAAGAGCTCATAATAACCCCCCAGGCCAGGCATCGCCTGCCATCTCTTGCTACATACAACATTTTATAAAGTAGTAGTAGTTAGCCATATTTGATATTATGTATTATATGGTATTGTGATGCTAAATATAATCAGAATCAGCGTATTTTTTGATGTTGAAGTATAACAAACTCCTTTTAAAAGAACATAGCAACAAGCTGCGAGAAAAGGCGGGGAAATTTTATTCTAAGGCTGGTCAACGATTGTCCATAACCTGTCACATCGCGTTGCTTGTTATTTTTGAGCAGGAATTTTTTGCTCATTTGCATTTCATTAATATTCCTATCATTTGAAATAAACTGTACCAACTATAACCACGACATTATTTTCAGCTTTTATGTGATAAAGAACCAAGCATTTTTTTAATTATAAAACATTTCTTTAGGGACATTAAACTGGTACGATTACATAGATATCTCGTATCAACTTTAAAAATTAATACTTGGTGTGGTTGGGTCAAAGGAATAATTTTAAATGCTTCTAAGGAGTTGTATTTACCAATTATTATTAAAAAATTAAAAAAAAACTTAAAATGTTAAACTGGAAACTCCTGGCGAACATCCAAAAGTTTTTTCGTCCATCAAAGGAGGGCAATATCCAGCAGCTGAAAGGCGATAACTTTTTTCGTGAACATTACTATATCGGTACAAAACGCGTATGATGAAAGAAGATTTAAAAATTGAATATGTAGAAACACATGCAACTTACGGGGTGTAGGTGTACCCACAGAAATAAATCAAGATGTTTCTGATTCTGAATATTGATTTATTTCTGTGGGTGTACCATTTAAACAATTAATAATATAATAAATACCCTATAGGTATCCCGAAACTCAAAAAAATATTTTTTAAATGAGTTTATGAGATTATTCTATTTATTCTTACGAGTGAGATGTTTCCAAAACTTTTGCGAATAAATAATTTGTTTCACTCCATGGAGAATCTATGAGAAATAATTAAAAATGATATAAATAATATTTATGAAAGTCGTTCGAAATTGCTTGCTCATTTTGCATAAGCCCTTTAAAATTATCAGGGAAAATATTATTTTCTTGGAAAACAATTGGTATAAAAGGACAGTTTTTCTCCGATACAAGCAGTTCAGAGGAGCCTTCTACAGAAGCAGCAGCACTATATTTCTAACATCCGACAATCTCTGGTAAGTATAAAACTTAAGCATTTGAGTTTATAAAACAATAATAATTTATCTCGGGAAAAAGATTACACGTAGCTCCATATATAGAGCTACGCGCTACGCCGTAGCTTCATACATAGAGCTACGCGCTACGCCGTAGAGGGCCTACGCTTGCTTTGTTCAAAATGAAACAATCACTTTGTTCATAGTACAAAGGTCCGTAGCGTCACTTTCTCTGGTATTCTGACTTCAAGGAGGCAATTATTTTAATTTAGTTCGTAAACATCGTACATGTGTTGTTGCACGGAGTCTCGTACAAGTAAAAGCGAGTGACGCACGTCCGCTGGCCCGTGGCCAGACCCTTCATTCAGCTTCACATCGACAATGACCCGAGTCTTTGACGAATATACTTTGTCTACATATAAACAAACGTTCAATAGGATGTGGGTAGCAAACGATTGTTGCTCCAAAATCCGATTTGAAAATAATTTTGTTTATCGGAGGATAGCGTCTCGTGAATCACAGATATCTCTCTCTTCGCTCCGTCTGTTATTCGACACGAATACTTTAATTTGGATTTTGTCACGGACTATTTTTGAACACTGGAAATAAGTACCGAAGATATAAAAAATATGTAGTGAGCTGTTAGCACTTTTACCAAATGAAAAGTGGTCGACTATTACTTCTATTAGTAATAGTGTAAGACGTCGTCATTTTATCTAAATTTTCGTAGCAAACAAGTTCCTAATCGTTTTAAACATAAATATAAAAAATTTAGAAATTACTTCTCATAGTAAGTACATAACATAACTATTTATCGATTGCATTTTTGTTTTATCAATAGTAATTTTTAAATAATTTTGGAGGAACTCTTTACGTAAATGCATCTTAAATATCGTTATTTCCACATAGTTGTCGAATATCTTGTGACTGTATCACTTACACACCACTAAGCATTTTGTGAGTCACATAAAGCTAAAATAAGATAATTGATTATATTTATTATCAGTTCGTTTCGGCACTGAGCGAGTCGACGACCTCGGGAATTAAAATGCACTTCGCCGAGAATAAATCGCCCAAATATTATATTTATTTGGAGCGAGCAGGAATTTGCAGAAATCTCGCCCGTCTCAGATAAATTATAACCGCTGATATAGATATATTAACAACAAACTTCATATTATACAATTTACAAATGGCCATATCTATCACAATTTAATTCATAAATTCATAATTCATTTATTTCTTACCATATTACATAATCAGATTAGTTTCTACTTTGGGTACTACACTATCCGCAGCCTGTCTTGCAGGTCCCCAATATTTACAAATGAAAAAGTTAGGAAAATTTGCAGTACCAAGGTAGATTACATAAATCAGTAAATTTATTATGATTATACGTCGCTGTCATTCAAACTTATAGGTTACTTTGCAATATTTAGGTATTTAAAATTACTAAAATAATATTTCTTGTTTATTGTGCGATGGTTAAGGATTGTTACTTAATATATTTCCTGTTTTTCAAATCATTAAAAATTACAGAGAAAGCTAAGAGAAACGCACGTTTTGCAATATAATATAATTTTTCACTTTCAACAGCCTTCTACAATACTTAATACCTCATACAATACCTATACCTACTCATGTTGACTAAAATAGAAGTTGACTAAAATACAATTTATTTTTAATTTGGATTGTTGTGAGTGTATACTCTATATTTAGGAGCATTGTATCATATAGCTTATCTCTCTATTCCGATAGTTTCGTATTAGTAAACAATGGGGGCGCAGTGGGTAGGTCAGGTTGGCAGAAAATGTGTTTACAGTTTACACACATCCGGTTTTTATTTTGCAGCGTCTAAATAAATTAATAGCTAATTTCTTGGTCAGGGACCCCTAGAACAAATTTTTTTGTGATTACTAACAAGCTAATTTTTTGCGAGTAGCTACATTTTGTAAAGACACATCGTTCCGTTTTAGGGTACGGTAGTCAACCAAGTTTTGTTGATTACAGAACCCTAAAACGGAACCCTAACCACCTGACCACCTTTTTTGTGTATTGGTATGTTAATATTTATACAAATTTAAGTGTAACCTTGTCCTACAAATAAAACAATCCATATTTTAGGACCATCAAGTCAAAGTATGAAATCCTTTCTATCTCTGTTAGCTACCACTTTCGAGATTTTTCGAAAATAAAAATGTTGTTCGTCTTACCAAAATGTAGCTACTCACAAAAAACTAGCTTGTTAGTAATCACAAAAAATTTGTTCTAAGACTAGAACATTAGACGTTGCCACGCTACTCGCATGGACGCTATTACAAATATCAGCGATTTTCCGGTACCCTATTAAAGAATTAGGAGTCAAACTGCGAGGATATTTTGGTTTCAAATGAAAGATAATATATTCATCTCCACGACTGTACCATAAAAATTCTATAGCCGCATACAAAATTTTCACATAAAATTGGTTTTAACCATCACAATAATCGCAAAATATGAAAAAAATGGGGTCTGATTAGGTACCTTAATATCTAAATACACTGAACTGAGGAAAATAAATATACAAAAAAATTGTTGCTTATTTAGTCCTCTATAAAGTCCGCTAAAAATTTTATATAAAAATAAACAACTTTTCCAGTTATAAGAAAAATAATTCTCAAATTTTTTCATACATTTTCGCCATATCAAGAACGCGGCGAGCGTCGTAACCGCCACTGTACAAGGCGCGCTAAAATGAATCTTATTTTAATGTCATTAACGCCAATATTCGTACTGACAGACATCCGACCTGCTAATTCTCCGGTTGGAGCATTCTTAAGTACGTCTAAAAGCCATACGTTACGAGATACATGCTACGCGCTTGAAGCTACGTGCTACGCTTTATAAGCTACGCACTACATGCTACGCGTTACGAGCAACGTACTACGAGCTACGCGGTACGAGCTACCGTGCTACGCGTTACGAGCAACGTACTACGAGCTACGCGGTACGAGCTACCGTGCTACGCGTTACGATCTAATTAATTCTACATATTGTTACATAATATACTACGTGCTACATGCTACATACTACGTGCTACGCGTTACGAGCTACGCGCTGCGCGTTTCGGTTACTAACAATACTAAATTATTAACGTGCTTCATATGAAATATCTCACCGCGACGAACCACAAAATAAACTTACCTTGTGCCAATTTGGCCACCGCCGGGTACCAGCGCGCCGGGTAGCGGTAGTTGGCGGAGATGAGCACGGGCACGACCAGGCAGGTGTAGGCGGCCATCAGCCACGCGCCACCCAACGCCACCAGCAACCCGCGCGGCGCCCAGTACGGCAGCAGCAGCACCAACGACAGCAGCCATACTGAAATGCAATCAATAATTATAGCCTCGAACACGCTAACAATAAAGGCTATTCACTGAATTCCTTTAAGGTATCCGTCAAACCTCGAAGAATGGCCTATTATCAGTTCTTAGAAAAAATCAAACGCATTACGCACAGTACGCAGAAAAATGTTTCAGCAATGTCACTTTTAAAATAACTTCGTTAAACAAACATTGCAATCACCTCTAAAAATGTATCAAAAATATTGTAATTTAATAAAAGACACCATAAACTATTAAATCCGCACCGACACCTTAGTACTCAGAAAGAACTAACCTGTATTCGCAATTTTATCTTCTGATTTTATCTGAATTTTCGAGAAAGAATCACTTCTTATACGTCCGCGTACTCTTGATATCATACCCATTTTGTATCCTCAAAAGTTAGTCTCTACAAATTTGTAAACACAAAAACAAACCACCACTCAGTCGAAGCAAAATAATAAAAAAGTTTATATTTTGACTGAAAACAACACTGAAAAAACTGAAAATCAACCGCAAGGTTAAAAGCGTGATACATGAATGCGCATTTCATAGCGCGAGCTAGGGGCGGGCGGCGAGGCGGGCGGGGCGGGCGGCGCGTGCGCATACGGCGCACTTGCGCTTTCGCAACATCGCCACATCGACAACAATAACAAGCGCCTCCACTGAGCGTCGCTAATGGCAGCGTATGCCCATAGCCTTAACAAACTCGCCAATACTACAGCGGCTTGTGGGCTCTTTCATATCGCAACCAGATTATGATGCTAAAATAAATAGTTTATTTTTAATTTAGCACCGTGTCAGTGACTTTTGAACATTAGGTATTTGTTACGAGATGTAAAATATAATAACATTCTGTAGTCTATATCATCAGTCGACAGTCATCACAATAATTATGAATTATAAATAAGCACAACGCACATTTTTTTCGGGATAAAAAGTATCCCATGTCCTTTTCCGGGACTTAAATCTCTCCATACTAAAAATATCTCCATACCAAATTTCAGCAAAATTGAATCAGTTTGGGCGTAAAGACGTTTTGCATTTATATTATTATTAGTATGGATCAAGAACGTATGGATATTGTATCTCTACGATTTGCTCTACGATGACTCATGTCAAAAGTATTCATAATTTTGCACCAATTCTTAAAACTATGCTTGTATGTTTCCAATTATAGCAATTCATAAGAAAGCAGCTGATCCCACGCCTTCAATGCCTTATTTATTCAGTGTAGATTCAAAAATAATATTGCTAGAAACAATTATTATACCTACTTATTCATAATTTTGTGCACTTCCTTTCTGCTGTCCTTATTTCTATCTTTTGCTTATTGCTCGATCGATCGATCGTGGGAATCGCAGACACAACAAATCTTCAATTGTTATTGGGCAGCCGGGTCCGCACCCGGTATAAGTCGCATCGCAACTACACTGCATGATGTTTCTTGTGCACAATAAATTATATTAAATAAAAGTAAATAATTTTATAAGAAACCAAATAGTAAATACTTTACTCAATTTAAAACGACAAATGCTATGTAAGTACAGTTAATAATAATTAATATGAGGGGCAGGTTTGGAAGATCTTGGTAAAGGAAAAAACATTGTATATAACTTTCACGTACTTATAAATAACATAATGCTGTACCTAGTCCTTCACCTAAAACAATTATTGCTTGATTAAAAAAAATTAAAGATAGCATTATATTATACTCTATTCCAAGAACTCTAAGATGCACGTGGTGATCCAACTGCTGGTGCTGGCGTGCGCGTGCGCGGCGCACTACACCGGCTTCGACTCCCGAGACCTCATCATCAGGGAGGAGCCGGCGGACGAGGACGGGTACCGTAACTATCGAATATCGGTGTTGTCGTTGCTGGTACTTTATTTTTTTATTGTTTTCTTTATTTAAAAAGTTTTTATTTTTTAGCGTCGCATGAGTCGAGCGAGATGGAATATTTACCGTCAATGGCACTATTGTGGTCATAATTATTTATTCACTCGATTGATTATTATTGTTCGAATGAATGCTTTATTTTTGTGCTCTGATTTGTACTTATCTTGGAATGATGTTGAATCTAAAGAACACTAGGAGAATATTATTATTATTATAAGTCTAAATTGTCCCACTGCTGGACAAAGGCCCCCCCAAAGACTTCCATCTGTTTCTCTCCCACACCACCGCTGGCCAGTCTGGCTGGTATGCCTACAGCTTATCACACCATCTTTTTCTAAGCCGGCCTCGGCGGCGGCGTCCGTCTTCAGGTGCCCACTCTGTCGAGATCCTTGCCCAGCGGACGGAATGCATACGGCCAACGTGACCCGCCCAATCTCACTTTAGCTTGGCAGCCTTGACACCTACATCCTTGATACCTGTTTGGAAGCGCAGTGTGGTGTTCCTTATTTTGTCCAGAAGTTTTACTCCTAACATACTGCGCTCCAATGCTCTTTGGCAAACCCCGAGTGGCGAGTTGGGACTTTTATCAATCGGTCAATGACCAAGTTTGTGCACCGTAGGTTCAGACAGGCAGAATGCACATGTCGACGAGTCTGTGCTTCAGGGAGATCAGTAAATTTCCCTTCATCAGCGTCTTCATGGACCAGTAGCTCTTCCAGGCGTTTTCGATTCGGCAATCGACTTCCTTCCCTTGTCTATTTTCAAAAGAAACTAACTGGCCCAAGTCGATGTACTCGTCGACATATCGAGGAGAATAAAGAAAAAAAAATTTTTTTCTATCTGCGTACGTCAGTATAGCCTACATTATGACCTTGGTGTATATTTTATTATAAGTATAATACTAGTACTAACGTAGACCGTACTAACGTTGATGTATGTACTTGATTACAGCACCCTAGTGGAATGTCCGGTGTGTGAGAACGTCCTGAGCTTCTTACCCAGCCACGAGGAATGCCCAATAATTCGCGGGAACAAGAAGTATAAAAAGTGCCTCAAAGGCACTTACATCAATGAAGTTTGCGGGAACCGCTTGGACTGCTACAGGGTAAATTAGTCTATACCAAATGTTTCTTTGCATTGAACACACTACGAAGTGCAAAACTACTAAACAATTTTTGATTAAAACAGATAAACCACCGATGAAAACACTTTTTACTGCGATTGCAGTTTTATGAACTTCAGAAATAAGAATAATAGTCAATTTCGAATTAAAATTCTAATCCGTCGTCTCCTACAGGGACCTCGCGAGCAGTGCACCGAAAATATGAACTTCGATGCGTACGGACAGAAGTGCGCCCACGGCTACTACTGCGACAACACCTTCCACGTGTGCACCGGCTCAGACTTCGCCATCGAGAGCAAATACCACTGGCTCATCCATCCCGGCTACCGCTTCCCCCTCAACACCATCAATCATGACCGACCTGAAATGAAATCTATGATTCTGGCTTAATTTTTCTCCATAATTATTAATTACGCCTTCACGCATGAATAAATGTAAACAAATCTAAAAAATAAATACTATGGAAGCGTGATAGTTGATACTCTTTTTATTCAAAAAATGTAATCAAAACGTTCTTTATACTGAGGCCTCGGTACTAATTACATAAACGAGAACGTTTTGAGCGAGGTGGGTAACTGACACGATTAAAAATTATTACTTAGTCAAACCTTATAACTAGTCTAGAGTCTAGACTTATTTACTTTACACCACTATAGTCGTGTGCGTACACGATAAAAAAGCGGCCAAGAGCGAGTTGGACTCGCCCATGAAAGGTTCCGCAGCAGCAATAAGGTCAAAGCGCACGGAAGTGCGCAGGCCTAGTTCCAGCAGGCCGCGCGCATGCCGTGCACTATTTACACGAACCGCTTCGACGCACTTTTGACCCCCCCGTAGCTCCGTGCCTATTGCGAGTGCAAAGATAAAATTATACCTACGTAATTATATACTAGTACTTAAGCATTATACCAAATTTCATCGAAATAGGTTCAGTAGATCCTGAAATATGTCTCTGTAAAAATAGTTAATTTTGGCACTCACTCACTCACTCACTGACCGGTAATCAAAACCTCTAGGCCACTTCCAATTGTCCTAGCGTTATGAAATTTGGCACACAGGTCGGGTGTTATATAATATATGCAGATTACCAAAAAATTCAGAAATTTTAGAAATCGGTCAAGTGTGAGTCGGTTCATCTACGAACTTTAGAGGCTACTTCCAAATATCCTAGCGTTATGAAATTTGGCACACAGGTCATGTGTTATATATATAATGTAGATTTAAAACAAAAAATTAAGAAATTTTAGAAATCGGTCAAGCGTGAGTCGGCACCTCTACGAACTTTAGAGGCCACTTCCAATTGTCCTAGAGTTATGAAATTTGGCACACAGGTCGTGTGTTTTAAATTATAATTTATAATTTATAGATTAACAAAAAATTAAGAAATTTAAGAAATCGGTCAATCGTGAGTCGGCTCCTCAACGAACTTTAGAGGCTACTTGCAAAATATGCCTTAGCGTTATGAAATTTAGCACACAGGTCGTGTGTTATATATTATATTAAGAAATTTAAGAAATCAGTTAAGCGTGAGTCGGCTCGTCTACGAACTTTACTGTTTACTTAAAAATTTATCTTCTATTGATAGTTTAACAAATACCACTAGTGGCATCTATCGAAAGTATTGTTTATATCGGGCGTGGCACAAAAAGAAAACATCTAAGGTATGTCTTCTTGAAAAAAAGTATTGAAATCCCACTAAAAACATACCTGTTAAAATAGGGCCTAGTTTCTTTAGGCTAATTTTTGGTCTAAAAAAAAGAGTTGAAATCTAAACCAATGCCCAGTTCAGATGCACTTCATCGATCATAATCACCTTCATCAACAGCCTGATCCATAATACTTCTAAATTTGAACTTGGCAGGTTTTTGTGATAGACGTAACACTGGAGGTAACAATTGATTAATTATGTAATTAGATAATATTTATAGAATTTAATTAACCTGCCAAGTTCAAATTTAGAAGTATTATGGATCAGGCTGTTGATGAAGGTGATTATGATCGATGAAGTGCATCTGAACTGGGCATTGGTTTAGATTTCAACTCTTTTTTTAGACCAAAAATTAGTCTAAAGGAACTAGGCCCTATTTTAACAGGTATGTTTTTGGTGGGATTTATTTTTATGAAATTAAAAGGTTTTTGATTTACCTATAGTCAGGGTGCCCAAGAACATCCTTTTTTGTGATTACTAACATGCTAATTTTTTGTGAGTAGCTACATTTTGATAAGACGAACAACATTTTTATTTTCGAAAAATCTTGAAAGTGGTAGCTAACAGAAATAGAAAGCATTTCATACTTTGACTTGATGGTCCTAAAATATGGATTGTTTGGTTCCGTTTTAGGGTACAGTAATCAACCAAGTTTTGTTGATTACGCAAGTGGTCCGCCGGATCCGCGCCCTGGGCCTCACCGTCGCGCTCGGAAAATCTGAGGCTCTATTCTTTCACGGGCCGAGGAACCCGCCGCCGCCTGATATGGCCGTGGTCGGTGGTAGTGAGCGGCACGAGAATTGACGTCACCCGGAACATGACGTACCTGGGTATGACATTGGACGAAAGATGGTCCTAAGGAACATTTCCGCCGGCTCTCCGAAAAGGTCTCCAGGTCAGCAGGAGGCCTAGCGTCGCTCCTCCCGAATCTCGGGGGGCCGAGCCGAATATTAAGTTAATCTGCAAAATCTATTTAACCCGTCGATTGTGGAAAAACGAGACACAATAGAATATCTATTGTGTCTCGTTCACCGGTGACCGTATGGGGTTTGATAAATTAAATAAAAATCGGCCAAGTGCGAGTTGGACTCGCGCACGACGCGGACGATCCGTACCATTATAGAGCAAAATTAGACCAAAAATTGTGTTTTTGTATGGAAGCCCCCTTAATTTTTTATTTTATTTTCATATTATTATAAAATATTAAAGTACAAGTATAACTAAGGATTTTGTGAAAAATTCAAGTACCTCTGTTGTTGCCATTATTGGTATGGAGCAAAAAAAGCTAAAAAAATCACGTTTGTTGTATGGGAGCCCCCCTTAAATATTTATTTTTTGTTTTTAGTTTAAATTGTTGTTATAGCGGCAACAGATATACACAATGTGTGAAAATTTCAACTCTCTAGCTATTACCGTAATTCTTGAGTTACAACCAGGAGACAGACAGACGGACAGACGGACAGACATCGAAGTCTGTAATAGGGTCCCGTTTTTACCCTTTGGGTACGGAACCATAAAAATGAATCCCTATTTCGCGTGGTCACGACATCACGCGTAAACGGCTGGACCGATTTTGCTGAAATTTGGTATAGAGATACTTTGAGTCCCAAAAAAGAACATAGGCTACATTTTGTCCCGGAAAAATGTACGGTTCCCGCACAATATACATTCATGATTAATTTTTATCATCGTTAAGACAGGACAACGTCTGTCGGGTCAGCTATTAAATGTTATTTATTTCCTAAAAATACTCTACACCCCTCTTTACCTTTCTCTCGCCCTTGGTGTATCCTCTTAATCCTCACTCTTTTTTGCCAATTTTCTAAAATTCAGCTTGGCAACACTGCACACTTGACACGGGAAATTAAACAATTACCACAGTATAGCAATATAATATCCCTACAGTAGGGAAACGAATGTACTTGCGCAGAGCAACGGAGGGGTACCCGCGGGGAAGCGGGCGGCGCGGGCCCAGTCCGCCAAATTCCGCGAGTTTGAACGACTTCGCGCGCAGGTGTGACGTTGGCGCGTTTTGTGTTTTGTGTTGTAAAACGATAGCCTGTAACATCTTATTTTATAAACAATGGGATATAACAAGTGTTCAGTGTACAGAATATTATGTAAATCTGATTCAAAAAACAAAAAGGATTTAATTGTCATAAAATATAATATCGACTCACAGTTCACACTAAATTGTGTTGGCCTTGGTGGCATTTATTTGCAATTTGCATCTCTGTTTTATTGTTTACGTTGTAAGAAGTGTAACAAGGAGAAACAATTTATAGAATAAAAATAAAAAAAAAACTGTCAAATACCCTGTTACATACTAATTAGTACCTACCTAGCTAGGTACACAGGGCCACACATCAAGTGTAACATTTTGACCTTTGGACCGCCCTTACCGCGCACGTAATAAGAGCGAGTTTTGAAGTGCTTCTGTTACACCTGACGTGTGGCCTACCGTACCTACCAATTGTTATAATAATATGATAATTAATTATTGTTGGATATTTTATATATCCGAATGCGTCTTCATTATTTTAATCCTTCGATCGTGGGTTCTTGGAAATTTATTGTTATTCTATTGTCTTGCTCACCGGTGAGCTTATGGGGCTTGATAGGTTAATAAATTTTTTAAATCTATACTAATTAGTAATTACTAATATTATAAATGCGAAAGTGTGTCTGTCTGTCTGTCTGTCTGTTACCTCTTCACGCCCAAACCGCTGGACAGATTTTGCTGAAATTTGGCATGGAGATACTTTGAGTCCCGGGAAAAGACAAAGGATACTTTTTGTCCTGGAAAAATGTACGGTTCCCGTGCGATTAACGAGTTTTGGCACAACGGAGTTGCGCGCATCATCTAGTAAAGAACTCAAATCATCTAAAAGTAAAGTTTCACGTAAATATCTGGCAGTACGACATAATATGTAAATATAACACGCTGATTAATTACAAGCACAATATTTTATTTTTATTTTATTTCCCGTTTCGTGGCAAGTGGCAACCCTGGCATATCTGCTTGGTACTTACACCGGTGGCGGCATCGTGCGACATCAAAGGCGTTTCGTTACTGTAGGGATATTATATTGCTATACTGTGACAATTACTTATCACAGTATTGCCAACTATGGGGATTTTCCACTAAATTTAGTAGGAAAAAAAATATACGGTGGGTTTGATTTTTTTTTTTATAATAATAATAATATAATAATAATATCTATGGACGCTTCACACCACGTCAGTCTGGCCCCGTGCTAAGTACCTAAAGGACTTGTGTTACGGGTACCAGACAACGGAAATATATTTAATACTTTTATACTATACATATATTTAAGATTTTTATTATATCATACACATATTTAATACACATCCAGACCCGGGAACATTGAAAACTTTTTGTTCCGTCGGCGGGATTCGAACCCGCGACCCCCGGCTTGAGCGACTGACGCGCTTACCACTGAGCCACAGAGGTCGTCAATAAGGGGTAACATTTTTTACGATGGCCGATGGGGTAAAATTTTTGCAGCGTAAATAAAATAAAACACACATTTGACAACATTTGACAACTTGACGCTCCCGCTTCGCAGTCGCTTGGTCGCGTAGGTTTGAACGAAGCATTCATAGGTAATGGAAATTAATGCTATTTTCTATTAATTACATTATCATGTTAATTTTGATGTCACAGCATGCCAAGTATTATTGCTTTGCTATTTGCTAAAAACGCGGCATTGTGAATTAGATATCGGTTCGCATCGCACAGCTCGCGTCGAGTATTATTTCGCATCGCGTGAAAAATAGCAATTCACCTGAGTTAGCACCGCGGCACAGGGGCGACACTCCGTGTATGTGAGAGCTTGAGCGTCAGTGACCTTGAACGGAACGTGTACACCGCTAGGGTTGACACCCAAATGGAATTTAGACTCGTGCCAAAGCAAACATGTATTTATATAATAATGAAGACGTGAGTGGAAGAATCGAATAAGTGACATTTCGTAACATACGGACAATAACACATTTTTTCCCTAATTATCTCAATAAAACTTTTAACTTATCTACTCCATAACCTAGCTAATATATCTGGCTACACATACAATCCATAGTTTTTCATTTCATTCAAACTTTAAAAAATATTTTTTATTATTTAAATATTTTGTAGTAAATTTACTATTTATTTATATATTTTTTAGTGTTTTTGTCTATTTTTTGGTGTTTAAATATTTAGTAGTAAATTTACTAAAAAATATTTAAACACAAAAATTTTTTTTTAGTATTTAAATATTTTGTAAAAAAAAAATTGTTCAGGACCCTAGGTAATTACTATCTTAAGCTGAAAAATAACTCAAACATGTTAAATATTTTCGTATGAAGAAATGATTTTGGTATTAAGAATGTATGAAAATTTCGAGGGTAACCCGGGCCCTTAAGCAAAAGACGGGAAGTTTTTTCATGTTACTTACCTTATTCTTCCACTCACGTCTTGAATTATGTGTAATAAATAATATAACAATAATATAATTTAATAATATTATAAATAGGAAAGATTTTATTGTTAGTTTTTTGTCTGTTTGTAACGAAAAGCTCCGAAAGTACTGGACGGATTTAAAAAATTATTTTACCATTAGAA
Organism: Plebejus argus; assembly: GCA_905404155.3. NCBI lineage: Eukaryota > Metazoa > Arthropoda > Insecta > Lepidoptera > Lycaenidae > Plebejus > Plebejus argus. The sequence goes on from FR989930.1 coordinate 6,648,582, forward strand.
GCCGACATTATCCCTCATAAATACAGGTACTTTTTACCGCGAGAAAATGCTTCATTCTTACGAAAAAACGGGTAATAGAACGTGCGTGCGATGCGGGTAGGAGTAGCCAACGGAGTAGCGCGCTCGCTCCACCTACTAGTCAGCCCTCGGCCGAATAAGTCCCGGACTTAGGGCTCCGCGCCTCGCGCGCCGCGCACAGCCCCCGCGCTGGTCCAGACACGCACACATAGCCATGAACGGTTTTACGAGCACACATGCTTAAGTGTCGCTTCTTTTCGCGTAGTGTATATTTTCTTTGACCGCGGTGCGAAACAGCGCGGACGTGATTTTAATCATGATCACAATTCGCAGACTATTGTTATGTACGTTAATAACCGGCCCGTTAATATTACGGCCCGGCCGCATCTGCGTCTATCGTCCGAAGCTTTGTGCAATGAGACGATACTATTGGAGAATACACGCAGATCGTCCAATAGTATAGGCGTTAGCGCGAAGCACCACGCATATGCGGCCGCGGCATTAGCAATTGTATTTTTAGCAAGTACGATAAATTTAATTATTTGTAATGGGCATTTAACAATTAATTATTGTTGCTAATGCTATTTTTTTTTTACCAACACTTATAATATTATGTTGTTTTAGGAGGATTTTTTTAAATAGTTGGCATCACTGACTTAGCCGAACGGGAATTCCATGTCGACAGCCCACTGATCTCTATTATACAAGTACGCTGGATAGCTGATACACACCTGCTTTTTGTGCCTATTTGAAGCGGAATCAGCGCCCCCATTATTCGGGTAGAGAAATAAATTTGACGTAACCACAACCAATAACAACAGTTGTCAATTATTGTCATCACTAGTATTAGTTCCAAATACTCTCACTACTGGTATCAGCGCCAAAATGGCGGCTTTCAAACGTAATTTTTACGTCAGATTTAGTTTTCTACCCGAATAATAGGGGCGCTGATTCCGCTTCAAATAGGCACAAAAAATAGCTGCTGACTGCTGTCATTTCAAAGGCTTATCATTCATCAGCAATCCAGCGTACTTGTATAGAGATCAGTGGTAAATTTACCTACCACTACTACAGTGCGACATCGACAGCCGAAATCCGAATGACGAGTCTTGAAACTTGAACCGTTGACTTGAACTTGCTGGAATATGAAACTACCTTGAAACTATCCTCGGGCTATAATAATATTATTAAATAATATCTGTAATCACTAATCTGTGCTACCGGCTAACCATAGACTTATAATATACTGACGTAGGCTAACTTTAGTAGGTATTTAGAAATATAGGTAAATAATTTTGTTTCAACCATGGCAGAATTTGAATCTGGTAAGCTAAAATTCTTGTAAATGCTTATTTCTGATAAAATATACTTCAAATTAAAATAATGATGATAATAATTTAATATTTCTTGTACTTAGATAAAATATGTAAAGTGTGTGGTCTTGTTGATGAATATTACGATGAAAACTCCTCTGTTCACCACAATAATACTCCAAAACATGTCGCAAATTTAATATTGGAACGTTACAAAAGCAACAAGTAAGTGCCTTTTTATCATTGTTTTAAAAGTTACTGGCAATATTATGTGCTCCGGTAGCAGGCCTGATCAGGGCCTGATTACTCCTACAAAGTAGAGAGGCGAGGCAATGCCCTCGGTATGTATAAACATATTACCAAGCTTGCTTTAGCTTATTAGTTATTAAATTAATATAGGTACATACAGAGTGCTCGGCCAAGAGCACTGTTTTGCTACTCTACTCTTATTGAAGGTAGTTTGTACACTGATCAAAGATGTTGGCCCAATGTTATATTAGAGCGACCGCAGACTTACAATTTCAAGTTGTACAACTACAGTCAACTACAATTTTTAAATGAAAAAAATAATATAAGAACTTTATTAATTCGCATTCGCATAATGCAAGGTGACAATATTTAAAATGTAATAAGCGTTCTCTGTAAAAATACAAAGAAAACAATACACCTTTTAAGCGTGATTACGTTTAGAAAATTTTCCCGCCTTTCATGACTTTCTTGACAGACTGTAGTTGTACAACTTGAAATTGTAAGTCTGCGGTCGCTCTTAAGCAATATACAGTCATAGATATTTGTACAGTCACACTTTAAAATCCCAAAACAAAAGCTCATTGGTGTTTAATGAAATACTTGGTCAATAATCCAAACTTAACAATTATTGCTTAACCGATTCATTGCGGTGTCATTTTTTGCAATATTTTGCACCTGGCTGCTAACAAATATTTCGTGGATCCTCTGAGGCACCAAGCACCAGGAACTTTGATGACTCCTCTCGAGCCCCACCCGCCATGAATTGTAATTTATCGTTATTTCGTCTGTTTCCAATTATTTTTCTTTTAGTAGCAACCCAACAGCGAACTTACATGGATTAATAATTTGTATCAAGTATTTAGAAGTGTTTATTTACATGTACAGAAATGAAAGCTATGTGACTAATTTTTATCAGGTGTTGTAAACCTTTGGCTATATTGATCAATTTATTTTTGTTTTATTGTAGAACGGGATATTACATGCTACTTGTTAGTCATGTAGGTATTACGCCAAAAAATGTATATCTACTTTTTATAAACAAATAAACACTGTATAAGTTGTAGTTTTTGAATGAAATATGTTTCCTTCATTCCGGTGTGAAGCAGGGATGGGCTTTTATCTCCTCTCGGGCGTCAAACGCCATACAGAAAAGATACCTATGGTGCCTCTGCGGCGACATCCGCACGGAATCGGTTAATAGAACTAGGGCTGCCATCCGTCCAGATTTCCCCAGATTTGCCCTAGTTTGACAGGCATCCGGGGAGTGTCCGGCCGGGTTTTGGAAAAGTGTCTTTTTGAAAAGTTTTATATTTCAGATCGTATTTTTCAAGCAATAGGGATGGAATCATTATCCTATGTTCAGCTGAAAGTTTTCCATTAGATGATAGTAAATGCATGAGAATAGATAAAACTGATCATCACAACACTTGGATATATGTGAGTGCAATTTCTATTACTTTGACTGCTGTACAGCAGGAAAATACAAAAAGTTTTGTGGTCCAAAAATCAAAATCTTCAGTCAAATCTGAAACTATGACAAAAAGCAAGAAATGCTATTTTTGCTATCTACTTTATTTCTTATAATTATTTATTTATTATTTTGGCCCATCAACACCTTGTAGGAACATACATTCACACTAATTAAAACTAATTAGCAAAAAACATTGTACCTATTCTGTCCTATTTGCTGATAACAGAATATGTGAAACTAAAATTGCATTATTTATCTAGTAGTTTTCTTTAGCTAGTAGTTTAATCCTTAATAATAATAACATCACTGAATTGTGAAATAGTAATATGTCACGGTGTGTATTTTCCAAAATTAGTCGCAACCGTTTCTGGACCGGAAATATTTTCTCTTACTTATTAATAATTTTGTTTTTATAGGTAAAACCAAATGAAAAAGTCAAGTTTTCTTTTTCAATACAAAATGTTATGAATGATCATAATTTGGTAGTGGTGGGTATTCATCTAGCACACCCCCAACAGCAGTTTGTTCTAAACGACAACCCATACAAATTTGGAGGTGAACCTCATATTTTAGAGAAAAGTAAGTAAATTTATATGCAAATTTTTTATGAATCATATAGGTGTAAGTACTATATTTATGGTGGTTGTATTAATTATTATAGACTATTGTTAAAATAAAATAGTCTTACTATTGAAATAATTTTGTATTATAATATTTTGATTATTGATTAACAATAGGTATGATTAATAAGAAGGTCCACACTCATGTAAGTACAGATCATAATAAAATGTAGTTGAAAGATGTTTTGTCCTTGTACAACAGACATAGATGAACATAGATACCGCATGTGTATGTACTTCGCGAATCGCGTGCCATATCGTGTTTCCAAACGACGAGCAATGCTCGTCTTTCGAAAGTCTGTTCCTTAGTCTGCTATCGGAATCGGACGTCAATCGGAATTTTAAAAATGCCTAAATGTCTAATTGAGCTGTAGAAATTCGAATAGAAAAGTTTGCCTAGATAATAGCCGCGTACTGACCGAGCGAGCGGCCTCGCGAGGCAGCCTCGGACATTTACCGCAGAACGTACGTCTAAGCCGCGCGAGGCGGCCTCGGTCTGTAAGTTTTCTTATCCGAGGCTGCCTCGCGCGGCAAGGCCGAGCCACCGTAAGGCTTAGCCAGCATCAACGCTCATTTTAACTTGAATTGCACAACTAAAGCTGGGTATCCACTAGTGGCAGCCTCGGGGCGAGCGGCGCTTCGACCCGAGGCTGCGCTTATGGAGACGTTGTCTGGAGTCGAGGCTGCCGCGACTCTGAGGCAAAATGTGCGGCCGAGGCGCGAGCCATACTTTGTCGGTAAACGGGTGCAGACTGCAGTGCTCAAAGGAGCCTCTGTGCGCGGCGTGCGTTCAGTGGAGACGGTCGTGCATGCTCGGATCGCGGCAAGATGGACAATAAAGAAATATGTGTTCAAATAATTAAGTTGTATGAAAAGCATAGAGAATTGTGGGATGCAACTTTACCAAATCATTATAATAGTAATTTCAAGGAAGATTCTTGGAAATTAATAAGCGAAGAAATGAAACTACCCGTGCCAGAATTAAAAAAGAAAATGATTTCACTTTGTGGTTTCTCACATTTTTTCCATCTGTATTGCCATAACTAACAAAACTGCAGCAACTTTCAACTTTCAACAACGTCTGTCACACATGGTGGTAAAAGAAATACTGAGGAAATTTTGGCTCAGGTTCGAGGCTTGCTCCTCAAAGGTATTTTCGTGAGCTCAAGTGGAGACGCATTAACTTTTTGCGTGTCGCGGCAGGCTCAGGGTGAGGCTGCTCAGCCCGAGGCTGCCTCTAGTGGATACCCAGCTTAATACGCAACGAATAAGCGAGGCAAAACCCTATCTATAGCGTCTTGAGTGAGCGCGGCAAACGTACCGAGGCGCCTTTGAGCATCGACAAAAACAGACAACGCTCGGCTCGGACCGCAGCACGCTCGGGAGAGGCAGCGCGTACGTTTGTCTTGGACGAGGCACGTCCTGACCGACCGAGGATTTGCCTCGTGAGTCGCGAGGCTGCTCGCTTGGTCAGTACGCAGCTAATGGACACGTTTCTTATCGTCGATACGTCACAGTAGGTAGGAAAAAAGTGGCACGCTCGTTATGATACAAAAAGAGGGATATTTGATATCTATCTTGATCTATGTCTGTGACTTATACATGCCTATACCGACACAGTAGGTTTTACTATAACATGTCAGTGTCAGAAGAATTCAAGCTCAAGTAGTAAGTACCAATTCTACCGTATGTTTATATTTCTCTATGGTAAGTACTTAATAAAAACTAATCTTTGAAATGATGTCATGAAATTAAACAAGATACTGAAAATTGAAATTATTATAATGCTTATCTGTTATTAACACTGTATTACTATCTAAAGCAGCTGTACTCAACCTGCAGCCCGCCGGGACTTTGTCAGTGACCCTGACCCGCGTGGAGTTAAACCATATTGAAATTCAAGTCCACCGACAAAATAGTGTAGTTGTGGTGATTAAAACGCTTTTTTTGTCCTAATGGTTATTGCGGCATGGCACCAAGACCAAATGTTTTTGGCCTGTATAAGGTTGAGAACCACTGATCTAAAGTAAGTGGTAACACTGTATGTGTGTGTACTGTGTGTTAGATATTAATGCTATAACTCGATAACGGCTGGACCGATTCTGCTAATTTTAGTCTTAAAATAATCCTTGAAGTCCAGGCACAGAATACATATTAGTTTAACAAGTCCAAGGTTTTAAGGTGACACGAAGTTCGTCGGGACAGCTAGTAACATAATATTGTGTACACAAAATCAAGTAGGTAGGTATAAAGAATCATTTGCAGCTAGGGTCCCATTACGCTTATCGAACGAGTACCGAGTAGTGAGTCTTTGTTTTGTTTTGTCAGCAGTCAGCACAAAGCTAATATTGTTATACGTACACAATATTAAGTATATCAAAGTTCAAAAGGTCAACATGCTAGTCTACCATGTCGCTACTTGTTCTTAAGACCTAAATTTTATGTGGGCAAGATATTATATCTTGCGAGGCCCCCGATGGATGACGCAAGAGGACGGATTTGTTGAGAGAAAGCATTTTTTGATACTCAAACTTTTATTTGTAAAACTTTTTATTTATGAATATTTGAGTATGAGAGCTCGTAGTCGTAAAACCTTCAAAAACCTATTGTTCCAGGGGCGCGAGGCCCGTGGGCGGTTGTCCACGTCGCCTACCCCTTACGCCGCCTCTGGATTAGGAAGCGCCAATGATTGGCGATTCCTAATCCAGAGCCCCAATCGGGGGCTGGAAGTGAGCGGGTGCGGGGCAGGGTTGCCAACTTTTCCATCCGACATAACCGAACAACATTAAAGATGTATCAACTATCAACATAATAAATACCTAAAATATATTAGGAGTACCGTGTAGGGTAGGAAAGTCCGGTCGGAAGTTAGTGACCTGACCCCAACAATTCCTTCTAAAACCCAACAGTCCGGTCGAAAACCGGACGGTTGGGAACCCTGGTGCGGGGGCGATGCCGAACTGTCGCAAAATACCCCACACGCATCTGCCTAAACTTTCGTTATAAAATATATCCTTCGGACATCGATTTATATGTAAGGATATGCCTACTAGAAGATTTTGCTAATAGGTTTTTCATACAAGGAAATAGAGAGCCATCTATGAAAAATCGATTGAACTACGTAGTGCGACACAATATTCGGCCGCGTGCGAATGCTGTTTTACCGACGAACCACGCGTTCCACCTGGCGTTGAAAACGATCAAAACGCTGAAAATGCCTCCTATTTTTAGCAAGATCGTTTTCAACGCCAAGTGGAACGTAGGGGTTGCGTCATTACTCGGTAAAACAGTAGCCATGGCGGACATCGGTATGTAGTAAAATTATAAATTAATTATTTCTATTCTTAAACAGTTTGTGAATTTGTGATGCTTACCGATGATAAGATATTCCAATGTGCTTTTTTAACTTTTTTGACATAATTTTTGCAGCTTTTTACCACACAACTAGGCATTTTTATGGCACTGAATAGACATACGATGACACCCGATTTGTTCTGCGGACCACAGACGACTAAGTCACGTAGGAGTCAAACGGAGCGTTTTGACCCCTACGAATCTGCATCATTGCAATGCGCGATTGACCCGGTCCTTAGTAATATATAAGTCTATGCCTTCGGATCGTGACGATCATACAGAGTATACAGGAAAGCTACTAATATAAAATATTTATTAATATTCAGTAGCTTTCTTTCGCTTTCTCTCATCTCTGTTCTGCAATGCCTAGTATCAGACATTTACATCATTCATAGGCAAAATTTAATTCTGTTATTAAAAATAGGTAATAAGATATTTTTATCACATTTCAGAATCCTTTTTGAGCGAGGATGTTTACTGCGAATTTATGGCAGAAGATATTGGACAATATGAGATGCCGATCGTGTTCACGTTTCAAAGACAAGACTTGAAGAAAAATCTTATAGTAATTCGTGAAATGGTATGAATATATTTTGAAGAACGCAGTGTAAATTGCAATACCTACTTTGCTTATTAATGTGTAGGTAATATCTATAGGTACTAATGTATTTTGTGATTTCTGTTTTACTTTTAGGTTGTTTCGGTACAAGAAAAATATGAAAAAATTCCAAACAATAAAAGCCCCTACACTTCCGAGGATTGGGATAAATCTAAACAAATTATTCGGACGGATGAAAACAAGTATGTATAATTATTTTAAATCCCACCAAAAACATTTCATTTAAAATGTTGCCAAGACGACCACATAAGATCTGCCCTGTGAAAAAGATATCAAATCTCATGTAGAGCCATGCTTCTGAATCTCTAACTCTACCGACCTGAACTTCGACAAAATATGTCAGTAAATATATAATATATGGCTTCGGTTTGACATTGAGCGATATTAAATAAATTGCTCCATATTGCTCCACTAATTGCTCCAGATCGCCCCATTCGTGTCGCCGAGCAATTATTGCCGTAATTATTGCCCGTGTAAGCGCTTCAAGTAGGTATTATAACTTAGTTTTGTTACACTCCGTATATTAGATACTAGCGGACCCGGCGGCGCGGGCGGAGGTCTTTCATAATATTATATCATCTATGAAGTTTTTTTGTCAAAAGTTTATATTATGATATTTTTAATCGACTGATTTAGTGTATATGTTTATATTTCTCTATGGATTTAGTGTTACAATTATTTACAGATCTGTTGACCACTACAAGGTCCCAAAACTTTTAAAAATACTCGTAGCTCGAGGTCTCGATGGACAATCTTTCGAGGACTTAAACATGAAGCCAGAAGAAATTCTAGAATTGACAACATCACGGCTCGAAATAAGGTTAGTGTGTTAAAGGATATTAAATATTCTGTTTATAAATTAGTAAATGGTACGAAACGCAACGGATGCGGGAGTTCTCAGACTTACAGGTTAAGCCCTAATACCTCAACAAAATTAGTTCAGCGATTTCGGAGTCGTTTGGCAACAATCAACACGACACGAGAATTTTATACATAACTAGACGACCGCTACAACTGCGTTGCGCCAAATTACGTTTTTTTTTAAACTATTACCTATATTTTATACTTGTAAATACGACGTTACACCATCCGAGATATTATATAATATTATTTTCAGGAGTATCTTTCAAACTGGACCAACCCAAGAAAATTACAAAAAATATTTTCACAATCTGCTTTATTGGGAAGAAGTTATTGCAAGGATTAATTTAAGGGTAAGAAAATGTCGCGAATTTATAATAATTATTCAGCTTCATGCTTTAAACTCAAACAGGTATAAGTATTGATTAAGTACTAATTTTAAAAACATTAAAGTACAAAAAATGATTTGTTTTAATCTATTTCTATTTGACTTTTATAGGTTTTGCCTTTGCTGTTCGCTGTTTTATAAAAGTTATACAAATAGTTGCTCACGGTTGAGTTTTTAGTTCTGTCTGTGTGTCTGTCTGTCCGGCTTTCTGTCTCCAGTCTGTATCTTGAGAACTGCAAAAGCTAGCCAGCTAAAATTTTCACTAATTAATTATTTATTTCTGTTGCCGCTTTATCAAACAAATACAAAAAATTGCATTTTTTATCTTTTTGCTCCAATCAATAATCGCAACAGGTAGGCTCTTGAAATCTTAACAAAATACCTAATATTATATTTGTACTTCATATTAGTAATAAAATCAAAATTTAATAAACAATGTGGGCTTTCACAACTTTTACTTTTACAAAAAACACAGTTTTTTGGCTTTTAATGACTATACGGAACCCTTCGTGCGCGAATCCGACAGCACTTGGCCGATTTTTATCCTTCTTAGTATTATTAAACCTGTTTTTTTTTAGAAATTCAACATGTCTGAAGTAATATTGGAAACCCGCGGCGACTATTATTATACTTTGCAAGTTCCGGGTCTTGCAGAAAAACGGCCATCACTCTTGCGAGGTAACTTTCTTTATCCATAAAAAGTATGTGCTAAATATTATATTGAGTTTTAAAAATCATGACCGTAAGAAAATATATCAAATTATCTTTTTAGGTGATTTTCTATTCATTCGTCCGAATGCAAACAAAGACATCATATTCGAGGGAAAAATAAAAGACATAGAAGATAGCTTGATTGTCATTTCCGGAGTCGATCAAAGGTAAAATTAAAAAAATATTTATTTAAATTCAAACCTTGTAAACACTTGCGTTACTCGGGTGATATATAGGTAATATGAAAGACAATATTATCATAATTGCTTATTAAAGGGTGTTTTATACAAAGAATACTGAAAGACTCAAGGCAATATTATAGTCATGTAAACAGTTTTTTTAAGAGGATTGTTGCTGAGAAACAAGTCTTTTCTGTAAATGAATTTTTAAAGAATTATGCAAATTCTTTATACGAAATAAAAATCACTCTATATTTTTCCGTATTGAATCACAGACATAGATCAAGATAGATACCGCATGTGTGTATACTTCGGGTGCCATATCGCGTTCCCAAATGACGAGCAATGCTCGACTTTCAAAAATCTGTTCTTTGGTCTGCTATCGGAATGACGTCAAACGGAATTTAAAAAATGCCTAAATGGGTAATTGTGCCGTATTGAGCTGTAGAAATTCGAATAGAAACTTTGGCCTAGATAATGGACATGTTTCTTATCATCGGTATGTCACAGTAGGTAGGAAAAAAGTGGCACGCTCGTTTTCATACAAATGGGAGGGACATGCAGTATCTACTCGTATCTTGATGTATGTCTGTGTAATGTGTATTGAATCTTATCACTCTCTCATGTTTATATTTACTTATATATAATAGGCTACTTGACCTAATTTTTTTCTTCATGCTAATCGCTTCTTAATCATTAATTTTCACGAAATAAACTAATATTTTATTATTTTACACAGTAAAAACCCATAAAAATGTTGATTGAAAAATACGCCTTATAAATGGCGCCGAAAACACTGTCCGCCATAGTGTGACGTCATACTGTTTGTATTTTAGAGTCTCTTTATTTAACATTTTTTTATGTGCTAAATGTACGAGTCTTAAGGTGCCCAAAAATTATAAAAGAATTAAATAAGAAATTAGAAATCATTTGTAATGTTGAAAACTTTTGGAGAAAAGTTTTGGCCATTTCATTTCCCGTCTACAATAAATGGAGATAATATATAAAACTGGTGTTTTATTTGAATTACTCAAGAAAATATATTTTGCAAATCTTTCTAGGCTTTTTCTTATTATTTATGTACAAATAAACTTACACATAACGAGCGCGATAAATAAAAGATATTAAATTACGAACATGATGACGTCACATCCAAATCGGAAGTACTGCAAAAGCGTTTTAGTCAGTACAAATCATATTTTCATAAAATCATATTTTCAAATCGACTTTATTTATCAATCATAAGCTTTTATTTGATGATAAGGGTGAAATACGGTTTCCTACGCCAAATTCTACTAGAAATATGCATTTGTTCAATGAAATTGAATATAGGTCAAGTAGCCTATTGTAATTTATCAGTAATTGAAAGAAGTATATGGGATAGATATTGTTCCGCATAATTTAAAAAGTTAATTTTTCGACGTTTCAGATTGATGGAGTATTATAGCCACACGGCGACCTTCTCTGTCCGCTTTATAATGTCCCGCATGGCGTTTGAGCGCATGCACCGCGCGATCGAAGTGTACGCTTTCAAACACACACATCTCATCTTTCCTACCCCGCCCAAGACTCCCTTCCAAGTTAATAAAATTAACAAGTAAGTTCATGTAAATCTACTTACCTACTTATATAAAAAAATCACATTTTTTCCTGCACAAAACTTACTTACATTATATCTTTCTATGAGCTATTTCGTAAAAGTACAGTCTGTCAAGAAAGAGTAGACGCAATACAAAATTTTCAAAACGTAATCACGCTCAAAAGGTGGTTTTTCTCTTTGTATTTCCACAGATAACGCACACTTTAAATATTATCACCTTGTACATACATTTTTATCTCGATATAATAATTTCATATTTTTATGTGATTTCAAAATTGTGTACAGCGTAGTACTCTTTTTTGACAAGCTAAACCGTCTCTTATATATTTTTACGAGTGTACTCCCATCAAGGGAGTGACAGCAGACGAGTAACTGCGAGTTGGGAGAGAAAAATTCTCACCCCTCTTAGGTTATTTTATTTAGATTTAGTCAGCCTAATGCCTAATTCACAAACCGCCTCCTAACGCTGTTTCCTAGCGGCTATTTAGGTGAACATAGGTTCCGTAGGTTTCACAAACTATTGAGGATGGTATTGTAGGATTTACAAACTAATGGGGATGACCCCGTAGATTTAACAAACTAATGGGGATGGTTCCGTAGGTTTTACAACAGGCGGGTCGCGGTCAATGCGGAGCAGGTGCTTGCGGTGGAGAACATCGTGAGCCGGCCGCTCGGCGCTGCGCCCTACGTCGTGTTCGGCCCGCCAGGCACCGGCAAAACTATGACCATCGTTGAAGCCGTCGTACAGGTTAATTCCCTTGTTTTCCTTCTTCAGTTTAGTAGTGTCCAAGAGGTCGCCCTGGTGGGTCAACGTCTATGTGCTAAATTAAGTTCTTTTGAGGTGTCTTTCTCAACGTCTAATTTTGTGTTACGTCAAAAATTGTAGTAATACAAGATTTTTAATTGAACTATAATATAACTACCATTGGGGTAATTTTGTGTGGTAATTACGGCTTTTCAGTTGGTGGCCGCTAGCCCGAAGAACCGCGTAATGGTGTGCACGCACAGCAACATGGCGGCCGACCACGTGGCGCTCACGCTGCTACAGTACAACGCGCACCTCAAACTGCCCAACTACATCTTCCGAGCAAACTCTAGAACCAGAGAATGGTGAGTGATGCTTCTGCGATGTGTCCATGGATTTCGGCGATGAGCTAGAATCTAGATACTCAAGTTTCGATAACTTGTTATTGACGTCGATAAAAAAATTGGTGAAGTGCGAATCGGACTCGCGCACTAAAATGTTTTCGTGTCATTGACTAGTTGCTAATAACAACATTTCTTTGTATGGGGTGGGGGGAGCTTTTAAATATTAACTTGATTGTGTTTCTTGAAGTAACTGAGTATTTTGAAAATTTTCATTTGCTCAGCAATTAGCTATTGCATATTATTGATATCGAGCAAAAAACCGCGATGTTCGTATGAAAGACCCTATTGAATATTTAATTTTGTTCTCATCGAGCTGAATTAAATTTAGACCCAGTTTCATCAATTAATGTTAAATAAAAAACGGCTTGTTAAATCAGTTAACGGCCTGTTATAGCTATCGAGCGTTCCACCATGCGCTAATGTCATGTCAAATCAACTAAAATGGTGTTATATATTTAAAACTCCTGCGCTATAGGTCCGTTTTATATTTAACAGGCCGTTATATTAGTCAAAACAACAACTGTTTAAAGACAATATCCGATATTAATAAAAGAATCTGTTTTGACTTTTGTGTGTTTCCGCCATATCCTTACGATATACTATTTATTATTTTTCATGTGATGAATAATTATTTATTTTCATTTTGACAAAAATTAAGCTCGGATTTTCCTTGACATTGCAAATACACTGACTTGTATAAATTACCAAACCGAAATAAGTAAATAAAAGTTTGTATCATGATTCATGTTTTCAGCTTTGACAGATTAGATAGATAGATTAGATATTGTAGTGTAACAAATTTATGCGATCAGCGATATTTTAATTTGGTCGCATTATCGACCAGATGACGTATTTTAAAGAATAAGGAAGAAAATGACACATTGCAGCAAACATATCGTATTAAACTTGTACATTGCAATTTCGTCGCCTCACTCGCTGTTCACCTAACATTGCATTTACTAATCCGCTGTAAATTTTTTACCGTGGGACATAAATTTTGACAGTCTGTTTAATTTTCTAATGTCTGTTAAGTAATGCCTTGTTAGGATTTAACAAACAGTGGTTGGTGAAATTGGGTCTAAATCGTTGTAATTGAGTCGAATATTTTGCACTATCTAACAAGTGACTTTTCCGAACTTTCAAAAAATTACAAAACATAATATGAAGCTGTACGTAAGCTGTAAGATGCGTAGGTAATAGGTATTAAAGGTTACTGATTGTGTATTATTTCCAGGTCGTCTATGCCGCCGGAGCTGGCGTCGGTGTCTAACGGCACGAAATACGACGACTCGTACTCCGTGACGGCCGATTACGTGTCCAAGTACCGCATACTCGTCACCACGCTGCTGCACGCCGCCAAGTACTGGCCGTAAGTCGCTTTATATTGTCTGAACGGTCGTCGGTACTTGTACTCCGTGAAGACCGAGTACGCGTCCAAGTACCGCATACTCGTCACCAGGCTGCTACACGCCGCCAAGTACTGGCCGTAAGTCGCATTATATTGTCTGAACGGTCGTCGGTACTTGTACTCCGTGAAGACCGAGTACGCGTCCAAGTACCGCATACAGTATGCGGTACGAGTATGCGGCATACTCGTCACCAGGCTGCTACACGCCGCCAAGTACTGGCCGTAAGTCGCTTTATATTGTCTTAACGGTCGTCGGTACTTGTACTCCGTGAAGACCGAGTACGCGTCCAAGTACCGCATACTCGTCACCAGGCTGCTACACGCCGCCAAGTACTGGCCGTAAGTCGCTTTATATTGTTTGAACGGTCGTCGGTACTTGTACTCCGTGAAGACTGAGTACGCGTCCAAGTACCGCATACTCGTCACCACGCTGCTGCACGCCGCCAAGTACTGGCCGTAAGTCGCTTTATATTGTCTGATCGGTCGTCGGTCGTCAACATTTTTATCCATCCCTACAAATCATCCCATCAAAAATCTTAGGATTTTTGTAGGGATCTATTCTTTGTAATGAATGTCAATTATAAATTGACCTTTTTTACGGACTTCAGAAAGGTCTTATATTTGAAATATTATCGGTGCTAGTATAGTAAACTTTACGTTGTCTTGTTCGTAGCATTCGACAAATTCCAGAGCACAAATCATGAAACCTCAAAGTAGACATATTGAAAGCTTATACAAAATGTACGTTCGGTAGGCGAGGCAAGGACAAGGGCAGTTTGAACATAACGCACCTGTTCGTGGACGAGGCGGCGCAGGCGACGGAGCCGGCGACGGTGGTGCCGTTTGGCCTGCTGGCGGCCGGTGCGCGCCTCGTGCTCGCCGGCGACCCCAGACAGCTGGCGCCCGTCGTGCTGTCCAGGGAGGCCGGAGCTAAGGGACTCAGTGAGTACACCCTTTACTTAAAGGTACAATAATGGACGCTATTAAACATTCGTGTACTAACCCACCAAAAAAATACGTATTGAGTTATGAATGCAGTTATGTTCTTTAAATGATTTAGAACAAGACTGCATTCAAAATTGAACAACAAAAAAATTGTGGACTAGGACGTAAGGCAGGGCTAGGTAGGTGTAAGCATTAGTATGCTTAACAGCGACCCGTTACACATGCTCAAAGATAGCAAGCTTATTTTGCTTAAAAGAAGCATGAGAGAACTTGATACATTTGATTCTATTAAGCATGTTTATGTTAGTGTTCCTGCAGCGAAAAACTTATCGATACTACTAGCATGGTAGCATGCTCACAGCTCAATAAGCAAACCTGTCCATACGTGCTTAAACCACGTCACCCGCGCCACAGGTAGCATGCTCAAAAATCGTACGCCAGTCGATTTTTGAGTAGGCTCGAACTAAGCATGCTTATTTTGAGCAATGCTTGGACAGACGTGCTCCTAAGCAGTCCTCAGTCCTCGCCTCGTCGCGTTGCGGTCTGAATTGACCCTTAGGGCCGATTCAGTCCGCAGCGCGATGAGGCGAGGCGCGGCATAAATTTGTATGGATTTGACAGATTTCAATTGCGCGAGGCGACATGCCAATCTGTCAATTCGTACAAATTTCGAAATGCATCTACGCGTCGCGTTGCGGTCTGGATCAACCCTTAGACGCCGAGACCCTACGTCTACGTGCGATACAATATTATATTTTCTATCGAACAGTATTCTCATGTTCATGAAAAAACGTCAAACTACTGACTTTTAAATATTTTCACTGTTAGAAGGCGTTTGATGTTGGTTTTGATTTTTGATTTTTGATTCCCTCCTCACGAATACTAAAATATGTAACAACATATTGTTACGTGCTAGAGTTCGAAGAATTTGAAGAGAAAGACCTGCTGACTCTCTTCAAGACTTTATTCACACACTTACTAGGTAAAACAATAAGTACTAGATCACTGTCCTAAGTCGTAGCCGAGTCGTAGGTTCACTGGTTCACTCACTATTGATCACTAGATCCCAAATCACTGAGCACTTGTTTACCACCTAGCGCCATCTAGTTTCGAGTAGGGGATTTATGTGTAGTGTGTCCTCTAGATAAGTTTTGCTGGTTCGACGCTAGATGGCACTACGTGCCCGTATCCGTAACAATATTTTAGATAAGTCCCTTTTGCACTTGAATAAACTCAATATTACGTATTACAGAGAAGTCACTTTTGCATCGCTTGATGGAAGTCTACCCACAAATGTACACGAGTGACTCCCATTATATTACCATGTTGGTGCAAAACTATCGCTCCGATCCCGACATACTAGCGATACCGAATGAGTTCTTCTACGACTCTGCTCTTCAAGTAAGTTGTTTTCGACAGTAATAATATAAATAAAATTAAGTAACAGTGGTAATCTCTCAAAGTATTGCCCATCCATTTACAATATTAGCAAGTATTATATTATTTAATCATTAAGTCAATAATATTTAAGAGTCGTCAAATCACACATCGAGTATGGAGCTATGGGTTATACACGACAGAATATGATCATAAAGTACCATCAAAATTAATATTATTCATTCATAATCAGCAGTCAGATCTGTGTAATACGTTATTAGGTTGAGTAATCGAGTTATACCGAGTCCTTGTTAGAGGTCGTCGTCTTTTGTCATAACCTAACAAAATTACGTAGGTCCATCATCTGCCTATGAATCAATTTCTTTGATGGTACCATCGTATTCCAGGCAGCTCTGGATTTATGTATAGGCAGTATAGGCCATGGCCTATGGGCGGCAGCGTTTATGGCGTCCTAGGGGGGGCCGGCAGTATCCTAGCTGTCGGCAGAGTTCGTACATAGTGACGGCAAAATTAAAGTGGCCTGTACTAATAAAAAATATAAATCCGGCCCTAATTTCAGGCCAGAGCAGCACCGGATGACCTGAGCAAGACCAGCGTCCTGGGCCTGGCCGGTGGCGACCGCGCTGTCGTGTTCCACGCCGTCACCTCCCGGGAACAGAGGATGGGCGATGCTCCGAGGTAACTTTAATATTTATTTACCACTAGATAACTTACGGCCGCACTCAGAGTCGTTGATTAAATTAGCGCTAAACAACATTTAAAAAATTAAAATTAACCGCCGCCCATACAAACTGCAACACTTAATGCTCATTAAACATGAAATTCCCTCTCAGAGTCAGATAATCATAAATTAACATGTCAAAATGGCGAATAAATTTAAATATAGAAAAACCACCATTTAACCGGCTGGAGTCTCTAATCGTGGAAACGTACGGGTACGCTCTTCTTCTTCTTCTTTTTTTTTTTAATTCTCCTTTGTGAGTCGCCAGTATCAGAGTGAAGTGGTATAATTTGATTTATTGTCAAAAAGTGTAAAACCATGTAGAAACTGTACAGAATTTTTATAAATCACATATTAAAGAATCATGGCCAAATTTGTATAGGAGCTGGACTCGACTTTTATTTTTGATGTCCCAAAATAAACTATAGTTATATTGGATTGTTCTTATGCTCTAAACATAATTCCGTTTGAGAATTATGTCTAAATAGCCACGATTAGTTATAATAATTATTAACGTTTACAATTATTTTGAGGTTAGACTTAAGAACTACCTTTTTTCCGACGGTGTAGCCTACAAATGCATATCCGGCGATCTCGTTTCTAATTATTTCAATTTTTCCTAGAGTATTACCCAAAAAATAGTACGAATACGAATGATCGCCGGCTGTCAGAACTTAAGAAAGACAACAACGAAACTGATCTTTTTTTTGTGGCTATTTCTAGACACATTTCTAATGTTTTTCGATGCCTTAAAATATTAGGGAATTTTTGCTACCAATGGCATATCGGGACGCCACCACCCACCTGGTACGATTTGGCCATTGTTCTTTGAAAACCTTTTCGTGACAGACTGTACTTTCCAAAAATATTTTTTTTATTGGCCGTGAGCCCGTGACTGCAGCCGTCAGAGCCGTTTATTAAAAAATAACCCAAAACATAATTTAACAAATTTAAATTAAATGCTATCAAAACAGATACCTCTCAGAGACAATACTAATTAAATGATTAATTTATGTCCCATATAAATCTTTCGGTTTCGTGTACGGTGTACCTACAATGTTCGTAGGTCCGTTTCAATTTTTAAAACACATACTTTTATTTTAGTTAACAATTTATCAAGTAACCGCAGAATTGCAAGCTATAATATTGGACAAGAAGAAGTGAAAATGTACAGCAGTGCCAAGCAGAAAATAGTAGAAAGAAACAAGAAATCAAAACTGATGGGGCATAATAATAAACAATATACTACTAAAATAATTTCTTTATTTCAAACCACAGTACCAGCTACTACAGTTGATATACAGTTACAAACATAAAAGGTGTTTTATATTGCTTT
This sequence comes from Plebejus argus, assembly GCA_905404155.3. NCBI lineage: Eukaryota > Metazoa > Arthropoda > Insecta > Lepidoptera > Lycaenidae > Plebejus > Plebejus argus. The sequence continues at coordinate 6,666,922 of FR989930.1, forward strand.
CTATAATATTTATTATACATAAGTAGGTACTTTAGAAATTTCTAAGTTTTACAATAATTTGGATTATGTGAATAACCTGTCTACTATTGTCATTTTAATTATAATAACACCATTGTTATCAGCTGTTATTAGGAATTTTTCATAATTGTAACTAAGTACATGATAGTAAACATACTTTAATTTCAATAATTTCACAATTTGGTGGCAATGTTCTTCGTATATTTAGTTTGTATGACTGTGAATATAATATTATTTTTCACGTGAAATACAGAATACTTCTATTTATTTGCAAGAGATTAGAAAAACAGCTGTTCTAAGTAGACATACAGTAGGTATTGCACAAAAAATATGTTTTAGTACTATCACAATAATTATGTAGTTCTATGCTTACTGTGGTGTTAATAATATTATTATTAATTAGATAAAACCTGAAAAGAATCCTTGTAACAACTTAAAAAAATAAATTTGAAAAATGTTCAAGAAATAACCTCAATATTCAATAACCTAAAACTTTAACATCAAACTCTGCAATTAGCGATTTTAATTGTCATCTCTGAGAGGGACATTACATGTTAAATGAACATTAAGCCTTAATTGACATCTCTGAGTGCGGCCGTTATAAAATTTAAAGCAGCTTTTGTTATGGAACCACTTCCAAAAACGCAATTTTTAATATAGCTATCGATTATCGAACAAAGTTCTCCCGCGATGCATAGAAACTTGCAAGGCGTAACGTTTCTCTCATCTTGTAGCTCACAGACACTTTGTATGGAGAGTTGTAAGGTGCGCTTACACGAGGGCAATAATTGCTCGACGACACGAATGGACCGATCTGGAGCAATTAGTGGAGTAACATGGAGCAATTTCAATAAATTGCGGCAATTATTTCGGCGACATTGCTTCTAATTGATATTTCATTATCGCTCAATGTCGCAGATTACGAATTGACGAATATCCAATGGGCTTGGAAATTCTAGGCAATTTTTGTATGTATCTCGTTTGCACTTGTTTGTTTTGCGGCTTGCGCCTTGCTCCCGCGGGGAGAGCGAGAGGTCGGGTGGAAGTAGGATAGCGCGCGGCAAGGCGTCCAGCGCGTAGTCAGTCTCTGTGTTGTGAAACGTGACTGCATTTTAAAATGGCGTCGTCTTTATCGTGAAATAATGAAAAGATTATTATTAACTTTATTGATGCAGTTCGCTTGCATCCTTGTTTGTGGGATAACAGAAGTCCTGATTTCAAGGATCTTTTGCTAAAAAAAAAGAGCTACAAGCCGCCGTAACAACAATGTCGTCCATAGCAAGCGAATATTTCAGAAATGCTCGTGTAGGATTGTATTGCCTAGTTGATGAAGTCGCGCCATATCGCTCAATATTGTATTGCGCAACATTAATGCTTTTGTTGCTGTTACGGCAAATTTCTTGATGTAGTCGTGACGTCATAGTTGACGAGTATTGACTGGAATTGAGCAATTTTAGTTGCCCGTATAAGCGCACCTTTAGGAAGGTCTATTTTACGTTATTTTTTAATTGTCATCAACCTTGAAGAATTTTTAAGCTATCAAGTTTTACTAATAAGAAAAAAATAGTCATCATGCCTATTCTCAATACATGGTGTGGATATTTTAATAATCAAGTGATTTAATCGTAATAATAGTGCAGTTAATAAACATTTTAACTCGCTAAACCGCATAACAATTTAACAAACGCTTTTAAATTTCAGTTTCTTTAATACAAAAGAACTGGAAATGGTTCAAAGATACACGGAGGCTTTAATACTAACACATGGAGTTGCAACGAAGGATATTGGCATCATTGCCCCATACATCCGACAGGTAATTTTTAACCGACTCCTGAAATTTCTGAGATTATTGACATAGAACTTGCGTTCAAGATAGCTGGTACTATGTAGTTGAGGCACTAATATGGAATAAAAATTACTTAATAATATGTACTTTTTAGTTCGTTTTTACTATTTTATTCTGATTGGCCTTAATTAATCACTACTAATTATAATTATAGTTCACGTAAAAGCTTACCAAACTCATGCACTAAAACGACGGACGTACACTAAGTTTTAAAATATTATTATGTAAAATAGTTCAATTAATGAAAATGTATAATTTTTTGTAACTTTTATTTTAATTTTATCTCGGTTTAATTTTGTTTAAAATTTACAGGTTTATAAAATTAAGAATTGGCTATCGAGTAAGCAGTACAGAGACGTGGAGGTGGGGACAGTGGAATCGTTCCAGGGGAAAGAGAAAAGGGTGATTCTGGTGTCGACCGTGAGAGCCAACTGCAGACTGTTGGACTACGATGCCAAGTACGATCTGGGGTTCCTGGTCGACGATAAGGTAAGTTTTTGTAAGCCAACTAAGATGTAATTTTATTTTTGAACCGACTTCAAAAAAGGAGATGTTTCTATGTTGGGCTGTGGATTTTTCTGTTTATGTCTGAGTTCAGCGATTGTTCCGTTTTAAAAAAACTACTTGTCTGATACGTTACGATAATAGCTTGATAAAATATTGTATAACCATAACGTCTATAGTTGTAATTACTTTTGGGCCTGTTTCACCACATCCTGATAAGTGCCGGATAAGCTATCAAAAAATTACCTGGCAGATTCTCCATACTCTGTCAAAGTATCAAGTTATTTAAGTTGTGGATAGCATATCCGGCACTTACATTCAGATATTAGTGAAACAGCCCCTAAGGGTATTATTATGAATTTTGACGTAGATATTTGCGATGCGATGCGAATTCGCAGTTTTGTGTAGGAGGCCAAAATCGTTTGACCCGGTGAATTTCAATTTAGAAATGAATGACAATTTGCAGAGGTTCAACGTGACGCTGACCCGAGCGAAGGCGAAGCTCATTATAATCGGCAACCCGACGTGCCTCACCCGCGACCGGAAGTGGCGCAAGTACATGGAGTTCTGCCGGCAGCTCAACTGCTACTTCGGCTCTGAGACGCAGCAGATGGAGCGCACCGCGGCCCTGCTCACGGATGTAGCGCGCACGCGCTTCGACCTATGTCGCCTTACAGACGAATTAAAAATAAATAAAAACAATGATGCAAATAAAAATCATAAAAAGAAAACGCTTGCCAAAAATTAATATTTTTTACTACTATTGAAATGTTATGTTACTATTTTTTGTCACTTTTTAATTCTTATTTTTTAAATTTTTATGATATTGTTATAGGAAGTATTATTATTGTGTCGATCGAAACATTCAATTCTTAAATTTCTGACACGTGTACTCTGTGCACACATTGTTTTATTTTTAATAAATAGCTACCGTTTTTATAAAGAAAGAATTATTACTCGTTAACATTCCTGTTATACTTGTTCAATGTTTATTATGTAAAGTTACATCCCAATTAAAGCCAAAATACAAGTGATAATATGGTGCCTTTATAGCAGATAGATATACGTATAATAGTAGATATATAGTTTAGTGTATATTAGCTTATGAGCGTTAATAGCATTTAAAATAATTAAGACTTAGCAACGGATACAACAGGCAAAATTAAATTCTATTTTTAATAATTACTCATCTAAATTACATTATAATAATTTCAATTTCCATATTATTTATGTCTTGGATACTTTTCTTTACTTTTTTTCATAAACGAAATAGATAAAAGACATGATACTAATTTTTCATGTTGCTATTTTTGTGTTATTTTTCTATTTTGATCAATATGAAACGTTTTATATTAATTATGTAATTTCTTTTTTATATTGTATTATCTTACGCTTTATTTCTGTTACTCTCCTCTTATCATTACAAATTATAATTTTATATTGTTTGCTCCTTTGTACTCGTCCCTCGCTCTCTAAATTACCAATTTTTTTGTTTTAATAATGTTATAATCGTATTGTTCTCATTGTTTGTCATGACTCGTGGGCTGAGAATATTTTGTATTCTTTTAGGTACTTAACAAAAAGAAAAATATGTACATGTTATTGTTATGTACACCACATTAACATGTAACATAATGACAAATACTTCAACTTTAAACATAGCGTGTAAGTCTAGCATCTAAGTAGATTTAAGAGTTACTATAAACACTCTAAAGCAGTGGTCCCCAACCTTTTTTTTCACACGGGCCATAAACATGTTTTGATCTTGATGTCGCGGGCCGCAACAAAAAATTTTTAGGGTTAAAAAATAACGTTCTTCAAAATTAACGATTTAAAAGTGGAAAAAAATTCACGACTCTAACGAAGATTACATTATTTTTCCGGTGGGCGTGATTTCAAAAATTTTTTAACTTCACGCGGGCCACAGATAAAGTCCCGATGGGCCGCGGGTTGGGGATAGCTGCTCTAAAGTCTAAAGCAAGAAGTATCATTTACCTTGTGTGCTAATTCATACACTTAAGTACCCTTACAAATAAATATATTCTAAGCAGCTTTTGACTAGACAAGTAGGCTGTATTTTTCTATCAAGTAACTTTTTAAATGTGTCCGATAAAACCAGTAAGTAGATATTGACTAACTATAATATACTTGTTTGCTATGTTATATTACTAATGTGTTTTATTAGTAAGGGTATTAGAGATATTGAGTCATAGGCAGATGATGAACCTGAGGCTGTAGACAAAAGTCCCTTTCATTAAAAACGATGACGATATTCGTTATCAAAATGTATGGGATTTGACATTAGTCTTCGCAAGCGAAATGTCATTTAGCGATGACTTATGTCAAACCGCATACAATTTGATAACGAATTTCGTCATCGTTTTTAACGATTGATACTTTGTCTAAGGGGGCTGTTTATTGTTGCAATAAAGCCCATATTTTATCAGCCCCACTCGAAACTGCGAATTTTGCGATGCAATGCTAATTCGCAATGATGTGTGGGAGCCCTAAGTCAAGTCATTGTTAGTCGTGAAATGTGATACAGTTGAGCTTGATATAAACTCGATAATTAATAATCTTTCAGATCAGCCCGTGAGTCAAATTCTCTGATGGTACATTGATACAGCTGCCACTAGGCTGCCAGACTCCAGTAAAACTCCAGCCCCGGATCAGCTGCATTGTATCAATGTAAACTGCATTTACAATGTTATTTTATTAATGTGACCAGTTGTAAGGGGCAACCGCCGTGCAACTTTTGTATAAGACAAAGTATTATTATTCGTAAACATATTTTCCTTTTAAAAATGTTAAGTATAACTAAGTAAGTATAGGATTGTATTTTATTTTGCTGTGACTTGGGCACAGGAATTTGCTACCAAATATTTCCAATAAATGATTATGTATTAAAATATTTTGTATCACTCTAAGCTGGCGCGGCGGACCATTTGCTTTTTTTTCTCTAGGCTTCTCTTTGCTCTAGGCAATGTTAATAAATTAACGAAAAATAAAAGACGATAGATTATACTATAATAAGGAAAAATTTAAAGTCATCATATTGTGTATTAAATGTATAATTTTAATATAATATGAATAATTATAGGTACATTATGATATTAGACTGATGTAACAAAAAATCTTATTGCGTTTTCGGCATATCTGGAACTGCCCCGGCGCTGGGCAGGCAGGCGACGCAATTATAAAAGTTTTAAAATGTACCATCGAGGATATTGATACCTATGCACTATGCAGAGAATGAGAATAGGTTTTTAACTATTTTTTATATTGATATTGAAAATAACAACGTTTGGCGGGACAGCTAGTATGGCTTTAATTCCATACTGACATGTTGCTGTTCCCAGTTCCCACCAACATTTCCTTAGACATAAGAACTCCCGTGCCCCCAGAAGTTTCAAGTGGCTTCCACTTTATTGACTCGTTAAAACTGCACTGACGATTTAAATTTGGCTGGCCTCACACAGCCAGAATGTCTCTTTGAATAATCATAATCGGAAATTCATAATCTAAAATTCGGCACCTTGCCTCACACATCTTAAAAAAATCAGATTGACCAGTAGTCTCGTGATTCGCGGCAAATAATATATTAAATTCGTCTTCTTTTAAATATTATATTTCCAACCACGCTATGTCCTTTTTTCGCTGTCATGGTAATCCTAAACGCGAATGTATATTATGGGATCAAAGCAGAATCCACGTTAGCCAGTAGATGGCGCTGCTTTGATCCCATATAAATTCGCGTTTACGCGCTCGATGCGTATGATCGAATAAAACTCTCACTAACCCATCTGATTCCAGTATGTGTGTGCCGCTCTATTAAAATGTATGGGAATACGCGCGTTATGAAATCATAATCTTAAATATTGCGACCCGGAATTCAGAACGCTCGTTAGTATCTGGGGGCACGGGAGTGCCCACGCCAAGATGAGCCAATCATTCTTACAGATCGATCTAAGAAATTATAATCTGAAAAAAATCATAAGTATGCTCCACACACATTCTGATACTAACCAGATAAATAAATTCCAGATACTAATGAGCGTTCTGAATTCCGGTTCGCAATATTTAAGATTATGATTTCATAACGCGCGTATTCCCATACATTTTAATAGAGCGGCACACATACTGGAATCAGATGGGTTAGTGAGTTTTATTCGATCATACGCATCGAGCGCGTAAACGCGAATTTATATGGGATCAAAGCAGCGCCATCTACTGGCTAACGTGGATTCTGCTTTGATCCCATAATATACATTCGCGTTTACGCGCTCGATGCGTATGATCGAATAAAACTCGCACTAACCCCTCTGATTATGAATTTTTTAACCGACTTCAAAAAAAAAGGAGGTTTTCAATTCGACGCGTATGTATGTAATATTTCCAGAACTGCCCAGTTTTTGCATAATATGTTAATCTATAACAGCTTCTGAACAAATGTGCCAACTGCCAAATTTCAAAAGTGTATGTATGTATGTATGTATGTTTTTATGTTTGTTCACGCATATCTCCGGAACTACAAGCCCGATTTAAGTGATTCTTTTTTTATTGTACCAGGTATTGTTCAACTTAGGGAACAGTGCAAGTTTCATCAAAATCGGTTCAGTAGTTTTGGCGATAGGGGAGTTTTAATTATCAATTACGTACAATTTTGATGTCGGTTTTATCTTTTTAAAATACAGTTATTATTCAGTAATTGACCATGACACTGCAAGCGGCTAACCTCTGGATGTGTTGCACCTGTTGGTGTGATTTTTTTTTCTATGGACGCTTCACACCACCTTCACACTACGTCAGTCTGGCCCCATGCTAAGTACCCGAAGGACTTGTTACAGGTACCAGACAACGGAAGTATATTTAATACTTTTATACTATACATATATTTAAGATTTTTATTATATGATAAATATATTATTACACATCCATGACCCAGGAACTTTGAAATTATAAAAAAACACGCTGACAAATAAAAAATGACAATTGAGTATTGACATCAATGAGATCACTGATCTCTATACCTACAAGTACGCTGGATTGCTGATACTATCAGCAATCCAGCGTACTTGTAGGTATAGAGATCAGTGATCTCATTGATGTCAATTGTCATTTTTTACTTAGCTGTCATTTCAAAGGCTATCTGGGCCACAGATTAAGTATACATTACCTCAATGATCTGGGCTATCAGCCTGATCATTGAGATACTATAGCAGGAGAGAGCCTTATATCAGTGTACAAGCGTCAAAAGCGTGTAATGTTATGTCCTACTTACTAGGACACAACAAAGGAGTCGGTATGCATATTTCATGTAATAAAAGTGATAATAAAGATTTTTATTGAACATTTTATGCTAGATATTGTTGAGTTCTATGGTTCCGCTAAATTATAAACCATAAGAATGGCCAAGGAATGCCTCAAACACGTGGATTTAACATTAAATACGTAAGTTTTGAACAACGTTTTTTGGACTTTTCAATTGGTATTTTTGTAAGCTAAAAAGGATAATATTTAAGTTTAATAATCCCTTATTCGTGCTATGTAAGGCATTAGTGCTAAAAATATTACATTAATTACTAATTTGACTACAAAAGTTGCATAGCTTTTTACGTGTGTTTACGGATTCTCATTACTTGAACTATAGTTTATCGATATCATGAACTAAATGACTTTCTTTTCTGGATTCAAATGTGCTTCGAAATGATCGACAAATAGAAATATTCAAGAAAATAAACGCACACTACTTGTATGAAAATAAGCACAAAATGGCCACGCGATGACGGGCTAAGACTACATCTACCTATATATCCTTAATCTGTGAGCCTGATAGCCTTTGAAATGACAGCTATTTTTTGTGCCTATCTATTCCATTGAGGTAATAATACTATATCTATTCTATTTGAAGCGGAATCAGCGCCCCCACTATTCGGGTAGAGGAACTAAATCTGACGTAAAAATGACGTTTGAAAGCCGCCATATTGGCGCTGATAGCAGTAGTGAGAGTATTTGGAACTAATACTAGTGATGCCAACTGTTGTTATTGGTTGTGGTTACGTCAAATTTAGTTCTCTGGGGGCGCTCGCGCTGATTCTGCTTCAATTAGGCACAAAAAGCAGGTCTGTATCAGCAATCCGGCGTACTTGTATAATAGAGGTCAGTGGTATCAGCTATCCAGCGTACTTGTAAATCAGGGAACCGTGCAGAAACTATAGAGGGCGTCGTAATTCGACAGCAGCGCCACGATGCGAGTAAAAGACGTAACTTGTGAGTGACTTTGACTTCGCATTCTCCTTGACCCTGGATAGTTTATGAGTGTTTTTTTATGTTTTACACTATAAAATGATATAATACTTACACTCCCAAGTGGCCACATGCGGCCGCGAGAACAACGACAGATTTCCAAGAATCCGCGATCGAAATATTAAAGTTAAAGACTAGATGACGCCCGCAACTCCGTTGCGCCAAAAATCATTTATCGCGCGAGAACCGTACATTTTCCCGGGATAAAAAGTATCCTATGTCCTTTCCCGGGGCTCAAAGTAAATCCATACCAAATTTCAGCAAAATTGGTTCAGCGGTTTGGGCGTGAAGTGCTAACAGACAGACACACTTTCGCATTTATAATATTAAGCATATTTTTATAATATTAAATATAATATTTAAGGGTTTCTACTTTCTACCCGTAAACAAAGAATGGAAGAGTGAATAAAAATGTATAAAGCTTATCTAGTTAACTAAGAAAATATCTGAAAAAGTAATTAATAGCATCCATCAGCATAGAAAGTAAGAACTTGATAAATATTGCAATAAAATAATGAAGCTATGCAAAAATACTTATATTAATTACTGAAAATGCTTGTGGATTAATAAAATAAAACAAGTTCACTAAAATAAATGCTTTTATTTCAACCTTCTGCGATTCGATCGATACCATCTTCACAAATTTTGTCTGTCACTATTTTTAACTAATTTCAGTCTGGGTCTCATAAGTGTAAACACCATTTAGGTATGTATTCTTTAAATAACACACAAAGACTGCACTACTAATCTTTTTCTTACTTGAAGAATCATCCTTTTGAGAACCAACACATTGACAAGATGGTTCAAGTTCAATACTATCCTCAGTGTTGAATTCCTGGCAGGACTTCTCCAAATTATCCTTACTTTTGATGCAACTTTATGCCAATTAAATGAGCGGTGCCCATGTATGTATATCAATTAAGATGGAAGCCAGTTTGGATGTTTACTGAAAGAAAGCAATGGTTATAGGTTATGTTCATATTGTGTTCATAAAAAATGAATTTACGGTTATAATCTACAAAATTTAGTGTTTTTACTAGTCTACACATAACACTCATGGAACTTTTTAAATACTTACGTATATTTTTACCGCCTTTTATCCATTTCTTTCGTTTTTCATTAAGCAAAGCCATGTGAATATTTTGGCAGAAAAATAGTAAAATTTTACATCGTTCGATTTGCCTTTATATTTCTTGTATGTATTAGAACATCCGGGAATACAACAATACATTTCAATTCTTGAAAATACTCAGAATTTGTTAAGAAATCTTCTAATTTTCCGTAGCTTCACTAGAGCTTGACAGTAAAATTTTCGTAAAAGTTTCGGCTATTCGCCACTTGTGGCAGTGTCGTCGCTCTGCCGGTCCCTATGAGATATTTTGACACTGACAGTTCCACAGAAACAGTATAATATATACTGTATTAAGTATCTATGCACAGAAATTTACTTGGACAGTTCACTGCCGTCTGCCGGTAGCCAGCTCCTCGCGGCTTGCATTGCAATTTTATTTCGTGAGAAAATGGAAATTCGTGTTGTAAAAGGCTCCTATTTTAAATAATTCTGTGAAAAATTGTAAATGCCTTAAAAGTATCTTCTTAAAATTGGAGTCTGGGATTCTAATACAAGTTGACCTAATTCAACAGTGAAGTTAAAGTACTTAATTAAATATGTACCTAATCTTCTTCTAGTATTATTTATACAATTTATTAAAATATTAGAGCTACTTTTACGTTAAATTATGATATTATTTAAATACTTGCACTAGGGGGGTCTCTTCAGAGGGGTCTCTGAATATTCCTTTCGTTGATATGGAATAGGGGAATTTCAGCATGTTAGATGAAGTTTGTGATAACACGTGATAACAAAATAAATAAAAGATTCGGAATATAAAAGAATAATATTACCATTTTTATTTGAGTAAAAATAATAAGATGAAGAATATGGACTTTGTTGATATACTTAAACCACGCAACACTCAATTTGGAATTATAAATTTTATGACAAAACCATGGGAACCAAAGAAAACTATGTCCTTGGATGTGAATTGCGACCCCAGATTGTTAAAGAAAATTGTGCTTTCTTCTACTTACATCGACTCGTTTATTGATGCAGTAAGTTTATTTTCTTAATATAATTTTTTTTATTGATCAAGCCCCATATGGTCACCGGCACGGAATAAACATTCCGTGGTCACCGGTGACCGAGACACAAAAGATATTCTATTGTGTCTCGTTTCCCTACGATCGACGGGTAAATACCTCGATCATAGGAATTGCAGACCCAATAGATTTTCAATTGTTTTGCGATAGCCGGGTGCCGCTTGGGGATTGATGGGTTAAAACTTAAAGTATAAAATTATTAATATAATATAAACTTTATAAAAAAATATTATGTAAAATCACTTTTTTAGGAAAGCAGAAAAGTAGGAATACCTAAACAACAATTAAAAAATGAAGTAATAAACTATTTAGATGAAATTGCTATGGATAAAAAATCACATGTTATTCGTTGGATGGGTATTGTTTTCCTCAAGATATCATTTATGATGAAGATTGGAATGTTTGTCAATGAGACTGCTGTTCTTAAGGTAATTTACTTAATAATCCCAATTTTTGTTTTTCAGATGAATGTACTTTAGAATTCTAAAACCTGAATATTTTTGATTGGTTAAATATAATTATAATGCATAGTGGAAATGATTTTCAATCAGTTATAATTTTTATTTTTTGTTTAAGAATGTTTTTTTTGTAGCTAAAGGAATCACTTGGCAAAAATCCTGTACTTTTTCTTCCTACTCACCGAAGCTATGCAGACTTCTGTTTGCTGACCTACTTGTGTTTTCACTACGATATAGAGCTACCAGCTGTGGCTGCTGGAATGGGTATGAATTACAACAATGATCAGATGCTTGCTTGTGCAGGAATTCTAAACATAGACCATAGTGTGGGAACTAGGCAAGCCTATCAAATTTTTCTGTCATCCTTTGCTTTCAAATTTTCAACTGCTTCCTTAGGCGCTTTGCAGACGACGTGGCGGGGCGGGTTTTTGTCCGCGAAGCAATAAAGACCGCGTCTGCCCGTCGATGTACACAAAGCACACGCCGTCTGCGTTACTGCATGTAAACTGGATTGTGTGATCCACGGCGGGCAGCCGCGGACATGCGTCGCCAGTGCCCGCCGGGCACCAGCGGCGTGGTCTTTTTGCCCGCCGTGTGTGTTGGTAATATAGGATACCCTTTGTGCTATCGTTCGCGGCGAAATTGACCGACCCGCCCCGCCCCGTCGTCGTCTGCAAAGCGCCTTACTGTTTCATATTTTCCCTGTGTTGGTAATCACACATATGGATTACACATTATATATAAAAGTATATTAATAATATGTCATGCTTACCATCATAATAATAAAATAAATATAAATTAATTATTTTCGTAAGCATAAGTTCTGAAATTCTTAACTTTATTATATTATATTTTCTGTGACTTTCGATAATTTATTGTTAGGTTGAATTTGTAATATTTGTATAGTTTTTAATTTTTAGACTTTTATTCGATGGCGGTTGTGGGTAAGAGCATGCGGGAGACGGGCGCGTTCTACATGCGGCGCACGCTGGTTGGCGCGCCGCTGTACGCCGCGACGCTGCGCCACTACGTGCGTACACTCGTCGCCAAACACAACGCCCCCGTCGAGTTCTTCCTGGAGGGCACCAGGAGCAGGAGTAATAAGAGCATGGCGCCCAAGTATGGTAAGTTATAATTCTCATAAATTTTTTTGTTAAGGGCCTTCTAGCGGTTTACGGGCGAAGAGTTTGCACGGCGGGCGCCCATACCTACATCTAGCGAGCGCCGCAAATACACCGTGTTCGCCGCGGCCAAACGCCTTTGAAGTTTGATCTAGTGACTTTCGCGTAATCGCTCCGTCCGCAGACTGCCAGTGTGATAGGGTCCTAATGTCTCTTGTTAATAATAACTTAGATTTTATCTGCAAGTATTTTCAAACTAAGTAATATTCTAGGTATGTTGTCTATGTGTCTGCTACCGTACTTCGCGCGGGAGGTGATGGACATGACAATAGTGCCAATAAACATTAGCTACGACCGACTCATGGAGCAGAGTTTGTTCGCCTACGAGCACCTGGGCGTGCCCAAACCCAAGGAGACGACTGGTGTGAGTATATTCAGTATGCTCTTGCGACATCATGACAAAATTAAAGACAGCGTTGAGACTGACTGTTGAAATTGAAAAGGCCATTAAACTCATGTTACTAAACTTCTTTTTCGATATAAATTAATCTCATAAATTAATATTAAGTTTTGGTATAAGTTATAACTTATAAGTAACTAGATGTTGCCTGTATCTTTGTCGCGCTGAAATTCGGTTCATCTGTTTAAGCGTGAAACTTAATAGAGGAAGAAAAGAGGCTTTTGCATATTTTACAGAATTAGTAAGGATATAGATCAACCAGAAGGATATATAGCAGGGGCAGAGCAGGGGTGACCAACTTGACTAGACCTAAGATCTACTGTTTACTAACGAAACCCTGTGCGATCTACCAAGTACCCTGATTACATACATATTGAAATCTTAAATGAAACAGCATAGTGTAGCTTATTGGTCATTGCGCAGTCTGGTCTAGTTATTTATATTTTTTGCCTGGCCGCGATCGACTCGACTAACGTCGCGATCGACCGGTTGGCCACCCCTGATATATAGATTTAGGGTGAATTGCACTTAAGGTTTGTTATGGTTAAAGTTAAAGTTATAGTTAAAGTAAGTCGATGCAACCCACTCTAAGAAATTACATACTAAATCAAATATAAAAAGCGGCCAAGTGCGAGTTGGACTCGCCCATGGAGGGTTCCGCAGCAGCAATAAGGTTTATTTTTATGAAATTAAAATATTTTTGATTTATTTTTATATTTCAGTCGATTTAATGAAATTTAGATTAAGGTTTACTATTTATGACGTATAAAAAAAACTACTGGCTAGATCTCGTTCAAACCAATTTTCGTTGGTAGTTTTTATAGTAATCTACATCATATATTTTTTTTTAGAATTATCATGCCTCTACTTTAGAAATTAGAGGGGGGGGGGACACAAATTTTTTCACTTTGGAAGAGTCTCTCTCGCAAACTATTCAGGTTAGAAAAAAATGATATGAGAAACCTCAATATGATTTTTGGAGACCTATCCATAGATACCCCACACGCATAGGTTAGATGAAAAAAAAATTTTTTTGTTTCAGTTGTACTTTACTATTTATGACGTATAAAAAAACTACTGGCTAGATCTCGTTCAAACCAATTTTCGTTGGTAGTTTTTATAGTAATCTACATCATATATTTTTTTTAGAATTATCATGCCTCTACTTTAGAAATTAGAGGGGGGGGGACACACATTTTTCCACTTTGGAAGAGTCTCTCTCGCAAACTATTCAGGTTAGAAAAAAATGATATGAGAAACCTCAACATGATTTTTGGAGACCTATCCATAGATACCCCACACGCATAGGTTAGATGAAAAAAAAATTTTTTGTTTCAGTTGTACCTATGGGGACCCCTAAAATTTTTAATATTTTTTCCATTTTTGCATCAAAATCTTAATGCGGTTTACAGACTACATCTGCTTACCAAGTTTCAATAGTATAGCTCTAATAGTTTCGGAGAAAAGTGGCTGTGACATACGGACGGACGGACAGACAGACAGACAGACAGACAGACAGACAGACAGACAGACAGACAGACAGACAGACAGACAGACAGACATGACGAATCTATAAGGGTTCCTTTTTTGCCATTTTGGCTACGGAACCCTAAAAAGGTTTAATGTTACAGGGTCTCCTAAAATCGCTCGGAAAACTGAACGACAATTTTGGCAACATATATGTTCAACTCGGTGAGCCGATATCCCTCAACGAGTACCTTGGCGACCGAGGACTGACTCCCGCCAGCTTGCTGCCCCTCGACTTGCTCACCCTCACCGCGGACCAGAAGAAACAAGTGCAGACAGTGGCGGAGTACGTTGTGAGTCTGCAGCAGAGTAACACGGTGGTCACCATCACGAATTTACTAGCTATAGTGTTGATGGACAGTCTGATTAAAAACGAGGCTCTAACTTTGGACGAGGTGTTCAGAGAAGTGGAGGGACTGATTGAGGTGTTGAGGAGTTTAGGTGCGAGAGTCTACGAGACGGACGTGAGAAGGAGCGTCCACAGGATCTTGGTAGTACACAGAAGTTTGATGGCGGTCCAAGGAAATAGATTGCGCCTGATTGCCGGCGACCCGATGACGTTCAGTCCAGAAGTCCGGAAAAAGATGAAAGGTGAGTTTTAATAAAAAAAGAGTTTCCAAAAAAAAAAAAATTATTAAATTATTAATGCGAATTATTCCGAGGTCGAAAGTTTATAATTTTCCTCGGCTTCCTGTAATTAGCATTACATTTACGACGAAGTGTGTTAAAAGGGTTATAAAAATAATTTAGTTACATACAGAAGACATTTATTCTATTCCTCGCTAGGCTATTCCTCGTAGATCGTAAAAGGCGTCGAGTGTTAGAGCCATGCCACACAACGCGGTGTGGCGCCGCACCGGTGGCCATCTCGCCGGCGGCCGGACTACCGGCCACACGGTAAGTGCGGCGCCGCAACGTTTTATATGCAGCACCGTAGCAGCGACGGACTCGAGTTCCACCAATACACACACCCCTTCCCGCCTCGTCTCGATACCGATGCGCCTGCGGTGCAGCGCCGGAGCGCACCGGACGGCGCCGTGTGCCATACCATACATTTTTATATGTAGGAAACCGGAGCAGCACCGGTCAGGCGCCGCACCGCCGCCGCACCGCATCGTGTGGCATGGCTCTTACGCGGTCTTACTTTATTTCCGCTGCCCCATGTCTGTAGGACCTCTATGGACGCTGCCGCCCTCTAGGACGCTGCCGCCTCTGCGCCTTATAAATCCGGGGCTACTGACTTGCAGAGTAGTATGATCTAGTAGGGCTTTGGTGCGCAATTCACGAGATGAAGTACGAATCTTCATATTACATGTCGGTACCTATAAAAAATTTGTGACTAATCTCGTAAGTCGTAGCTATAGAATTACCCGGATCTACGACTTATCTGTTTAAAAACCACAATAGAACAGTAAACAAAAATTCCTATAAATTTTCACCTGACTGAATTCTGATATTTTGTACTTGACTACGGTAAACATAGTTATGACAAGTTATTTACACGGCAAATGATCTCAGCAAATAGGTACGTTTGTTTAGTAACATTACTTAGCTGTAATGTAAGATGTGTGGAAACTGGAAGTACTTACCTATGATATTATAAGGTTGAAACACTTACGGATTTTGTCGCGGAGCACTTTTATTAATCTCGACGTTTCGGCTGCCTTACAGCTAAATACTACACTACTACTTTAATAAATTGGACGCCTGTCACCTCTGTCCACCCGTGACCACGGCCGCTGAGCAGCTGAAACGTCGGGATTAAGGCGACGCCGCCTTGACAATTTGGCTGTATCGATATCGATTTTTCTCAGCAATAACTAAAGCTAAGGAATTAAAGTTCATTGTCAGTAATCATCATGCCTTTGTCTTTGAATTACCCATAGCATAACACGATTGGTCAACTTTCATAACACAGAATAATTAATCAAAGAGACCTCTGTAAAAAAAGGGATTCTAATTTTGCCAACAGAGGAGAGTGATTTAAGCTTCCAAAGTACATAGATTGGTTTAAGCATACACTTTAATTTGTATGTAGCTTACATGAAATATATTTATGGTTTTTAAATTACGCGACAAAAACCATTTTGTCGCTTACACCCTTTCCATTTCTTGGTTTCTAATTTCTATAAGAGGCCGGGCCGGCCTCTCATAGAAAACAAGCAATCTAAAACATATCCAACACGGTTTTTTAACCGACTTCAAAAAAAGGAGGTTATCAATTCGACGCGTATGTATGTAATATTTCCAGAACTGCCCAGTTTTTGCATATGTTAATCTTAATAATAATAGTGCCAAATTTCAAAAGTGTATGTATGTATGTATGTATGTATGTTTTTATGTTTGTTCACGAATATCTCCGGAATTACAAGTCCGATTTGAGTAATTCTTTTTTTATTGTACTAGGCATTGTTCAACTTAGGGAATAGTGCAAGTTTCATCAAAATCGGTTCAGTAGTTTTGGAGATAGGAAGTTTTAACTCTCAATTACGTACAATTTTGAAGTCAGTTTTATCTTTTTAAAATACAGTTTTACTTTAACGCGACGTCACCTTAATAAAAGTGCTCCACGACAAAATCCGTATATGTCTCAAACTTTCAACCTTATAATATCATGAGTGATACTCTCGTAAACTTATTAGAAATCAGTACTTAGTCTATGTTAATACGTTATGAATTATTACCGTTGTTTTAAAGTTAATGTTTACATAGAGTTTTACAAACAAATTACGTATAAGCTAACAACAACAAGCCTCATGGCTCATACTGCATACAGTTTCACTTCCGGGTCGTATGGCACGTGCTCACTTCCGCATGGCCATTGCCATTGTCTGTATGTTACCTCTACGCCCAAACCACTGAACCGATTTTGCTGAGTATGGGGGTAGTGTGGAGTCTCAGGGAAGGTCATAAGATACTTACTTTTTATTCCGAAAAAATGTACGGTTCGCGCGGGATAAACGAATTTTGGCGCAATGGAGTTGCGGGCGTCATCTATATTCTATAGTAATTTAATAAATGCGAAAGTGTGTCTGTCTGTAATACCTCTTTACGCCCAATTTGCTGAAGCGATTTCGATAAAATTTGGTATAGAGACGTTTCGAATCCCGGGAAAGGATATACTGGACATAGCATACTTTTTATCCTGGAAAAATATACATTTCCCACGCGATAATGGAATTTTGGAGCAACGGAGTTGCGGGCGTCATTTATGATTTAGTTAATAATAATAATAATAATATTACTATGAATGATTAAATTCAGGGCACAGTCTGGGGAGCGAGACTATAGTGGGCGCAGTTCCTGTGGTCCAGCTGCAGCTGTACGTGAACCCCGTGCTGCACTACCTCGTGCCCCCGGCCCTGCTCTACCTGCTGGCCAACAGAGGGTCTACAGATGCAGGTTGGTACTTAAACGGAGCGTGTTGTAGGCTCACGCGATCCCGCGGCCCGCCCAAGGCGCACAGTGGAGTACCGCCCAGTTTTTAGTGGGTAGGGGCTGCGTCTACCGCCATCTTCGGACGCAGCAGAGACCCCCGTACTTGCGGATAGGACCGCATTAGATGCCTAAAAGCATTTTCTCGGTGCAAAAAAAAGGTTGGTGCTTCAAAATAGACGCATGTTTCATTGAATTTAGGTTGCTAAATTTGCTCGAAATGGAAAATGTAGAACAGTTATCAGCAACTTCAACTTTTGCCATAAAAATTTTATGATAAAAAGTAAAAACAAAGAAAAATTTGTTTGCATAATATATTAAGTACTAATTTTTTTTGTTTTTAGGGTTCCGTACCCAAAGGGTAAAAACGGGACCCTATTACTAAGACTTCGATGTCTGTCCGTCTGTCTGTCTCCAGGCTGTAACTCAAGAACGGTAATAGCTAGAGAGTTAAAATTTTCACAGATTATGTATTTATGTTGTCGCTACAACAACAAATACCAAAAACAAAATAAATTAAATATTTAAGGGGGGCTTTTTTTTTTTTTTTTTTTTTTTTTTTTTTTTTTTTTTTTTAGGAGGGGAAATGCATTGCGCATCCCCCGCCCCCTCGGGGGAAGGGGCAGGGGTATGTCGGACTCCCTCGGGCTCAGTGCGCCGTAGGTTTACCGACTAAAACCCCCCCATGCCCTCGTCAACGCTACACGCGAAGGAGCGGGATCGCGGTGCATTCAACCGCGTCCTCCGCAGCGCTTGCCGCTTCCGGCACCACAATTCGCTGCGGCAGCTGTCGCCGCCGCCTGCCTTCACCGAGAGGCTCCCCGGGCATCGCGGGAGTCTATCTCCTCGGGGCCTATATTGTGGGCGGTGATCCCCCGATCAGCCGCCCACAGGCCTAGGCTTCCACCTCCATAGCGGGGGCGATTTCACTCGCCCCGGCCTTATCGGCTCCAGGCCGTTTACGCGGCCGAGCCTTGGAGGGAGCCTTGCGCTTCTTCCTCGTGCCGGGGGGCTTGTTGGCTGCTGTGATACAGCCCTTATTCCCCAGCACGTGGTTGCTCTTTTTGCCGAGCTCTGCGCAGTGGAAGCAGCTGGGCTCCTCCGCGCAGTCGGCGGCCTTGTGCCCCGGCTTCCCGCAACGGAAGCAATTCCCGCTACGGTCTATCGGGGACTGGCAGCTCGATGCCAGGTGGCCGGTGTCTAGACAACGGTAGCACCGCTTTGGCCTCGCGGCCAGCAGCACCACCCTTGTCAAGACCCATCCCACCTGCAGCCGCCTAGAAGCAAGTAACTTCTTGGCGGCAGCCGTGGGGACGTGGAGCCACACGCTCCGTGCGCCCCTGGGGCCCACCGTAATTCTGCCCGACCGGATGTCGGTGGCCGGGCAGCCGCCTTCTTTTGCCGCCGCCTTGGTGACATCGGCGGCGGTCGCCGCGTCGTCTAAACCAGCGACGAGCAGCTCCACTCTTTGGACAGGGCGAGCGATCCTTACTGCGTCCCTGTCGAGGACCTCCCTCATTCTATTGGCGAGGGCGTCCGCCTTCTGCTGGGCGTCCTCTCCGGTTACCTCCAGTATCCGGGCGCCCGTCTTCGCCAGCCGGTATCGGACCTTGTTGTTCTGGTAGATACCTACCTCTTGAAGGTCGATCCGGCTTGTCACCTCCTTAAGTATGGAAGCGTACGTCACGTTCTGGTCTACCGCCTTCTCCAGCGTGAGAGTGATGGCGGCTGACTTGAGCGGACGCAGCTTCCTCTTCCTCTTCTTCTTCTTAGGGGCGGCTGTAGATGGTGTAGCCGCCCCCTTCTTCTTCTTACCCTTTGGACCCACCGTGGTCCAAGGGGTCTCTGTACGGGAGGAGCCGGTGTTCGCTCCCCCTTGTGCCACCTCCTGAGCGGCCATTGAGGGCCGCTTCTTCCTTTTCGTGGCCTTTTTAGGCCTGGGCACCGTGGGTGCAGCAGTGGCCTCTAGTGGCGCCAATGCAGCAACTGACGGTTGGGACTTCTTCTTTGCCGGTTTCCCTTTCGCCTTCTGCTGAGGGGGTCCCGGCATTTCTTCCTCGATCGGCCTTTTGTCAGACGCCAACGAGGGTCTCCGTCTCGGCTCGGGCAGGAGACGGTCCTCCAACCCAGCGAGTCTGGCGTTGAGCATATTGCCAAAGGTCTCCACGTTTGCACGGGAGACCTCGGCCAATAGCTCACGCACGTCACCTCCTGCAGGCTGGAAAGTCTGTCTGCGCAACTCGTCGAGCTCGTGGCGTAACTTCGCCACTTGCCCTTCGAGCCGCGCATTCTGGGCCTCCAGCCTCTTGATCTCTTCCGTTGAGGAGCGATCTTTTACCTCGTCGAAGACCATTTTGATGGTTGCCACCGATTCTTTAAGGTACCTTACGTAGGTACCCTTAAGATTGGAGGACTTCGTGGCAACCATTTCAATGGTCTTCAGCGAAGTCTCCATCGTTTTCATTAGATCAGCGCCTGTCCGCTCCAAAGCCTCTTCTCGCGAAGGAGAAGAAACGGGGAGACCGGAGTGGGAGGGAGTGGAGCTGATGGTCGCTCGCGTATTCCTCGCCTCCCGCGCTGCTTCCGCGATCTCTTCTTCGGTATGTAGCCGAAGGGCCTCTTCCTTTTGCCGATTATAGTCGGCCTGCGTCTTCGCCAGACCGACATATTGGCCGGTCGTTGGCGGGCGGCCGCGTCCTCTCTTAGGTTTAGGCATCGCCCCCTTGCTGAGAGGCGGCGCCATGTCATCGTCCGAGCGCCTCTTTCGGCGCGTCCTTTTAAGGAATGCGGGCAGGCCCTCGGAGTCCAGCGACATGCCAGACATTTCGCTGGAATCCGAGAACCAGTCCTCGCTCTCTAGTCCAGGAGTGTCTCGTCCGGGTATTCGAGTCGGGGGCGGCATGAGCACATCGCGTGTCTGCAGGACACGCGGAAGATCTTTGTCGCCCCCCAACTTCTTCTCAGTCCGTGGCTCCGCCGCCGGCGCGGTAATGGGCGCCGGCTTCGGGCTATCGCGCTTCTTTGCGCCGTCGTCTCCTCCTAACGCCGCCAAAATGGCCTTCTGCCTCGCCGCCTTAGCGGCCTCCGATTCCTTCAACGCAGTTTGTGCCGCCCCCGTATACGTGCGGCAGACACCCTCTTTCGAGGGTGTGCGGGATTCTCCGGCCCCTGAGGGACCGGGACCCGCCCGGGGAGTATTTTTCAAAATGCGTTCTTCCATCTTAAATCTCCGACACCCCGGGTCGCGGGCCCGTTCTTCATACTGCGGGCGCAGCCAAACACACACGACAATCACTCACACAAACACACGCCATACCGGCGTTCAGCCACCCCTCCCGTGTCACCGTGAAAAAGCTCACGATGGCACGGGGGAGGTGCCCAGGGACACGACGTGGACGGACCGGTATCGCCCCCTAAGGGGGGCTACCATACAACAAACGTGATTTTTCAAACTTTTTTTCTCGGTAATATCAATGATGACAACATGGTAAGTACTTGAAATGTACACAAAATACTCAGCTGAATTTATACTTTACTAATTAATAATAAAATTTAAATAAAATAAATAACTAAGGGAGCCCCCTAATCCCATACAAAAAACACAATTTTTTACTACTTTTGCTCTATAATGGTACGGAACCCTTCGAGCGCGAGTCCAACTCGCATTTGTAGATTTTTTCTTTGTTTTTATGGTAAAAAGCCAGTGAATGGAAACATTAATATTTATATTTAAACAAAATATAATTTACAGCACATAAAGTCTTATAAAAAAACGTGTAAATACGTAAATGGGTTAAAAAATATATAGCGCTGATGAAATACATAATCACGTACCTACAATGGTTTTTTTTTCAGAAAAATTATACAACGAGTACAAAGAAATAAGAGCACTGCTTCGCTACGAATTGTTTTACGTCAAGGAACAAGAACAAATTGTGAGTTCTCAAGATAATTTATCTAAAGCTTTTGAGACTGTTTCTATACCAATTCTTCTTAAAAAAAAAACTGGAACGCGCCGGTATTCGAGGTACTGTTCTAAATCTTTTCAAATCTTACTTAACCGGAAGATTGCAGAGTGTTATTATTGGGGGTCAAACTAGTGATTATCAACAAATCGTATTTGGCGACCCCCAAGGAAGCGTTCTCGGCCCAACTCTCTTCTAAATCTATATAAACGAGCTTTGTAACATGTCTATTCCAAACCGTAAAATAATCTCATATGCTGATGACACGGCACTCATCGTATAATATGGCCTTACGTGGGATGACGTACGCCAGTCGGCTGAATTTGCCCTTAAATCCGTCATAAAATGGCTAATTGCAAATCTCCTTACCCTAAATTTGTTTAAAAGCAAATACTTACGTTCGCCTCTAAGACGACATTACTTCCACCGTCTTCATTCTTAATTATTCTTGCCCATTGCTTATCTGATTGTAATGAAAATGTACCTGCACTCCATTAAAAAGGGTTACAACAATCAAGTACCTATTCTTGATCATACGGCATACCTAACCACTACCTAACCATGTCTTGGAAGAATCAGATCGACGCTGTATGTTCTAGAATTAGAAAATTAGTTTGTCTTCAAATCGCTTAGACTGATTCTGGATCTCAAGAAACTAAGAATGATTTATTACGCCTTGGTTCAATCTGTCACTTCTTACTGCATTACCTCATGGGGTGGAGCTCCAAACTATTACGATAAGAAAGGGCCAATCGGGCTGTACTTAAAACTCTAGCTAATAAACCATACAGATTCCCAACTAAAGAGCTGTATGCTCTGTGCCAAGTGCCCTCAGTTAGGCAATTATTTATATTTAAAACAATTATTATGAGAAAACATACTGAAATTTCCTTTAATCCATCTACTAGTTCTAGAAAGCATCGATCTGATTTAGTTTGTCCTATCCTCCCTAGAAAAACAACGATTGCAAGCCGGCATTATCCTATATCAGCTCAAAATTGTACAATACAAACCGAAAGTGCAAGAAAAAAATTCTAGAGTGGCTGACCTCACTTTCGTATGAGGAAACGGAAGACCTAACTAAAACTGTAACATAAACGCAATATATTAATTAGTACGGGAGCCCTAGAACATTTTTTTTTGTGATTACTAACAAGGCTAATTTTCCGTGAGTGGCTTCATTTTGATGAGACGCCCAGCAATTTTCTCTTCGAAAATTCTCGAAAGTGGTAGCTAATAAAGGACAAAAGATGTCGATTTGATGATCCTAAAATTACTAACAGTGGTTTAGTGTTTAATCTAAAGATAATTATCTCAATGATAGGAAAACACCTTTGTCCTACAAAATATATGGTTTGATCAAAGAGTTCCCCCACTTTCAACATGTATCGATGACGAGTCAATTTTTTTTATTACTAACCAGCTGATATTTTGTATATTAATTGGCTAATATTTATATAGTTCAACGGTCATATTGTCCCCCAAATACCGTGGCACGTCATCCCGGTCCCACGCTCAAAAGTTGTTAATACCATGAGATTATTTTTCTCATTACTAACTGTAGGACAAAAATATTACGATTCGACGACCGGACCTCTGTGGCTCAGTTGGTGGGCTGTCGGGAGCTCAAGCCGGGGGTCACGGGTTCGAATCCCGCCGACGGAACAAAAAAGTTTTGAAAGTTCCTGGGTCATGGGTGTGTATTAGTGTATCATAATATAATAAAAATCTTAAATAATATAAATGTATAGTTTAAAACTATTAAATATATTTCCCTTGTCTGGTACCCGTCCATAGATATTATTATTATTATTACATAATAGCTTAGTGTATTCTCTGCCCAAATAAAGCAATGTCCTACAAAAAAAAGCGGCCAAGTGCGAGTTGGACTCGCCCATGGAGGGTTCCGCAGCAGCAATAAGGTTTATTTTTATGAAATTAAAATATTTTTGATTTATTTTTATATTTCAGTCGATTTAATGAAATTTAGATTAAGGTTTACTATTTATGACGTATAAAAAAAACTACTGGCTAGATCTCGTTCAAACCAATTTTCGTTGGTAGTTTTTATAGTAATCTACATCATATATTTTTTTTAGAATTATCATGCCTCTACTTTAGAAATTAGAGGGGGGGGGACACACATTTTTCCACTTTGGAAGAGTCTCTCTCGCAAACTATTCAGGTTAGAAAAAAATGATATGAGAAACCTCAATATGATTTTTGGAGACCTATCCATAGATACCCCACACGCATAGGTTAGATGAAAAAAAAATTTTTTTGTTTCAGTTGTACCTATGGGGACCCCTAAAATTTTTAATATTTTTTCCATTTTTGCATCAAAATCTTAATGCGGTTTACAGATTATATCTGCTTACCAAGTTTCAATAGTATAGCTCTAATAGTTTCGGAGAAAAGTGGCTGTGACATACGGACGGACGGACAGACAGACAGACAGACAGACAGACATGACGAATCTATAAGGGTTCCTTTTTTGCCATTTTGGCTACGGAACCCTAAAAACAGGTATGTATCGCTAGTCCGACAAAAATTCTCATTTTTCGTTTTCCTATTTGTAACTAAGATACGGTACACATTTTTTTAGGGTTCCGTACCCAAAGGGTAAAAACGGGACCCTATTACTAAGACTTCGTTGTCTGTCCGTCTGTCTTGTCTGTCTGTCTCCAAGATGTAACTTAAGGGCCCGGGTTACCCTCGAAATTTTCATACATTCTTAATACCAAAATCATTTTCTCATACGAAAATATTTAACATGTTTGAGTTATTTTTCAGCTTAAGATAGTAATTACCTAGGGTCCTGAACAATTTTTTTTTACAAAATATTTAAATACTAAAAAAAAAAATTTTTGTGTTTAAATATTTTTTAGTAAATTTACTACTAAATATTTAAACACCAAAAAATAGACAAAAACACTAAAAAATATATAAATAAATAGTAAATTTACTACAAAATATTTAAATAATAAAAAATATTTTTTAAAGTTTAAATATTTTGTAGTAAATTTACTATTTATTTATATATTTTTTTGTGTTTTTGTCTATTTTTTGGTGTTTAAATATTTAGTAGTAAATTTACAAAAAATTATTTAAACACAAAATTTTTTTTTTTAGTATTTAAATATTTTGTAAACAAAATTTGTTCAGGACCCTAGGTAATTACTATCTTAAGCTGAAAAATAACTCAAACATGTTAAATATTTTCGCATGAGAAAATGATTTTGGTATTAAGAATGTATGAAAATTTCGAGGGTAACCCGGGCCCTTAAGAACGGTAATAGCTAGAGGGTTGAAATTTTCACAGATTGTGTATATATATCTGTTGCCGCTATAATAACAAATACTAAAAACAAAATAAAATTGATATTTAAGGGGGCTTCCATACAATAAACGTAATTTTTGGGCCTTTTTTGCTCTAAATAATGGCAATAGGTAGGTACTTGAATTCTCAAAATCCTTAGTTATAAATGTGTATTTTAATATTTAATAATAATAATATTAAAAGAAAATAAAAACTACTAATAATTTTGGGCCTTAGTTGCTCCGAATAAAGATCTTATTTATTTAAAAAATTAAGAGGGGCTCCCATACAAAAACCCATGCAAAAAATGTTAATCACTGCTGCAGTATGCATGTTACGCGCAGTGCATAACATACATTAGGGCTTAGGCCACAATAAAAATGAAATAATAATATTATGTATTCTGTACACACATTCATTTTATTATATTCTAAACTTAAATGACTAGTCCATAAGTTTTTAATTTTATTGTAATTTTTAATTAAATTTTTTATAGTAATTTATTACGTATACACTGATGTTAAATTCATTTTTGCAAAGATGTGATTAATTTTATTTTAGGTATACATTTTTTTGACAAATTCTTATTTTATTATTTTATTTATATACATAATTTTAACTTTACAATTTTAATTGAATTTTTTATTGCTAAATCAAATTTGGAATGTATTGTAATTTTTATGTAATGACTAATGATAAATGATAATGTAACGAAATTTTTAAAAAATACGGTAACGAATACAGAGGTTTTGTTGCTTTATTTTCAACAAAGTGCATATATTATATAAAAAAAAAAAATGTGAATAATTACTTTTAATTCGAAACTACGTAGATAGATTAAGGTGCTTCAGACTCATTTGTTTTACTATATAAAGGTACTTTTTAGTGTGGACAAATGACAATTTCTCTTCGTTGATATATGGCAGGAGTTCGAAGCGGCACAGGAGTACTGCACTCGCAATGGACTGTTACACGAGAGTGGCACGGGCGTAAGTGCAGGTGCGGACGCTCGAGCGAGCGTACGTGCGGGCGCGCTGTGTTGGGCGGCGTTACCCGCACTGTGCACGCTACAGATCGCAGCGCAACTATTGTCTGAAGTGAGCGGTGTACCTCTAAATATTATGTAATTTTTAATATGTATTGCAATAATTGGGAATATAACTCAAAAGTCCGCCGACTTTTACGCGGAAAAAGGACGTGCTACTAGCACATACAATGAGCCTACACGTCATACCAAAATATTGACAGAAACGTTTATGGTTAAAAGAAGTGTTCAATCATTTAAATTAGTAATAATAATTAATTTATTATCAGTATCTTTTTGTGTCATAATTATAATATTAATATTAGTGTGGATGTCTGTAATTATTTCTATTATCATTACATTAAGTATTAATTGCATTTATTTCTCATTTGTGCGTATAGCAGCGGGCATGGTCGCACAAGGAGGCGTTGAGACTGGTTCAGGCGCGGGCGGAGGCGGCGCGCGCTCACCCCTACTGCCTCAGCCTGGAGGCGGCCGCCAACTGCCTTCGCGGACTCCTTGACGCCGGCGCACTCACCCGGATTGACAGGTGAGACAACGCGGCCTCACAGAAAATTGGTGGCAAACAATGTTGAGTTGAGTGAGGGAGATACCGCAGCTCGGCCTTGGCGGGAAGAGGAACAATAATGTGTAAGTGACAATTAATATAATGTCATGAAGCGTGCATGAAGCGATGAGCATAAAATTGATAGGTTCTTTTTTATTAGTCTTTTTTACTCACGAGTCACGACTCACGTTTGACGTAAGACTTTATTAAAAATGTATGTTTCCTTTTTGTTTCAGTCAAGAAGAAGCCTACGAAGTTCACCTAACAAAACTACACGACACTTTAGATTTAGTGAACTCTCTAATACCAAAAATTAGTTTAGATTTCGGAGCTAACAATTCCGTTATAGTCAGCCATAAAACAGTTAGTTCTAAATTGTGAAATACCTCCTGCTATTATTGAAATGAGCCATTTGCTACCGATCTGTACTTGTGCAATAGAAACGCGCCTTTTACATGGGGTGATTTTTTTAAAGACTGCAGAATGAATACACTTCTGAATTCGAGCAACATTTTTAAAATATCGGCTTTCCTTCTTGTTTGTATGCAGAAGTGTATTTGTTTGACAAAATCTTGGAACGTAGTAAAAATCAATCTGTATAGTCGAACTGTAACAAGGTAATTTAGTGGATGATACCCCAGGGTCCTAATATTATAATATTCAAATGAGTATCGTTTTAATACCTCGATCGTGGGAATCGTAGACAATACATCAATCAAATTGTTATGCGGCACCTGAGTACCACTTGGGGTTTGATGAGTTAAAGTATTATTTTTATTACTATCAGTACCCCGATTTTGCTATTTTAACCCAGCATCAATACAGCTTTGATTCAGTCCGGATCCGATCGAGCACCAAAATAGCATTCTACGAGAATACTGTTTGTCAAACAAACGTCCAATGACGGATTTATGAAGAAGCGTCGCGCTTTTTATGCTTTTATATTATTACACGTGAAATACCATTTTGTAAATTTGTTAAACCGAGACAGCGTTAAAACCATACCGAAGCTGTAGTCACGCTGGATTACAATAGAATCGGGGCACATAAAAATATATTATTTAATTGAATACTGTTGTAAGCAAGCTCATGTGGCAAAAATGCCAAAGACATGAACCACAGGATAATAATTATTATAATTATTTTTTAATTCTGTTCAAATTTTATATTTTTTGTTATACAACAACAGTATTATCAAAATTTTATTGGACCAAACAGTAGGTACATTATTGTCAGTATTTTTTATGAAGACAAAATAGAATTGTGTTATTGAATTTATTTATTTAAATATTGTTTCTTAAGGGCCCGGGTTACCCTCGAAATTTTCATACATTCTTAATACCAAAATCATTTTCTCATACGAAAATA
Organism: Plebejus argus; assembly: GCA_905404155.3. NCBI lineage: Eukaryota > Metazoa > Arthropoda > Insecta > Lepidoptera > Lycaenidae > Plebejus > Plebejus argus. The sequence continues at coordinate 6,695,001 of FR989930.1, forward strand.
TTTAACATGATTGAGTTATTTTTCAGCTTAAGATAGTAATTACCTAGGGTCCTGAACAATTTTTTTTTACAAAATATTTAAATACTAAAAAAAAAAATTTTTGTGTTAAAATATTTTTTAATAAATTTACTACTAAATATTTAAACACCAAAAAATAGACAAAAACACTAAAAAATATATAAATAAATAGTAAATTTACTACAAAATATTTAAATAATAAAAAATATTTTTTAAAGTTTAAATATTTTGTAGTAAATTTACTATTTATTTATATATTTTTTAGTGTTTTTGTCTATTTTTTGGTGTTTAAATATTTAGTAGTACATTTACTAAAAAATATTTAAACAAAAAATTTTTTTTTAGTATTTAAATATTTTGTAAAAAAAAATTGTTCAGGACCCTAGGTAATTACTATCTTAAGCTAAAAAATAACTCAAACATGTTAAATATTTTCGCATGAGAAAATGATTTTGGTATTAAGAATGTATGAAAATTTCGAGGGTAACCCGGGCCCTTAAGTTTAAGATGTAACAAACGCTTTTAAGCATTTTGCAATGGATCAGTAATGTAAGGCTAGTCGAATTCCAATAAAATATAAGGTAGGTACAAGATTGATTCAATTTGTTTTACTTATCTGGCGTAAACCGTATCCAATACAAATAAAACGTTGCTCCATATTCCAACATTTATTACAAAACAAGGTTCTGTACAATGAGACGAACTATATTACAATATGAAACATTTTACCATGAACGAAACATACGATATTATCAAGGTACTTATTTGACAATCGGTATATTTTCAGGATCATTATTATAATTATAAATTTTATAAAATAACATTGGCTACTTCTGAAAGTTTTGTGCATTAGATGTGCTAGAAACAACTAGGGTTCAAGTTTCAAAGAAAAAATAATCACATTAGGGGCCGCGCAGACAGATAAAGGCGCAGCGGAGTGAAAATCCCTTTTTAATTTGAAACAATTTATTTCAGTAATATTTAGGCTTCGGTCAAACCTACGCGTCAGTAACGCGGGACGCGGGACGGGAGCGTCTGCAACGAGAAACTGGTGTGCTGGGTGTGCACACCTGCGCGACTAAGGTGCGAACCGTAGATTATTCCCGCTCTGCCGACGCGAACGTCCCGCGTTGCAGACGCTCCCGCTTCGCAGTCGCTTTGGTCGCGTAGGTTTGGTCGAAGCTTTAAGTAGATTGTTGGAAACCCTAATCAAATATATATATATATAATAGTCGCTGTAAACATGTATGCTCTGTCTGCTCTTACCCTTACAAGTCTTTGATGTCTGTCCTTTTCAGTCAGATGTTTCCTTGTAAAAAGACTGTTCATTTACAAATTATGTTATTAGCCGTGACGGTTTTATTATTTACAAGTCGCAGAGTTAATGCCGCTACTAACTATAGAAAAAAGAGAGATAGTCCTTACATATTATATTAACAGAAAGTCAAATTATTATTATCTATACATATAATAAAATCGTAGGAATGTCAATTCTGTACATTGAATATTTTTGAAAAATAATACTTGGGACGTGATCTACAATCGATATAGAAGCCAAAAATATAGTTTTTAGAATTTTTGTCTGTTTGTCTGTTTGTCTGTTTGTCTGTATGTATGTCCGGGATAAACTCAGAAAGTACTGAATGGATTTACTTCAAATTTTGCACGAATATTTTATAGAGGTCGGGTCAACACATAGGCTATATATTATGACGATATCACCTAGGGGGGGGGAGGGGCTCAAGTTTCAATATTTTTAGTTTTTTGCTCATATCGCTAAAACGGTGCGTTGTAGAGAAAAAATGTCCTGTACGTGATGAAAGCCCATAAAATTTCCTACAAATTTCTCCTTCACACTTTGTATCTATCTTCACTCCTTGCCATGCTATGAGCTTTTGTCTATCTTTTCTATACAAATTTCGAGTGTCGTTTGATTAACATGCTGGGAGCTTTGGCATCAGTCTTTTCTTGGGGGGGGGGGGCTTCGCCCCCCCCTCCCCAAATTTTGCTTCAAACAAAGCGGTGTTGCGGCGTTATACATCTTTTTTAAGAACAAAGTTAAAAACTATACTACACATACGGTTTTCCAGTGTCGTTTGTTACCCCCCCCCCCCCCCCCTTATTCCTCATGAAACCTCATGAACAAACTAAGTCATCTATACATATTGTAATAAAATCGTAAGAAAGTCAATTCTGTACATTGAATATTTTTGAAAAATAATACTTGGGACGTGATCTACTATACTAACGCGGACGAAGTCGCGGGCAACAGCTAGTCATGTATATTTTGCTATCGTCCAAGCCTAGTTTACGAAGTTAGTCACAAAACTTCATAATGAAGTCAGCAACGTTTATAAAATTTTGTGAGTATTATTTAATCATAGTTCGGACTATGATATTTATTTTAACTATGATATTTGATTATTATAATTATTTGCTACGTTTTTGTATATTATTGCTCAGTTTGAAAAAGTATAATATTATATTTTAACAAATTAGAACACGGTAACTAAGAAACACACGCGCCTTGAGTCCTAAAAGTAAATAACAATTTAGGACGGAATTCAAACCAAAACATCTATACATACAACGTGAAATTTTAGTGGTTGTTTTCCCGCAGCAGAACGATTTACCTATAGTAGTACTATCGAACCATGCATGTTATTTTTTGAAAATACAAAATATTTTGTATGACGTACTATGTCGAAACTTTATGTCGATACGCGCGAGTTACTATGGACCCGACCGAATTTTTTTTTTGATTTGAACAAAAAGAACTTTACAAATCTATTGTACTACTAAGATAGAATCATTTTACTGCGGGAAAACAACCATTATGTACACACTGTATAATAAAACTGTAGAAATCTATTTATATGCTAGAAGTTAAACCTTTTGAACATGTCTTTTATATTAAAAATATATATAAAAAAACTATAATGATTCCATTAATTGAATCCCAAAGAAACACACAAAGTTGTTATCGTGAAAGTAGACCACATAAAGATTAGTAACTAAATTAGTGCTAGTTTTCTTAAAAAAAAAAAAACGAAATCGCGACTAAATTAATTAAAATACTTTAATTATTTTGGGTAATTTTAATTTCATTGTTTCAGAGATCACAGCATTCAATAAAATTATGCAGTCCGCTTACCTCTATCCTCACTCTTAGGCGATCTACTTATGAATATAGTCAAATAACAGAGAGATATCCGTTCATTGACTTATTATTGCTTGTCTTTCACTCACACAAGAAAATAGTAATAAGAATTTCCACGCATGCGTAATGTGATTTATGTGCGTGTGTAGAGGACACAAAGAGCAGTAGGTCAATGGACGAGTTTCTCTCTATTCTGCGACCAGACTTATTCTAAATCCTACACTTTCTAAAAATGTATAATGTGTGATGCATATAACTTCACGATATACATATATTCGTAAGCTATTGATATTTGGCATCTTTCAATATTGTAAGTAGAAACAGAAATACACTGTTTCTTAGTAAACACTGTGTAGTGTTTGCGCGAGGCAACATGGCTTCTGTGCGTTCCGTTGTCAGAACAAGTCACAACTCACAACACAACTTTCTTGTGAGAATAAAATTGTTCAATGTATAGCGACAGCTACATATTATGCCTAGATGGTTTTTGAAAAAAAAATACGTTCGTTTCTGAAATCAATAGCGATTAAAAAAACTACTTTTATTATCTTTAATAAATTACTACACTCTCAGGGTTCTTTGAATTATACGAGAAGTTGCTATTGTAATATACATACTTAGGTATGTATCTAACGTGTGATTAAAAAAGAAGGCCTAAATTTTGTCATTGCTTGAGTATTCTGTTTATGTAAGTATATTCTATTAAGAAACGGTAGGTATAGTCTAATACTGACAGGCCGCTAAAAGCTAGTTTTAAATAGATGTGATTGACAATATAACATATTATTATTATGTTGTACACACACACTGTTCTGTTTGTAGAGATGTTAACAAACTGTATAATTGTATGTGTTTTATTTCCTGCGCATCAGACAAAGACAAACACACAGGTTTAGGACGCATATTTTATTAGTGAGGCCGGTAAACAACTGCCGCCGAGGGTACAGTGTACGCTTCAAGCGAACACTGGTTTACGTAAACACTCAACGCGTACACGCAGCGAATTGGAACGGCGAATTGATGTGTGCGTGCGTGACTTTGCACACAACAGTAACCAGGCGAGACCACACTACGCACTCAAAAATTTTAATTACTTAAGTTTAATTTAATGCAGATTTTTACTTATACTCCTTACATTTTCTGTCAAACTCTTCATCGTATTAAAGTTAAGTAATTATTATTAAATGCCTCCGAGTTCGGCGGTATAGACCTAGTGCCTTAGCGTGTGGTTGATGAACACAGATCGTATCTCCATGGGGCAGAGCGCCAGCTCGCCGCCCGGCAGCGGCGCGCGCACGTGCACGAACGTCAACGAGCTGTCGAATACCTGATCTGCCGCCACGTCCACGATGTCCGATAGACGGATCTGAAAATTTTCATATTGTTAAGATAGTTATTGAGAAAAGTATCTAAGGCCGGTATAAATAGTCAGTACTCAAGATGCATCTCGGTCTCAAGACACGGTTCAGGCTCTGTGATTGGTTGGCTGTCAAAATTTGGACCAATCACAGAGCCAAACCGCGTCTTGAGAGCGGGTCGCATCTTAAGTACTGACTATTTATACCGGCCTTAGTTGTTTAAAAAACGGACGTTTAATTTTTCATATATATTTTTTTTTTATATTTATTGCATTCGATATTTCATATTTTTTGGCCATTTGACTAATATTTTTAACCGACTTCAAAAAAAGGAGGTTATCAATTCGACGCGTATGTATGTAATATTTCCAGAACTGCCCAGTTTTTGTATATGTTAGTCTATATCAGCGTCTGAACAAATCTGCCAAATTTCAAGTGTATATATGTATGTATGTACTATGTATGCAAGTATGACGTATGTATATATGTATGTATGTATGTATGTTTTTATGTTTGTGCACGCATATCTCCGGAAGTACAAGTCCGATTTAAGTGATTCTTCTTTTATTGTACTAGGTATTGTTAAACTTAGGGAATAGTGCAAGTTTCATCAAAATCGGTTCAGTAGTTTTAGAGATAGCAAGTCTTAACTCTCAATTACTTACAATTTTGAAGTCGGTTTTATCTTTTAAAAATACAGTTATTTAAAATGAATGCATTAGATATGCATTGCGTATGTGAGTACCTTCTCGATTTCTATAACAAAGGATTAAATTTTGAAAGACAGTAAAATGCCGTGTACCTGTCCGTCGCCAGCGGGGAACGACTTAGAAATTTCTTTGTTGACGAAACAAGAGTCGAACTGCACTCTTTGGAACGTCATTCCTACTCCTTGCATGAGGACGCCGTCTTTGGTCTAAGGAAAGAGAAAAATATAATTAATAAATTATTACTCTTTTAGCCTTTATATGTCTAATAAGTATTTATTTTCTGCTTTAATATTTTGTTATCTCATAAAATATAATAAAAAACTGAACAAGACTATTTTATTCGAAACTAAAAATAAGAATAATGTACCACCGAGGAAATTGATTCATAGGCAGATGACGGACCTACGTCATTTGGTCGGATTATGTCAATTTAATATTGTCGTGATCTGTCGGCACTCGGCTGGGTTTGACGTAACGCGACCAATTTAGGTAGGTCCGCCAACTGCCTAGGAATCGACTTATCTGATAGTACCTTGCCGCTGACGTGCGCGTTGGCGGCCGCAAGCACGATGTCTGCGGCGGCGGTGCGGGCGCGCGCGTGGTGCGGGCGCGGCGAGCCCTCGTCCGCGGCGTGCAGCAGCGCCAGCGCCGGCGACAGCTGCTGCTGCTGCGACACGTGCGCGCCCGCCGACAGCAGGCCGAACGCGTGGTCCAGGGAACGCTGTGAAATATATTACTAGACGTTTCGCATTCAACAAGACGTAATTTTTCGGAGCTGTACATTTTCTTGCAAAAAAAGTTATTTGTGTCCCTTCCCGTGGTCTACATCTGTGCCAAATTACATAAAAAATAGATTTTACATGTTAGAATACATTTAGGCAATTTGTCAATAAATAATACAAAACAGAAAATAATGTGGACAGTTATAGGTTAAAGTAACCAACACCAAATAAATAGAAAGAAAATAATAATAATTAGCGAGGCCATATTGTAGTTTTAGGCATGATGACAGTAAGTAAATTTCATTGAAATAATTTGTGTGTCTAAAGTATCTAAATGCTTGATTATAAAACACTGGTTCTTTTTTTATTTTACATCAAGATTAATATTTTATTGATAAAATAAAATCACTAAATATGACAATCCGCCATGAAATGTTGAACACCAATCAGAGCGCGTGACGTCACGTTAGAGCACTTTTGACATTGACGTTTGAGTTATTTCTCTTTTACCACAGACATTTTTTTTAAATCGTCCCGGTCGGGACAGGCAAAGGGATTACCACAGACAATAATTCTTCTTCTTCTTTACAAATGGCCTCCCTTGAGGAATAGCCAGTGTCAGTAGTTCGGTGACGTAGAAAAGAAAGACTTTTGTTGTCCGTGGTGAAAACTTTGCATTTCAAATTAATACTGGCGTTTGTGAAAGTACAAGGTAGAGAAAGACGTTAAAAGCCGGGTACAAAAGTTCAAGTCACTACTCGTGAATCAGTTCCTTATTATAATAAATCTGAAACAATACAAAACATGCAAAAAATTAGTTTGTTAGTATACTGTCGAATGATTCCTATACAGCTGTCACTTGTCAGCTGTACTCTAGAGTGACGTCACAAGTGACGCCATGACACCTTGAAGTGTTTTGGTGCAAATTTTAAATTTATGATTTAAAAACTAATTTTTGTATACTAAACCATAATTTTTAGCAGAAATATTATGTTTGTTGTAATCAATATATATTTCCGAGTATTATAGAACAGTTTCTCAAAATTTGTCATCATGCCTATTATAATTAAAGAGGAATATCAAGATTGTTTTGTACCACACAGGGCGTGGCGCTCTTTTCGACTATCAGCCTGAAGGTGTGTCTCGTGCGCACGTTGTCCAACACTCCCTGGTTGAGGCCGCGGTTGTCGTCGCGACTCAGTCTTCTGTCTTGCATTATCTACAACAAATAATAATAATTTAATAATATTTAAGGTCCAGAGTCTACTCTCAAAGTAGCGAGCTAGTAGAACTAGAAGTAAATATTATGTAGATGTGTAACAAAGACAGCCCTATACGACATGTACGCTTCTCGCGTTTCCTGGTGTGACAGAGACAAATCTCGCTTGGGAGTGAAAGAAACAGCACTAACCTCAATCTGTCCAGGCTGCAGAGCCGCCATGCCGAGCGGCGTGGAGGTGAGTACGGTGAGGCGCGTCCGTTCATCCTCGATGTACGCGGCCGCCGGCAGCGGGTAGAAGTTGGCTTGTAGCGGCAGCTTGTCGAAGTACCGCCGTTTGATCATCTACCGAACCATATTTAATGATAAAAAAATATATCAACCGCACATATAACTTTCTATTTTTTAAGGCCGCCGTTTTAAAAATTCAAGTATCGAAGTTTGAATTAGTTTTATTCGAATACTCTATTTATTTATTAACATATTATAACACATATATTATTAACATATTTTTGTAATGAAGCTGTGTCATTTTAATAATAATCAACGCATAATTTGTACAACATAAATGCAATTGCTGGAAGACATAATAATATAGTAGGTAATCTTTTATTTAATCATGTTTTAGACAGTCTATATAATATACTCTGTCTTCAAAGTGCGACTTTCAAAATATATCAGTCCCAAGTCCCAGCATACCTGCATGCCGTTAACGTCGGTATAGAAGACGTCGCCGTTAGCGATGTGCGTGGAGAGCCGCATGGCGATCTCTAGGTCGTCGACCGCGGGGTCTATCAGCAGCGTGTTGCTCACCTCCACCTCCGTCTGCGGCAGCGCCGGGTTGTTGTATACTGATAACTGGAAAAGACACGGGTATGAAATCCCTAAAAATCGGCCAAGTGCGAGTCGGATTCGCGCATAAAGGGGCAACAAATATACACAATCTGTAAATTTGGGTACGGAACCCTAAAAATTTTAGTCTTCGTAAAGCTGATCGCAAAAAAAACGGCGCGTACGGTGCGAGGTTTTACATCATACATATTATGTATAAAACATCAAATACTAAAATGCGGCGCGTACGGCGCCTGCTTGCTGATACATGTGCGACCACCTTAAAGTTGGTCCTACGACATTTGGTCGGGCCATATCACTTCAATTTTAATAGTAATCTTTCGGTTGGGTTTGAAATAACGCTACTAAATTACGTAGGTCCGTGTCATCGAATTAAAAATATATGAAAAATACTACTACCTACGAATATATTATACATAATATGTAACAATAAACAATGATATTATAACAATAAAAAAAACGCAGTAAAAACAAACCGAGAGCAGTATATCAGCGGTCTTGGGTCCCACTAGGGCGGTGTACATGGTGGCCTTGAAGGGTCCCTCAGTGACGATCATCTCGGGGAAGGGCTCCGGACGGAAGTTCTGCGCCGGACCGTCCGGCATGAACAGGTAAGCGCCGCTGTTGTTGTCGCGCGTCTTCTGCGTATCGTACCTGCGACAAGCACACAGTTTAAGGCTGATTTTCCTGTCATGCTGACCGCTCGCTGACCGTCGGCGCCCATTTTTTTTTTTTTTTTAAAGAAGGCAGGTCGCTGTAGCCCTGACGTTACTGCGACCCATAAGGATCTATTGTGACTCCTTCGCATTAGAGTATCATCCCCAGCCCAATACTGCTCATAAATTGAACGATGTGGTTGGGGTTGGTGTCACGAATTTCCTCTGTGGATGAGTATTCGTGGCGACCAAGATGCCTGTTTCTGCTCTGTAGTAGAGCAGGACAGTTGAGGAGAAGGTGAATAGGTGTCTCATCCTCCTCCTCACAGAATCTGCAAGTCGTTATGCTACAAATACCCATTCTGTTTAGGTGTTTGTTGAGCTTGCAGTGCTCAGTTAGGCTTCTGGTAAGAATTCTTAATTGGTTCCTACCCAAGGTGAGCACTAATTCTGATAGTTTCTTGTTGAAGCCAGGGATTAGTGCCTTGGAGTGTTCAAGGCCAGGGGTCTCAGCCCATTGCTTCCTGCTTAGACTGTGACCCCATTCCTTGAGCACTTGCTTTGTGGTACTGGGAGGTAATACCACAGACTGGTTCCGGGCCATATATGAGACTCTCGGCCCCAAGCCTAGCCAGTTCGTCAGCGGTTTCATTGCCGGGGACGTTACTGTGGCCCGGGACCCATACTAGGCGGATGTTGTTGTTCCTGCCCAGCATGTTTAACGTCTCAATGCATTCCAGAACCAATTTAGAGGAAACTTCTGCGACAGTCAGTGCTTTAAGTGCAGCTTGACTGTCGGAAAAGATAAAAACATTTTTATTGACTAGGCCCATCTCCAGGCTTTCTAGTGAGCAACCGAGAATAGCGAAGACTTCAGCCTGAAACACGGTTGCAAACTCACCCAAACAGGCGAATTTGCCTTTTGGTGGCCTGCCTCCGTAGAATCCGGCTCCCGCACGGTTGTCTTTCCTTGATCCATCCGTGAACCAAACTATATCGCTAGGGCGGACGTCGATTGGGATTTCTCTTTCCCAGTCCTCCCTGGAAGGTATAAATACCTGGTATTGCTTCGAAAAGCTATACACCTTAATCATGGCATCTGATGGCATGGCCATGACAGGTGATTCGCAGAGAGACATCTAGCTGTCGAAATGGGGTGGATACCCAATTCGTCCTGCCCGCCGTCCTGGCCCTGAGAGCCACCTTTTTGGCCTCCATCTGAACAAGCAGTGGAAGCGGAGTTAGGTTGATCAGAGCCTCGAGGGAAGCGGTGGGTGTCGACAAGAGTGCCCCCGTGATTATTAGACATGCCAGTCTCTGTACACTGTTTAGACTTTTGTTACAGTTTACTTGTTCAGCCTTTTTATGCCACACTACGCAGCCATATGTGGTAATCGGCCTCACTACGGCTGTATATAGCCATAGCATTGCCTTCGGCCGAATACCCCATTTAGAGCTGACAAGCTTCCAACAGGAACCCAGAGCACATCTAGCCTTTTTCGTAACATACTCGATGTGCTTATTCCAAGTGAGTCCTTTGTCTAAGATTACTCCTAAGTATTTGACTTCACTCGCAAACTTAATAGTTTTCCCGAAGAGTGTTGGGGGTCTTAGACCCTCCAACTTCCTCTTTTTGGTGAAAGGTATCAAGACCGTCTTGTCAGCATTTACTGATAGCTTGACCCTTCGGCGCCCATACCGAAATGTATGAAATATCAGCGCTGACCGCTATGCGTTATTCAAAAACACTTCCTACAAATTACGATTTCATACATCAGCGCCAACGGTGCGCACGCATTTAGAATGACAGGAAAATCAGTGTTCAGCAAATGAGCCGGTCTTTAATATGTATTATACAGGTGTAACAATACTAAGTGATAATACTTAGGGTGTGTATGGGTCCCCTATATAGAGTTCGAAGTGAAAGTAGCAGCGCTAAAAGAGAAACAATCAATAGGTATTTCAGATGTTTTAATAAATATTATTCTTTTTTTCTTTGTCATGCTAATAAAGGTGTTATTAGCATGACAAAGAAAGGTTCTTTCTGTAGAAGAAGAAACAAAGTGATGGATAAACAAAGGAGTCAGTAATTCTTTGGCATTTCTATTTGCATGTGCAAAAACACGCCTTTTATTTTTATTTTTTTATTATTGCATTGTCATTGGCTCTTAATTAATACGTATGAAAAGTTTCGAATTAACTAGATACTGGAGATAGGTTAGAAATGTGCTCAAAGATTCCGTTACATACATACATCCCTAGCTTATAAAAGCGTGTTCAAAATCTTACTGCACAAAGTCCATATGCACGGGCACGGTCTGGCCATCGGTGGTGACGAGCGCCTTCACGAGCCCCCCGCTGGTAGCGACGAGGCGCGCGCTGCCCGCTCCGCCACCCGCCCCGCTACCCGCCCCGCCAGCCGCTCCGCTCCCCGCCCACAGCGTCACGTCCTCCGCGAGCCGCCCGCTCGGCTGCTCCACCGCGAACATCTTGGGCAGGTCCACGTTGAGGTAGTCAGCGTTGTACACACGGACGCGCGAGTATGATGTGTACCTGTAACATTGCGTATGTGAGCCGTGTGGGTCGAGAGGTTTTTATTTTGTAAGGATACCAGCAATACAAACATTACAGCGATTATATTACTAATATACGATGATCCTAACAAGTACACCTTCATATGTGTTTTCTGCCTTTACACAACAGTTTTTTGGAATAATACTCGGAGTAGGTTCCTTGCACCAGGCACAGCATATTTTGATTTTACTCCAATGTCAAAGGAAATCAACCTGCTTTCGAACTGCAGAGCATAATGTGCACGCACAAATCACAATGCCGAAATGTGCTAATACTCTGGAGCAAACTGTTGCCAGCAGTGTTTCCGGACCAATACGACCTGCAAACATTCAAGAAGAGAGCGTATTCACTCTTATAAGGCCGACAACGCACCTGCAGCTCTTCGCATGTTGCGAGTGTCCACGGTAATTTCCATCAGGACCCGTTCAGTTGATCCGTTTGCTCATTTCCCCCTTATTTTACAAAAAAAAACTTATTTGGAACGTGAATTAATTTGTTCGATTGTGCGAAACATTGCTGTTGTTGAAACATTCAACGTTGAGAATTACGCATACGGCATAATATGCGCTCTAGTACTCTCTCTCTCTCTCTCACTCACTTGTTGATGCTCATGGCGTCCCGCAGCGAGACGGTGTAGACGGTGAGGGCGAGCGCGGTGACGGAGACGGGGAAGGAGAGCTGGAACTTGCCAGCTGCGAACCCAAGCCGCCGCTCGCCCGTCACCACCGGCGAGATCTGCGCCATCATCGGGTTGCCCTCGGGGTCGAACACCTGGGTTCGAAAATATTTATCTGGAGTTAAGGTTTTTATTATGTTCAGTTTTTGGTAAGACGCTTCGATGCACCTCGATTCGAAGTATAAACACTATAAACTGACCCTAAAGATCATTACTGAGGTTTTGACAGGAGTGTATGTTTTCTATTTGACGTTGGCAAATGCTAGAGAATAGATGAACTTCTGTAAAAATGTCATCAAATCAACAACTTTATTAAGCAAAAAAGGTGGCCTTTGCAGCAGCCAATAGCAGCGGTTTGTAGGGAGGGACATCGTTTGTCCAGCGTCACGGTAACGAGCGCCGGAATCTCAACACAACAGCATCTAGTTCACCATAGAATAGTCGCAGCGACACCATAGGCCACTGTTTTGAGACTCAAACAATTGAACGAGAATGCCGCGTCCTGCACTAACAACATCATTTCACGTTTGGTTAGAGCAGGACGCGGCATTCTCGTTCGATTGTTTGAGTCTCAAAACAGTGGCCTATGGTGTTGCTGCGACTATTCTATGGTGAACTTAGATGGTGTCGTGTTTGCTGTGAGGCCCAGATTCGGAAACTTCATCGCGCGAAGATTTCGCGCGATGAAGTTTCGGAATATGAAGAAATAAAAGCTCGCCGCGCTCGCCACCAATGACCGCAAGGTAAAGTTTCCGAGTTTTAGTCGAACGGGAATCGTAAATCTGCAGGACAGACACTCACCTCGACATGCGGGGAGGACACGTAGAGCGTGAGCACCTCGTGTCTCGTGAACAGCAGCGGGTTGTAGAGCGCGACGCGGCGCGACGGCGACAGCTCGTCCAGCGTCACGGTAACGCGCGACGGGATCTCGTCGTGACGCTGCCAGATGTCGTCCACCGTGAAGAAGATGTCCTCCGCCGTCTGGTCCTTGATCGCCGGCTGCTTGAGCAGGTAGTACGCCGCCTGCTGGATCGCCGACTGACTGTACTTGATCGCTGTTAGCATTCTGCAGAGAGAGAAAATGTTATAAGGAAAATAGAATGGGACAGAATTTAACATATTGTGGAATTGAGTTTCGATAATATGAAATAATAACCGCTTTTAAAGATCACATAAACGCAAGAATTTGGTGATTTCAATGCGCAAATTGGCACCAAACAAAACCAAGAAGAATATGTCATCGGAGAGTCATGGATATGGCAAAAGAAGTCCAAACGGGGAACTATTATTAGAGCTCCTTCTAGAACACAATTTAACACACCTCAACAGCATGTATAAGAAAAATCGCAAAAGGAAATGGACATGGATTTCACCAAATGGCAGCTACAAAAATGAGATTGACCACATCACAACAAGCTACCCCAAAGCTTTTACAGACACATCTGTAATAACAAAACTCAACTTTAACACCAACCACCGCATGGTAAGAAGCTCCCTACGAATAGAAGCACCAAAACGGTCAAGGAATCAATTAAGACCACCAAAAACAGATCTTGACAAAACAACTATAGGAAACATAACATCTTCGTTAGCTGACCTCAGTAAGTTAATCAGAATAGAGGACTCACCAAATGTCCTTACAAAATACCAAGAACTAGAAAAGAAATTAACCGGATTCCCAAAAACTAGCACAAATCGCATTAAATATAACCTGTCCGATACAATACTGCAACTTATTGAAGAAAGGAAAAAAATATCTCAAACAATACTAAAAAAGAAAACATGATATCTGAGCTAAGCAAAATAATAAGAACACACATCAGAAAAGAGAGAAAAATCAAGAGACTCCAAACACTAGAAAAACATATAATCAGAACAGGAGGGGTGAGTAAGGCACTTAAGGAACTCAAAGGACATACTAAGGAGTGGATACCCAAACTTAAAAAATGTACATACAACTACTAGCACAAATAGAAAAGACATCAGCAAAATCGCTACAACTTTTTATAGTAATCTGTATGCAAACCCACATAAGCAAACTTCAGTAAATAGTGAAAGCTTACCCAAACCTAATTATGAAGCTAGTCGAGTACCGTAAATTCTGCCATGTGAAGTGGAAAAAGCCATTCGCAGCCAAAAAATGGAGAAATCCCCAGGCCCAGACAAAGTAACAAACGAAATCCTAAGAGGCACCATCAGCGAACTCGTACCTGTTCTTACCACAATATTCAACGACATACTAAAGACCTGCACAATACCGAAACAATGGAAAACATCGCATATCATCTTAATACACAAGAAAGGTCCTAAAGAAGAGCTAGGGAACTACAGACCAATAAGTCTCTTGTCAAATATCTACAAGGTCTTCTCCAAAGCTATCTTAGAGAGGATTAACAAACAATTGGATGAAAGTCAACCGAGAGAGCAAGCAGGCTTCAGGAAAAACTTTTCTACGATAGACCACATACACACAGTAAAGCAGATAATAGAGAAGTACAATAAATAAGGAACTGTATATGGCATTCATTGATTACTCAAAAGCTTTCGACTGCATAAGCCATGAAGCTATCTGGAAAAGCTTAGACCAGCAAGGAATACCCGTAACTTATATTGAGATCATCAAAAACATCATCTGTCGAGAACTAGACTGGGAGAAGTATGGACTTAACGTGAATGGAGAAAAGCTAAACCATTTAAGATTTGCTGACGATATAATTATCTTTGAAGAAAATCCAAACAACCTCGAAACAATGATAAAAGCTCTTGATACAGAAAGCAAAAAAGTAGGCCTCAGCATGAACAAGGACAAAACCAAGGTACTTACAAACTCCAAACAAATTACTATAAAAGTTGACGATCAACCACTCGAATATGTAAAAGAATACATTTACCTTGGACAGGTAATCTCCCATGAAAACCAAACCACAAAGGAAATCAACCGTAGAATTGCAAATGGCTGGAAAAAGTACTGGTCGCTCAAGGAAATATTTAAATCTGACATGAGTTTAACTGTAAAAAAGAAAGCCGTAATAACATACCCGTAATAACATATGGCTGTGAAACCTGGGCTCTCACCAAACAACACAGAGAAAAGCTGGAACGATGCCAGAGATCCATGGAAAGAAGCATGCTAGGTATAAAGAGACAAGACAGGATCAGAAACACTACAATAAGAGAAAAAACAAAAGTAATAGACATCCTTACTCAAATAGACCAAAGAAAAAGGAGATGGGCCGGACACATGCTAAGAGACAAACAAAATAAATGGAGCACAGCCATAACTCACTGGTACCCGAGAGATGGTAAACGGAGTAGAGGTCGCCACTCGCCAACAAACCAGATGGGGGATGAGCTAGCACTAACAGCTGGACACCATTGGAGAAGAGTAGCGATAGACAGAACTGAGTGGAAAAGGCTGGAGGAGGCCTATGCCGAGAGGCACACTGACCTTCGAGATATTTTATAGCTTGAAGGCAGAATAAAAGGCTATTACAAACGCAAGAATAAGCTTTATAACAAATAAGACCAACTAATAAGACTACGCAATCACCACATATTACAGGTTAACTCAGTTAGTCATCAAGTTCTAAGGTGCTAGTTGATTTATTACTGCCATTATATAAGTAATCTGAAATCACAATAATCTGCGGCCAGTTCATGCAGTCCAATGATAAAATGTTGTACTGCATTTTACAAGGATAGCAAATATTATGAGTATAATGTACTGACTTCTTGGCGTAGTCCTCTCGGACCTCGTCCCGCGACGTGCCGGTGACGCCGTCGTGGTGCTGGAACAGCGCCAGCGCGCGCCGCGCCGCCTCGCCGCGGTCCCGCAGCTGCAGCGCCAGGATGTGCGACGCCGCGCCAGACAGTACTACCTGTGTTGTTATACACTCCGCAGCCCTGAAATGTATTTAGGCTGGTTTTATCGTTAAGCATTTCGACAGCGCCATTGGAGCGCGCGCGTTCGAAGATGTAACGAACGAATGGACGAACGGCGCTGCTCAAGCGCGTGACTCTGAAACGCAACTACTAACGGCGCTGCCGAAACGCTTAACAATAAAACCAGCCTTATTTATATAGGTCGCTGTTAAGCATTAGTAGCTAACCTAACCCACATTTTTTGTTGTTTTTTAAAGCAGTCTTGTTCTAAATCATCTAAAAACATAACTGCAGTCTGCATTCATAATTCAATACGTAATTTTTATATATAGTATGGACTATGGAAAACTTACAGCTAAGTAATGTCAGTGGCAGTTTTACATCTAATATACAATTACACAAATATAAATTGGCTAGATAACGCCCGCAAGTCCGTTGCGCCAGAATTCGTTTATCGCGCGGGACCCGTGCATTTTCCCTATGTCCCGGGACTCAAAGTATCTCCATATAAAATTTATGCTAAATCGGTTCAGCGATTTAGGTGTGAAATGGTAACAGACAGACAGACTTTTGTATTTATAATATAAGTATGGATTAGCTCGCAGTCTAAATAATATTTTATATTTATCGAGATTTATATAACGAGTACTGACATAATATTTTGTAACAAAAATCTATTAAAATATGTTTAGCAAAAAATTCACACAATACTTGCCTAAACTGCATAATGCATTTACTTGAAATGTCTGACTCATTGAATAGTAATAAGTTTTATATTATACTACCCTGCCTATGCTATTTTGAATAAAATTAAACAGAAAGTAACCTTAATACCCATTACAATACTAGCTCCCTGATTGACGAGCATTCGCGCGTAATATTATAGATTCGACTTTGAGCATTCCTTGGCAAGTTGACTTTACTGTCATGTAGCATTGATGTTATACAAATTGTATCAAGATAATATTACGATTGTATCATTACAAAGGTGCGCATTGTAATGCTCGGTTCTTCTCCTCCACTGATGTATGCTCGGTTTTCCATCCTCACTAGTCACTGATATAATTCTCGACTCTGTAACGTAATACATTACAATCGAATGCTCCCGGTGAGGGAGCACCTTAATGTTTGTTTAACTTTATTTTGAGACAGAAGGTGTAGGTTACTTTGTACACATGTGAAATTTAAATTATTTACCTGACATAAGACAGAAGCACTCTATCCATATTTTTGTAGAAGGGCCGCGAGGTGTAGTAGCCGCTCCAGTAGTGCTGGTTCCTGTCCGCATACGTGAAGAAGTCCCCAGACAGGACGGGGAAGTCAGACAGCTTTATATCTTCGTGAACAGCTTTAAAGTAATCTTGGAGTGTGCCAAATTGTACCTACAAGAGAAGGTAGAAATTTTACTTCTAGCTTAGCAATTTGGAAATCTTTATGTCATCTCCTTTCTAAGCGGGCCACAGACGAGCAATTTAAAATATCCCGTACCTATTGCGTAATATTATTGACCATCTAGGGTCGATGTTGAATATCGCGCGCTATTCAATTTAACTGTCAAATAAATTGTTCAATAAAATTGAAGCGTAATATTGACAATACAATTGATCGTCTAGGGGCCAGCCATAAAGTTAATATACCTAGCAGAATAGAGCAACAAACTCGAGCTGTCAAACGTAACCGAAATTGGTTTTCATCTGTGTGAAAAATATGTGTACGTATACACTTACACAAGCATGATTGAACATGAATTCTATTAGATTAAATTGTCAATGGGGCTAATCCGCTGATGGACGTCAAAAAAAAGAGTGATGCTGTCACGTCTATTTTTACCACGCAGTGTTACTGATAGTGACATCTCGCTTGCTCAGGCCTTTGTTTCTCTATTCCGCTAGGTATATTAACTTTATGGGGCCAGCTAAGATTTTGTGTGAAAGAGATAGCACGAGTCGGTAACCTCGACATTCCACCCATCGTTGTTGTTGATGTAGTCAATGAGCATCTCGTAGTTGGAGTACTGGTTGTCCCACTCATTGGCGCGGTCGTACCGGAAGTCGTCCCCCAGGGGGAACATCACCACGTTGCTGCGGTACAGCTGCGCTTTCTTACGCCACTGATCCACTATCAAGTACGATCTGAAAATATAATTTTAACACCTCCATCGTGGGTATCGCAGACACAATAGATTTTCAATTGTGATGCGGCAGCGGCTGCCGCTTGGAGATTGATGGGTTAAATATAAAATATATCTTAACAATAATAATAGTTAAATCTTACCTTTCATCAATATTTTTCTGTATTATCTTACGCGGCTGCAAGCCCCACGGGCAGGTCATACCATTTCCTGGTAGGCGCTTAAAATCGAATTGACAGCAAATCTGAAATAAACATTAATATTTACAAAAAAATGTACGCAAAATGAAGTTGTTTTGTACTGGGTTTTAGATACTTAATTCGAGAACAAAATACATTCTATAAGTTAGCCTTTGTTATGCTGCGCAAAACTGTCACACAGATCACAGTACACAATGTTATTAAACATACCTTGGGGTCAGGTCCACAGGAATGTGGTACATCATATGAGTAGAACGGCATCATGTGTGTGAACATATCTGTTTTACCAACACCATCTGAAAATTTTGTAAACGATTTTTAGGGTTCCGTACCCAAAGGGTAAAAACGGGACCCTATTACTAAGACTTCGTTGTCTGTCCGTCTGTCTGTCTGTCTGTCTCCAGGCTGTAACTCAAGAACGGTAATAGCTAAAACAAATACTAAAAATAAAATAAAATGAATATTTAAGGGGGGCTCCCATACAACAAACATGATTTTTTTGGCCTTTTTTGCTGTCTCCAGGCTGTAACTCAAGAACGGTAATAGTTAGAGATTTGATATTTTCACAGATTATGTATATCTGTTGCCGCTATAACAACAAATACTAAAAATAAAATAAAATGAATATTTAAGAGGGGGCTCCCATACAAAAAACGTGATTTTTTTGGCCTTTTTTGCTCTATATCAAAAATGGCAACAGGTAGGTACTTGAATTTTTCACAAAATCCTTATTTATATGTGTACTTTAATATTTAATAATAATATTAAAATAAAATAAAAAATTAAGGGGGGCTCCCATACAAAAAACACAATTTTTGGCCTATTTTTGCTCTATAACGGTACGGAACCCTTCGTGCGCGATTCCGACTCGCACTTGGCCGATTTTTTAAATATAATATATTCTTGTTAACCTGGCAATAGTCTATTTTATAGATAATACATGAACGAAGAGACTTGTTTCAGAAAATTGGCAATAATCTTGTAAGTGGGCCTTAGTGTTGCGACACATCTGCAGAATGTTCGGCTCAATACGCTTGCAATGTATCTCTCTATAAGACTATGAAACATCAGCTTAAATTACGCGTTCAGTTAGCGCGTAACCTTCCGTCGGCGGAACTTTCGGCGCCGTACATTCGGTAGATGTGTCCTTACACTTAAGATGTCAGTTGTCTTACCCCATAATTGTCGCCACTTGAATTCCAGTTGTCTATTTTGAGCCAGCTCTTTCTTCACTCTGTAATGTACCCTCTGTAGAACTGAATTCTCAAAACCAGATAGCTTAAGTAAATAGGGTTGGGCACTCGAATGACCGAATGGATCTATTGCCCACCCATTTTTGGGGATGTACCCGAGATTATCGAGTAGCCATTGGTGACCAGTGGTGAGCTGCTGAACAACAGACAGCCAGTGAGAGTTGGCCTCATCATTCATCACCCACCCACCTGTCACTATTTCAATTTGCCCAGAGTTTAATAAGCTGGAAATATGAATATCGCATTATTATATTTATTAAAAAAGAAAACCATATAGCACAAAATTGGAACTTACTTTTGGAAAGCTATCTTATCTTTTTCAGAAGCATCAGATGTCCACCACAGTGAAAGATAGCTAGTTTCAGCCCATATGAACTTTCTCCCATTCTTCTCTGGTAGCTTCTCTATCATGTTATTAAATATAGCTCTTGTTTGTTGTTTATAATAATTCTCAAATGTTTTAATCCATCCTACAAAATAAAATTTATCTTAATATTGAGATAAGTAATATTACATTTGTGATCATTTGGTAGTAAATAAAATTTAATTATATCTATGAAAGTTAAAAAAAATGAAGAAACACTCGGAGAAAGGTAGGTTGTGCTTCTCTTGGCTCATCTCGGTGAGCGCACTACCATGCTCCCTGATCAGATAGTTTGCTTATAGTCAAACGAGTGACTGCAAATAAAATCAGAAAACAAAAATCAGATAATGTAATTGAGTTACCAGGATCATTGTGAGAATGTGGTACAATGAAAACTTTAAGTTTGTTCTTGCTGCTCCACTGATCCTCCTTGTACTCAATGTTCCACCCCTGCTTCCATGCACCACCATCTTTGTCATCAAAGAGTATTTTTTCATACATTGATAGCATCTGGAATTTCGTTTAGAACAAATTGTAAAATAAGTTTTGATAGTTGTAATAAGATATGGCTTTTTAGCGATAAAGCTGTAGAATTTGTTTCAACAAAGAGTTGAAATATATTTAGAATTACTATACCTGTATATCCACTTTGGATTTGCTTTGCATGATTGGGCAGTTAGTCATGTTCACTTTCTTGTGCATTCTTGGTGGCTCATCACCAACAACCTTAAACTCTCTTATCTTTTTCTCTCCTGTGACCCTTTGCTGCGGCTGTGAGATCTTCTGTGGGCCATGTTCCTGAGATTGTTCGGCCATTTGCTCCATGGCAGACTTTATTTCACCAACAACAGCATGGTGTTCACTAAGCTCATTTTCAATATGTCGTAACTTTGATTCAAATGAAGACCATTTGCTCTGTTTAAGAATATCATATTGTTATAAAAGAAAGATAACAAGAATAAGAAATTATGCAACACACAACACAGTTATAAGATTCATTTAAGTAAATATTGTCTTTAACTAACTCCTGGGAGTCGTCGTTTTTATATGACTGTAATATTATACTATTTGATAAAAAACAGACATTTCAAGAGCAAAACCGTAGTAATGTATAGTAATGTATACTCACATCATCAAGCTCCACCATTGCTGGTTTGATACTTGGCAATTTGAAACTTAAATCGGTGACTACGTATAATATAAATATAAATGCTATTATACATGTTGCCCAAAATACAGCAGTTAGTCGGCGTATCCTCATTTTGAACTTTCTTAAAACTGTCTACGCCTTATACGTTGGAATTTACATTTGTTTACAATATTATAATTTGCGGTCACCGCTTCCAGTGTTTTCGTTTTGCTTGCAAAGATAAAGGTAGTTACATTACAAAATCAGAGGCATTTTACAAGTACAGTGAGTCTGTGGTTTCAGAAATGTAAAGTTGGTTTTAGTAACATGTCAACCATTATGTAGAATTTATAGGTATATTCTGATAACCACAGATTAGAGTATTATACTGATAACTTTCCGATTTTTTAGTTTTTATTGCGGCTTTTTCCCTTTTTTATCACTATTCATTCACTTTTGATTTTTGAACATTTTGAAGATACAAAAACACGTCTGTATGTCAAATGTCAATGTCAAATTCGATCGATGTCAATTTTTTTTCTTTTTATGGCACTCGGCTTTTTAACCATGGCCAGTATCAAGTAAAAATAGCGGGAAATAAAATTCGTAAAAAGTTTACAAAATTTAAAGTCGTTTTTCCAGATTATCGTCAAGTCGAAAGTCTAGTAAGGGTGAAGCCAAACGAGCGTAATTTGTGAGTCGTGAGCCGCAGAATTTCTGCCGGGCAGAATTTCTTTTAATACAAAATATCACGACTCACAAAATTACGCTCGTCACTCGTGTGAAGTGTGTGAATCAAACCGGGCTTTTATTTGAAACTGAATGCAGTAGAATTCTGCCCGGCAGAAATTCTGTGGATCACGAGTGCCCACACTTGTGCACGACATCGAATATTTAATGGTTATTATTCTACAAACATTACGCATTAAAAACCGAAATAACATAGTTTTAGGAAAATGATACAAAAACACAACGTCACTCTTTCGTACGTTCCCGGCAAAACTCCTCCAATTTTTTTAACTGCGGTGGTGAGGTGTAGCCGCAATGTAGCCGTGATTTGTAAAAAAATATTATAAATTATATTATTAATATTGATAAATATATATGTACGCGCGCGGCATCGCGTCGGTGTCGGGGAAGCAAAAAATGAAAATGTATGGCTCGCTTTTTCATTTACTGGCGCCACACCGGCCCGGCAAAATATGGCAATGAGTCCCAAGCCGCAAGCCGGAGTTATCATTTTATAAACAAGCTTCTCCACTCAGTGCCGGGCAAAACTGCATGACGTGTTGTGACTTGTGACTTGTGGTGTGCGTGTGTATTAGGATTTAGGCCGGTATAAATAGTCAGTACTCAAGATACATCTCAGTCTCAACTCTCAAGACACGGTTTAGGCTCTGTGATTGGTTGGCTGTCAACATTTGGACCAATCACAGAGCCATATTGTATATAATTGTACACAGTTCACACAGTACAGTACACACAGTACAGTATACACTGCCGTGCCAGTGCCGTGCCGCTGCCGCGCCGCGCCGGGCCGGCAAATGGAAAAACGCTCAATGTTGCGACTTGCGATGCGACTCGCAAATCGCGGCTCGCGGGTCGCCTCTTCGCGATGTAATGTTGGTCTATGATAAACAGCTAAGGCTTGATTTCACTGACCTCCATTATACAAGTATATTATATATAATAATAATATGTATAATCATTAATCACTGACCTCCATTAAACAATAGAGATCAGTGACCAGTGTGTATAATAGAGATCAGTGCTTGATTTACAAGTAAATTAAAAAAAATACCTTATTGATTTTTCATGGGCATGACAGCTATTGTCAAATTGCAGCTAATGTCAAATTGTTTATGTGCGAGAAATGGCGTCTAAGGAATCTCTTGATGTAAGTATTCTTAAATTTATGTTGGCTTTCTTATCTTTTACTTGATAATATACCCCTTATCATATACAATGTTTGTGAGCGATAGATATATTCGTTTTACATTCTTGCCGTTTTCAGTGTATGTTGGATTGGCCACGCCCTGCATATAGTTTTAATGTTTTCCACTTTTACGCTGATATTTGAATTAAACCGCTTCATCGTGTATGTCCCATTGATAGATAAAGATATTTTTGTTGTATGTGCAAAATTACAATAATATCTGACTATTTTTCAATATAATAAAATATTCAAAAATACGAATCGGTCGGTGATACCGTGGTGATACCTATAGGTCCCAATTTCTTCTCCTTTTCTTATTTAAACGTACTTAAACTTTAAAAAAAAATCTTTTCCTACAGTTTTAAATGTCAATTAAATGTAATTATTACTTTTTCAGTCTCATGATAGGGTCAAAAATATTAATAAAATTCCAAGCCCAATTATCTCTGAGAGGCTCTGCGAGTGATACTTAACAAAATATAACAATAATTTGCTACTTTACAATTTTAGCAATGGCGATAAAGCTTGAGCACAGAATCCGCATTGAATACCCACTTATTGCTACAGTATTTTTTTTCGTCAAGGGGTTCCGGCAAATTTTTTTCAAAAGGGTTCCTTACCAAAAAAGGTTTGAGAACCACTGTCATGAGATATTCAGTTGTAATAATACGAACAATCAGCTTTGAATCAACCCGTCGATCGTGAGAAAAACTACTTATGTATTGTTATCGCGGTCGCATTAAGTATCTACAACAATAAAAATTTTGAACTTACAAATGGCAAAATAGAATAAAACAATAGTTATATCTATTATAATATTACATAAAAACTTTCTCAAAAAAGTAATGCTTGTTGCAACAATCAGTGATTAAACTTTTTTGCAGTTTTCATAGCGGTAAAATGTACAGACAATTTCTATTAAAAACTAAATTGTACACATTTTTAAAAGTATTATTATATACTGTACAAAGGGGATCAGGGGCGCCGAGTTTTTAAAATTCTTGTGGGTGCTCTAGTTTTTTAGGGTTAGGTACCCAAAGGGTAAGACTTCGAATGTCTGTCCGTCTGTCTGTCTGTCTCCAGGCTGTATCTCAATAACCAGCGTGCGTGAGAGCGGCTTGGTTTGTTTTTAGGCGCGCGTATTACGTATATTATTTGGGTACCTATAGTTAAAAGATGAGAAAGAAAATTATTTAGATATTCATAAACGTGGGTGCTCGGCACCCACTAACTTACCTCTCGTGGGTGCTGGAGCACACGAGCACCCATGGAGTCGGCGCCCCTGCAGGGGATAGCTAAAACAAAGTTGTCTTTGACTGTCAAGTAATTTTTCCCACACACTTGAAACAAAAGAGACGAATCTAAAAACGGCATGGACCTCTTCTGCCTATTGCCTTCCCGTTGCGCCATGGCCCTATTGCCTCAAGATTATTACTTTATTAGTATTAACCCATCAAGCCCCGTAAGGACACCGGTGACCGAGACAACAATAGAATACTAGCATATCCAAGAATCCCCTATCGAAGGATAACATAACAAAATATGAATAAAAATACTTAAACATAAGTATTATTTATTTGATGGCAATGTTTAGGGAGCCTGTATGCCTTTAAGTTTCAACTTTTTTTTCATTTGTGATTGAGTGGATTTGAAAACAAAACCAGGATACTTGGAATTTATAGTCACAAAAAAGTGATCTTTTAACATAAAGCAAGGAACACTTTTGGGAAGTAATAGTAAGGTTAGATGAAAAAGGTGTTTTATTTAGAAGAACTGCTTCATCTTATCTTGAAGAAAATTGTATGTCTGGGACAAAATATAATACCTACAACCTGGTGACAGACAAAGGGTAATAAGGTCACATTTGCACTTTTAGGTACGAAACCCTAAAATGATGATGGTATTTTAATAAATACTAGATGACTGGTGAACTTATAAATTGTCTCACCATTTCCTTCCCTTGGTTTATAACAAATAAACGACTTCATCACGACCTCAATATAAGATTAAGAACTGTCCAGGAAGAGACAAAACATATAATTGAATCTTACAAGCAAAGGCTAAACAATCATCCAAACATACATTGCAACACAGTTAATGAACATTGATACAAAATTTCAAAGGCTCAAGAGAAAAACCCCCAGAGACTTATAGGGAAAGCCACAATTAGAGGGAGCAGCCACTGGGCTTGCCGACCCTACAAGATTAAAAACATAATATTTAAACTTTTGCTGAATGTTCGATGAAACAGACTGCAGAAACACGTATTGAAAAAAAAATCCTTCTCTGCCTGCCTAGCATACGCCAACGAGATATCTCACTCTCGAGATAATTAAAAACTACTCGTCTCATAATGTCAAAATCTCGACATTATCTCGACAAAACTCTATAAAAATGTGTTATTTCGATGATAGATCTACGCGAGAAAAATGTTTGTCATGCTAGGGTCAATAGAGATGAAGATACAAACTATCAAACATCGAGAAACATGTAGAGAGAGATATCTCGTTGGCGTATGCTAGACCGGCTGGACTTCCAAGAATTTTCAAGAGTAAAATTTAGGTCAGCCGTTCTCGAGTTTTAGCGCGAACAAAATTGAAATTTAGTTTTATTTAAATAAGTAATACATATTTAATGTAGACTATAGATAGATAATGATATTTCACACACTTGAAAAAACCTTACGTGATCTTGTGGAAAGTTCAAGGCGAACCTTACCCTTTCGTAAGGGTGGGCGGTCAAAAATCTTCAGAATCGTCTCACGTCTCATTCATATATTACGGATACCTTTAGGTGTACGTTAGACATCCAATTTTATGGTGGGAATGTATGAAAACCACAAGTATACCCCCTGGTGCAAATGTGTGGTATGGTGTTTAGCGCGTAACAGGCGCAGTTACAATTGAGCGCATCCGCAGTTGTGCCAAAGGACAAGCTTAGAGACGCGTTCATCTTGGTCCAAGGTCAAAAGATTTGTAATATACGTGTAGGAAAAATACTTGGGCTATAAAACTACCTACTCGTAACGGAGAGTCAGCTATGATTGACCCGATCACAAGGATAATGGAGAGAAAGAACTAACTTTAATGTTCGCTTATGTTTGAAACTGCAAGATTATTTAGCAGAATCTAACTGCTGGTCGAATTCATTATTCACACTGGTAAGGTAGTTTTTCTCTTTTTGATACATTGCGCTAACTGTTTTGTAGTTTCAATCTACGCAGCCGGTCTGTGTCTTGATCTTACATAATCACCGGCTTTACAGCAACGGATATTTCTTTAAACTACGAGAGTAGGTTTCTTTAAAATCGATCTTTGGATTTTTAATTTTGTAATAAAATAATAAATAACTACCGTTTCTCAAAATCTTCTACATTTTATCACTGTTGAGTATTGATAATTACTGTATACAAAAGAAAAATAAAATAAGAAGTTTATATTATAGTGTGTCAAGTATTATAGAGGACGCGAACATAGTTCGGTATAAAAGAAGACTTCATATTGCACTCTCAAGTCTCAACACTAGACTGCCATTTGACCTCCTTTCTCAAAACAACATGTTTTCAAATTTCGTGAAATAAAAATGTGCGCTACTTTGAAAATATGTCTATTTAAGGAATTGTGCGAGCATTATTTTCTCGCTCGGCCCATTTAATAAACGACCTCTCGTTGGTTTCTTTGAATGTAAAATATCGCCACTTTTTCGGGGCGTATAAGTGAACATTAAGAACATTGATTAAAATAATTATTATTAATGTCTTGTCTGAATCGTAATAATATTATAATACATAATATTGTGTTTTCGATTCTGCCTTGAATGTGTTTAGCTTACGTTTTACTAAGTATTTAAACAAATGAATAAGATGGGCGTACCAAATAATTTTGGAAATGGACATTGGACATCGAGCCTTTGTTGTAGAATCAATTTTTACTTTGGGTTACGGCTTTTTCTATTTTGTGGCTTTACTACTTCAAATATTTTTAGAAGATGTGACAGATTATTAGACTAACCTCTCATTCTGTCTCAGCGAAGCTAACCGCGTTAACTGCTCTTACACTGCATGGTTATTTCTTGTACTTTTTATTATTATAAATACTTCTGATTATATCGTAAATCAAGGTAACTTCTAAAGTCTATGCACAGATTAATTCATTTAATAAACTCCCATTGCCAACACGTGAATGGTTCGACCTTACAAACCCATCCCTACTATTATTGTGCGATTCATTCTAGGATGAATGGAAACTGCTTGAATAACAAGTACTAACGTGTCACATATCTATCACATTTACTGTATAAAAAAAGTATATTTTATGTTATGTAAGTACCATAAAGTTAATATACCTATCGGAATAGAGAAACAATCCCGAGCATACATCTGTGGAAAGATCAGTCTATGTATAATATAAGTCTATTACTATAGCGGTTCTTGAGATACAGCCTGGAGACAGACAGACGGACGGACGGAAGGATGGACTGACGGACGGAGAGACGGGCGGACAGGCAACGAAGTCTTAGTAGTAGGGTCCCGTTTTTACCATTTGGGCGTGGAACCCTAAAAACCATAAATTATGTATGATATGTAGTATAATATATTAGTATAAACTAATAATAAACTACGGATCAGTATATCATGTCAACATTCTTAGATAATTAGTTTAACTATAAAAAATATATTCATATCGAGACACTTATGTCTTATCGATAACCTGATGCAGCCCTAGTGTAAAATAGATGAAAATTGTTTACACAAAATATCCTTAAATTGTGCACCATGTCTAGTCAAGTTATGTTTTCCATATAAATAAACATTTAGAGAAGTGAATTATCAAAGTCAATACCAAGAACTCGTAGGGAATAAATTTAAAATTAGGTCCTGTCGATGTAGAATAATTCACCTGTGAAATGAATATTTATTTGTCCGGGTTTTTTCTATGTATTGTATCACAATCAATCAGCGATCAGGAATTTATGTTTCTAGAGCATTATTTCTCAAAATTATTCACTATTTCACTTGAAATCACAATTTTTCTGAGAGCCCCAATTGACAGCGGGCTTACATGGGCTTACCGACTATCAAACAGATGAAAAAAAGTTATACCACCTCAAATCACGCTTTTCTTTCTACCACGCAGTGTTACTGATAGTGACATCTCGCTTGCTCAGGCCTTTGTTTCTCTATTCCGCTAGGTATATTAACTTTATGGTAAGTACTAAGTATCTTACATGATGTAATGTCCTCACATTATCTCTATTTTGATGACATTTACCGAAATACTTTTGTCTCAGTTATTTTATTCCTGTTCTGAAATACTTTTTTATTATAAGTATTGACAGTTCAATTAGTAATAATTATAATACTCCGCTCCGGTTTTATTGTACTACAGTGAACAACCACATCTGCATCACCATCATCATGGTATACTCTATATTGAATGGCTTCGCATTCGCGCTGCCATGGAATCTATGGGACACGAAGCGTTTGGCTCGTCTCGGAGGGCTTGGCTGTTTCGTTACTTACTTCAGATCAGAAACTAAATATTCGCCTCACCTCCACGAAGGTAGCGAAACAGCGAAGCCATACATACTTACTATTGTAGAATTTGTTGGAGTTAGGGTCGATAGAGTTAGGCCGCGTAGATTCAGAAGCTTTTCTCTACATAGATTTGTGATACACATTTTGTGAACTTCGTGGTAACATTTTACATGAAATGTTTTTGATGGGTAAATTACTTAGTTACCTACTTACTTAAAATTAAACTTGACGATTAAAAACGAGGTACAATCTTATACCTAGTTTAGTACCGGTATACTTTGTAGCGACGTTATTATCGTTACTACGAAGGTTACAGTAATTTGTTTCAATAGTCATATATCTTGTGGGTCGTGGCTCCAGTCTGAGCCGTGAGCGATCGTCTAGTGTCTTAAGGTCCTGTTTGCTGACGCAAATGGCCTCACTTCCCGTAGGATGTCAGGAATGAGAACGTGTCCTTATAAAACTATCGTGGGTAGCCGCTCGCGAATGAATCCGGCCGTCCTTAATGGTCAAATTTTGAGATGCAATTTAGATTGCTCGCCGCGACGTAATAGAGACTGTTTCGGAATGCAAATTTCAGTGATGTCACCTTTTGCGCTCCATGAGTTATCTTAATGAGGACATTATTCAGGAACGGCTGAGAGCTAGAAGCGGCCGCATTGCGCGGAGCTCTTCTGTAGATTTGAGGCGATTTAATTACTCCGCTCCACCGCCTTGTTAGCGAACTAGAATAGCAGCCTCAAACGTTAATTGACATTCCTGTTATTATTTATTCGGGCAATATAGCACCGACGTCTTTGGTTGCGTTGTTCCGAAAAGTCTTTGTTGAAAAATGTATTCGTAGCAGCCGGCGAGCAAAATGTTCATGTTACGTAACCGAGTTACAGCTTAGACCTAAACCTTATTTCAGATGTTACGTAAAATATATGCGTGCGCAATTTGGGGCAAGTCAAGCGTGAGCTCAGCAGAAGCTCTCCCGGCAAATATTTCGCCGGTGAGAAGGGGATGAGATTCTTTTTCAATACAGGCCTACCCAACTTGTACATAATAATTTATTGCGTTCCGTTCTGAATTCCGTATAGATTCCTATTGTATAATATTTTATCATGACTTTTCAAAATCATATTTAGAGGGTTAATCCTTCTAAAACGAATCCCCCAAAACTTAAAATTATCAAATGTTTAGAAAAAGTAGCTAGTTTCAATAAACGGGAATTGTTTATCTTATCATTTTTGGAGCCCGTGCCAACGAATACGATACGAGGCTAAAGATTTGTCGGCGTCAATTTTTCTTACATCATTTGTGCACTTAGGCTACGTGTTCCTAAGATCTCGAAGAATGTGTTATATAAAATAGAATTTTGTCTGAAACGTTAGGAAATGAGACCTCATATTATGTGGTAAATGTGTTATCGATAAACAATAAATACGTATTGAGTATTGACCCAAATGTATCAGGACGGCTGAAGTAATTTCCACCATTTGCAGCCGATACACTCCGCTCAGATCGATATTCCATTACTAAGCGTTGAATATATATCTAGGTTCTAGGTAGGTAGGGATTAGGGTTTGCTATTAATATTTCTCCTCGCACAATATAATGTTATTAAATCGTAGCTTGGTATGTTTGCATCAAAAGCTACGGTTACTTATTATATTCGTTATCGGTAGTATCAAGAACGTGTCTTTAAACTATTTAACATCTTTGAACAGAGACCTAATATTTTATACCTAACATTTCCAATTCCTAATACCTATTAATATCTATGGACGCTTCACACCACGTCAGTCTGGCCCCGTGCTAAGTACCTAAAGGACTTGTGTTACAGATACCAGACAACGGAAACATATTTAATACTTTTATACTATACATATATTTAAGATTTTTATTATATCAATTATCATACACATATTTAATACACATCCAGACCCGGGAACATTGAAAATTTTTGTTCCGTCGGCGGGATTCGAACCCGCGACCCCCGGCTTGAGCTACCGACGCGCTCACCACTGAGCCACAGAGGTCGTCAAATACAAATAAAAATTTATTTATATATTATTGGTAATACAAATAAAAATACAGTTTCCATTTAAAAAAATGACTGAAAACAAAAAAAACATTCAGCATATCCGATTCGGACTTTAGCAATAAGTGTCGAACTGTTTGGCTAACAATTTAAATAAATGAAATGCTATTTGGCAGAGGCTCGTTAAAAAGATCAATTCAATTTCGACGCGAATAATGCAGTAGCAGTTTTGTGCTCACTCAAAATTCCTGCTTAAATACAATATTTAACATTAGCTTGTTTATTGTTAGCTTGCCATAAAAGTAAAAATCGCAGCGAAAGAATAATTATGGTATCAGCATTCGGAAATCTCGTTAAATTAACTTTCTATACTATCTTATATTATTACATACTATCCATACTAATATTATAAATGCGAAAGTGTGTCTGTCTGTCTGTCTGTTACCTCTTCACGCCCAAACCACGGAACTGATTTTGCTGAAATTTGGTACGGACTGAAATAATTTGAGTCCCGGGAAAGGACATAGTCGAACAAGAAATAACGATTTCCTAAGGAGACGATTATGTAAGGAAAAAGTCGAGGGAACCGCTCTCCCGGGCAGTGAGCTCCGTGCATCGGTCGGTAAAGAGGTCGCCATCGATCCACCAGTTCGTCGCATTTACAAAAGATGCACTGGCGCCAATTCGACGGTGCCCCCCTTATGTAACGTACGTGCAGTCTGAGCCTCTGAGGTTATGTTGTCTACAGGCTACGCCGAGTAGCCAACTGATTGAAAAACAAGAAATTTTCCGCTTTACATTCGGCCCATCGGATTTGGATTGGAAAGCGCACCGAGTGATATGCTGGTTCCCATTTCTATCACTTCTGTAATTTCATTATTCTGTAAGAGTTTTGTCCAACTGATGTAGAGCACTGAAGCTTATTTAATTGGAATACATACTCTATATTGTATGGAACACTGACGACGTCGTTAAAATATTATGCACCTACATAGCTTACGCGGGATTTACTGTCGAAAGTAGGGCGAGCGTGCAGAGTGCCGTATATTTTGCTCATTGTCTACTTGTTTTTTGCTTTTGTTAATCCGAAAATTTTATAAGCGCCATTAAGAGGATACACCAAGGGCTAGAGAAATTGAAAATAGGTATTTTTAAAATGTATTGCTGTCTCACCATTCTCAAGTCTCCCACCGCAGAGCGCGATAAAGACAACACGATAAAAGTTTTCCTGTTCTGAGGTTCTAATAAATAAAAGAACAGAAAATCGTCGATTCGTTGTCCTCTGATTTCTTCTCCAAAACTTAACTTTTTTCATTAACAATTAAAGCAAGGCTTTTCAGCTATGTTTAATTTTTTTTTTATATATTCTAGCCAGTTTTGTTTTCTGAGTGTTTGAACACAGAGGAAAATCTGGCCATTTTTTTGGGTTTTTGAACGAACCTTATCACATTTAATTATTCATTAATAATAAAATTATGAAAAAAAGAAAATATAGGGACATGCTAATAGTGGCCATAGATATTCAGGAAAAAAATGATAACTCTACCGGTACTTATTATCCAGGGAGGAAACAGGGGACAACGTTTGTATAGAAAAACGGCTCTAGTGGTAGCTCTTAACATAATTTTTTGAATAAAGTTTGCACGAAAACTGAAATTAGCACCTATGAAGTACTCTCTAATAAAACCTATCAGATTTTATTAGAGCGATTGATAAATGAAGACATAAATTAGGAAATAAAACGTTACGTGATATTTGTAGTAGGCAGTTTATATTCGTAATAAGATTGCTGATAATGCAGAAAGCTTCTTCTAGCCCCAGGGAATCTCGGCGAGAGTATTCCTTGGAATATTCTATTAGTGCTAAGGAATAGAATAATATTTTTGCTCGGGCACATTATAACAAGATTTGTAAGAATGTTCAAATCTTGCATGATAGTAAATAGGATCAAATACTAAATATAGAGAACCTACTTAGCCTGAAAATAAAAATGTCACTCAACCAATTCAGATTCCATCATTTTATACTATTTTGGCCAAAAGAATTCAACATGATATTTCGGATTCTAATATTTTGTGATTGATATACAAACTTTTTATATCCACAATTATTGTTGTTGGCCATAAAACGCGACATAAAAGAGCACATTTCACAAACGTACATAGAAAAGGGACATAAAACTTTTCCACTGTAATAAAGTCTGTTTATATGTGATTCTAATTTCTAATTGGTCATTCTTTATGAAATTATCCAAAAGGAAAAACGTGTAAACCTATCTTACTCTCATTATCAAGGTTAATTAGAAAGTTATTAACTCGATGACAGGTGAAAATAAATTGGGTGTTGTCAGACCCATTAGCCGAAAAATTTGGCTTGCTATAACTAACCACCATCAACTTTAATTTAGTCGGCTTAATGCCCGAAAACCACCACTTCCATCCAATAGTATAGATGATAGGCTTATATAAAAATAGTAGAGCTTTAAGCATTCAACTAATTAGATTAAATAATATCGACTGTTATCCAGCTACAAGTATTTTTTTTATTCAAATTATTTAAACGCGCTTTTAGTTTCATTGATAAACTTAAATACCTCAAATATTTGCTGATAGGGCGTGTCTAACTTAAAATGACGCCCCCCCCCCTCTCGTATTTACAGTACAAAATTTTTCATTTATATCAGTTAGTGACGTGGTGGGGCGCTTCATTTCAAATTAAAGAAGCTCTACCTACGAATAATATAAACTATCGTAGAGCTGCTCTACTAACATGATTTTCACTAGTGGTTTGAAAAATCGATTCGCACGAATCGGATTTCAGGATGAAAAAAAAATGAAATTACGCCCGAGTCGAGAGCTTCTATTTAAATCTAGTTTCAAAGTCGTTAAGTCCATCGAGATATTTCAGAAACGGAACAGAGCACCGAGAATATAAAATTTAAATTGAAAAGTGTGGGATAGAAATTCGCGAAAAATTTATTACTGCGGTACATTGAGTTCGAAAGAGCTAGACAGATTGGTCTATTTACACACAATACACATTTCATACAAACTTTAAAGCGTGTGTCTGCCAAGTGAATTGTTGATATCTCTTCTGACTTGCGGTTAGATCGATCGCTGTATTTCTAGTCTAACATTTTCTGTAAAACGTGAACAAATTGTACAACGATTTTTGTTGTTCTCAATTTTTGTTCTAATACTAACAAAAGACATCGGTCAACGCCATACTGAAAACGGAAAGTTGATTGATGGCTGTAATATAAACTATTTTTTTAAATGCTTACTCAGCTCTTGAAATATGTTGACGCCCAAAACTCCGTTGCGCCATTTGTTTATCGCGCGAGAACCGCACATTTTTCGGGAACAAAAAGTATTCTATGTCCTTTCCTGGGTCTTAAAGTATCTCCACACCCAATTTTCATAAAATCGGTTCAGTGGTTTAGGCGCGAAGAGGTAACAGACAGACACACTGATATTTATAATATTATGTATGGATTTTTACCCTACTCACTTATGCTCAGTAATAAAGTTCAGTCTTTCTGTTGAATTAAATATCCAAATGTAGACAATTATTGGAAATGAATATCTGATCTTTCAAAAAAGTTAATGTAGTATGGCAATGTTTATGGCGGTAGCAACAGGAAGTTGATAAAAAAATTAAATAATGTAACTGAAGAGTACAGGGTGGAACGAGTTCTCGTTGTATTTTTTGTAGTCACAATGGCTCGGGCTGAAGTGGTGCGGTATCGATTGGCCAGGACTGCTCCGGGTGTTATGTAACCATAGGTCGCGTCGCGCCCCTTACGTCTACAGAATTTCCGTGAAACTTATTGTACCCTAGTTTTCATACGATCGATTTTAAATACCACCGGCGCGGCGGCGTCTATAAATATTCTTTTTTATGACTCCGTACGTTTGATTGATTATTATTGAACACGACGTTAAATATTTAACGACGACATTTATTCCAAGTTTCAAAAGTTATAGAGGAATTGGGGATCGACTGAAAACATAGAGCCAGCTGATAACTGTTAGACTAATGAGCTCCAAGTTTCAACTCGCTAAAAAGAAAAAGGATTTTTATTTTTCATTTCTTCGGAAAGATCTTGAACGTTTAATCCGAAATAGATCTTTTATCATTTAATTCCGCGCGATCGTAGCTGCCATGTCGGTGATTTATAAAGTAGTTTGGGCTCTTCCTCGTTCGAGATAAGATTCGTCGAACACTAAAATGATTTCAGGGAGTATCGAGATGTGGCGGCGAAGAATAATTGCCGAGTAATCGTGTCGGTGTTCACCTCGATGACATAGTCGATGATGCTACGAACTTTGCTATCGCCATCAATCTTCGCTCCTTTGGCCCTTTCAATCGCTAATGCCATATTAACTAGTTGGAAATTAGGATGAGCTAATAACGCATTTTTTCTAATTGTCCTTTGTAGCTTAAACATTTTAGTAAGGCAAGTAGAGCTGCGGTAGATATTACGTCGGTAAAATTTAATTTTGAGACATAAATTACACTGATAGAGTTCAAAGGAGTCGGCACCTGTGGCCTACAATACTGTTTGATTGGTTTTTGCTCGACTCAAAGCGTAATTAAATATGCAGTAAATTGAATCAAGTGTAACATTAAATCAATATTGATCAACGTGCGAGCGGCTCAGCCTCCCGACTAGATCAAACGGGAGACGTTCCGGCGACTGTATAGAGTATATACAGCTCGTCTCAAAGCAGCTTCGGATTGAATACATATTACTCTCGCGCAGTGCGGTGTAATCTAGATAAAACTAATTTCACGAATTCATCGACTGCACAGTTCAAAGGAAACGTGTTAATAACGGCATCCTTATAAAGATAATAATTCTCTTGGGGCTCTTGGGCCAACTCAAAAGACGGAATTTGAATAGACGCTTTTTGTGTGGTTAACCTTTATTAGCATTGCAACGCGATAAAATTATGTATCGAAGTTGGTTTAAGTTTGGAAATTGTATTTACCGTGGTAGTTTACACTTTATCGTCGTCTCGTTCTTTGTGTTTGATGGGGGAATAGAATAGAGTGTAGCTATTCGCCACATTACGCCGTAGCACGCGATCGTAAAGATCGCGATCGCAATTGCTAATTGAGTTTTGTTTTGTCTATAGTTAGATATTATAATAATATATCTTACTAGATGACGCCCGCAACTCCGTTTTTTTCTTTTTTTTTTAATGAAAAAAGGGAGCAAACGTTGCTCGTTTGCTCCCACGGGTCACCTGATGGAAAGCAACTTCCGTCGCCCATGGACACTCGCAGCATCAGAAGAGCTGCAGGTGCGTTGCCGGCTTTTTACGAGGGAATAGGGTAGGGGTGGGTAAGGAAGGGAATAGGGATTATTGGACGAAAAGTATCCTATATTATGTCCTTTACCGGGACTCAAAGTATCTCCATACCAAATTTCAGCAAAATCGGTTCAGTGGTTTAGGCGCGAAGAGGTAACAGACAGACAGACAGACACAATTTCGCGCTTATAATATTAGTATGGATATGGATGCTAAAATATTTTTGATTGACCAATCAATTTCAAGTATCCTAATGTAGAATGTAGATTTTATATATCGAAAAATGGGATTCATGTCTTGGTTGGATTTTTTGTTATGTATTGCAAAATATTTAGCTATGTTCTATACCAACATTCCTACTTTCAACTGCCTACTATATTTCTTAGCAATACAAAAAAGGGAATATCATGTCGCCGGGACTTTAAATTGCATTTTACCCGAATACGGTGTCTAGGTTTCTTACAAAAAATGAAACCTCTTTTATTCAGCACAAACGAGATTGTACACGAAACGAAATATTGTTACAGCTAGCCCAATGGAAAGAGTTTCTCGGAATATCGTATTTTTCACAATATTTTGTATGGCGAATTAGGAAAGGAATTTTTATTTGAAAGGAATAGGATAAAGATGTCCATTACTAAAGAATCTTTTCTTATACGCTTCTTCCTCTTATTACGTTACGTAATTTTAACTATTAATAGTTATAATATAACCTATAGGAATAAAGGTATACGAAAGCTTATAAGATTCCATCATGGTTATGATGTGTATAGGTATGTCCATGTTATTATGGCATTATAATGCACATTGAAGGCTTATTATACTTCTCGTGTCATCTTTAGAATGAGACATCAACACCGATTAGCTATGCCTAAAGCTTTTGAATAATTTAACTCTTGACATATACCTACCTTGCATATCGGAACTCGGAAAGAAAGGGATGTAACTCAAGAGCCTCCTAATTTAGGAAGAACCGTAATTGCAGCCGATGTTAAGTAGGACTTTTTAGGCTGTTATGTCATCAGTGTAGATGTTACTCAGAACCGGCGCGTGCAGGTAACCAGACACCGGCACGTGGTAAGTAGCCGCTAGCAGCTAGTGACGTCCACGGCAGCGGTAATTCGCTAAATTCATTCATGCGACAAACCCACGCGTTTCCCGCACAGCGCACTTCTCTGATTAAACTTTAAAAAGGAAGCGACGTAGCCTAAACAAAAACTTCGTCCACGCCATTATGGGAACTAGATGAATCCTGAAATATACCTAGTTGATTGGCGACTTGTACTTTGATGAGCTCTTTAAAACTTACTCTGCCTAATTTTAGTGAAATGGTATGTATTATCTCTTAACTCTACATTTGTCTACAATTTATTAGAGCTTTTTTAACCAAAAAACCTTATATAAAAAGTTTAAAAATCCTTCTATTTATCAATTAAATAGTTAATAGACCAGAAACAGTGCCAAGAAAGTTTGTAGTAAATGCTTATAAGATTTTGTGGAACGTGAGCATCGTCGCCAGATTGTCTGTATTAACAAAAAGATTGGGTAGAGACTAGATAACCGTCCATGTTTTAACAAGCTTTAAGTTTTAAACATAAAATGCATTAGTGTTAAAAAGACGATACATAAAAACTTTGTTAATCTCCCTATTAGGCATCAAGCTCAAATCTAGGACAATAGTTAAATGAAGGATGCCTGTATAATAAAGTAACTTATTGATGGACTATTCAGA
Source organism: Plebejus argus (assembly GCA_905404155.3). Lineage (NCBI taxonomy): Eukaryota > Metazoa > Arthropoda > Insecta > Lepidoptera > Lycaenidae > Plebejus > Plebejus argus. The sequence continues at coordinate 6,732,453 of FR989930.1, forward strand.
CGTCCAACGGGGCTTCCTTTAAATCATTTCAAATAATTAAACTTGGGTAAATAAGTACCAGTAATCAGTATACTGTATACCTAATATTCAAACTGAGAAAATATTACTGAAACATAATTATTAATATCTTACTTCGCTACAGACGGAAAGTATTTTATATGTTCTGAGGTCTATTTCATACGTACGGAGTATGTTAGAGTAGTATTACATAAACTACAGTTAAAAGAGTTGGGACTTGGGGCCGTATCTAATCTAAGTTTCCCGAGTACATTGTTTTATGGTATAACCGTATGATATGAAGTTGTTCGAGATGTAGGTAGGACAAATATTAGCTGTGTGGATATAGTAATTATTATATTTTCTACTATTTATAATCATAATATTAATACGCGAGCGAAAAACTTTGGATCCCGTTTGAAGAAAAATGCGGAAACGTAGGTGAATGAAATTTTGCACATTTATAGTTTATATGGTGAAGGAGTGTATCGATCTAATATTATTTTGAAACTATGCTTTTATCATACATTTTTTTAACGAATAATAACATTATACACACTACAACATACATCACTAGGAATTTGACAAGCCTATACACACGAATACTCTTTTATTTCTGATTGAAGTTTGTTGTCAAATTGAAAATTGATTATAGTTTTTTTATTGAATCTTAAATACGGCCAGGACTTAAGGTCGAATTTCGACCATTGTATTGGGCGATCTCTAGTAATTATTAATTATTAATAAAAGTAACGACTAACGATGCTAAAGTACTTTAATCCTGTGTTAATATTCCTAGCTCGTATATAATAATATGCCGCGATTTAGCGATGAGTAAGTACAATATGTTTTCATTAGTACATGAAATGTGGTCGTTGAACTTAGGTTGGCTACGACGGAAGCAAGGGAGCGCCCACTGATCTTTACCGATTTAAGCAGATAAGACTGGCACGGGTTGGTTTTGGACATTGATTTCATTGGAATCGAGCAATTTCTCGTAGAAATGGCGACGGTTTGCATTGCTTTGAGGCACCAGACAATCGCAGTACGTAATATTGTCTTGCATGCCTTCTTTCTCATGTAGCAATCTTATTTCATATTTCTATTGTCTTATTTAAGCTAGTTTCGGTCTCACTCGTATGTAAGGTCCCTTAAAAACCCCGATATTTTGGTATGCAATCGGGATAAAAGCTTTTTTCTATGTGCGGTTAAATTTACTACAACAATAAACAGTCACTACGTTCAAAACAGCCTTTTTCATTATTTAAACTACCATAGCAATGGTAATCATCAGGGGCTCAGGCGGTATTCGGGTAGTTATAAATCCTTTGCGACAAACCGTCACGTTTATAATTGAATTATGTGGAGCACGGCAATTCTCTCGTGCACTTAACATTAGCTGATTCATGGCCTGGCTTATGTAACATAGTGCCAGAGTTTATTTAGCATAGACCCGACCTTGTTCTAGATATCTATGTCGATTATCGGTTTATTGTGATTTATATCTGAAGCGTACATAATACATATCCATGTTGCCTTGACGATTTCCATCGTGACGTAACGCTTTTCAGGAGGGTTTTCACAAATATTGCCGTTAGACTCGAATATGTAAACTTACCGCGCGGTTATTGGTCAACACTAGGCGCGTTGCGCGTTTATTCGCTGTCGTTTGTGAATCGAGCCGCAGGTTAAAAATGCTGCGATTACAAAATTACATCCAAGCAAACATGACGGTAAAGCGTCTATAAAGTTTCGAATTGGAAATGAAATCCTATAATTTGTTGTCTCCTTCTTTTGGTCCGCTGGAAATTTCCAGTGTTCTCGCGGAATAAAGACCCCTGTCGAGTTGCTAGTTCGACTACTACTAACATTTTATAAAAACTTTCCGTATTGTCTGCCAACTACCTACTTGGCTCGACCCAATCTTTCCTGAAATAAGTGCTCCATGAATTCGCTGACAAAGGTAAAACCTACCTAGGCGGAGGTCTTGAATTCACTTCCAAACGACCGACTTATTCGAAATTGTATTTCAAATGTACGAACCGTGTCGCTTTAATTTCGTGAATTTTATTAGAGTTTCGGGATTATACCTTTAAATATAGTGGGAGGCTAGAAAATAGGTACTTGTATTAGATTACTCTTATTATTTAAGCCTTAGAGCTCTTTTCGCTTTTGGCTTAAATTATACTTTTCAAGAGCCGAGTTCACTAACGGCCGTTCCCAATATTTGATCTATCTCTTACTTGAGATAGGAATAGCTCACATTAGACATTAGCTCCATATATTTTATGTCAATTCTATGTCAGCTGCGATCGGTTGTATGTCAAACTAGAGATAGATTGAATATTGGGAACGGCCATTAGCTGTTAGAGTTTCCAAACTTCGGATGAGGCTTGATGGCAAATCGACTGTTTGTATATCTACCCTAATATCTACGACTAGCGGACTTCGAGGAAACCTATATTAATATATTTTTCAATGACGGATGGTGGTGAAAAGTAAATGGGATATCGTGATGCACGAGTAATTCGGTTAAGGTCCTTAAGGACCGCATTAAAGTAAACACTAGGCTTGTCCCAACTTCCCAAGGGACTTGTCTCGCACTGATCCAATCTGCTCTGTATACTGCATCGTAATTAACTGCAGTGCTGTACAATACTGTTACTGTCAGTTAGAACTCCAACTTCCAACTACACATATCTACTAGTTTTAGAATTTTATAACAAAATACTACTGTAAACTGTAACAACTTTTAAATATCAATTTAAAAGAAAATTGTGTTGAGCGATTCCTTTGTGGAATTTACATTCCTCCAGAAATTGCTGCCAAATTATACGTTTACTATGTAAATGAACTTTAGTTGTACTTCCAATTTGTGTTCGATGGTTTATGAAATAGTAAAAGACTATTACCTAATTAATTTCTTTAGACGACGGATAGAAGGATTCTTCGTAGCTGTATATTATTGTCTTGCTGCTCGGTTATATTACGGGCCAGTTAAAAGTAATTTTAATTATTCACATACATTTTAATTTAGAGTGTATGTCTAGCCAAGTATTTTATGGAATAACTTGCAAAGTTTTGTATTATAAAGTTTTCCGTGATGTACAAATACGTTGGTATGGTTATTGTAGGTACCTGTATTGGACTTCGTTTTGGCTTTTTATGCGCTTCCATTGGTAACTTCTCTCGCAAACGATCACATGATATTTGTAGACTGCCAAAAGTTGTCTGTTTCAGATAATGTTTCATTTTTATGATCAACTTGCCCTATAACTTATAACAGTCTGAAATTTTTATATCCTTCGTGCAATTCATATTTATTAGTGAACACAATTTTAAATATCAAACTTTTTTCAACTTTGAATTGCTTAGTCTGAATTAATATTGTTAATTTGTGAAATGCAAAGCTGGGGGACTATTACGACCTTTTATATCCAGCCAGTTTACAGGCCGTTGCATAGACACGGCCTGTAAACTGGCTGGACATAAGAGCTCGTAATAGCCCCCCTGATTGATAGATTGCTGATTAAACCCCAACTCCTAACAGTCTAAACCTACCTACTAATACTTTCTTACGGGCGTAGTCACAGTACAAAAACTGGTGGTAACGCATCGAAAACATAAAAATCAAAATTGAAAGTACAGAATTTGTGATATTATGAGCCGCGTCGCTTCGCCCGACCGACTGAAGTACCAATTTTTCGTACATTTACCTACTTCGAGAGACGTGTGCAATTTGGAGAATATTTTCTGCGAGCCATAAATCTTATATATACCGTACATATTCTAATAAACTTCCTTCATCTTCACCTTCGGTGTGTGTATGAACGTCGTGTAAAATAACACGATGGCTCGGCAACGGCCCTGACTCACGTTGTATATATTCGTCCATATTTGTTTACTCTGTAATAATTTCATTGACTGAAATACTTGATCCATTTTTCACATATTTAAATATTATAAAAATGCATACAGTAGCGACTAGCGAAGCAAAAGTGTTTTAAATACTATGCACAGATGTTCTAATACGGTCTAGTATGCTAAATTTGCGTTCTCGCAAATTACTACAATGTCAACTAAATCCTTACATGTACCGATTAGTTACACGTGTTAATAAATGAACTATTAGCTTCAGCCGAGTAAATATTATTATTTTATCGGCTTAATAGAACAATGTGTTTGTTAGCTCATATTTCCCTATGAAAGCCTCCCTTAAAAGGTTTTGCCCTGGTAATCGTATCGGTTTACCCGCAAGTGCTTATGTTCCGTGTTGTAACTATATCTACATCTTGATGGCCACATTTGTAGAAGTGATATATATGTATTTGCCAACAATTTGTTGAAGTAATTTATTTAAAGCTAAAGATTTTCAATGTCCGACCAAATTTAAATTATTGTAGAGTTCCGTACAAATCGGTGAAAAAATCACGTTTATTTTGTATGAAAGCCCTAAGTCACAAATATTTAAAGTAACTGCCAACTGGTCACCAAGAATAGATCATATTTTAAAAATATGTAGGTATTGTCTTGTCCCACGTGCTTTCGCGGTTGCAGAATATTCAGCCTGGACATAGACAGACGGATAGATGTACATACATTTAAACTCAGTATCATCTAACAAAAATAAGTTAATCAAAATTCGCTGCTAATTGCCGTGGTCCTTAAAAAAACTTTTTTTCAAAATAGTTTGAATGTAATTCGGCTGACGTATTCAATAATTAAATATGTATGTAGGTTTGCGTTTTGCAAACGCTCTTGTCTACGAGGGTCGGGAAACGTTCGTGACAAGAATATAATATAATATAATATTAGAGAAATGATGGAAATATAATGTTATGTTCATTTCAAAAACTTTCACGTCCACTCCGTTTTAATTATTTATTGGTTTGCTCGGCTGCGGCTGCTCACTTCTATATTTAACTCGCGTACAGTTTTATTATTGACTGCTAATTAGTTTTCAATCCTAGTGAAGTTCGCTTTTAAAACAAACTATATCCAGTTGTATAAATGAGTATATTATGTAGTTAAGCAATAAGCATACGTTTAAGAATATTTTTTGTCAAGAAAAATATAATTTGTGAAAATCGGATCATTGGTTAGAGGTTGGAACATAATAAATAATAACTCACAAGTCACACACAGTATATTAATTATTATATACGTAAAAATGAAAATCAAATACATACATAGACTGCCAAAATAACTACTAAATAATATTGATTTCACTGTAGAGTAGTGTAGGCGGCTAAAAAACGGGCAATTGAAAACCGTAGGCCTACGGCGTAGCTCGTAGCTCTCAGGTAGCTCGAATCACGTAATATTGTTACATGGAAATATTTAATATTGGAATCTCTTGATTTCCGATAAAATGTTAATAGAAAACAATATAAAGTTTTTATTTATTTATTATTTCAATTGATAATTGTGCATAGTAGGCAATTTTACTGGGTCTACGCCGTAGACAAAACCGTAGACAGCCGCATTATAGCCGCAGACTACGCTGCGATTTTATGTATTCTTGTGCATAAATTTTAATTATTACATTTTCAGAAATTATTCGCAGAGCGAGTAATGCAATTAACCCGAGAATAGTTCATTATGTAGGTCTACAGAACTGTATAATTACTGTAGACCTGCTGGCGTATTGTAATACGCGGTAGACACTAGACAGGGAGCGTCGGCACTCGCTGTACTGACTATACAGATTTTATAACACAACTAAATGACGCTCGTAACTCCGTTGCGCTGAAATAAATTTAATTTTCGCGCGGGAACCGTACATTTTTCCGAGATACACAAATTTCAGCAAAATCGGTTCAGTGGTTCTAGCGTCAAGACAGACAGATAGACAAACTTTCTCATTTATAATATTAAGTTTGTAAGTATGAATTGGCGTACTGAAATACGCCGTAGACACTAGACAAGCGTCAGTACTCTGTATTATCTAACTATACAGATGTTATAACACAATTCTCGGAATACATTCGCGATATACGCGCGTTTGAAGCACTATAAACGATTATTTATTTATGTACACGCATAATATTTGCTCAGTTCAAAACCAAGGCGGTCTCCCGCGTATTTCCTGTCGCGGGCGGTTGGGAGCGGTTTGCGGTGGCGTTCGACTGTGCCGACTTTTGTATCGATCTGTGGTTAATCACTGGTTTTAGCTGCTTTTAATTACTACTACTAATGCTATTATTATATATGCAGACACGTTTAAAATAATTGCTACCTATTGGTTTTATAATCGCATTTTTGTTTGTTCATTCTTGAATCTATCTGCGGCTAATATCCACTGGTTTCAGCTCAGTTATTGATGAAACTAAGCTAAGCTAAAGAAAAAAAGGAAAAACCAAACTTTATCTTTTTTATCTGCTTTTTTAAAGAGGACTTTTTGTCTTATTAGGACAATCCTCTTATCTTCGAATGATATTTTACTTTTATATTATAAACTTTTAAATTTTAAGTCTTATTAGTTATTAGGTTCTTATTGTCGAGAAATATGAAATTCGATACCAATTCGGCACTCGGCAATTGGAAGCCATTTGTATTCGCCGGAATAAGTAATTGAAGGCCCAAAATTTCTATGTACGTTAATCTGATCACGGTTCGACGCGATGTGATGATCAATTTTTTCTTCTACCTACCCGGATAAAATGCCCAAAAGATTGATTGATCTGTACTACTTTCCCTGAATCACCGTCTCCGTTGACTCAGTTTGTGGGGAACATTCAGCAGCAACTTCAAAAGTTCGCGGAGATTTTTGGCAGTAGTTGCACGTTAGGTGTGCATCGAAATACGTCATCACACTGCACTTGCCTTCTATTTCAATTTCGAATTCGGTCTATTTTTGTAGCAGCCGCGCAGATGCAGACATTTATACTTAACTCAGTTTGTATATCACAGACGGGACCGCTATCTCGTACACGATTTTTGTAATGCCAGCCGGACGTGCCAACTACATCCCCGTCGCCCGCCCTACGCCTCTTTTAATGGCTCTATAATAATAAAATGTTTGACGTAACGGCAATTTTATATTTCGAACCGAGTAGTAGGACGGTTATTTAAAAAGTTTGCAATTCCCCGGATTGTATGCTAATTTCTAGCGCCTGGAGTGCCGCCTTTGTGCATTTTCCGAAGAAATACCGCTGACTCGAGTAAATACGGGGACGATAAAGTTTATATTATAGGTATGTTGAGCGTAATTGTAGAAGTTATTAAACTGCTTGATGACGAGTGAGCTTTTTTAAATGCTGCTCTGTAACTAGGTTTGGCATTAGGAACATAATAATATTACACATTGCTCCTTATTTGTATATAACACTACAATATAAGAATTGTTTCGGCGTCACCAAATTTTGTTTTATTCTTTTCGTGTTTTTAAAAAAATGCTGATCAACTATAAATAACAGGGTGGGGAGAATATCACCGCCTGTTATATTTTACAGCTAAATCTCTTCGCGCAAGGCTAGGCTCGAACGACCACTTAAGCTACTTTCGAGGGCTCGTTTTATCCCACTGACTTATTTTGTTGGATGCTTTATTTCCACATAGTTCTTTCATATTGTGTTTTTTGACTAGCGACAGGCTAGTCGAATCAATTTTTTCAAGCAATGTTTCAACTGAATCCTTTTCACTAATTAATTACATACATTAAAACTGAGTTAAAAGTTATAGTTTTTCACGTAATTAGGAGCACTCGTGCATACTTGGTAGCAACTTGAGATAAAATTGTATTTTTGTAGTTTTTGCTTTCAATGGCCCTGCACACCGACGCTACTTAATTACTGCGAACGTTAACCAAATGAAACTTGTTGGAAAAGTCGTAGTTCCGCGGTTGTAACTTGTAGATTGTAATGCTTTATTTTGTGTAAATTAGTTCCTAATTAAGATTAATAAGATATTACTCAGGTCGAAATTAGGAGCGTTCATATTACTGAGGAGTGAGGAAATTCGTGTCTGAATCAGCCTCTATTAAGAATTTATCGAGGGGTGAATAAAATATTTTTATACTTCTGCCCAACATACATTCAAGGGCATCGCAGGGTCTACCATTTTTGTGTTTATGCTTATTATATAAATCTCTTTCATTTGATCCGGCTCTTTACCAAATTTAACAACTAAGGCTATAATAATTAATAATTACTTATTTACCCATACCTATATCGTCTGCTTACTGCGAAAACCGAATAAATGCACATTTGTACGAAATTGAGTAAAGAATACAGTTACATGTAATTGTAAACGCTCTTTCGACTGGTAAAATCGAATAAATGATAAGCACCACTGTTACAAAGTTACGTAGAATGAAATCCTTATAAGTATACACATTTCGGATAAAATATACAGGAAAAACATAATAAACAATCATATTATACAAATGCGCAAAAACATATACAGGTAAATAATGATATGCATGTTTATGAGTTTTTACAATACGGACTAAATTGCATTTTAGCCGTATGTCTTGCTTTATATAATGTTAAAATACTATGTTACTCTCAAATACAAAAACGGTCAGCATTTGATTTAAATTTAGACAACTAGGACGGGAAATCATGAAGATCAATACATTCTCTAATTTCAGGGAAAACCTGATAAATGCATACCCTCCTTAGTTAAATTGAATTTTAAATATCTTTTACTATTATAACACAAATAATTAAGATTACATCTATAAGAAAGACATTTGTTCTAACTTTTTTCATCAGGCATCAGTCTGGTAAAGAGTATTATATTGCTTTAATATGAGCACAAACATTTAAAATCAATTTACTCACAATGCCACAACCTGCAATTATTAGGTTTTCGCCGTAAGCAGACGATATAATATCTAGTATATAATCTATATTGTTTATAATATAAACCCAATAATATAAAGCCACATTTTATTGGTTTAAAGATTTCTCTGCCTCATTTCACCCCGATAAGAGCCTAATTTGATTAAAGGAGGGGCAATATTGTCGGCTCATCAAACCGAAAGGTTTTCGGCGTAGATGCCTTTTTATTATTTAAATAAAGGTTATATTTTTTTGCCCTGTGGTTGGCGACATTTTCACTGTCTTTGCCCATTGCTTAAGAACAGGCTTTCCGTTTTTATTATCTATCGTTCAGGTTTGGTTCATCCAGTCCTTTACGTCAAATATTTATAATAAAACCTACTGTGTGTAGACTGTAGATAGGTAGGTACCATAAAAAATAATTCATAGGCAAATGCTGACCTACATCATTCGGTCGGGCTATGTCAATTCAATGTTAGTCATGATTTACCAATCTTTGATAATAAATAGGCACGTTAGACATCAAGATTTCAACGATGTTGCATATTAAGGTGATATGGGTAGAGTTCGCACTTCGCAGTAATTTATCATGGGGTGTCGGTAGTGGGTCGGTAGGCGCGATGACGATGATCCGCGAGACGGTGATAGTACACGGCGGGCGGGCGGCAGGGCGGGCAGCGCAAGTGGAGGGCGAGCGGCGCGCGCCGCCTCCGCGTATCGATCGCGGGAAATGACGCCCGGGTTGACCCAAATAGAATATCCGTACCTCTGTGCCCCTCGCCCCCCGCGTGCCCCCGCACAACCCCCCGCACCGCCCCCAGCGCGCACCCGCACCCCGCGCCCTCAAACCATACTCCAGCCTCTGCCCGACTGCCGCTCGACGACGAATTTTCATATTAGCCGCTTCTCCGCGGCGAACCGATGGCCCGATGTCTCGACAGTGATAAAAATTCTTACGTAACGTTCGGCCGCCTGAATCAATTATCATTACGGAAATGCCTTTGGATATATTTTTGGAAGTAATGTTTTCTTGGTAATGCGTCCATTAGGATTTCCAACAATACGACCGAAAATAATGTAGGCCATTTCGGCTAGATAACATTTAAGAGCATTCAAGTTTCTACCTTCCTATGTAAGCGTGGATAGGATTTTCTATCCCATATTTCTAGATTTAAGTAGGAAGGCAAACGAACAATTATTATCGGTTGAGAATAAGAAAACCAAAGAAATAAGTATCTGTGCCCAGTGCCAATAACATTGAGAGCTTTTCTTTGTTTTAAGCAATAATGTTTTAAATTGAAATATTTTTTTACTATACAACTGATACTTTATCTCCTTTTCGGTTTTTTATAATTGGTTTCTGACATGAAGGAGCGATATATTTTTGACCACTAAGAGCCTATGCCACCATGCAAGAATTATTGTTAAACCTTATCGAGCATCCAAATATTTGAAATAATTTTTAAAGGCTTGGGTTATTTCATGTAAATGTCTTGCTCCATAGAATTCCAATGAAAGTGATCGAAAAATACCTATAAAATGGAACAAAGGGTGCATATAACTGACCTACACCGTGCACCGGGGCCGGCGCGCCCGGGCCGGTGCATGCGTACTCTATGTACACCCGTCAGACCTCCAATTATATTGATTGCCATATTTTACCTCGCCATGTCCCACCCTTTGGATATTCGGATGCATTTAATATTCAAACTGCCTAAGACTGGGGGTGAATAAAAAGTAACAAAATCTGATTCGTATACCCATACACGACGTATGCCTGGTTTGTAAGGTTTTTTTTGGTGGGAGTTCCATTTACTAGCGCTTCTGACTGGCAAACGTCAAACCACTTGCTAACCAACTACGCTGTTGAGTAGATCAACTCCTGCAGAAAAACCTCCGATACCGGCCATTACCTAGCATAGTAAGTTCAAACAAACACAGTTTGCAAACCTTGGTGCTTACGTTACGTAATTAAGTACAAATTATACGTACGATATTTTCTGTACGTAATATGTATGCCAAGTCGTACTGGCACCGGCTTTTTTCTTCATCATTATTTTCTTTGTAAGACTTGGACTCTTTTAAAAACAGATCTCGTTCTCAAATAGGTGTAACTATAACCAGACCTTAAGTGCAGGACGTAAGTACCTTACTGTTTGTGAATAAAATAATAAAATAAAATGTTTTAATTACTTAAGTAGTCCCTAGGAAATATAATAATTACCTCAATAATAACGGGACATTTTAGCGTATACTCAAAAATATAACCTACGCCAAGATTTATCTCCTTCGGAATTTCCTTCCGAGCGGGTTTGTTTCTTCATAAATGGATAAAACACCGAACACGCTTCCAACTTTTCAAGTGTTTCTAAACGCTCTCACGTACGTATCATGAATTTTTTACGAGAAAAATGGAAAGTCCCTTGCAGGCTGCAGCGTCGCGTGCGCGTGGGGGGGCCGGGTTTTCCGGTGCGTCACGATGTAAAGAACTCCTTATTTATTTAACAAAGTGGTGGGACGTGCGCGTTCGATGTAACTTTTGATGTTAGAAGTTTAATTACAACTGGCCGCAGCTATCAAACGACAGCCCCCAAGGAATGTGAAAGCCTTTTAGGGCTTTAATAACCGAAATAATATGGTTTGTATGCATTAATGAACTGTGATTTTCACCCAAAAGTGATGGTTAGTTCGAAATGAATTTAAAATATATGTTTTGTTAACTTCAGCGAATAACTTTAACACTTGGCTATTGACGCTATTATTTTAATTTTTTTGCAATCTAATAGGTGCAATACAAAGTTTGAAGTGCCAGAAAATAAAAAAAATTGTCATTGGGTGTAGGACTTACATTGTTGCTAGTGTATAGTTTAGAAAATACATGAAAATTTCAGCGTAGGTACTTGTCGATGGGTGAAGAAAGTTTTCCTAGTGCTTAATGGACCGGGGGCTGTCAATCTCAAAAGTGCCCTCATAGTGTGCATGAAATTTTTTGATGAAAATAGATAGTTTAGAACTATAGCTACTCGAAACGCTCGGTTTGCGTGGATTTACAAAGCCGAAAGTAGGTAAAAAAAATTATTTGATAAATGTTTTGCCCTCACCATGTGCACTGGTTTGCCTAAAGTGTATTAATTTAATTAATAGAACATTTCTTTACCTTTCAAAAAAAAAAATACGCAAACCAATTTTTTTGGTCGGAAGTGAGTCAGGCAAGCCTCTTTAAGTGTGTGATGAGGGAGGTCATTTTGCTCTCATTACGTGTCATGATCATTTTTTTATAATTTGTTCCTTGCAATGTCTACTTTAAGTTAATGTTGCTCAGAAACGGCCGGAATTGTTCAGCAAACCACCTTAAAGTTAGTTGACTCTGAACTTGTTTTCTATAAAGTATAGTGAATAAATCATTTTTTACCGTGGAAGAGCCATGCTTCGGCACGAATTATTTATGCTTGTATATTATTAGTATTTAGTATTGTGTGTTTATTCTGTAGGGAATGCCCTTAAGAGGGAATAGCGTAATAGGGCAGGCGAGCGTAGGGGAAGGGAATAGGGTACGGGACTGGGCCTCCGATAAACTCGGCGAAACACAGTGCAAGCGTTGTTTCACGCCGGTTTTCTGTGAGCGCGTGGTATTTCTCCGGTTGAGCCTGCTCACTCGTGCCGAAGCATTGCTCTCCCACGGTAAAAAATGATTTATTCACTATACTTTATAGAAAACAAGTTCAGAGTCAACTAAATTTAAGGCGGTTTGCTGAACATTTCCGGCCGTTTGTGAGCCCGCAAACCAACATAATCTTAAAGTAGACATTGCAAGGAACAAATTACAAAAAAATAATCATGACACGTAATGAGGGCAAAATGACTCCCTCATCACACACTTAAAGAGGCCTGCCTGACTCACTTCCGGCCAAAAAAATTGGTTTGCGTATTTTTTTCCTGAAAGGTAAAGAAATGTTCTATTGAATACACTAAAGGCAAACTAGTGCACATGGTGACAACAAAACATTTATCAAATATTTTTTTTTTCAAAATTTTTTTTTACTTACATCTGGCTTTGTAAATCCACGCAAACCGAGCGTTTCGAGTAACTATAGTTCTAAACTATCTATTTTCATCAAAAAATTTCATGCACACTATGAGGGCACTTTTGAGATTGACAGCCCCCGGTCTATAAGCACCTACATTATATTTAATGAGAAAAAGTTGTGATTGTCATGGGAGCTCCGGAGTCCGATTAATTTTGTGCGTGCTGCTGTTATCAACTCGAAGGTCGGATCCTCAGCGCCCGACCCTTTCATTACAATATGGGATGGTCGATATTAACACCCTTACTCGAATATATTATATTAAAACATCGATTTTATTTTCAAGGGCGTCTATATGCCTTCTTGACGCGGAGGTTTTAATTTTTATAAGCTCTGCTATTTTTAAACATGCCCAGCGAAACAAGGCTATTGAATTTATGTTACCTCCTGAAACTGACGCGAGTATTATGACGACAATATGCTAATTTGGGTATCCATACTGATATTAAAATGTCGAAAGTTTGTCTGTTTGTAACTTCTTACAACTTCATGCTTTATTATTTAATCGCTAAGCCTATATGAACGAAATTTGCTGTCATTATTTTGGATCCCGGAAAAGGCTTTTGTCGGATCGCGTTAAAAAGACCAACTTCTAGCTTTAACATATTACAAAGGGTAAAAACGGAACCTTATTACTAAGACTTCGATGTCTGTCTGTCCGTCTGTCTGTCTCCAGGCTGTATCTCAAGAACGGCGATAGCTAGATTTCTGAAATTTTCACAGTTTGTGTACTTAATATCTGTTGCCGCTATAACAGTGAATACTAAAAACAAAATAAATTAAATATATTTTAAGGGAGCCCCATACAACAAATGTGATTTTTTTGCTATTGTTTGCTCTATATCATATAATAATAGCAGCAGGTAGGCTCTTGAAATGTTCACAAAATACTCAGTTGTATTTATACTTTAAGTATTAATAGTAAAATTAAAATAGGTAATTGGCTATTTTGTTCTATATTGGTATGGAACCCTTTGTGCGCGAGTCCAACTCGCACTTGGCTGATTTTTTTAAAATATTTTCATACGTACAAACGAAGTATGTATTGCGAATCGGTAGATTTTCGCGAGGTACCACGCACTGTTTTGTGCGCTATCTGTTAATTATTCATTAGGCTGTGCCCCGAATGTTGAATAAAAGGTTCTCTCATTGTTCCGTGATCTATTGTCATGAATTAATCTAGTGGCCATGTTAAATCCTACTAGACTATAGTACATGGATGTACTACTTTTGTATCCATTTGTTTGTGTGCCATGATAATATGGAAGAAAAAAAGTAAAATTGAGTTTTGTAAATGTTTAAATCGCTTGAGATTTAAAAAGTTTTCGCTAAAATAAAGTTTTGTTGAACATCGAAAAGTACTGCAAGCAAACGGAAAATCTATTGACAGTTTTCCTCATATGCATAAAGTGTGACAATGCAATCATTTATGTAATGTAAGAATTAATATAATTTTCCTACCAGATTGAGTGTATGACTCACTTGTACATGCTTCATACATAATTCATTTGTTACAGAAGTTTATGTGGTGATAAAAATGTTTGTTAAACAAAGGAATAACATCTAACACCACATGGACAGTCACAATAACACCGTTGTACTTGTATGGAAATACTTCCAGTAAAATCCGTTGCAAATAACGTTAAAATCTACATGGAACCAATAAAATTGAGTTTTAAGGTTACCTATGTCACGTCAAGACAAATCACTTAGAGTGAGTTGCATCAACCTACTTTAACTATATCTACTTATAACTTTAACCATAACAAAAAGTCAAATGAGCTGTGAAATCCCTAGTAAAAGTCCATTATGGACGCCATATTTGACGATAACCGTAACTTTAACTTTAACCAAGCCTCTGGTGCAACTCACCCTTAATTTGTATTCGTTGTTAAAAGTAAGTCAATGCTGGACAACTGTTTTATAAGTATAGTAAATATGACGTAAAAAATGTTACAATAAATGAATGAGCAACCTTATTTTCTAAATATTTTTTTTATGACTTAACTCGGTTACTCGTCACGAGCAGCCCGGCCAAAGCTTATACTTGAAAGGAATTCGCTGGCGGAAATTAATATCAGCTCGTTCGAGGAATTTCCTCACTCGTATATTGAGGATTATCACGCTTCATCAGACCGACGCGATGGTCTCAAATGTTGTGTCCTAAGAATTTACATTGCCCCTTTTATTGCTTTCGGGATGTACCTACTGAATACTCCTAAGTCCTCCGAACATCGTCACTACATTTTCAAAATTTTCTGAATATATTGATTGAAAATGAAATCGAATACATTGTGTATTTTTATCGTGCCCTTTTTCGAGCACAATTACATTAAAATAAGGTTTATAGCTCGTCGTAGAAAAGGGCACGCGCATGCATTTTGGGCATCACATTCAAAGGGTAAGGTTAAGGCCGTGAATGTTAAATTATATATCTTACCCCAGATTGCTTTGAAATGAGATTCCTTCGTCCATATAGAACTTAGAAAAAGTTGAAAATCGTAAAGCGGCATTTCTTTACATAATAATATGTCCGTTTAGTATTTTTTTTTAATCTTCACTGAGGGCCAACGCAATAAAGTATTTTAGGCTACATTATATTATGGTTCCTATATAGCAATAAAATAGCTTACGCAGTAACGTCTTCAATAACCATAAAAATCTAAAAGCATACTGTGATAACCGCAAATCCGTAACACATTTTAACCGATTTAAAAAAAAAGGTGGTTATCAATTCGACCCGGATGTATGCAAGAAATGTTCATAGAATAAGTACCTTACCTACTTTTTGAGTTCAATATATTACTGCATATAAAGCAGGCAAAATCGTGTAATCTTTCCTACTTTGAAGGATACATTTTCGATAAGGAGTACTTTGTGAAATTTTAATTATTGTTAAGTATCTTTTACGTTGGCTTTACAAGAGGAATCTGTTCATAGAGCCTTTATCTATCTAATGAGACCGTAATTCCTAATACATAATATTGGAAACGGCTGGATCTGATAAGTACAGGAGACGGTGCGTGAACGGATGGAAAAGATTCCGCTGCGATATGGTCGTGATCGTGCCGGTTGTGGAAGGTTACGCGAGCGGCTCGGGGTGGGTGGTGACTGGTGCGCCGCCGGCGACGCGCGCACCCCGCTCGCTGCGCGCGTCGCCGGAGCGGCGGCGCTGGCGTCGTGACGCAGTGTGACGTCAGTGCGCCGTCGGCTCGATACGCGCCGGCCCTATCCTCAGTCGCCGCCCGAAGCAGGCCACCGAAAGACGCGCCTTCCGCGTCTCCTTCACCCGTGCACCTCATACCGGGTTTTAGTTTTGTACCATGATGACATAGCCCCAGTGTCGTGCGACGAGACTACGTAAAAGCGCACATATTTTAATTTTTTTCGTTACGTGAGGAAGCCGTAACTGTCCCCGTTGTTGCAGAACTAGCGACGACCGACTTCATTCCGTCGAGGAACCTCGAGGAGATCGGGAGGCGGCTTGCTCTTTATTAGTCCATCTTTTCATAGAGACTAGCGAAAATGGGCGAGGTGAGTGCAGTGCTAGCAGTAGTGCTTGCCGAAGCCGCTATGGTAGAGTTTCATGTTTAACATCGCAGTGCCTTTGTGAGGACGTGTGTGCATGCCGCCCGATAGTGAGTGCAAGATGTCATCTTCCGGATCCCGAGTCGGCAGAGACGTTCCACGCTTGTGTTGAGTGCACTTCCTCGATTCCAGTTTATGCCGCTAGTATAGTTTCGAACTCTATCACTAGATTATTCATTTCGATTGCTCGCTTTTGCACAAAAAATTGTCGCAGCGTCAAAAACATCTCAATTCACATTCGTTTCATTTTAGTTTAAAATCATTCGTACCTACTAGTTTTCGTAGTCCACTAGTGTTTTAGAATTTAGATAGTACTTAGCGTCTGCACAAAATATATAATATTTTGTTTTTATCGCATACAAAAATATATGGAATGTAGCGAATGAAATGTCGGGATCGCGCTGACCGGGTTGCGTAACTGTCCGTATCGATCTATGCGACGGCTCTCGCAGCTCGCACACCGCCTCGTGCCACACTTTTCAAATTTTTCAACCCTTCGAGTGATTACATTCCAAAGGCTCTAACCTCGTGTTTTATTAATTGTTCGATATTAAAACTTTAATTCTTTTGTATGCTAGCTTTTATGAATAAATTGTGATAACATTTCCATTTCCGTAAGTTTTTTTTTCAACAGTATGTAATGAATAATAATTGTACATTAAATCAAAAATAGAATACCTACATAAACGATTTTTTTATCCAAAAAAATATAAGTGGTTTGTTCTAAAAAAAGAGTATTTTCAAAATTTCCTTTGTGATAGAGACATAAATTATTCTGCGAAAGTTACGTAACCGTGTTCTCGAAATTTCATAGACCTCGTCTAATTCTCATGAGGTGTCCTGTAGGAAGTGGCTAAACAGGTTACCGCGAGAAGCGGCCGCGAGTCCAGCCGGAGAACTAGGTATAAGAGCGCCGAAGGTTTATTAGAAAATTGCCTTGTCATTATGTCATTTAAATCGCATAGAGTGCCGTCGCTCTATTGGAGTATTTCCTTTATCCTTTATGACGATAGCACGCACGTATCAATTAGGTTGCTGGAGTCCTTGAGGCCCATTATCTTCCAAAATTTCCACAACCTTTGCAAGACCCAAGCGGAAAAGGAGGAAGTGACATATTTTGTCGGTTCCTAGGCAAGCTTATTTGATTCGGTAATGGGTCCGGGCCCAAACGCAAATATATTTCAGTAGGAGTTTTTTAAACTTTATCATGCTTAATAACCTGTACATGATAATTTCCTGGATCCTGACTAAAACCAACATTTGGAAAAACATGTCTGGTCTCTTGACCATTGCGTAACTCAACGCTTTACGTATCCTTCTAACTAAATGATATACTTATGTAACCAAAGGACCAACACCAAAAATTAATATTTGTCAAAAATATTTAAACTATAATAAATTACATTTTTCGACAGATATTAATTATACAATAGATATTACATAATTGAACGCTGTTATGCATTTGTGTATCATACTATAAAAAATTACTTTTTGAGTTATGAATTCTTTAGATCATTTAGAACAAGACTGCATTCATAACTCAACAAAAAAAATATTCGTGGGCTAATACCAATTAATATAACTGTATTAAAGTATTATAGAATACTAGCGACCCGCCCCGGCTTCGCACGGGTATAAAATATAGAGCCACTGAAAATTTTTATCATACCTATGCTGTAAAGGGCCATATAGATCTATATTAAATCAATGCAGGTATTTAAAGTGTTTAATTGAATAAGGATTAATTCCGTATTGGTTAAAATCGCTTCGAAAATTAGGCATTATTTTGTCGTTAAAAGTAAATGACAAAAAACTGTTATTGATGGATATCCATAAGAGATAGACTAATATACCATCGCGGAATTTTCTGTAGACCTTTTCATTGTGTACAATACTTAGTACATTATTTTGATAAATCTCGTAGGGTTCGGCCTGCTTTTGCAATGTAAGCGAAAAAATATATAATTATTTACGACATCATATTAGAAACCCCAACGATAACAGTATTTCTCCATTAATGAATGTTATTATACTTATAAACCTTCCTCTTGAAGAAAACCGCATCAAAATCCAACAAAGGGACATGAGGGAAAAAAGCGACTTTGTTTTATAATATGTAGTGATATTACTGAACACGTAGAAATGAATACTAATCCGGTTTGTAATCTTCCAATGCACATAGTTATTACTTAGGTAGACGCAACAAATGTAGAGATAACATTATTGTAAAAAAAATAGCTCACTTGTGAAGCTATTAACGCTAAAGGTTAGCAGATTCAATAGATGATTCCACTAAACAATAAAATATACGTAATACTAAAGTTATTGCACTATTATTGATACGAGAGTGTTATGTGCTATTATTACGATTTACGATACAATATTATGAATTGGTTTTATAGAGAGTCTAGTTCTTGAGAATAACAAGCTAAGAAATAGTAGCCTCTACCTATTTTAGATACCTACTTAGATTTAATTAATATGTGATGTAGTTTCAATGCTCGATAAGTATATAAATAAGTGAAATATATGAAACCGAAGTCAGCACTCGGCACATGTTTCTGAGGAGTTCCCTCGGTTACTCATGGACTCATTCATCTGGTCACAACTTTTGTGAACATGGTACCAAATTGAGATAATACTCTATACACAAAAATATATTTTTTAAATCAGTTCACAAACGGCGGAGTAATCGTTGAACATAAAAAAAAACAATCATACCTAACACCTCCTCCATTTTATTCTGATGTATAAGCTATAATATTATTGTAAAGTTTCATTAAAATCCACTCAGTAGTTTTTGCGTGAAAGAGTAACAAACTTTCGCCTTTATATTATATCACTTATCAGTAGGACTAGTATGATTAGTAGGATATTTGCTGGTATGGATTCCGCTAGGTTTAAAATGTAGATATTGATCTAAGACCAGTCTTTATTAAAATAGAAGCATTAAATCTTAATCAATTACATAGAAATAATGTAACAAATAGGATAACCTCATATTTTAAAAGATAATGAAACATAAAATTCGTGATACACACATTTACTTTCTTCCTCAAATTAAAGAGAGTTTTAGTGATTAAAATTAATGTCTTGCAATTAATAGCCCAATTGAGAGGTAACTCACCAGTATCAATGCAGTTGCATAATTAGTTTGTTGTCGCACCTTATCTCACTAATTAAAAACTAATAATTGCAAATGTTTCCAAATACGCACTCAAAACAAACAAGATTTTGTTTAATCAATAATGAGTTCAATAGTACTACGATATGTCGGTGTTAAAGCTCTCGTTAAAATTCTAATTGCGTATTCTAGATTCTTTAAAATATAAACCAAGTATAGATATTTAATAATAAGGTACAATCTTCAGATTCGGTATTTTACAATACAGAAATATGCTAATATTGTAAATGTCTACATATATTTCTGTGTTTCAAATGTCTGTCGCCTGGAATGTTGTCGTTGCATCATTAGTCTAGCGAGGCGTTAGTCGTTACATGTGTACTTGCTACTATTTCAATACAATCATTACTCATCGCTACATTCTGTATTTTTTCAGTTAAGACAAAAGGTCTACAGGGGGGCTATTACGTGCTCTTATATCCAGCCAGTTTCCAGCCAGTTTACAGGCCGTGTGTATGCAACGGCCTGTAAACTGGCCTGTAAACTGGCTGGATATAAGAGCTCGTAATAGCTCCCCAAGACACGTACTTATAGTTCAGATAAAGAATGAAGACTACATAATTTTTCAGGAGTTTCATAGAGAATATTATTGTTATTTCTTGGATGTGTATAAATATATTTGACGACCTCTGTGGCTCAGTGGATAGCACGTTGGTAGAGCTGGAGGTCGCGGGTTCGAATCCCGCCGACGGAACAAAAAGTTTTCAATGTTGGATGGGTCTTGGATGTGTATTAAATATATTTATCATATAATAAAAATCTTAAATATATGTATAGTATAAAAGTATTAAATATATTTCCGTTGTCTGGTACCTGTAACACAAGTCCATCAGGTACTTAGCATGGGGTCGGACTGACGTGGTGTGAAGCGTCAATAGATATTAATAATATGCAACGACTAGCTTTTAACGGTCTTGGGCATGACAAATGCAAAACATGTTTTTTGCTTGAATTTTTGTAACGAAATTATCTTCGATGTCTGAAGTCAGGCTTTTGAAATTATTGGAGAGTGAATAGTTGAATACGTCATACACTGACCTTTTTTGGATGGATTCTTTTAGATTAATTTGTATCGGACACTAATCACTATTATTAGAATTTAAAAATACGAACCGACGTTATTTATACCAATTACCTTTCTTCAAACGTTAGTTTGTTGTCTGGTTTTACGTCATAAAAAAATGTCGTCACGTGATCATTAAACGTCTCAGACTAGAATGCCAGCGCCGGTCCCGCTGTAATGTAAAGTCCGCTATATAAACAAATACACGTGAATGGTAGCTATAAATGTTTTGGCAGTATTCGCAACTATGCATGCGGCTTGATGCTGCCCGCCGCTGTTTAAAAATAATTGTCTCATTCACACGCTACGACACTACTACGATAGTAACCACATTTTTTCGGTTTGAAGCAGTTTCGTGACCGTGACAGTGAAACGCCGAAATAGTCAGAAACAACGCGCAAATCGCAATGTTTATTACACGTCGATTGCGTTCGAAAGTCGTAAAATTATCGGATTACTATTACTACTTACTAAACAGTGCACAACGTAAATATCCTTGAAACATTAAAATATCTAATATACCATCAGCTATACCAGAAAACTCAAATATCTATAGGAAAGTACTAAAATGATCCTTGCAAAAGCTCCTAAAAATTTAATGAACAACCATGCATAATTCATAAGCCTGGGTTTTCCGTCCAATTTTGTTTTATAAACCAAAATACTTTCAACCTCCAAGCGAAAGTATTCTTTGATGACATTCTATTTTGACCCTAATAATACCGCTAGCGAACCTCGTCCAGTTTACTTCCCTTCGAAAGGTTAGCATTGTTTTCGAACGAACCGGATTTTATTTAAAAATCACATATTCAGTTTTGACCTTTATAGGAATTATAGACTGAGGTTACCGGGCCTGAGGGTGGAAACTGGAAACCTTGTCTTTTAGCTATTTTAAATGTCGAGGGATACGAGCGGGGGTAGAGACAGCGCGCGCATGCGTCGACCGCGCCACTTATGTAACGAAAACGCCTTCCTACCGCATTCGTACCTTTGTTCCTGCTTGCTGCAACCTGCTTCTTCTTCGTTTAATAGATATTTCGTCGATCATTAAAGTCATCATCCAATAGGAGACGGGATCGGGGACGCGGTAGTGGAGTCGTTAATTTCCTATGCGATGCAGTCGACGGGGAGAAGCCGAACAGCTGACGATTCGTCTCCCCTGAGCGCTTCGTTGCCCTTGAGTTTATAATGGTCCCGTGCAAGTTTATTATTTTAATTCTCGCTATGACCTTCGCTGGAATCCGGAGCGCGTTTTAATGAGGGCCCGCTATGAAAACGTTCATCAATTATCGACGGAGACGGCGGGCTCGTTTACGGCAACGCGGACGCATTTAGACCCGGTGACATTATGGATAGCTCACACACGACGGAGCGGTCGATGCACACAGCGACACCGACCCGTTGGCACCGCTTGAAATCGTACATTTCTAGTTCTAATTTGGACATTGGGACATTCTGAGCGGAAAATTGATGCATTGTACCGAGTAGGAAATAATCTGTATAAAGTTGGGAAGTATTAATGAAGTAGGTCTGTTAACTAGTTCAGATCAATTGAGCGCCATTGAGCCAGTGATCCGTGGCAGGAGCACAGATGAGGCTCGTCAAGGTCACACTCGCGGTCACAGTCTCGTTGCCGTGTACACACTACAGTGACTACACTTGTGTACTGAACACAAACGCATACTCGCAGTTCGTTATTGATTGCAGATTGTGACGTCAAGTGTTACTCAATGTGCATTTATTAATCTAAATAGATAATGTGCGATAGAATCTAGTTGATTCCGATTTTCCTTTATGTTTTTCACTTGTGCTAGAGCTGCTAGATGTGATGGGATTTCCAGACGCTACCTTTTAAATAATGTTAGTTGTTTCAACTCTATTTGTAATTATAAACTATTCGATTACCGTAATGTTTCATCAAGTATTATTGCAATAAAAGTAGAAAGAGCATGTCTAACGAGTCTGAAAATCCTGTTAGTCGGAAACCCTAGCACTTCACATTCATGTTATTATGAACTTGTTCATGTAGAGTGATTTTAACATTTCCAATAGTTGCTCTCATTACTACATTGACGGCACGTGATTTGGAAGCGTATGGACCTCTGAAATCACGTGCCCACCGTCCCACTCATCATTATATTATATGTGCATGGCCCTAGGGCCGCCTAGTAGAATGTGTCTAGCCCCTAGTTATGTTTGCAGCATGGCCGTACCGACTCGTACCGCGTCGCCACCATCGGACCCATTAAGGATGATAATAGAACTGCCGATGGACAGTACAAGGTTTTTAATTTACATTAACATCTCATGATTATTTTTTAATGATGATTGATGCTACTTTCGCAGCTGTCAGTCGTCATATCGTCATATGTATAGTCGCCAAATCATTACATGATTTACCTTTTGTTTTTAAATACTGTGTAATGTGTATGATAATAATAATGTAAATATTATGTATGTAAGTAAACGTAAGTATTTATAATTTAAGAAAATATATCTCTTTAAAATATTTGAGACGAAAGCTTATATTACAAGCTATAGGTGGAGGCGCTTTATACTTATCTACGCACCTATTTTTTTTAGATCTAACATGCTTTATATCGTTATGTACACAGACGCGTCGGAAACCTCCTGCGAAGAAACGGAAAGCAGGGGATTTAGATGATCTCAAACAAGAATTGGATATCGACTACCACAAAATATCTCAGGAAGAAGTATACCAAAGATTTCAGACACACCCGGAAAATGTAAGTTAACGTTCTCGTGAACGATGCGATTGTCGAACGACACGAACTATATGCTAATATTTGCATCACGTTTCAGGGCCTTAGTCACGCAAAAGCAAAAGAAAATCTCGAAAGGGACGGTCCAAACGCACTCACACCTCCAAAACAGACGCCCGAATGGGTAAAGTTTTGTAAAAATCTATTCGGCGGTTTCGCGTTATTGCTGTGGATTGGTGCTATTTTATGCTTTATTGCCTACGGAATTCAGGCGAGTACCGTCGAGGAACCAGCGGACGATAACTTATATCTCGGAATTGTATTAGCGGCTGTGGTAATTGTGACTGGTATTTTCTCGTACTACCAAGAAAGCAAGTCTTCGAAAATTATGGAATCGTTCAAGAACATGGTCCCCCAGTTCGCGACTGTCATCCGAGAGGGCGAGAAACTGACGTTACGTGCTGAGGACCTCGTGCTTGGTGACATTGTTGAGGTAAATATTCTCGGACCATAATAATATGTAATCAGTCACATGATGTATGCTCACTATGTTACACGTAACCGTTAACGTTTGTAGGTTAAATTTGGTGACCGTATCCCCGCTGACATTCGCATTATTGAGGCTCGAGGATTCAAAGTGGACAACTCAAGTTTGACGGGAGAATCTGAGCCCCAGTCGCGTGGACCCGAATTCACCAATGAGAATCCCTTGGAAACTAAGAATTTGGCTTTCTTCTCTACCAACGCTGTTGAAGGAACTGCTAAGGGTGTTGTGATCTGCTGTGGTGATAATACGGTAAGATATATTATATCACTGTATATTATATCACTTCGGTTCTGTACATAATGTTTTTGTGTTCGTAATAAAATTAACTCAAAATTATTTCCACCAGGTAATGGGACGTATTGCTGGTTTGGCTTCCGGGTTGGATACCGGCGAGACCCCTATCGCTAAGGAAATTCATCATTTCATCCACTTGATCACCGGTGTCGCTGTGTTCCTCGGTGTTACGTTCTTCATTATTGCGTTCATCCTCGGCTACCATTGGCTCGATGCCGTGATCTTCCTTATTGGTATGTAGTCCAACTGAGTACTTTCTTGTGGCTTAGAGTCGCTGAATGTTTATCACGTATCCGTTTCCCCCAGGTATCATCGTCGCTAACGTGCCTGAGGGTCTGCTCGCTACGGTGACTGTGTGCTTAACTCTCACTGCCAAACGAATGGCCTCCAAGAACTGCCTCGTAAAGAACTTGGAAGCCGTCGAAACTCTCGGATCTACGTCGACGATTTGCTCAGACAAGACCGGAACCCTGACGCAGAACAGGATGACCGTGGCGCACATGTGGTTCGATAACCAGATCATCGAGGCCGATACCACTGAAGATCAGTCTGGAGTACAATATGGTAATACCGGTCGTCGTAAACATTCCCATCATAACAGTTTTGTAGTCTTTATTTGAATAGATATAATCTCACTTATATTATTTCCTCGTACACAGATCGCACAAGCCCTGGATTCAAAGCGCTCGCCAAGATTGCGACTCTTTGCAACCGTGCTGAGTTCAAAGGGGGCCAGGACGGTATTCCAATTTTGAAGAAGGAAGTCGCCGGCGACGCCTCGGAAGCTGCTCTCCTCAAGTGCATGGAACTGGCCCTCGGCGACGTCCTGTCGATCAGGAAGCGTAACAAGAAAGTGTGCGAGATTCCCTTCAACTCGACCAACAAGTACCAGGTGTCCGTCCACGAGAGCGACGACCCCAGCGATCCCCGCCACCTGCTCGTGATGAAGGGCGCCCCCGAAAGGATCTTGGAACGTTCCAGCACAATCTTTATTGGTGGCAAGGAGAAGGTCCATACTAAATATATTTCGGTTTAAATTTATTACGAAGTTACTCGGTCAAATTATTTTACCTTCGACATTTTCCCAGGTTTTAGACGAGGAAATGAAGGAGGCTTTCAACAACGCGTACCTGGAGTTGGGCGGTCTCGGCGAGCGAGTGCTCGGGTTCTGCGACCTACAGCTGCCGGCCGACAAGTACCCCGTGGGATACAAGTTCAACACCGACGACCCCAACTTCCCTCTGGACAACCTGCGCTTCGTCGGCCTCATGAGTATGATCGACCCCCCGCGAGCTGCCGTACCTGACGCCGTCGCTAAGTGCCGATCTGCCGGTATCAAGGTACGGCCTCTTTCTTATTCCTAATAAATTATCGTTTAGTTTGATATATAATTATTTATCTTTAAATGCATAAATCTTTCAGGTTATCATGGTGACTGGTGACCACCCCATCACTGCCAAAGCTATTGCCAAGTCTGTAGGTATTATCTCCGAGGGCAACGAGACCGTAGAAGATATCGCCGCGCGCCTGAACATTCCCGTGTCAGAGGTCAACCCGCGTGAGGCCAAGGCCGCCGTCGTCCACGGCACCGAACTCAGGGAGCTCAACTCTGACCAACTGGATGAAATTCTCAAGTAAGTTAGAATACTTATCTAACGCTTAATTTTAACCTATTCAGTGCAATAAGAAATGCCTTGCTTGGACTTATCTCCCTTGACGTGAAATGTAAATTCTGCGGTTTTAGATAGTTCACATCGTCTAGATCAGGGGTTCCCAAACTTATTTTGTGAACTGCCCACTTTGAGAACAAATTATGTCTTAGCGCCCCCTTTGTTTCAATTTAAAATGCATCCAGATGAAATAAATCGCCCCCAAGCCTACACAACGCCCCCATTTTTTTCTGGGTCCCACACCGCCCCCCTTTAGATCTTCGGCGCCCATAAGGGGGCGTTATCGCCCACTTTGGGAAAGACTTATCTAGATGCTAGACATCGAGTAACGACTGTATAATATTATGAAACTTGTCAGAAACAGTTCCTACAATCGTCGCAATTTGCAGGTACCACACTGAAATCGTGTTTGCCCGCACGTCCCCGCAACAGAAACTGATCATCGTGGAGGGTTGCCAACGGCTCGGAGCCATCGTGGCCGTGACTGGCGACGGCGTCAACGATTCGCCCGCTCTCAAGAAGGCCGACATCGGTGTCGCTATGGGTATCGCCGGATCTGATGTCTCCAAACAGGTGAGAAGACTGTTTGTCTATCTGAACTGTGATTTATTCTGGGGCTAATGATATTATAAAAACGCGTAGATCTTTTTTTATATATATTTATAGCGGGTTGTCTACTGCCACTTTGACGTTTGCAAGTCACTTGTGTTTGACATTTGAAAGGCAGTTATGGTTCCTGTTACTGGAATCTGCAGTCCATGGCAATAAATATTTGATTTATTTCTCATTATGTCAAGCGCCTATGTTTTCACCACACCAGGCTGCGGACATGATCCTGCTGGACGACAACTTCGCGTCGATCGTGACCGGCGTGGAGGAGGGTCGGCTGATCTTCGACAACCTCAAGAAGTCCATCGCGTACACCCTCACCTCCAATATCCCCGAGATCTCCCCCTTCCTCGCCTTCATCTTGTGCGACATCCCCCTGCCCCTCGGTACCGTCACCATCCTCTGCATCGATCTCGGAACTGACATGGTGAGTGGTAGACCGACTTGTATACAATTGTTAGTTATTGATACATACGTAACGTTGGTAAAGTTGAGATGCTTCGTAACCCGATACCATCTGAGAAGTTAAAGTAAATGAGCATTATATCCCACAGATTAAATATTTCATAAAAAAACGGTTTTGATGTTAACTTAATCAACAAAAACTTATGTATGCATCAATAAAATTATAAAGTAAATACACAATTTTTTGTTGACAATTATTATTACTGTGAGTATGTCATACAATAATAGCAACAGTAAAAAAATCAATGAAGTTTTATAAGATTATTAGAAATTGTGTATTTCTAGTTACAATGTGTAATCGAATTAGCTCTAGTACTTATAGCATTCGCGATCGTTGTCAGCAACGCTCGCAGAATGCCTGTCTTCTTTAGCACTTCCAGAGTAGGGGAGGTAGTCGAACGAGTATAATATAATTATTTTTTTTACTAAAATATGATATAAACTTAGGTGCCAGCGATAGCGCTCGCGTACGAGGAGGCGGAGGCCGATATAATGAAACGTCCGCCTCGGAATCCGTTTTGCGACAAACTTGTCAATGAGAGGTCTCTATAAACCGCATTATGATTACAGCGAGTAACATCGATGTTGTCTCGATATCGTGACGAGTGAAGTGCCACTAAAACTGATTTATGCAATCATAATTAAAATAACATGCCTTGGATATAATGTTTGCCTTTAAAATTGAAGCCTCTTAATATTGAGTGACTCGGACTCAGGACTGTTTAATTATAATTGCATAACAATATGTGTGAGGTGTGATTATAGCTATGTACAACTTAATCGGTTTAAATACACTAACAGATATGGTGTTAATGTTGTGTCCGATGCGAGGTTGGCGAATGGGAGGATGCGATAAGATAAATAATTTAAATTAGTTCTCTTTTTAAATTGGCCAACAAAAGCTTATCGCCCGCGCATTCGCCGCTGCGAGTTAATCAGGAGAATAAGTTTGTGATGAATGTATTAACAGCCTAATTGACGAGTTATACTAAAACCTATTTTCGAAATCTCAACGTGTACGACGAGACTCACAACATTCACAATCACGTCATGCCATCGTTCATGCCATCATTCGTTTATTTAATCGATGTCCGTCGACTCGAGTATCAGAATCGATTCAGTTACTCATGGTTCGTTCGGATCGATTTTATTTTCAAATTTTTGTGATTTCCAGTGGATTTGTTGTTCACTGTTATGATTTATGTGTTTTAAAGATTTTGTTTTTGTAATAATTTTAAGTATGCAGTCATTGTAATCATATGTCACGCAAAACGAAGTACCGGCGGCGATTGAATTTAGACAAGTTTTTTGCTCAAGGTCATCGAGAATTGATACCAACTTATCAATTCTCGAAACATCAACTAAACAAAGATACGTTGCTTATTTTCAAGCTAATGGAAAATAGTAGTCACCATATTTTAATGGGTTGAAACCATGGGCGATCGCCGTCGGTAGGTGCTTGCCCGCAGTAGCGTATGTTTGCAATGGCCGTGTCGTGTGACGTGTCAGTGTTGTGCGGTGCGGCGGCTGCGCTCGCAGTCCGCTCCCATAGCTAGTGTTTGTGTAGGTGCCCGCCATATCCCTGGCTTACGAGGAGGCCGAATCTGACATAATGAAGCGACAGCCGCGTAACCCTTTCTGTGATAAGCTCGTTAACGAGAGGTAAAACACCCCGGGCGTCCGCCCTCTACCGTAATCTTTCCGCTACTTGCTTGCAACCACGTGCTAGTCTTCGATATCGGATCTGGTTGTTGCCTGTGCCCTGTGTGTGCCGGCGCTAGGACTGTGGATATCGAGGCGACAACCGCAACACCCCCGTATTTTGCCTTGCGTTGTGTTTTTGAACTTTTTCCGACTAACGACTCTCTCTTTCCTCTTAATGTAGCTTGGGACCGGCCCTCGAGCGATGTGTTCATTCCGAGCTCAGTGGACGGGTGGAAACACATCGGTCAAGGCCGGAGATGTTTTTGAATATATTTTTTATCTTGTATTAATTTAATAAGTATAATTATTACGCTAGTCTCTACTCTAACTCTAAATCCCTCAAGGTAAGTTTATCGGTGTCGATGTGAACTCTCTCCGCCATTCTGTCTATCGCGCATGTATTTATGACAAACTGTTTTTAGTATTTTTTAAATTTATTTATATTTCTATTTTGGATTATTTATTTCTTCATATTTCTCATGCACACCATCCGACACACCGGTTTCGACCGCGGTCCATCGATCATATCATTCTCCTGCGTCTAGGCTACTGTATATTTTACCATGATACACGTTCGAGTACAATAGGTCTCATATCTCATACTCTATCACTAGCTTAGAACGATTTATATTATGTAATTGTATTTTGAGGTATTTCCAGGCTAACATATTTTTATAACACGCTACTATCTTTCTTATCGACAACGTAACTAGTATTTTCCTACTGTAATATTATGTACATTGTACATCTAGTATATATTATTATTACGTATACGTCGGCGCTAGAGGTAGTGTGGTGTGGAGGCGTGAGGCGTGGGGAGTGCGCGTGTAGCGGCGTGTTCTGATAACTTGGTGTTTACTAAGGTGCCTGCTATATCATTGGCGTATGAGGCGCCCGAGTCCGATATCATGAAGCGGCAGCCCCGAGACCCTTACCGCGACAACCTCGTCAACAGAAGGTCGGCCAGCACCCCGCGTCGATGGCGCGACAGCTTCCTAGATACTCATTTGGGTGTTAACACGACGATATGCCCACTATCAAAATTACGCGCACGAGACGATCCCGTGGTCCGCCCCCGCTCCGGGTTGACGTGATCGCTAGCGAACCCGTCGGTAATGTGCATAGCGAACTTAGACGACTTGCATCTTGCAGTTATCTAATTATTATCCTCGGCGACGCTAGTGCGTGAACTCGCAGCAGGGGCCCGGCAATGTAACCCCGATGCCACTCAGAGCACCCGACCGACGACCCCCCGCACGACATCACGGGTCGGATCGTGTGCGGTTGCAGCTATTGGCGTTAAACCAAACATTTTAATGGTGCGGCTATCTGTGGTTCAACTGCTCCATTGGTCGTGGATGTGGAAGAGTGATAAGAGGAATCCCTCCCCCCCAGAGAATGTGACATTTTTTAACTATCCGTGGTTTTTAGTACAATTATTAAAAAGTAAACTACATAATATTTTTTATAACAAGGTGAAAAAGACAAATACAACAGCTTGACTCGAAAAAAAAATCTAAGTGCTGTTCTAAAATAACATTTCTCTTGTTTTGTCCTAATAAAATGAGTCAAATCAATCTTTGCATTTTGCAGGCACAGGCCTTTTATTTCATTTTAGCTTTACAATCCACGGATAGATAGGGTACCGAAACGCCGAGTGACACTACTACAGCTGAGATCGATCAGACATGCTATATATCTAGCTCTCTTGAGAATGTTTTACACTTTTAGAAGATCTATCTAGACTAGTAATTAGTCTTTAATTATCTCTAACTTTCACTCTTCCATATTTTAATAACATTTGTGAGACATTAGGTGAAATGTCGATTGCACGTTAGACATCGCCTTAGAGGTTTAGAGAGAACTAACTAGCAATAGTGTGTCATGTGTCTAGTGAGTAGACGAGTTAGTATGTTACCATTATAAGTGAATGAACTAGGAGGGATGTACTGTATTTTCCTTTTAAATATATTGTATATATGTATTTATCGATGGTATTATATATTGATGTGATAAGGAGCACCTAGCTATCGGTTCTTCGCTTTGGCGCGTAGGCCAATCACACAACACACAATATCTAACTGCTTCCTGCTTCCTATCTGTCTTATACTCTATTGCTTACTGCATGCGCTTTCTTACTGTGGTTTCTGTCTCAGCTATGAATGTTGAGTGAAGGTAACAGAAAGCTAAATGGTGCCTACACAATGAAGCGTATAATTTCTGTTCTTTTTGATTTGTGAGTGTTCACTAAAGTGCTTTACTAACCTGCATGCTTCGGACAAAAATACAAAAAGTTTTTATTTTAACATGTGAACAACGTAAATTCATGCTAAATAATTCTATGCAATGCAACTTTTTTTATTTTTGTCAAAACAATAATTTTATTTGCATTTTTTATTCGACAAGTTGGTTAGTTTCGACAAGTATGTTTATTAGAAAACAAATAAAATAAATTTTATTTTTAAACACTCGATACATTTTCAACTTTTACAAATAATTCCAACTTGCCGAACTATTAATGCTGCATATAAAATATAAAGTAAGTTGAATGTATGTACACAACGTGTTAGTGGTTATTGTGGGCTTTAGACATGCTTTACTTACAACCGTATGTAAAATATAAGGACTGAGATCTTTTAAAATAAAATTTTCAAAATTGAAATCAACATTTTTAAAATAAAGTAACTCCTACTTTTTTGACTTTTCAATTGGCTAATTACATAATTGGATTTTAAAAATATAATCTTTCTTTTCGCTTGCAAAAATTGTAAAGACCAGTCCTTTCGCTTCTGCGCCTTTGGACACAATCTAAGACGTACGCCCGATGTCCCGACAGGTTGATCTCGATGGCTTACGGCCAGATCGGTATGATCCAAGCCGCGGCCGGCTTCTTCGTGTACTTCGTGATCATGGCTGAGAACGGCTTCCTGCCGCTCAAGCTGTTCGGCATCAGGAAGCAGTGGGACTCCAAGGCTATCAACGATCTGACCGACTCCTACGGACAGGAATGGGTATGTAATACACGATCACGGTACTTAGTTGAATTGCATTCGTCGCATGCGTCATGTAAAATCCCATTTTTGACATCTAACTACGCTGTCGAAATGAGGGAATGCAATATTATGACTATTGACTACTCGGCTCTGAATCTGTTACTGCTTTATTGTTGAACTCTCATTCTGACTCCAACGATAATTTTGCAGACGTACCGCGACCGCAAGGCTCTGGAGTACACGTGCCACACCGCCTTCTTCGTGTCGATCGTGGTGGTGCAGTGGGCCGATCTGATCATCTGCAAGACGCGCCGCAACTCCATCGTGCACCAGGGCATGCGCAACTGGGCCCTCAACTTCGGTCTGATCTTCGAGACCGCGCTCGCCGCCTTCCTCTCCTACACCCCCGGAATGGACAAGGGTCTCAGAATGTACCCGCTGAAGTGAGTATACGACCGCTGAGCTCGAGTTGTGTTTCAAATTTCCAAATGATGTTCCGAGAGTTAATGTTTGTATCTCGTTTTGCAGGTTCGTGTGGTGGTTGCCGGCCATCCCGTTCATGCTGTCGATCTTCATCTACGACGAAATCCGACGCTTCTACCTCCGCCGCAACCCCGGCGGCTGGCTCGAACAAGAGACTTACTACTAAACTGCACCGACCACTGTCCACACCGTCGCGTCGTGCAACGGCTAGTTACTGCGTACATAAAGTTGATTTGTGTTCTTATAATATCAGACTGACAGAGGTCGCGGTGCCGTTCCGGTATATGTGTAATCGCTGTCGTGTACGCTTCTCACCGCTTGTTCCCGCATCGCCCCGGGCCCGCCCCGCCCCCACGCGTCGTCGTTTCATTACGAACTATGTATGTATATATGCACGGTGAAGAGTGATTATGTGATTATAGAACGCGTCTATCATTTTACCGATTTGTATATCATGTTATTTTTGTATCGAAATCCTTTCGAAGCGTCCCGATCCGCCGGTGTCGGTGGACGTCGGCCGACGCCGGGCCGCGGTGCCGCGGGCGGGCGCCGGCGATCTCGGCCGCCGACTCGGCCTCCTCACTCGTTGCGGTAGTTCGCCTCGATCGTATAAGATAGAATTAATTATAATACTGATAAATTGTTTTTTCACATACTTATAAAATAAGTAATAAACGATATCGTCTAGCTGTAGATGGTCGTTCGGGGAATCGAGTGGGCGAGCGAGACGCCCGCCGCGCCCCGTGCTCGGCGGCCGACGAAAGCATTTGTTGTAAAATTACAGTTAAGAAGCCATTATTACTACGTTTTAAGTGAATTAGATTAAGTTGAATTTTTCGAGTGGATAATGTTTAGTTGACGAATCGATTGCGTGCGTGGTGTGTGAGAGGTCGATGTGGAGTGCCTGAGTTTAGTGTACTACTGCTTACTGTTAGGTAGGTAGTTGAAATTTTTATGCCGTATTTTCGATCGTAAAGTAGTTAAAGGAAGCATACAGTCGCGAACGCTTCGAGCGCGAGCGAGCCGCGAGCCGCGCGCAGCTCCAGTTCACAGATCACAGCACTGCCGTCGACTATTGTTCGTTTGTACCTCGTCTGTGGCGAGCGCCCTCCGCGCCCCACTAGATGCTTTTCTTTTTCTAAAACTATCCGATTACTTACTAGGAAATTTCGTCAGATTTATAAAATAGGCTGCTCATGGTAATAAAGTAAGATTTTATTTCGTATTTAAAGAGTAATAAACGAAGCGTAGGAATGCGTAATTAGAGATTTTTAAAATTATACAGTTATGATAGAGTCATCTTGTTTTAATCGACGCTCGGTCCTTCCGCGGGGAGTCCGGGAGCTGCGGGGGCGGCGCGGCGGCCGTCGGACTGCGGGCGCGTGCGGGCGCTGCGGCGCGCTGCCGCTCGCTGCGGTGTGCTGCGGCGCGCTGCGGCCCGACGCGGGCGACGGTGGTGCGGAGGGACCGGGCGAAGCGATTCATTTAAATTTTCGTAACGAATACATATAACATATAATAATGGTTACAAAAGTAATATATAACATTATAGCGACTATAAATTTAAATTATATGAAATGTTTATAGATTTAAATAAAGTTTGTTTCTTTAGAGTGACTTTCTGTGCTTGTTCATTGTGAACGATGTACATTTCACTGACAATAGTCGTTGATCATGAATGATATTATTGAATGATCGGATCTTTGTAAGCTATTTGTTTAACTTACACTGTAGAACTAACATTGTTTTGCGTTGGACAGTTCTTTACACCGTTTCATTTTATAGTATTACTCTGTTGGCTAGGAGCGCTGTAAAAATGTAAGTGTTAATAAAAAAACATTTTCAAAATATTATTGTGCCATTTTATTTACATTTCCCCATTCCTTTTAGAAATAAGGCTTATCAAAAATCAAAAGTATATAATTAAAAAGTAACGTTGTAGGCAATATTAAGAAGTAGCGACGTTATGGTCTTTTAAATCCCAGAACGACCAAAAACCTTAACAAAATAAGTATATCACTTAACTTTGACCTTAAAGCCGCGTTTCCACTAGGCAACATTTAGCGCGTAACACGTGACGCTAAACATGTACGGCAACGCTGCACAACAGCGCGCGACGTTGCCAGCTGGCGCGCAACACGATGTGCGGCTTTTGCCGCAGACATCGACGGGCGTACGCGGCGAAGTTGGCCGGCCCGCCCCACCCCATCGTCTGCAAAGCGCCTAAAAGAACGATCATCTTATGAAATAATCTTACAATCGTGAAAATTAGAAAAGGTGGCGAATGCTTAATTTAACAGCATCTTAATTAGTTAATGAAAATTTAGTTATTAAAGTATAATACAATCAGATTAGGTGAAATTTAGGTACAAAAACGAATAATTGTAATAGAAAGAGATGATGGGATAAAAAGTGTACAATATAGTGATTAGTGGCTCGACGTCCGCAACGCAGTGTTTTGTCCTCGCTCGCACGCGCATGCGTGGAAAAATAAAGAAAGGTCGATTTTCACGCCAGCCTCAAGCAGTCAATACATAGCGACAAGCTAGCATATTGTAACAACACCGAAGACGATTGACGCCCGCAACTCCGTTGCGCCAAAATTCGTTTATCGTGCGGGAACATTTTCCAAGGATTAAAATATTATGTATCCTAATACCTATCCTTTCTCAGCACTCAAAGTATCGCCATAGTCCATACCAGATTTCAGCAAAATCAGTTTGGGCGTGAAGAAGTAACAGACAGACACACTTTCGCATTTATATCTAATTATAAATGCGAAAGTGTATCTGTCTGTTACTTCTTCACGCCCAAACTATCAGGTATGTAGTATGGATTTTAATTCTACTGGCTGTCTATAAAACTTTTTTATTATTAAAGGTAACTGGAAAACGCAGTTTTCTATACATAATATTAACTTTTCCATTCCATATTAGATATTAAGGTAACTTTTCCATTCCGTAGCTAGAAACCTACAAAATATTATAACCTTCCTTAACACATTCAGTGCCTTTAACACACCATGTGTGTCCACACTAATCTCTATCGCCATGCCGCGAGCACGCCGGGCGTGCTCTCCGTTTTTCATCAATATCTCATAGATAAGGACAGTTTTTTTCACCGAAACTCTCAGCAAAAACTTTGTGCCATAAGCTAATGAATTCTTAAGTGGTTCCAGGATCTGATATTTTTTTATGTTATCGAAAAAAATTTATTATGTAATGCCGCGAACACGTCAGCTGTGTTCATCACACGAGTTCTCAACCT
Organism: Plebejus argus; assembly: GCA_905404155.3. Lineage (NCBI taxonomy): Eukaryota > Metazoa > Arthropoda > Insecta > Lepidoptera > Lycaenidae > Plebejus > Plebejus argus. The sequence continues at coordinate 6,767,911 of FR989930.1, forward strand.
TTTATATCTGGGTGCACGGTATCTACAGCATGACTGGTGAGAAATGTTCAATACTCAAGGACGTGATATTTGGCTATTATATTAGTTGAAAAGAAATAATAATATAAAAAAATAATATCAATTGATCACTGAGTAAATGTAGCTTAAAGTTAAATCATTATTTACCCAACGCGTGGACACCGCGCGCGGGAGGGGTAGCGCGCCGGCGCGGGGGGGTGCAGACGCCGCGCGGCTGCATAGTAATTTACTAAGTGTCCGTGACTCATTTCTTTAAAGGGAAATTTGGTCAAAAATTAAGTACCTAATTTTATTACATATTTATAATGAGAATCGAGTACTGAATACTCTCCTTAAGTATATAGGAGACGTGGTTTTCACACCACAAACCAAACACTCGCGTTTAATACTTAGGAAAAACTGTGTTTATTTCACTAATCCACAGGTTTTTAACTTATAAAACTAATTAAAACTACGAGCGAGGCGAGAGACCGCCATGACGCGCTCACGCCCCGAACTATTCTCTCTCTTATTGTAAATAAATAATAACTGTAACTCATTTATTATTTATTTACAATAAGAATGTATTAATACAATAATAAAAGCGGCCAAGTGCGAGTTGGACTCGCCCATGAAGGGTTCCGCAGCAGCAATAAGGTTTATTTTTAAGAAATTAAAAGGTTTTTGATTTATTTTTATATTTCAGTCGATTTAATGAAATTTAGATTAAGGTTTACCATTTATGACGTATAAAAAAACTACTGGCTAGATCTCATTCAAACCAATTCTCGTTGGTAGTTTTTATAGTAATCTACATCATATATTTTTTTTAGAATTATCATGCCCCTACTTTAGAAATTAGAGGGGGGGGACACACATTTTACCACTTTGGAAGAGTCTCTCTCTCAAACTATTCAGGTTAGAAAAAAATTATATGTGAAACCTCAATATGATTTTTGGAGACCTATCCATAGATACCCACACGCATAGGTTAGATGAAAAAAAAATTTTTTTGTTTCAGTTGTACCTATGGGGACCCCTAAAATTTTTAATAATTTTTCCATTTTTGCATCAAAATCTTAATGCGGTTCACAGACTACATCTACTTACCAAGTTTCAATAGTATAGCTCTAATAGTTTCGGAGAAAAGTGGCTGTGACATACGGACGGACGGACAGACAGACAGACATGACGAATCTATAAGGGTTCCTTTTTTTGCCATTTTGGCTACGGAACCCTAAAAATAAGGTTAAAATATAAATTCTTTTGTGACCGCTTTTTACTAAACGCATGCAAAGGTGCTCCCGCCTCCCACACAGCAGTTATGAGGGAAACTAATTGGTGACCCCTGCGCTACAATATGTCGAGAAATAAACGTATCTTTTCTTGTTTTGTGAAAAAAGATAGACAACAAAATATGTTATCTAACGTTGTATGAGTGCACCTTTATATTTTGGTCTACGTCTTCTACGAACTACGCGGCGTAGACACACGGGAACGCTACGCGGACCGCGACTACGGCTGGCTACGGCTACGGCTGGCTACGGCTACGGATGGCTACGGCTACGGCTACAGCTACGGATGGCTACGGCTACGGATGGCTACGGCTACGGGTTGCTACGGCTACGGCCGGAACTACGGACGCCTACGAAGTCACGTAGCAACTAGGAACTTTTGAATGCATGGTGAAAATTCAATTTATAATTGAAGACATGAGCGGATGAAGGAAACTAACATTTTAAAACATAACATCAATTATATATATTATTATTCATTTTTTTTCCTTATAATTTGAACCAACCTTGTAATAACTTACCTCCTTCATCTTCTTTATAGCTTGACAGCATCTTCGTAGCTAATATTATATCTAGCTATACATATAATCCACAATATTTTTTATTTCGAATAATTTTCCCGGTCCTAAAGCCTTCATTTACGCAAAAACTTTTTTTGTTACTAACTTCATCCACTCATGTCTTCGATTGAGAAAATAATATGTAATATTACACACGGTGCTGCTCACCAGTTCTGTTTTACTTGAACTTGGCTTGACACGCTGCCGCGTGTCTAGATAAATAAGATGATTTGAGTTTTGTGACAATAAAGTTAATAGGTATATTAACTTTATGGTTTTGACTTATGCTAACTCAATTTTACAGAACTATTAGTGCTGTATCGTATTTTTTCAAATGAATTAAGTTTTACAAAATACCTAGATAGCTATGGAATACTATACTCATAGGTACTTATTTTAACGAAATGATATATTTTAGGGCCTGTTTCACCACTAATATACACCACAATAAAGTGCCGAATAGGCTATTCACAGCTTTTTTGACAGATTCTCCATACTTCATCTGTCAAGTTAAGTGGTGTATAGCCTATTCGACACAATTATCAGGGAGTGGTGAAACAGGCCCTTATCCTCATTAATTTTATAAATTTTAATTTAAATTTTTTGGAACACTTGAACTTTGCATTTCCTTTGTGTGTCTTCAATTCCCTAGTGTAGCGGTGGAATGCGTATAATTAATATTTGAACATCGTATAAAAATCCATAATCCGCCCTTCAGCTACCTTCTCGAGGTCACGCACCGGCCTTGAGGTCCTGCCTCGGGCCCTACCTGTGGCTTGGCGCCGCGCAGCCCCCGCCCCCGCCGCGCCCCCGCCGAGCCCCCGCCGCTCTGCGCAGGCCCGACTCTGACAGCCAGCTCCATTTTGTACCCGATAAACTCCGAAATCGGCCAAAATAAGGAGCTCCGCGACCGCGACGATGGCATGAGGCAGGATGGTCGCAAACATCGGCGTCATCAACCCGACTAATGGTAAACATTGTTGTGGTGCTACCCACCTTACGTGAATTCCATAAGTCGACGATTCAACAAAGAGAAGCAGTTCTGGCAGATTGGAGTCGAAGGGAGTACCTACCGAAGACGACTCCCGAACACGTCGCGTCCTACGTCGCAGACAATACGTGTTGTTTAGTGTTTAGTTTTACGTATTGTGTGATAGTGTGAGCGTATGAATAATATGTCGTAGGACTAAGTAAATTGTTCAGTGAACGTCCGTTGTCACAACACAATATGATAATAATTATTATTCCTGTGATGTGAATAACATAATAGTTATTTACATCACGTCACCTTATCCCATAATATTAAAAGATGTCGTGATGTATGCTGATGGGTTAGTACTATAATATTGTATATTATTAATTATTATGTATAAGGCTAGCCGTATACACACGTTTCCGTATTCGATTTCCGTGAAGAAAACGGACGTTTGCGCTAGTCTCACGGAATTCTAAATCGTAATTCCACATTAAGAAATTGAATACGGAAAATGCATTCGAATGGAAAATGTATGCGGCCTGCCATAAATAATTTGAATTGAAATTTGAACGTGTTGGTTTATGGTTAAGGCTTTATTTATGTGTGCGTCCGCGCGACCGACACGAGATCACGATACTGCGGTCTGCGCCGCTATTTAAATAAATCGTTACATACAATTGCTTGTGATTTCGCAGTGCAGCGGCGCGGCCGGGTCGCGCGGGCGCATATAAATCGAGCCTAATCCAAAGGCTGCGTTTCCACCAAAGATGTGCTGCGAGGAATGTGTTTTTAAGATCCAATAGAATCGCTGCGCTGAGCGAGGTCACGTCAATGAAGCGATTCTATTGGTGCTCAAAAACACATTCCTCGCAATACATCTCTGGTGGGAACGCAGCCGAAGCATAATATTGTGTTCGGTATAGTGGAGGCAACGGCGTACATCAGCGCGGTGGCGGCGTTCGCCGTGGTGCTGCTGGTGGCGCTGCTGCTGATTGGGCGACGCTGGTGCTACCCCGCGCGCCGCACCTGCTGCGATGACGTACTCGCTGTAAACCCCCCCGTCGCCACGCACGATGAGCATTTTGGTATGAACCTTAAGGCCGGCCACAGACGGACATCTTGCAGGCGAAACCGACTGCTTAAGCAGTTTCTATACTAAATTCATGATATTATATACACGGACCGCTAGAGCACTTCTAGAGCGGTCGGAGTAGTTGCGACCGCTCTAGAGCAGTCGGTCCCGACTGCAACTTCCGATCCGTCTATGGCTATGGCTAGTCTTAGTCCATAAATTATAATCGTTATATTAGATCTCTAGAAGTATATGTATAAAACCTTTAATATCGATGTTCTTTATATTTGAGTATCCTACAAGTTTTGACGTTATTTAGAATTTTATTAGAGAAGTTAAATTCTAAATTCATTTAATTATATCAAGGAACGTATTTTTATAGATAATAATTTAGGATAACTAAGAAGTAATTGAATGCTTTCTAGATTACACTTGCAATTACAATTTACTACTTTCTCTTTGCATTAGGGTCAATTCAGACCGCAACGCGACGAGACGAGGCGCGACGCGACGCGACCTAAATTTGTATGGATTTGACAGATGTCGTCAGATTAATCCTATTGACCAATAGGGTTAATATCCATACAAATTTAGGTTGCGTCGCGTCGCGCCTCGCCTCGTCGCGTTGCGGTCTGAATTGACCTTTAGGCTGAAATAATAAGTATCTGTCATAGTAATCTGCACAATTTACCTGCTAAGTATCTACCTTTATATATTATAGACAATATAAAATATTTAATGAAAAGATTGTATTAAACAAAAATAGATTAATTAACCCTTACAATGCAATTATGTTTACTTGGGAAAAATATAAACAATTTGCCAAATTTTATATACGAGACTTCGGGTAAAATCTCAATACTAGAAATTACTTTGTAATAAACAATTTAGATACCTTTAGATTGAATTGACTAATAGCGTGCTTTTAGTGCTTAGTACTAGTGAGTGTATGATATTGACGTTGTGCGACGTGTGTTGTTTTAGATGCTTTGTCGAAAGCGAACCATTATCCCGAACGTATATTCGCGTTCGAGTCCACCGACTCTGACGACGAGCTGCGCTTGCGCATACAGCAGGTGAGGTGCAACCCCAGGCCAAGTGTCAACTACAGCCTCCCTACCTAATAAAGTAATCCAATATCCTTTAGTCGGTAATAGTGGTACGTAGTATCGCGTAGAGCTACAACTTACAATTGTCATAAATAACTTAAAATAGTTATTTTATTATTTATGAGAATTGTAAGTTGCAGACAACAACTTGTTAAATTAATTCTTTCAGTATATTATTTTTGTCACCCCTATTATCAGAAAAGCGTTTTGTAGTTTATGAGTGATAAAATATAACATATTTTTGCAATCGTCAAACAACAATATAAAAACGTTTTCCCATTCGAAGGATAAAGATGAAGTCGAGTGCAAATACGAGGAGAAGAACGAGAACCAAACGAAAGTGGAGGTCGAGCTGGTCGAAGCGCTGAGGGAGACCTGTCTCCGAGAGACGAGCCTGCGAGAGAGTTCACTCCGAGAGAGCAGCGTCCGAGAGAGCAGTCTCCGAGAGAGTAGGATAGATGAGGTGGTTCCGCAGCGCGCAGAGTACCTGCACACCCTGGAGGCGCAGAGCAGCGTCGAGAGCGATGTCATCGCACATAATGTAAGTTAAAACCTAACTATAACCGATCTGGAGAATCCAAGGTAATAAGAACAATGATCTCTATGTTTTCGGCGTGAATCTCTTGTCTGCGTGCATTAGTATAAGATTTGATAAGAATGACTTACCTATAAAGCCAAAATGGTGATCAGGTATCACTAGATACACAATAATGGTCCGGCCAAGCCCGAGTATTATTGAGGCACCCTCGAAGAATAGCCAGGATCAGTATTTGGCGATGTAGAGAAAGATATTGTTGCCCTTTGTTTTTTAATATTTCGTAGGTTTATAGCTTTAACTTTTGATTGATTTGGTATTGTATTTGTTCATCTTTAGGACACATCACTGCTGTGCGGCGAGAGCTCGAAGGAGCGCGGTTCGGTGGAGCTGACGGTGCTGTACGACGCGCCCGTGCGCTGCATGACGGTGCACGTGCTGCAGGCACGCGCGCTGCCCCTCAAGACCGAGGGACAGGTGCTGCAGAGCCAGGTACAGGCAAAGACTCAAAGACTCAATGCAGAAGAACATCTTTAGACGAGACGTTGTGATGCTTTTTGGCAAGATAATTTTGGCGACAAAGTAATTACTGGTACGGTAAAATATACTGGTATACCCAACGATTATGCACACAATCAATTATTGAGTCTTAATTTTAGCCTGTTACCATGCAAGCTGAGGAACATGTACTAAATCCTATCACGTTTTATAGGTGCGAATAGTTCTACTTCCAATGAAGAAACAAAAATACAAATCCAAGATACGCAACGGAGAGAACCCGCAGTACATGGAGAGCTTTGTGTTGCACAAAATAAATCCAGGTGCGTTAAAATTTTTTGGTGGAACAACAAAATATAATCTCACAATGTTCCTGTGACTTGAGTTTGTAAATAAGGACATAACCCGGCGACGGATAAGCCAATACGACCGTTGAAAGACAGACATTTTACAAGCTCTTTCGAGTTTAGAGATGTTTATGCATTTTCTTGTCAGACAATAATTACTAATAATTAGCCTGCATTATCCTAATAATCCGAACATCATTGTTACAATTTGTTTTTTAACGCACTCTCTCAGTCTCTAAAACACTGGCCCGTGGAGTGTTAGCGATTCGGAGAGAAAGACTTGCTGACTCCCTTGAAGACTTTCTTCACCAACACTAAGTCACACAAATCACTAAGTCCAAAACACTAAGCACTACCACTGTCCTAGGTCGTAGCCGAGTCGTAGCTTCACTGGTTCACTCACTATTGATCACTTGTTTTCACTTCGAAGTCGCCTCAAAGATCGCTCAGTCGAAACTGAATTCCGGCCCGTCTACCTGCGGCTATTTATATGGGCGAGACGAGTTCCAGAAAGTTCCTTGCCCGATTCACGTAAACAAGTAAACAAGGGTTGGACTTTTCTAGAAAGTGCGCGCAGGTATAAATAAAACATAACACCTAACGCCATCTAGTATTGGGGATTTATGTTGGCTGTGTTCCCTCGAAAAGTTTCGCTAGTTTGACGCTAGATGGCACTATGTGTCCGCATCCGTAACACTATTATTGTCTTGGTAACAGAGGATGTGTACGGCCTGGGGCTACGTATCCGCGTGTACGGGTGCGAGCGCATGCGACGCCAGCGGCTACTGGGCGAAGCCACCATCTCCTTCGCTGCCCTCAACCTCGAGCTCGAGAACAACCTTTGGCTGCAGCTCGCTCCGAGGCAGCACCATCAGACCAGCTTACAGGTTAGTTTGGTCGTAGTCCAAAATAATATCTATTTGCAAGAAGAAGAAAGATGGGCGACCGTCGCGTAGCCATCTTATAAGCTACATAAGGTCAGTAGTTTGGTTATTGCTGAGCCTCCAACTCCAGCCTTAGGTTTAGTGCGTTCTTAGGTTAGACTTATATTAGGTAACGGTGACCTAACCTAACCTTTTAAATTTGCCAATCATCTCTTTCACGACTGTACCAGTTTTTCCATTTCAATCCTTCATACTTATATTCTATACTTTTTACAGCTACCAAAACTGGAACCGAAGCTGTCCATCACGGGCACGCTAGCTAGTCCATCATCAATCGGCACGGCGACAACTCCCGGCGCGGGTGGGGCGGGCGGTGCGGGGGGCGCGGGCGGGGAGGTGTGCTCGCTCGCGCGCTCCGACAGCGCCTCTTCCTGCTGCAGCACCCGCTCCGCGCCGGAGCTGCTGCTCGGCCTGCAGTACAACCCCACCACCGGATATTTGTCCGTTGAGGTAATGTTAAAGTGGATTATCTTCTTATAATATAGAATTAGAGCCTTTTGCCTACCCCTTCCCTTCCCCTAGATATATTCCAGGAAGGCAAATCTAAAGACAGAAGGCATTAATCAATATAAAAAACTTAAAGGCCAGCCTAGCTTTTAGGTATCTGGATAGAACAAACACAAACATGAACAATGAATGAATTCATTTATACCTGTCTGATCCAGATAATAAAAGGCACGCACTTCCGCAAGCTGTCGCCGAACAAGGCGCCGGACACGTACGTGAAGCTGTGCCTCATCAGCTCGCTTGGCATGGAGATGGGCCGGTGCAAGTCCACGACGCGCCGCGCTCAGTCCAACCCGCTTTATAAGGAGATGTTCATATTCCAAGTAAGTTTTTAGCTTGGTTCCTCTAGGACCATAATATTATAATAATTATAATAATATAGACATGTACGTTATAGCTCCTTTTGGTTTCATTTATAGCTGCGGTATATTATATTAATTCATTTTATTCCGGAAGTGCTTGTGAGTTGTGACAATGAGAAGTTTTTGTGACGCAGTTTAGCAATAACCTCTCTCCTCTTTATTATTGTTTTATTGTTAACACATCAGCAACTGGATAGCTGATGATAGGGACTATATCCCAGTAATGGGTATACATATCTGATATCAGTAACTTTTGGGTTAAAAGGTTTTTTGTTTAACTAGGTATCTCATATTCCCAGGTTGCGCTGTTCCAACTGACGGAGGTGACACTGATGGTGTCAGTGTGGTGGCGGCGCAGCGTCAAGCGCAACGAGATGGTGGGGTGGTTCTCGCTGGGACACAGCAGCACCGGCCGCGAGGAGGAGAGGCACTGGCAGGAGATATGCGAGAGACAGGGACAACAGGTAAGTTTTTTTCAGAGGTAGATAATTTTATAGTCAAAATGAAATAAGGTATAATATGAAAAATGCTCGCACTGAATACAGTATTCAGTTAAGAAAAAAATAACTATAGATTCATCGAAAAACCTCATAGTAACTCTTAGAATGATAATCTCAACAATTTATCTGTGGACTGTGACTTCATTTTTAATCGCGGTTTGAATAGAAAAGGACTTAATATTATGACAAGTTTTTTGACAGGGGGTCAATGACCGCTACGGACAGGATTCGGCAATATGAGAATAGAACCGTGACTGTACCAGCTATCACAGGCCGCTACTAGTATAAAGTTTGAAATATCGTTCGTGTTGAAGGGACTATCATATATTCATTGTACGCTTCAGGTACAACGCTGGCACGTGCTGCTGGACTCCTGACATACGCTGACATAGCGCACGGAAGACGCTGCAGCTTGAGCCTAACGACGCCACTCGGCTTGTCTCACCGGCCGCACTGGGAAGGTGCTTGTACGACGTCGGTCGTTCGCCGGTCCCCCGCGCCCCCGCGGCGCGGTGTGTTCGACCTCACGGTCTTTTGATATGTTCGACGGGGTCTTCGTCGGTAGCACGCGGTCTGTTCGACCGCCGCGCCGCTTCGTACGTGCTACGTGAAGACGTTTTTACTACACGGTTTGGTGTGCTTGATGTTTATTCTTATGCGAGTACGCACATTTTCGACTGATAAAAGATTGGTATTAAGGTTAGCACTACGTTCGGGAATATTTGATAAATATTTTGTTACTTTGACGTGTTAACAGCGAAATTGTTCTTGAAAGTCGAGATTTTAACGATTATATCCTAATAAGGTTCTATAGATAGATAGTATTTACTACCGTTTTGTAATATCTATTCGTAATGACGAGACTCGGAGCGCACAATACAATATGTGAGATGAATATCGTAGATATATTTATTATAACATAAAATTTTACAATTGTACTGTTATACTGTTTACTTATGTACAATATTTTATGTAATATATTATATACATGGTCGTATTTCAGTTTATTGCTACTGTAGAAGTGCTTTTTATGTATTTCGTTTAACGAATGTAGAATTACCTACTCGAATATCCATACTTATTTGTGTTAATTCTGTTAGGTAGAGTTTATAAAAAAAGATATTTTATGTAATAAACGAGTAGATAATATTTATTTTTATTATGAATTGGGTGTCGTTAAAATGTAGTTACTTATTTATTTTGCTATGCATTTAATTATTAAAAACTCTTGGTGAATAGACGTAAGTATTTAATACCTAATGACTTACGGGCATTTGTAGCTTTATTACTTTATTTGCTTTTAAAATTATTGTGGTATAGTAATAATAAAACCACTTATTTTGAGAACAGAGGGTATGTCGATAGTAATACAAAAAAAAATAAAGATCATCTAATCTATTAATTTATTTTGTTCGTTTAAATAAAGATCAAAGAGTTAAAAATAAAGATCATCTAATCTATTAATTTATTTTGTTCGTTTTTTTAATTGAGAGTTAAAGAGGGGCGTAGCTAGCTTTAGACGGTCTATTTATCAAACTTATTTGGGGGCTCCTATCCGAATTCCGAAGCAACAGTAGCTATTTTTTCTGCCAATAACTTAATTCAGTAGGTATGTCTCGCTGGCATATGTACGGTGTGCCACATGAGCGGGGAAGTGAGAGACCCTTTTATTAAAGCGACATTCGACGAAGGAAAATCAGGCCCTGGCTTATTTACATGTAAGTGCTAATATGGTATTAGTACTATACCACTATAGCTACGCCTATGTTGTTGAATATCTATAATTGTAATGTTTTGAACCATCTGAATATTTAATTTGAATTTTAAGTACAGCTATTTTTAAACACTTCACGTTGTGAATGGCAATTGATACAAAGTTTTAGATCTGTTTTCAAAAATATACAGTGTGCTTACAATGACCAATGATAAAACTAGTGCATATTTATAAAGTAAGAATTCCTAATTAAGATGTTTTATACGTCCCGTTTAAAGTCTAGGAATTAGGTAACATTTTCGCTTGCAAAGCTTCACTTAATATGTTTGTGAAATATATTATATATCTAATTGTTACAACTTACATACAGTAATTACCTAGTAGTTAAAATCTTAAAATAGTTTATTAAAACACATTCTTAACAACCATATTATTCGCTACTACATAAAGAATTCTCGAGTAGATAGTATATTTTATGCGACTTATACAGCGTGAAATTTTAATGGTTGTTTTCCCGCAGTAAAATGATTCTATCTTAGTAGTACAATAGATTTGTGAAGTTTTTTTTGTTCAAATCATAAAAAAATTAGGTCGGGTCCATAGCCGCTCGCGCATATCGGCATAAAGTTGCCATAGTACGTCATACAAAATATTTTGTATTTTCAAAAAATAACATTCATGATTCGATAGTACTACTATATTAAGTAAATCGTCCTGCTGCGGGAAAACAACCACTAAAATTTCACGTTACTACACTTTAGGTTTTTCAATAACGCAACTGAGCATTCCTACCTAATTACCTATACCTGGATAATTGTACTCGTGTCCCATACTACACGCATATTTACGTAAACTCTAGAGCTCTCTTTCATCGTCAGTTTATATTCTTTCAAAATAGTGTTATTTCAAAATAACTACTACAGTTATGTAAAACACCGTAAGCCTCAAAGAAGCCATATATGATACAACCTACAAAAATCTCCAGGGTATCGAAGCTTAAAAATATTAAATGAATTTAATTTTAAACTTCCAGCTTATTTGGGAGTCAGATAAAAACATACTACTTATTATTAATTATTATTATTACATTAAACCTTACTACTCATGAATACGCAATACTCATGTTTTATAATACAGTTTCATGTCTTGTAGGTTCTTTAACGCTTTCAGATACATAATCTTAAAACAATAGGTACCTATTTCAATAACTATGACGATACGATCCTTCGTGATTTTTTCACACAAAACTTGATAAGTACCTACATAATATAGTTTATGGTCCTAATATTATCAGAATACTTCATGTTTAACACTGTAGTCATATTACTCATTAGTCATTAGATAATGTTTGTAGCCGAGTATTTCCGCTTATGGGCTATGGCTAATATGTACTCAAGGGCGGATCCAGGGGGGGGGGGTCATGGGGGTCATGACCTGGGACCTGGGCTGGGTCCAGGTCCTAGGTGAACCACTAAGTAAAATTGTTAAACATACTGATTTTATAGATTTTGACTTGACCACGACTATGCGACCCCCCCCCCCCCCCTGGCGCCAAAGCTGGATCCGCCCTTGATGTACTTATAATCATACCCTCTACTATGTTTTAGAATCCCTATGAAACATAAGCAGAGTGTGCTAATATTTTAAAATAAATGAGTTTGTTTCTGAGTCTGATAACAGAGTCAATATTCTTGTCTTGAGTTAGTGACTACGACTATGCTTCAATTCATGAGGACACAATTCAAAATTTGAAAGACATTAGAATATCGAAATCTATCCATTTTCGCGAGTTCCATGTTTAGGTACAAGACCTACGTCGGACGTAATTTATGTTATGACTTATGAGGTATATAATATGTACGTTCAGAAATCACACTTTTTTTGCCTCGGAGCTTGTTTAATAATTTTATTATCTTTATGAGTTATGACGTATCCAAATTTAAGTAATTCTGAACTAGTAAGAACTAGAGACACAACTCTAGCATGCAGCCCCTAGCATACGAAAAATTTCCAAACCACTTCAAACATTATTGATTCAAGAATTTTAGCAGGCATAGAATACGAGAATGATAGATATTATGTAACTAACATAGATTACAGACTTATAGCGCTGTATACTTAATGTTCTAAATTCCAATTCAAGATTAGCATTTACATTTTTATACTAAGAACAAAACCATATATTTTAAACTAGATGTTTAAAATTAACTCGTTAATATAATTGCATGCGCATTTAAAATATCTTAGCTCATGATAATATATAATGAAATCGACACCATTTTGACATGTATCTAAATACGAACAATTTAACGCATACAGATCATAAATCATAATAAACTACTTTATACCGTTTCCTAGTCGAGTTTTTTATTTAAGCCAAATTTTAAGCCCCAATCCTCCATTTATAGGAATTCTGATGTTCCGTATGGCCCGCTTAATCGAGCAGTGGAAGGACAGCACATTTTTAGGGTTCCGTAGCCAAAATGGCAAAAAAGGAACCCTTATAGATTCGTCATGTCTGTCTGTCTGTCTGTCTGTCTGTCTGTCTGTCTGTCTGTCTGTCCGTCCGTCCGTATGTCACAGCCACTTTTCTCCGAAACTATTAGAGCTATACTATTGAAACTTGGTAAGTAGATGTAGTCTGTGAACCGCATTAAGATTTTGATGCAAAAATGGAAAATATATTAGAAATTTTAGGGGTCCCCATAGGTACAACTGAAACAAAAAAAAAATTTTTCATCTAACCTATGCGTGTGGGGTATCTATGGATAGGTCTCCAAAAATCATATTAAGGTTTCTCAGATCATTTTTTTCTAACCTGAATAGTTTGCGAGAAAGACTCTTCCAAAGTGGAAAAATGTGTGTCCCCCCCCCTCTAATTTCTAAATAGAGGCATGATAATTCTAAAAAAAATATATGATGTAGATTATTATAAAAACTACCAACGAAAATTGGTTTGAACGAGATCTAGCCAGTAGTTTTTTTATACGTCATAAATAGTAAACCTTAATCTAAATTTCATTAAATCGACTGAAATATAAAAGTAAGTCAAAAATATTTTAATTTCATAAAAATAAACCTTATTGCTGCTGCGGAACCCTCCAGGGGCGAGTCCAACTCGCACTTGGCCGCTTTTTTATGAGTGCTACGAACTTGTAGAATTGCGTCCGTAGAACCTATTTCATCTGCTACGAAAGTGCTACGGTATTCTTTGTACCTGTATAAATAACTAGCTGTCCCGGCAAACATTGTTTTGCCATTTAAAGTATATTTTCTACATCATCAGTTGATACATATTTAATATTTTACCCCCTCTTTTGTCCCCTTAGAGGGGTGGGGGGAAAAAATTTTATACACCAGATGTTACGTTGGAAGAAGATAAATATATCTGCGAAAACCTCATTCAAATCGGATCAGTATTTTTCTTGTGATGCTGGAACAAACATACAGACAGACAGAAAGAGTGACAGACAGACAGACAGACAAAAAACTAACCACATTTTTGGCTTCTATAGCGATGTAGTGACAGAGATGTAATTTCGGGTGTCATTTCATGTCTTTTTAACCCCCGACCAAAAAGAGGGGTGTTATAAGTTTGACGTGTCTGTCTGTCTGTCTGTCTGTCTGTCTGTCTGTCTGTCTGTCTGTCTGTCTGTCTGTCTGTCTGTGGCATCGTAGCATCCAAACGGGTGGACCGATTTTGATCTAGTTTTTTTGTTTGAAAGCTGACATGACGGTGAGTGTTCTTAGCTATAGTTCATCATCATCAGCCTGCTCATTGCTGAAATATCACGGTATATCTGGTTCGTGATAGGACGATTAGCAACTTGCAGTCGTTTGATAGGTTTTATATTTTGCATCCTGGTTCGAGACACTTATGAATATATACACATTATTGGAAAGTTGACCTGGTGGTGCAGCATCACCTGGTAATCAATAGGATACCCAACTCCTCACCAACTTAGAGCAGAGGTTTCGTGTTTGGGCTCATTTTAATTGCGACAACCAGTAAGACGTAGATAAACAGTAAATATTTGCATGCTGCTGCTGCAGCATCACCTGGATTCTATAGGAGCCAAGCTCCGTATGAACCTAAAGTGGAGGTTTCATGTTTGGGCTCATATTGATGGCCTCATCCAAGAGGACATATTTTATAGATGGTATTCATTGGGATATGATCCAGTTGATAGGAATTATTCTGCACAAGTTTAAAAAGCATAAAATAAAATTAAATTAAGAAATTTAAAAAAACCCCCGCCAAAAAACTTTAAAAAGTAATGAAATAACATTTTCTGACTTTAAGTTTAAATCATTCCTAAGAGTAAAGTAATATTTTAGTCCATAATTGTTGTCAAGGTGTGTCGGGGGACCGCTAATGTAGATGTTTGATTTCACATAACAATATAAATTAAGGGTCTGTTTACAGCGACCCGAATCGAGAGAATCAGCGACTATTATGGCGATACAAAATGCAAAAGTCGCTGTTGTGGTAGTTTACTTAGCGGTCCCCCGACACACCTTGACAACAATTATGGACTAAAATATTACTTTACTCTTAGGAATGATTTAAACTTAAAGTCAGGAAATGTTATTTCATTACTTTTTAAAGTTTTTTGGCGGGGGTTTTTTTAAATTTCTTAATTTAATTTTATATGTACAGAATTTTAATTTCTACAACAGATTGTCTTCCTCCCGCACGCGCTTTGGTGTCGCCCACTATCGTAATATTTTAATTTCGCCATAATTTCAAAACCGTCCAATTTTAATCATTCAAAGACCAAACTGTACTTAGTGATAAAATATTATAATTTATTTTGATAAGGATTAATAGCGTGAGTAAAATATATGCGTTTAAATGTAGTCCAAAAAAATCAGGATTTTTAAATAAAATAATGGTTATTGTGCCTCACTCGACATAGATAGGTATGGTGTGTCGCGGACTTTTTTGTAGATATTTATAAGGTCTACAATTACTTAGAACATTTTATGGTTCTATCTTTTATAGTTTAGGCAGCATACGCAAAATAAGTAACTTTTCTGGCTGATTTTTTACACCTTGCGTCCGAAAAACCCAAATATCTTACGGAACTGTTTTCCAAAATGAAATGTAGCCTATGTTCAGCAGAAATAATGTAGGATTCCAATAGCAAAAGAATTTTTCAAATCGGTCCAGTAGTTTCGGAGCCTATTCGACCCAAACAAACAAACAAAAAATCAAATCTTTCCTCTTTATAATAGTAGTGTAGATAGTGTAGATTTATCTACAGTCATTGTTCTGGTTATGCTGTCTGGATTATTTCACGTTGCAAAGTGACGAGGGATGCGATGCATTTACAAATACCCTACCTATGAATATAATATGTATAAATAAGTCAATCCGAAATTTTGAAATATCGGTCACATAGATTGGTCTTTGCTTACGTGAGATTACAATCAAAGCGTGTCGAGTGTTGATAAGCATCTACATTCTACAGGAAAACCATAACAAGCCCACTCGTAAACAGTAGCGGCGTTAGGGGGGCAAAGTCGGGCAACCGCCCGCCCGCGCTCGCGCCAGGGTCACCAGGGGGGTGAGCCAAAATGTTTTCGTTTTCGCTTCGTTATAGAATCGTCGATGAAAATGTATGGAATTGACATAAGCGTTCGTTAATATGACGTTGACGTTCGACTCGTCTTATGTCATTTCCATACATTTTGATCGGCGATTCTATAACGAAGCGAAAACGAAAAAGTTTCGGCTATAGGCTCTGGACGCAAAAGGGTGTAGATGAGACGACAAATCAACCGGAAAAGACCGAGACTACCTACAATTCCAAAATGTCCAAGTTATGCTAAAGCCGGCCCTGCCGACGGCAACTTACGTATTTCGCTACATTAAGGCGCTCGCCCTACGGAGATGCCGTAATTTACCATATTTAGAGCCTTATAAACTCATAATTTGAAAGCTACAAAGTTATAATAAAAATACAGCAATAATCTTCAGTGTATCAACATTCCTTTTCCCGTTATTAATTTCCTATTTCTGTTTATTAAACTCTATATTAGCTTCCAAAGTAATACCAATTTATTGAAATTGAAGCATACTTTCAGTATCTCCCTAGTATTTACAAATTACGTTTATTTGAAACGATAGACAATTTCATTAACTACTCCCCGTTTGATTTTTTTACATTAATTTTGAACTAAGATAAGTAAAATCGGCCAAGTACACTGCAAGCTGTAAAAACTTCAGAAATCTAACTATAGCGGTTCTTGAGACTTTACAGCCTGGAGACACACAGACAGACAGACATCGAAGTATTAGTAATAGGGTCCCGATTTTACCCTTTGGGTACGGAACCCTAAAAATAGAATTTTTGTGCGATCTCGGCAACGCGTCAAATGTATCAAGGTCGTTTGCTCGGGGATAGCCTTAACCATAATAATATTATAATATGAATATGATTTGAAAAAGTGACTAAGGAGTAAGGTAGTCTATTAACATGAATAATATTATATTTCTTATGTTCATTAACCATAAAATTAAATTAAGAAATTTAAAAAAACCCCCGCCAAAATACTTTAAAAAGTAATGAAATAACATTTCCTGACTTTAAGTTTAAATCATTCCTAAGAGTAAAGTAATATTTTAGTCCATAATTGTTGTCAAGGTGTGTCGGGGGAGCGCTAAGTAAACTACCACAACAGCGACTTTTGCATTTTGTATCGCCATAATAGTTGCTGATTCTCTCGATTCGGGTCGCTGTGAACAGACCTTTAATTTATATTGTTATGTGAAATCAAACATCTACATTAGCGGTCCCCCGACACACCTTGACAACAATTATGGACTAAAATATTACTTTACTCTTAGGAATGATTTAAACTTAAAGTCAGGAAATGTTATTTCATTACTTTTTAAAGTATTTTGGCGGGGGTTTTTTTAAATTTCTTAATTTAATTTTATTTTATGCTTTTTAAACTTGTGCAGAATAATTCCTATCAACTGGATCATATCCCAATGAATACCATCTATAAAATATGTCCTCTTGGATGAGGCCATCAATATGAGCCCAAACATGAAACCTCCACTTTAGGTTCATACGGAGCTTGGCTCCTATAGAATCCAGGTGATGCTGCAGCAGCAGCATGCAAATATTTACTGTTTATCTACGTCTTACTGGTTGTCGCAATTAAAATGAGCCCAAACACGAAACCTCTGCTCTAAGTTGGTGAGGAGTTGGGTATCCTATTGATTACCAGGTGATGCTGCACCACCAGGTCAACTTTCCAATAATGTGTATATATTCATAAGTGTCTCGAACCAGGATACAAAATATAAAATCCATCAAACGACTGCAAGTTGCTAATCGTCCTATCACGAACCAGATATTCCGTGATATTTCAGCAATGAGCAGGCTGATGATGATGAACTATAGCTAAGAACACTCACCGTCATGTCAGCTTTCAAACAAAAAAAACTAGATCAAAATCGGTCCACCCGTTTGGATGCTACGATGCCACAGACAGACAGACAGACAGACAGACAGACAGACAGACAGACAGACACGTCAAACTTATAACACCCCTCTTTTTGGTCGGGGGTTAATAAAATATGCTAATATGGATCGCGTGATGCGTTACTGCATGTAAATAATGCACTTTAAATTTTAATAATGGTTTAATTAGCGAAATTGATGCCATGTATAAAATACTCCACACTGTTTCAATGAGGTTAAAGTTATGTGTATGATTAAACTGTTACCTACAATTAAACTGTTTAAAAAATTACTTACATGAAATATGAAGGGTGATGCAAAGACGCTGTTTAAAAGGTTCTGCCTGGAGAGTAGCCTTCTTGGCGTTAAATATTTCTACCTTTATAGTGATCGGTTTTCAAGGTAAGGACATAAAATTAAGCCTTGATACTTTGTATATTCATATTAATAAGGAATTTTCGATTGACATAAACGTTTTTTAGGGTTCCGTACCCAAAGGGTAAAACGGGACCCTATTACTAAGACTTCGTTGTCTGTCCGTCTGTCCGTCTGTCTGTCTGTCTCCAGGCTGTAACTCAAGAACAGTAATAGCTAGAGATTTGAAATTTTCACAGATTATGTATATCTGTTGCCGCTATAATAACAAATAGGTACTAAAAACAAAATAAAATTAATATTTAAGGGGGGCTCCCATACAACAGACGTGATTTTTTTGGCCCTTTTTGCTCTACATCAAAAATAGCAACAGGTAGGTACTTGAATTTTCCACGTAATCCTTAGTTTTATGTGTACTTTAATATTTAATAATAATATTAAAATAAAATAAAAAATTAAGGGGGGGCTCCCATACAAAAAACACAATTTATGGCCTAATTTTGCTCTATAATGGCACGGAATCCTTCGTGCGCGAATCCTACTCGCACTTGGCCGATTTTTATTTTTATTTATTTTAATAAATTAATCTCAAGATCTTACGGACTTGTGTGGTCTATGACACCTCACTCGTAGTAGGTGTATTACTCGTTCTGGGACTAAGAAGAAGCTTCCGATTTTTTTCAGGTGTTTCTGGCTTCTCACAATTTTGACTCTATTCTCAATGTCCTGCTGGATATCTGTTCTGCTGTACAGACGTTTCGAGGAGATGCCCACACGCATCACTATTGAGAACCAATATGAGCCGATACTGAATAAGAGTTTTCCAGCCATCACCATCTGCTCGCCCAACCAGATCACTGAGAGCAGCACTCGACACTTGAAGAGAACATTCGTGTAAGAATTAAAAATACGTAACATTTTAAATGACAAAATATATTCTGTCCGACGTCCGTTAGTGCCATGCCACACGATGCGGTGCGGCGGCGGTGCGCCTATTATCTAGGAGACGAGGCGGGGAGGGGAGTATACATGTATTGGTGCAGCTGGAGTCCGTCGCTGCTGCAGTACCATACCATAGATAGACTGTACTGCAGCAAAACGTTGCGACGCCGCACTCACCGTGTGGCCGGTACCGGTGTGGTAGTCCGGCGAGATGGCCTCCGGTGCGGTACTGCACCGCGTCGTGTGGCATGGCCTCTTTACGCCAAACCCCACTGAACCTTATCAGATACGTGTCTCAATATAATTATTTTAGGCGTTGTAGGTTTGTTGGTATGTTCTTAAATGGAAAATAGTTTCCAAAACTTACTATTACAGAGATGGCTTCGACAATAAAACGATAAACATAGACACAATAATGCCACAGCTTTTGGGCTACTACGAACTGCTTTCTGACTTGAATCAGGATTATTTGAACACTCTGCAAACTTTAATCGACGCTAATCGTTACACGGTAAAATATTTTATTGAATTTCCTATTTTGAAAAAAAAAAAACTCTAAAGTGAAAAAACAATAATATTACTTAATTACTTACTTAATATAATGTACTCGCTTTTGCTCGCGACTTCGCCCAAGTGGAATTCTGAGAACGACATAATTTCAGGAAAAAAACATAAAATAATAATAATAGCTCCCACACCGGTTTCGGTGATGGTGGCCGGTTTCATTGAAACCAGGCCAGCTACGCAGGAGTATTTTTATAGTGTCCAAGTGTGTGCGCAGTACACAAGAGCACTCTCTATTCCTTTACTCTCATAACCCAGTGGGACGGCAGACCGACACGACCGGCGAGAGATCAGGCGCAGGACCGACTTTTTACATGCCCATCCGACGCATGGATCATCTTACTTATCAGACAATCAGGTGATCAGCCTGCATTGTCCTAACCAAACTTGGAAACATGTTATATGTTTCCAACGCGGGAATCGAACCCACGACCTCCGAGTCAAGAGCCACGCTCTTGTACCACTAGACCACGGAGGCGTCAAAACATAAAATATAGCCTATGTCACTCAGGAAGTAGGAACACACCAGCTTTCTATCGGTGTTAAAATTTTTGCAATCGGACTAGTATAGTAGTTTCAGAGATAACCTCAAACAAATAAAAAAACTTTTATACTTACCTCTTTATTATAGAAGTGTAGATTTTAATCTAAGAAGTAGGTATGTGTATTATTTTCGATTTATTAACTATGTATTAAATGTTTAAGGCATTAGAAGTATTGGGCTTAATACCACAGGCCTGTGGAGATTTCCTCAAAGTGTGTTTCTGGCGAGGCAAGGTGCGTGATTGCGACGAGCTGTTCAAGCCTATCCTAACCCTGCACGGCATGTGCTGCAGCTTCAACAGCGCCTACCACTTCAATGGAAAAAGGTACCTACAGCCTGACACCCGTAGCACAGAATATATAATAGTACTCCGTAATAAAAATTCAGCGAACAACGCCTTGTCTTTGTCTGGCATATTTAAAGTCACATGACAGAGATAGCCTTTAATAGTTATCGCCCCGTAAACATATTATAATATTATTATTTATAATAATTGTTAGTAAAAGAGTAGAAGTACATAAAACATATTGTTAGGATAACCTTAGCCCATAGAGCACCGGCCAGGTCGCGGCGGCCATCGAAAGGCTGGCCGGGTGGCGGCCAGGTGCGCGTGTTCTGTGGCGGTTTCATACTAAGGTATCTATCTCGATGGCCGCCGCGACAGGCATCTGCTGCGGCCTAGCCGCTA
Organism: Plebejus argus; assembly: GCA_905404155.3. Lineage (NCBI taxonomy): Eukaryota > Metazoa > Arthropoda > Insecta > Lepidoptera > Lycaenidae > Plebejus > Plebejus argus. The sequence continues at coordinate 6,788,918 of FR989930.1, forward strand.
GTGCGCGCCCGGCCGCCCGATCGGTTTAAAATTGACAAAATTTCATACAAACTTTCATCCCATATATTTTATCCCCTTGGGGGTAGAATTATTGATCAAAATTATTTCTTAGCGGATGCCTACGTCATAACATCTACCTGCATGCCAAATTTCAGCGCCGATCCGTCCACTGGTTTGGGAAGTGCGTTAATGATCACTATGTCAGTCAGTCAGTCAGTCACCTTTGATTTATATATTTATTAGTCAGATTAGTCAGACGGACCTTAAAATACATCAGCTGTGTTCGTCTTTGTTTTTGCTTTTTATATTTAACAGAAACGAGAAGATCCCAAACATGGAGCCGCACATGATCACAACGACTGGTTTCATGAACGCTCTAAGCATTGTCACTGATTACGATCCGGAAAACGCGCTAGATAAAACAATTACCAACTACGGAGCATCGAGGGTAATGTCAGTTATTTCTTCTTAGAACAAAATATTTAGAAAATTAATTTAAAATCTGGTCATGTAATACCAAATAAAATTACCTTATATGTAGTAAGTACTAATTAATTTATAGTAGGTACTATCAGAGAAGTTGATTCCTATGCAGATGGCGGACCTAAGTAATTTGGTCGCGTTAAGTCAAACTCATCAGACCGATCACTGATTTGATTGATTTATCATAATATAAGCCGACCAAACGACGTAGGTCTGTCAACTGCCTGGGAATCAATTTTCTCGATGGAACATAAGATATTTATTTTTATGATTTTCAGCTGATATTTTCTGATTGGAGAGAGTTTCCTTCGGACGACGAATCGTATTTCGTACTCCCGTACGCAGAGTCGTTCCACCTCATACATTTGACGCACACCTACTGCTCTGACGATGTCGCCTCTTTGCCGACTTCCAGGTAATGATAAAATACAACCAAACAATTAGACGCATCCCAAATTTCAAGTCTCTACGATCAGTGGTTTAGGCTGTGCGTTGATTCCACATGCCTGTCATTCAGGACAAAGGTTATTATAGGTATATACATTAATTATTATTATAACAAAGATATATAAAAATAATAATTAGTGTCTAATGTCTATGTCATGTGTATAGAAACTAGAACGTAACTTGACTGAGCTTGTACGTAGGTACCTCTAAGTTACTCGTTGTGTAAGTGCTTAATTTAGAACATAAAAATTATAATTAGACGTATCTTTTAAGTAATAACTACTTTAACTAATCCTTATCTTTTAACTTTTAAACCAAGGCCTGCGGCCTGCCCAAGTCATAAATACCCACACCACATAGCCCTGTGTGGTGGCTGAAAATACCTATTTACTGTTTTAACACTTTAATTGCAAAAGAGTAGTAAGTACACATTATACAATACAGTACAGTGTACACTACTCTTTTGCAATTAAAGTGTTTGAAATATCAGTCGGCGGTGCTTCTTCGATGACGAGTACAACTTACCGTACTTCCACCGCTTCTACAACTCCGACTGCGACCTGGCGTGCGACGTGCGCGAGGTGGAGCGCAGCTGCCGGTGCATCATGGTGTTCGTCCCCAACGTGCGCCCGCGCAACGCCTGCAACGTCACCAGCGTTGGATGCATCATGAAGTCTAAACGTGAGCTAGCAGTCAAAAAGTAGTTAGTAGAGGCATAAGCTAGCACTCAGACAGTAGTTAGTAGAGGCATAAGCTAGCACTCAGACAGTAGTTAGTAGAGGCATAAGCTAGCACTCAGACAGTAGTTAGTAGAGGCATAAGCTAGCACTCAGACAGTAGTTAGTAGAGGCATAAGCTAGCACTCAGACAGTAGTTAGTAGAGGCATAAGCTAGCACTCAGACAGTAGTTAGTAGAGGCATAAGGCCCAAAAATGTATACGGAGGCTTTTAGACTGTGCAACATTACTCATTAGGTAGTATATATCTTTTTAAACAACCGTGGCCTAAGCGGTTAAAAGTCTAGTTAGCAAGAACTGCACAGTACACATGTTAGCTAGCGCTATACTTTTCAAATTCTTACAATTTTTTAACAAGGCTTTGTGGAGTTGGTCATTTACGCCATAGAAGGCTCTAGGCTTCTCAGCAGACTCCTGCAGGCTTCTGGCTTAGCATAACATCATTAGAAACGGGAAATATACTGACAGATTTTAGGGGTGATTCAGACCGCAACGCGACGCGTAGATGCATTTCTAATGGCCGTTCCCTATATTCAATCTATCTCTAGTTTGACATACAACCGATCGCAGCTGACATAGAATTGACATAAAATATATGGAGCTAATGTCTAATGTGAGCTATTCCTATCTCAACTCTCAAGTAAGAGATAGATCAAATATTGGGAACGGCCGTTAATTTATATGGATTTGACAGATTCGCGAGACGTCTCACGCAATTGAAATCTGTCAAATCTATATTTTGCGGTTGTTGCGGTTTGAATTGACCCTTAGTGACAAATTGGCGGAACCTTTGTTAATCTGTCACTTTGTCTATTCTTCCGTAGAAAGAAACCGCTTGAATGCTAAGCCTGCTGGGATATTTTTAAGTCTAGGTAAGTACTCTAATACTACGTGTTCAGTGTTGGCCACTTTTTCAGTGGAGATGAACAAATGGTACGAGAAGGACGCGTGCGTGTGCCCGCGCAACTGTATCTCGTACTCCTACCGCGTGGAGATGCTCTCCGGCAACCTGGACGCGCTGCCCTACCTCGCCTCCAACCCTTAGTGAGACAAAAAATTATTAGCAACTAGATACCTACAAGCCAGGCTGGCCTGCGGTGGCGTTGGAGCGAGACATATGGAAGACCTTGGGGGAGGCCTTTGCCCAGCAGTGGGATAGTATGGGCTCGTAAAAAAAAGATGACGCCCGCAACGCCGTTGCGACAAAATTTATTTATAGTGTGGGACCGTTCATTTTTTCGGGATAGTAATTGATAGTACCTATCCTATGTCATTTTGCTGAAATTTGATTTTGGGGATATTTTGATTTCAGCAAAATCGGTTCAGCGGTTTAGACGTGAAGAGGTAATAGACACAGACAATCGCATTTATAATACAAGTATGGAAGTATGGATTTACTACAAAATATTAAATAATATAAACAAAGTACTAGGTACTTGATAAATAACTGATCAAAATTAAAATGTTATTAACTCGATTACTTAAAACCTAAGTAGATAGTTTATTATATAGAAGAAGTTGCGCGCTGACATGAAAAAATAAGGCAAAATGAAATTATTGATATGTGTATTGTGTATTATTGCATTTACATGATTTCAGCAAAGGCATCGTATTCAACCAGAGCACGTCGCTGATGCACTTCATCATCCCCTCGCCCGTGTTCGTCAAGCAGAAACAGGAGACCGTCATGTCCATCATCACCATGTCATGTATGTCACAGCATATTATGACAATAATATAATCAACATAGAAGTAGTAACTAGTACACTATATTATCATGATGTACCATCGAGGAAATTGATTCATAGGCAATTGAAAGACCCACGTCATTTGGTCGGCTCATGGGCAATAATTCTATGTTAATCCCGCATCTGCCTATGGATCAACTTCTCTGATAGTACAACTGCAGACTAGGTATTCGAAATTCGAAGGAGACCAGTCTTGGCTAGGACGGCTAGGTTTACAATATTTCGTCGAAATCAGTCCAATTTTTAAAATAATTTAATGTGAAAAAGTGTTAAGACTTAGGACTAGCATGCTTCACAATCTACTACCACGCCTTACGCCAGTATTATAGTACTCTGTGCTACTACTAAGATTTTTTAGCAGTTTCTTAGCATATTCTTTGTTGCAAGAGTAATATTCTATTACTACTCTTGTTAATCCTCTTAACATAAAAAGGAGCCCTACCTAAATGAAGTTATGTTTCAGCTAACCTTGGCGGGATTTTCGGTCTTTGCCTGGGGTTCAGTGTGATCAGTGTTCTGGAAATACTCTTCTTCATATATTTGGCAATTAAAAACAAAATTCTTAGCTACTTACAACAGAAAAATCATAGGAAGGTAACGTTCTTAAAATAAAGTCTATCTTGTCAAGATTTTTAGTACCAGTTGTATCTCAGTTACTATACAATATTATGATTAAGAAACAGTGCACTTGAGTGACGTGTCGTTGCAAATAAAATAACTATTTAACTAAACTTTTTTTATTTTCTTTTCCTTTACTTAATAGTTTGAAGGTCTGGTGGTTTAACACGTTCCCTGTCCAATGACTCCAAAGGAGTCACATTTGTGCCGACCTCATACGTCTATGACTCCATTGGAGTCATACTCCAAAGGTAAATGTAATGCTTTATATTTTAGTGAACGTATGAATAAGAGTGAAAACATTACCTTGGACGTATAGTTAGATAACAAGGTTAGACAAAATTCAAAAGAGCCGCCGTAAAATGTCGCAAATTTCTTATTATTTATAGGTGGTAAAATAAAGTACATTTTATTAGTAGAAATTGTGGTTTATGTAACTAAAATCCAATGAAGTGTATTATAATAACATGGAACGCAGAGCACTATTTTACACTTGGGGCATCGTTATCACATTTTGGCAATTTTGTAGCAGCAAATTTTGAAGATTGTCCCTCTGTCTTACGACTTGGCTCTTTGGTGATGATCTCCAAGGTGTGTTTATCCACACGTAATAAAAGTGGATGTTCATTAGACTGTCGGTTTTCGTCTCGTATTTCAAGCATATTTCAAGCAGATTTTTATTATTAACTCATGTGCCGATAGATTGATAGCTTTTTTGACCCGCGTTTTTAGTTCACACGTCCATGACTCTTCGGAAGTCACACAATTTTAAAATCACACGTCCATGACTCCTTTGGAGTCATAATTTTTATTTTTCATTTTGACTTGAAAAAATTATAGTTTTTTAACTGGTATTAGTATAAATATAAATCTTTATATAATTACTGTTAACTTATAGGAAAATTGTAAATGGACGTACGAATATTTTTTAAACTTTTGTTCTGGGACAGGGAACGTGTTAATAGGTTTGAAGAGCTTACATCATTAGAGTGCGAAGTGTATTATCAAAAAAATTGACAATATTATCAAAATCCTAATATTATATTAGGGTCTACTGCTCTCTAGGGTAAACAGGTGTGATGCAGACAAATAAAAAACTCAATTTAGGTGTACATAAATTATATATATTCTGATTTACATATATATTTTGATATATCTGATGGAAATTGGACATAATTTGTATCAAATATAATTTGATATTTTATATGAAAAAATACAAAAGTATTCTACAATTATTATTTATGAAAATCTTCTAGAAAAAAAATTACATCTTCCATTACAAACTAGGTATCGGTACTCATATTATGCACAATTTGCGGGGAATAACGTCATAATAACAGTTTGAAAGTTTGAGTAGAGTCGTTTGCATACAATATTATAAATACTCCGCATTCCTCGGCGTCTAACCAATAATACTTTACGGGCACGGCGATTTACACTAGACCTATAATAACGTCATAAAATCAATATTTGGCTTAGATTTTAATTAAAACTACGATAAAGCACATAAAATAATAATTTGGTCTAAGTTATGCAATTATAATTATGTTAAGTGCTCTTAGCCTAATTATTGCCTTACTCTAGTATTGTTTTATTCCAGTAGTTCATCGTATCGTATCAACTGCCCGTGCCTTTGCTCCGCGCGTCGGACGACCACAAAACCGTCGTCCGATCTAATACGTATAGCGATACAACTTCAAAATGCGTACAAATAAATAATGAGTAGGGTGACGTCACAAAGGGCGGGGCCAGCTAGCACGACGCGACCCGAGGGGGGCGGCACTGGACGTATCACAAAGTTTCTTAACGATAAATTTCCACTACGACTACCTAATCCAATGGAACGGTACGACATTACGATAACATTGAGCTAACTTAAATTCAATATATTATATATTAAGTAATATTGCTGTTAGTCTATGGTTAACTAAATACTCATACTAATTATTGTATTCCTGAGTGTAGACGTAGTAAATGGCACAAAGTTTATTATGACGAGAAACCGAAGGTGTCGTGCCGGCGATATCTACAGTATCTACTCTACGTTAGCACTCTACGACTCTAGTCTAGCCACGCTAGAACATAAGCACAACTCGAAACATCACTTCCCGAAATGCCTCTAATAAAACTCTGTTTTATTTTAATCACATGGAAATACAAATCTATAAAAAATATTCTCCTCTAGAATACTAAAACAGCTCATCAATTGACTTTTTTCACTCCGGCCCGGAGCCAAACATTTAAAGACTAATATAAATACAAAGCACACAGTGAGCAAGTACGTTACGAGGCCCCCCGCAATAAATAGAAGGAGAACCGACGGGCGGGGGGCCGAAGAGTAGCGAAAGACAGACAAGAGTAGAAGACGAATAAATAATCGCGTAGTCTTTAAACTCGTTACGAACTAGGGGCGCGCTCGGAGCGCCGCTCGCGAGCCCCGCGCCCCGACAAACGTCGAGCGACGTACAAAAACAACCGAGACGTAATTAATCATCACAAAATTACAAAAAGTATGACAAAAGTGTTTATTGTCGACATCGTTACAATATTAAGTGAGAAAGACGGGGGCGGCCAGCAGCGGGTCCCTGGGGGCGGGGCGCGGGGCGGCGCGCGGGGGGCGGTCTCAGAGGGAGACGAGCGAGCCGTGGTCGGGCGAGGCGAGGGCGAGGTCGGGCGCGGCGCGGTTCTGCTGCGCGCACGGGTGCGGGTGCACGGGCGTGAGGCCGGTGCCGCCCTCCATGAGGCTGTCGAAGTTGAACGGGATGCCGTTGCTCGGCGTGCTGATCTCCACGCCCGCGATCTTGTTGCGGTTGCCCAGCGCCTTGCTGTTGTGCATCTGGAAGTATCGAACACCATTTTTAGTAAATTCCACGTAAACAATACAATTTGAGCCGTACACGGAATGGCGGCGACTGACGTAACAAAATGGCGCCTTTTATCATAAAATTATTTTTGCGTAGTAAACGTCAAAATGATGTTGTCGTAGCTTGCGAGTTGTGACCTTCTGAGACCGTTTGTGATAAAGTCAAAGAGAAACAAACTCGCTAACTCGCGAGATAAATGTTAATGTTTCCTCTCGCCTGCCTAACGGCAATTAAATATGAATTAAATGTGTTTATAACGTTCTTAAATATTTTATCGCATCAACTGCTAATGGCGTTTAAGTGTATTTTATCGTCGCTTAAATTTTGTTTAAATACATACTTGAAAACAAATGATGATGACAATAATACCTATAAAACACATTTTATAGGTATTATTGTTTTTGAAATAAACGTTAGTATAAATAATATTATATTCTGTAAATATCAATTTATTCTCCATTGTTTCTCCATTGTTATTTCAGTTCATAATTATTATAAAATATATAAAAGATAGGAAAATATGTATTGTTATTACATATAATATGTGTATATATTATATTCTATTCTAGTATTTAATTTATATTTTATAAATTTTATATACTATATATTTATATATTATATATAAAAAAGGTCCATGGCGTGATGGACAACAATCACAATATATTGTAAATAATAAATTATCCTTGGTGCGAAAAAACTAAATAAAGATGGCAAAAAAAGGATATGGGCGGTTAGCCCATAGATGGCCCCAAATTGCAAATAAAAAAAAATCAATTTATTTTCCTTTTCATCCTAGGTACGAGAAGGTTATTCGCCTTAGTCCTTTGCCACATCCTGGCCATGTTAATAATAAACATTTAAGTTACATTTTAGATAACAGAGTATCCAACTTTACCGCCTATTACGTACGTGCAACTTCGCACGTACCTTATAAAATTATGCAATCAAGTTTTTATAGGCAATAAATATTTTATAGCAGACTAGCTGAACTGTGCGACTTTGCTCGCGTGATCATCATCCCTCTTTTCAACCTCTTAATATAATCCCTTTTTTTGCATGAAAAAGTAGCCTTTATTCGTTCGGATAAGTAACTTTAAAACCCATCACAGGAAACCGCATTAAAATCCGATGTACAAAAAAGTGTCAAAGTTTTATATACTCTGCAGTCGTATTGTATTTACCTGTGCTGGTGTGATGTTTAGGGGCACTTGCAGGAAGGTCGGTCTGTTGGGCCGCACGGGGGGAGTGTCCAACGATATCGTCTCTGCGCTGGGAAGGGTCGCCGCCGACAGCATTATTCTGAAAAATATTAAAATATACGTTAAAAGTTGAAGATAACACTATACATTCCTTAATTTTTTCCAAAAAATGTACGATGATATTATAGGTATACGTAGGGTATACTACATTATGATTTATGACGCAAATTAATGTTATTTTGGAAATAAGAAGTTAAATCACAGAATTTTCCGCAAACAGCGAAGAGACATTTTATAGACGAGTAACATTTGTCTCCTTAAATAGCACATTAATAGACCACGTTTATCATTAATTCGATTACACAAACCACCGAATATATTATGCGAATTATCATGAATTGTAAAATTGTTCACTGCTACTTGTATGTAAAAACATGGCGAGATGTTTGTAAAACTATGGCTTTCTAACCTTTTGTCGGGTTGCGGCGCGGTGTAGATATCGTTGTCCATGCCGAGCGTGGGGTCGGGGTCCATGGTCTCCACCTTGACCTTGACGCCGTCGGCGGGGTCGGGGTAGGCGGGGTCAGGGTAGACGGAGAAGGGTTTGACGTCGGGCGGGGTCGGCGCGCGCTTCAACCGGCACACGGGCAGATGGCCGGCTAGGATCGCCTGCAGCTGCTCCTTGTCCACGTTCAGCTTGCGGATCTCGTCCTGGAGCGCCTGCTTCTTCTCCTCCAGGCGGTCGGTCTCCTCCTGCAGCTCGTTGGTGTGGTCGAGGCGGCGCTTGCGACAGCGCGCGGCGGCCATCTTGTTGCGCTCGCGCCGGATCTTCCGCCGCTCCTCCTCCTCGGGGGAGATGTCGAGCGGCGCCTTCGTTGGCCGGCGGCCGCCCATGTTGCGGCGCTTGGGGGCCGGCAGGCCGGGGCTGCTGCTGCTGTCGCCGCTGGCTGAGAGGGGGCCCGGCGACACGTGCAATGTCGCCGGGCCGGACTCACAGTAGCCCACCTGGTTCAGGATGCCTGCAAATTGCCCGCATTATCGATTAGAAACGCACCATAAAATGTAATTAGTCTATATTAATTGTATTTTATGATTATTACAGACACAATAAAGCACAGTGACTCATCCGTGCCCTTCCTCGAAGTACTTTACATTTGTAGAGCAAAATGTTACTTGATAGTTGATTGTTATAAAATACTAGAAATAAAAACATTGGAGACACTGCTTTTGAGTTCTTCCAGTTTTATAGTTACATTGTTATAAAAAAATCTAACATTCGAGAGGCTTCTAAGTTGTACTGATTCCTAATCCGTCAAAATTGTTATTTTAAACTCTTACCGTAACTGTTGGCCTGCGTGACGGCGGGTGGGACGAAGCCGGCGTGGCTGGCCTGGTCGGCGCGGCAGTTGCTCAGCTCGATGTATGTCTGCTCGAAGCTGCGCAGCTGCGTGGGCGTTATGGTCGCCGTGGTGCGGGTGGGGACCCCCGACTGGAGGCCTTCGAGGTTCGCCAACTGGAATTAGAGGAGCAGATTATAGCACATGCTGTTATAGAGCTTCCAATATTTGCAATAGAGATCAGTATAGAGTTTTGCTGGTTCTGATGTAATGTTTCCAATTATTTTCCCACATAAACAAAGCAGACCGTTTTACATTAATTAATTATTTATAATTATAAATGATATTATGGTCCAATTCACAAACCACCTGGTTCCAAAACGTTAGCGTTATTCTTCTCGGAGTTGATAATATTCTCAATAAAACTTCTGCGAAACGCAACTCCGTTGCTGAGGAGTTAGCAGAATCACATTCAGATAGAATTAGCGCGTGTCGTATTTATTTTGTAACGGTCGAGATGTTTTCCAATTTGCCGATGACCTACATGATCGCACTACAGACGTGCGATTGTATGCACTCGCAGAAATATTATGCAATATTAATATGAAAAATTATGCTTCCACATTCCTATCTCGTATTTATCAGCTAACAGCTTTGTCAATAATGAAACAATAACATCAATACATATTTACAAAAACAAATATTTGTATTTTTGTTCCAACTTGTAAGAATATAAAAGTATACATAATTACACTATTCAACCTAAGTAGGTACTCTATGTAGGTGTAGGTACTAGGTAACCTACATTCAGTCAGCCACAATAACCTATTTTATGCCAAAACTTGAGTTCTGATTTAATTATTTGATATCATGTTTACAGTGTCATCCATACTGCATACACTTTGGTCGCTACAATTTACGGTAATGTGAAATAAATCTAGGTTAATGGGTCCTAACTCCTAAGAAAAAATATATTATTGTGTTTACGGTAGAGGTAACACCAAATTGTGGTTGATCTAAATTCTGAAGTAAATGGAAACTTTTCTTTTGGTGTTTATTGCTAGAGTACCTTTTATTTTTAATCAGTTATGTAATGTTTAGATTTAGATAGATATAGATTAACACCGGACTTTTTCAAAAACTTAATCTTATGGGTCTTAGCTTTGCATTTACAAATTGCAACAGACAATCATCCTTGTCCGTATAGATACATAATTGCTCTATCATCTTTCTTAAAACAATTGCTTCACATTTTGCTAAGCGTAGGTAAATTAGTGTTGAGAGTAGGCGGCTACCCGGCAGACGGCATGGGCTTGGCACACCTATCAAACGAGAACGTTTAACGAGCTGCCGCGGGCGCCGGCCAGGTGTGAGGTGGGCATGTACCTGCTGACACCACAGCTCCGTGGCGATCATGTTGGCGAACTCCAGGGGATCGATGTTCTGCATCTCGTTTAACCACGTTTATATTTAGACGCTTACTCTATTGTATTGCGCTTTTTGCGATGCGACACCTTCGTACGTTTCGAGTTAGTGAGTTTCGTTATCCGCCCTCGCAGGAGACAATGTACGAGCACTGGGATCGGGTGCGTCGGGGTTACGCGGTTCGGGCGGCTCGGGGTCGTTAGTGTTAATTCGGTTCGGTCGATGCGCGGTGCGCGGGAGTGCGGGTCGTTCGTTCGTTGCGCGCGCGTCGTCGTACGGCGTCGGCCGCGGCGGATCGCGCGCTACTGCCGCTCGCCGCGCGCCGCCCGACCGGGGCCCGAAACGCTCGCCCACGACCGACTGCTGCTCCAATCGAGTATTATTAGAACACTACTCCGACTCCGGAAATATTTCGCATCACTTCGCATCGCACGCGCACTCCGGGCCCGCTTATCTCCGCTAAACCTCGAGAGAGCCGCGACAACCTTATCATACCGCCCACCCATCATCCACAGAACTTTGTAGAACATTTCCATGAGGCGTATCCAAGGTCAGGTAGTCCAAATTGGCGTTAATCAGTTCGTGTACATCTTACATTTCTTCAAAAACATTGCTTAGATTACAAAGTAGTGCATACGGCGGTGGGCTCGAGCATGTCATCGTAGACGTCGTGGGCGGGAGGTTTGGCCGGACCTTGGGGCAAAGCCGTACTAAACGAGTAGGCGAGCTCGGTTTTCAAAACAGCCTTATTTAGCTCCAGCAACTTTTCTGCTAAAATGAGATATTGTAACTTTTGGCGCCAAATGATAAATGGGCATTGGACAGGTTTTACTTTCTTTGCTAAAACCCACGTTTCTGGCATAGGCACATTTGTAAGAAATGACATCATTCTTTTCGATTACGTCAGTTATAATCGGTGGTGCCGTCAACCATAGATTAAATATTTATATCATACAAAGACCCTAAGATTACTTAAGTGCATCGGAACAGCTCAGCAGCAGACGAGTGGACTCTCGAGACGCGCGGTCCGGAAGGCGCACTCTTCCCAATTACGAGCAATTGTCGGAATGATATTTGTCTCTGTACCGCGCCGCTAATTGGTCACGGTGCTTACCTACTGCCCAAAAGGAATCCCGCATTCTAGAGCACACGTTGCGGATATTTTATATCGCCGTTATATAATGAGTATGAACACTGCTTAATAAATTCACCAGAAGATATCTAAATAGAAGATTGTCAAGAGGGTTTAGATGTAGAGTACTTAATATATACACTACACTACACTACTAGAGTACTTAATACCTACAACTTTACTTAATTATTGTTCATTAAGTTTTCTTCAATCTGTTTGGGGGCTCTACCAACCCAGTATCAAGGGTTTTAATTGGGACTAACATTAAGCCTTAATGGCGCAATATTTTATAGAATCTAATCATTGCAGCAAGAGAAATGCTCTATTATGTGTACGCGACCATCGATTTGGATCATTATTGAACGTCTATGACGCATTCGCGGCGACTCTACTTTTGTAATTTCAGTGTTCTAGTGTCAAGGGTAAAGGCTAAACGTAGGCGAGGATGAGGTCAAAGTCACCTTTTAACCTTAGCCAATTTATGAAAATAAAAAACTTCGCTTTTCCCAGAAAAAAACAGTTGCTGGTTATTTATTTTTCGAATTCGAATCGAACGTTTAGAACTTTTGAAACTAGTACGAGAATTAGATCGAAAATTAAATTGTGAGGTCTGCATCGATGAGAAAAACCAACAGTGCGATTGTTTTGATCTCGGTTTTCGTGAGATCACCACTATATCTAGTAGTGATGTAGTGCCGTGGTTTGAGGTAGGCGAGCCGACGACACTATCGTCCGCGATCCGTTATTCATGCATAATATCACATTAATCTCAGTTCAATTATGTCATCATCAAGGTCATCATTTCTATTAGCAATCTGGCAACAAAATTTTACTATAAAACTTGTTCAGACCCTATTGGGTATACCTCACACGTTTCGCGCTGAAAATCCAATCAACTACGTAATAGTCCGATTTCAGAGGTTAATCGGCAGTTTATCCGTTTAACATTTATCGGTAACGCATTTGACGTAAATTCAAGCACGCTATTGACGACAAACTGTCAACAAGACCAAAAAAGGGAACCAGTCAACTAAATTAATTACGAATTACGCATTAGCAATAAACCATAATAGTTTACAACTTTATAGTCAAAATAATGAGCGTTAAATCGTAACTAGTTGACTAACGATCGGCACATTTGTGCAATACGTTAGTGGAACGTATACGATAACCGTATACGGTGGTGATAAGCCCTGCCCGTTATCCGCGCACGTGTGTACCCTACCTTATCACTCCTATTTATAGTATATTATACTATCAACTATGTACCGCAATTAGTACATAATATTATAAACTATACGTACTGAACAATAACATTGCTCTAATATACGGAATATAATAAGATTATTAGATTGAATTGTGTCAATAAAGTAATAAAAAATGTAAAGGGCTCTAGAAAATACATTTACAGCTTATTTATATAAACTTTAATCTAATCTTTGCTGTAAACAATTTACCATGTCTTACATAGATCTCCTGTTTTTTTTTTTGTTTTCGTATCGCTCAGAATAATTTTCCCTATGTTTAATTAATTACAATTATTATTTGTTGCTTTACTAAATATTTCCCGTTGTGACGCAACATTGTTGCGTTTAAATTCGAGTTTTTGTGACACAGACCATCCTGTTTCTCGGAAAATCAGTTTAGCGATTTATGTCTGAGAAATGATAATGCAACTAGTAACAGACAGAAGCACTTTCAGTTTTTAATATAAGTATGTAGGTATTCAAATTATTGTTATATATATTATAATTGGTACATGCGCGGTTTTGGATGCTATCAGTTATCACTTATATCAGTATTTCCCAAAGTGTGAGTCGCGGTGGGTCGCGGGTAGGTTTTGAGTGGGCCCTGAAACTATAGGACGATTGTCGTACTCGTTCGAATGTAGTAGGCTTTAGAAAAGGCCCAAGTCCAGCAGTGAACCTCAGTAGGTCAGTAGTATTGAATACGATAAGAATTAACGGGTAAATGCAGCGGCAGCAACATACCGCTGCTTTTTTATCTTCATGACACGAGGTGGGCCGCGAACTTTAAACTTTCTTGTAGATGAGTCGCGGTCCCGGCAAGTTTGGGAAACACTGACTTATATCATTCTAATTTCTAAGCACGCCGCGTACTACGGCGAGCACGTGGGTGCCGCGTGATCGCGCTCAGGTGAACTCTGCACTCTGCAGTCTACATACAATCTCAACCAACATAATATTATTATATATCATGCATACAGCATTAATATTATATTTACCACTTTCACTTTATCATATACTAGCTGTCCCGGCAAACGTTGTTTTGCCATTTAAAGTATATTTTATCATCAGTTGATACATGTTTTACCCCCTCTTTTGTCCCCTAAGAGGGTGTGGGGGGGGGGAAGGTCATACACCAGATGTTAAGTTGAAAAACACAGTTAATACCTAATATGAAGTAAGTCCACTAAAGAAAAAAGTTGTATACAAAATCTGACCCCTCTTTGGTCCCCAGAGAGGGTTGAGAGGAGAGGGGGGGAGGATTTTTATACACCAGATGTTGAGTTGGAAGAAGACAAATATAATATATCTGTGAAAACCGTATGCAAATCTGTGAAAACGGTATGCAAATCGGATCAGTAGTTTTCGTGTTAAAGAAAAAAGTTTGATACAAAATCTGACCCCCTCTTTTGTCCCCTTAGAGGGGTGGGGGGAAAAAATTTTATACACCAGATGTTAAGTTGGAAGAAGATAAATATATCTGCGAAAACCACATTCAAATCGGATCAGTATTTTTCGTGTGATGCTGGAACAAACATACAGACAGACAGAAAGAGTGACAGACAGACAGACAGACAAAAAACTAACCACATTTTTGGCTTCTATAGCGATGTAGTGACAAAGGTGTAATTTCGGGTGTCATTTCATATCTTTTATGTACAGAATATTCATTTCTACAACAGAATATTTTCTTCCTCCCGCACGCGCTTTGGTGACGCTCACTATCGTAATATTTTAATTTCGCCATAATTTCAAAACCAAACGTCCAATTTTAATCATTCAAAGACCAAATATTATCTACATAAACTGTACTTAGTGATAAAATAATTTATTTTGATAAGGATTAATAGCGTCAGTAAAATATATCCGTTTAAATTTATTCCAAAAAAAATTTAGGATTTTTAAATAAATAAATGGTTATTGTGCCTCACTCGACATAGATAGGTATAGTGTGTCGCGGACTTTTTTGTAGATATTTATAAGATCTACAATTACTTAGAACATTTTATGGTTCTATCTTTTATAGTTTAGGCAGCGTACGCAAAATAAGTAACTTTTCTAGCTGATTTTTTACACCTTGCGTCCGAAAAACTCAAATATCTTACGGAACCCTACTTTTTTCCAAAATAAAATGTAGCCTATGTTCAGCAGAAATAATGTGAGATTTCAATAGCAAAAGAATTTTTCAAATCGGTCCATTAGTTTCGGAGCCTATTCGACTCAAACAAACAAACAAACAAACAAACAAACAAACAAACAAATCTTTCCTCTTTATAATAGTAGTGTAGATTATAGCAAATTATTCGCATTGGAAATATGTAGTTTTGGACTTTGGTCAATGTCACTGTTACTGTTGTTTTGATTCTAGTAACATTAAGATTTTGTTTTCAAAGCTAAACTATCTAAAAACAACATTTAGGGCCTGTTTCACCACTTCCTGATAAGCTATTCATCACAATAACTTAACAGATGAAGTATGGAGAATCTGCCAAAAAAGTTGTGAATAGCCTATTCGCCACTTTATCAAACAGTAGTAAAACAGGCCCTTAATTGAGAAGGATATCAGTCAATTTGTCAAAGACAAAACCATTTACTGATATTTATTAGTAGTCGTCGCGACGTCAAACCAACCTACTATCTACGATTTGATATTTATAGAACTGTTTACACTTTACACGCTACTTATAAAGTAAATTAATTTTATAGTATCACGAGTCGCAAACAAAAAACTACTTTAAATGCGGATGCGTAGGAGTTATTTTTACATGCATTTTCTTAATTACCTCCGTACAGAGTGATGTCTGGTGTGTAAAATTGAATTGACCACGAGTATCGGTGTCGATCCATTAGGTGTGGGTGTATTGCATTCAGGCGGTTGTCTGGAGGCTCATTAACGGCCTACTAATTGGCCCAGCTAAGTGTCGGTCGGGTTAGGAAATTCCTTGAACCAATTCTAAACAAACAAAGGCACGTTATATTGCACTTCCAGTGCGGCTGTTTGAGTGTTTTATTAGTGCGTGTTGTACAGTTTAAGATAATATAGTTTACCTATTTTCAACCTCATTTCTTTGTAATAGGGATGAAAAGTGCTGAACTCTACCTAACTTCAATCGTATCCAAGTACTCTATTTGTGGTATATCAGAGTAACAAAGAAATAAAATATACGAGCGCGTTATTTGCTCGGAGGTCGTGAGAACTTCCTGTTATGGGTGTTTGACATTCGTGTTTTTATTTACATAGAGATCTAGACCATAATCTAGTGCATTATTGGATTCCGAATATTCAGACTTTATAAAACAGCAGACTGCAGAGACGAAAAAATTGCGTTTAAAATTAATATCTACACTCAACAGTATTTATACAAGAAAACTAAATATTTAATGGCAAAACATTATCAGTCATAGCAACTGCATATTCGATTGGATCTGAGTGTTTTATAGACAAGAAGATTATGCGCGTGCGCAGTAAATACTAATGCAGGCATGCACATTAAAATGTGCAGGGTAAGTAATAAACAGAGGCGGTGCGGCGCCGCCTCCCGCCGCCCGTCGCCGTCGCCCGGCGCGACATTGACCGCCAACTCGCGAATAATAAAACAAATCGCGTTGGCACCGTGCCAGCACTGCGCCAGCACCCCTTCGCTTCTGCACTTTCCATTAAACGAATCTGCAGCTAAATCGTGAAATTAATTGCATATACTTTTGAGAAAAGGAAGGTAGAGCATGCAAGTCAAAATTGTAGAGTAGAGAAAGTTTGTGTTTTTGCTTTTATTGCATAATATTTCAAAGTTTTAAATCGAAATAATCATATTATTGCATTAGTCATGTACAAGAAAAAATAGGGTCATTGACTGGTAGCGGCGAGGACCGTAGCAATTCGGTAAAAACATCGCATTTTCCAGAACAATATCTAGTTAAAATTTTTAAAAACAAACGTTAGTCACATTTAAGAATATAGTTCCCACAATTGAGATTGATTTAAATAATGATAGCGCTGGCGGCTAGCACTCGACCTTCGTTTTCGTGAAAACTGCTCTATTGGCGGCTTCTCGGAAAACCCGCGTGACTCAGCGCCGCGTCGCGGGTCACTACGGTGTGTATATCGCTAGCTCGATTCAAAAACTCGATCACGCAAGATGATTCATACCACTATGAATCAACCGATGCGACAAGAAAGTTTCACTTCGCTAGCACCACGTATCGCTATCGTAAATGGGTCATTTTCATTTTGTGCGTTATTTGGTATCGCTTCACAAATCATGGTTTTTTTTATTCTTATGGCTAGATATTACGTATTAGAGTGTGATATTGTTAGTCCTTGTGCTTAAATACCTTTAGATACTAAAAAAAGCACATCTGAAAAATTCAGCGTCCACGTCCGTGACAACCTATCCATGCTCGTGACTAAATAACATTTAAATAACATTTATGTAAAGTTGTGGTATTATTTAGATTCAGAAAGTATTTGTCTAGGCTAAAACTACATTTCAATTCAAAAAACACACCGGCAAAATAAAAAAAAAATCAGCAAAAATCAAAAATTAAGAAGATCTTTGAAATTTCAGTAGTAAGTTTTTAAGTTAAGTTCTCCATTTTTATTAAAGAAATGCCATGTTAAAAACGTGTAATGCCTTCTATGGATCTCAAGAGGGCCTGGATACTCCATTCCTTGCTTGCATTTTGATTGTCAATCATTTCTTGTGGGATATTCTCCTACTACTCCAGTAGCGCCAACTCGAGTTTCTGGACACATTTTGGAGCTAGAGTTTTAAATCGTACCGTTCACCCATTGATGTGCCACACGTCCTCAATCGGATCCACATCCGTAGACCGTGCTGTCCTCTCGACCTGCGCTACACCAGCATCATTTAGGTAATTATGCCCGACTTTTTTACTCTATGGACGCGCATAAAATTGAAGTTACTGCCTAAAACTGTGTAAAAGGCACAAGATGCAGTTTCATACAAGATCAGTTTCAGAGCAGCCCTGTACTGTCAAAGTACCATCCTCAACAATCATCAGCTCTGTGCGGGCTCCAAATCTATGCAACCCCAAACCATTACGAAGCCTGCATGATAGGCCACTGTTTTCGTTAAGTTTGATGGCCTATAGCGTTCCTTACCATTTATCCATATTCTTTATCGCCTGTCAACAAAATTTACACAGAATTTGCTCCCATCACTGTACAGCACACGATTTCACTCACTTGTCAAATTTTGATGTTCACGCGCATATCTTAGCCTGGCTCTTTGGTGTCCTGTCTCAAGTTCTGGTGCCCTTGCTGGCACTTTTGAGTTTAATTTAACTTCTCTAAGTCTTCTTCTTACTGTACAATCACTTACACGTACATCTCGGAACTGTTCCGACAGGTTTCGTGTCTGCAAAGCAGTTTGAGGTCCATTTCCTAAGGCTTGTGCCCTTACAAAAAGGTCATCCTGAAACATTGTCACCCGATATCTGCCTTGTTCTCATCTCCGAACGTAAGATCCAATCTCTCTGTAGCATTAAAAGTTACGATGGACCACGGAAACCGACAAACCTAAGGCCTGACTGACCGAACGGTAGATGTGACCTTACCCTATCGTGGTTACAGCTCTAGCTGCCGTAGATGCTGGGAAATCACTAATTTTGTATCTAAGCAATGTGTTCTTCCAAAAACCAAACAATCAAATGAGCTGACATACCTTGCAACCCGCTAAAACGCCATTCTTATCAGATACACTTACAACGTCAGTCATCGAAAAACACTTATTAGGGCATAATTGCAATAAAAATCTCTCAACTTGCCAGTTTTGTTCAATATTTTATTTCTTAAATGAGCTTAGAATCTATAAAAAAGGATTTCACACAGCCCGAGCCACTTGAGTTCAAGTTGTGGCCGTTTTTACCTATGTTCCGCTAATTTTGCCAGTGTGTGTAGTTGTAATCGTATAATAATTGTGCAAAATGATTATTTTTGTATCAAATGATTGACGATTTCCGTTTGTATGAAAACTCAAAGATGAACCCGTCCCTACGTTACGCCATGTGAAAAGTGAGTGCTGCGTGCGGTGCGAATTTAGATTCTCAAAGAATTTAGATGGGTGTTTTCAGTACATGTTATATGAAATGTTATACAAAAGTCACACACGTGGTAAAGTGTCAAAAACGTGCCCGACAATGTCCACGTTTGTGACTGAAATTTCAAACCACGTTTGTGACATTTTTCAAGCGTGCCGCCAAAATATAACCTTAAGATTGTAGCCTTCGGTCAAGCATTAAATCAAAAATATTATCACTTCTTAACCTATCAAATAAATGAAATTCAAGTGAAAATCATAGTAATTACAATAGTTATGGCAGCCACGTGTATGATGCATTAAGGTTTACAAAATCCAAACAGTAATATAAAAAATGTCATAACTTTTTATGCATAAGCTTGTTGAATCACGCCGCACCGGAAGGCAAATGGCCGACTTTTTATTTTTCAGTGAGTGTTGCCTGTGCATGTAGATCAATATTCTCCTAAAAATATCACCATAAATTCGGGTACTTTCGGGTAGCCACGTTTGTGACAGCTTTTTTTCTCACATGATGTATCATGAGATATAGTTGGAATGCTTCATTGAAATATAGTTATAATATCGAATTTCAAAGGGTTATTAATTGATAATAATGAATTATTATGGAACTGTACATTTTGGAAATATATTATGTAATTAAGACTGAATAAAAAGTAAAAAGTGATTTTTCACACATCACGTTGCGTGACATTTACCCATGGATCGTATATAAAAAATTTTTCAGTTGCGTTTTCTGCTGCAAATTATGCTTACCATTATTAAAACTACGAAGACACACCACTCACTTTTTTTTCAAAAATTTATCACCAAAATTTTGTCTAAAATTTTATTGTCACACAAAAAAAATTAAAATGAAAATGACCCAAATACGCGCAAAGGATTAAGATTCAAAACAAACATTAGATTCGTATCCTTCGTACTACGCTTTATTTATAAACGACATCAACGCATGGAACACATTTACTAGCGCATATCCAACGATAATTTACATGATTGCTATCAAGTATCAAGTAACTGACTAGCGGCTCGAAGGTTAAGAGAAGGCAAACTTCAATGAGAAAAACTGGTAAATCGCAGAAACGTTTTACATACTTTATGAACGGGTTTTGTTAAAAGTTAAAACTTAAACTCAAATCTAGAAGGTAAATAATTATGGAAAACTACATAATAGTCTTATGAGTTTTATGACTAGTTAGACAAACAACCAAATAGGAAAACATAATACATATTTACCAAATATCTCAATATCTCGTAGACAGCTAGGCGGGAAAATCTCTGACTGGCACTATTACTTCTAAAACATTTTGCTATGATTATCCATTCCCAATAACTACAAATCTAATATGATAACTACAATCAATCTGTGTAAATAGCTGTAGATAAGCGATTTCGGAGATTGTGCTGAAGGCTGCCGCTGCTGTTATCGGGCCCGCCGCCCGTCGCGGGTCGTACGGCGTACCGGATACGCTCCGGAAATGGCGGGCATTCCGCGCGGCGCCCGCGACGATCCGCGCCGAAAAATAAACCACAAGTGTGCACCAGTTTCACCGATACTGAGACAATTACTCATTTGTCTAGACGAGTAATAACATTTGTAATGAGTTGTTTAATATAATTTTGTAGCTAAAGCTCATAATTTAATCATACAAATAAACATTCATTCGAAATAATAAAGATAAAAACATGAAAATCCTTGATGTCTTCAAAGTAAAATGAAGCAGTTGCGATCAAAACACGTAAAATGAAAAAAATTGCACGTACGTCACACAAGTAGAGTTTCACTACTTAATGTTAGGTATACCGCATAATATAACTTTGATTATGTAGCAAATAATTATAAATAGCAGATAAACAGTAGATAAGTCTTTTAGTTTACTACGTATGTATTTACAATTATGGTACCCAACTGGCAACTAGTACTTAGACATGCGCTATAATTTTTAATATTTATGCCTGTATATTTAAATCGCAACATTGAACGTATACTGTATTATTATAGCAATAGTCATCAATTATAATTTGCATATAATATAGTATTTTCGAACCCACAACCGATATTATAATTCACACGTGTGTTATCGTTAAATGACACATAGTTACAACATTTATTACGTCATAATTGTTTGTACTGTAGAGTTCACAACCAGCTAGTAGAGCATAAAATTCTCCAAAAAATAATAAACAAAGGATTTGTTTGCATGGTAGAGTTAGTGCTATTTAAATTAACTCTATGTTAATTGGCCCAAATAATAGAGGGTGTGTATTAGATCATAATTTGTTATCAGTTATGTTTAAAATCTCAATTTTTCAGCCATTAACGTTGCGGTAGACTAAGTGATTATTAAAATAAAAAGTTGTAGCATGCGGGCTAATAAAGATAGAGTAAGGCTAACAAAATAAATGTAGGTACTGAAAGGGCTTCATAAATTATTTATTTTGTAAAAGAAACAACTGAACGTCGGAAACGAAAGGAAACACACAATTTTCATAGAAGACTAGAGAGTAGAGACTATCGGTAGAGACTATACATTTATATGACGTACTGTGGATCAAAACATGCGCGGTGAATGTAGCTACGTCACAAACTAGCTGCTCAAATTGACCATTACACAAAGAAAATCATTAAGTTAATAGAGATTTAATGCGTATAAAGTTACGCCCTTTATACGCAGGTTATCTGCTTCTAGAAGTGTTTTAAATCGATGTTTATTATTTCGTGATAACTATACAGCTGCACGACCGCGGTGGAACAAAGAACATAGTTATATGTTATGCAAATTACGTTACAAAGTTGATATGTATTTGTTGTACCAGGCGGCCCACGCACGTGTATGTTGAATTTTTTTATTGCGCCTCCCACACACGTTTAAGTAGGAGGCATTCCCCGTAATTAAAATACTTAATGTACTGTTATTAGTACATATAAACCTCGTTTTAACTCGGATCAAGTTATCCTTTGTTTAAACAAAGAAAATAAATGTCATTTTAACAAATATAACAATAGAAGTTAAAACTTTATCATACAAGGGCACTGCGCAAAAAAACTCGTTTTCCGAAAATAACTTTTTCGTTTTTTGTCTGTTTTGAACGATTTATTTGGCGCAAAAAAATAGTGTGGAACACTTAAACTCGGTGACGGGTGTAATTATAACTCTGACCACAAAGGTTAAAACAGTAAGTAAAATATGTTAGTTGCCTTTAACTGGTCAGAATTTAGATTAAAGTTTAAACGAGTCAACACAATGTTTGTTAAACGCTTCTATAGTTTTTATAAACATAAATTATTATTTATACACAGATAAAATGTTTAATTTAAGAAAAGTTATAAGGCAAAAAAACACATAGTACCTAAGTCGATTATGTGAATTTAATTAAATTAATTATTTAAAGGTTAACATTAATTAAAATTGTACAGCAAAAATGCAGAAGTAACTTAAAATACATTTTAACAGCTAGGGTTTTTTAATAACTTAATTAATAACTGCTGAAAACATAATAAATTACCGATTTCGGCAGCAATTTCCTCGATTTTGCAGACATTTTTCAAAGAACTTTCGGTCGTATTTTGAATGGTGATTGGTCTTCAGTCTTCACCCCTTCAGACGAGCGTTGTCGGTAGTTAAACTTCCACCAGACATACACATTTTACTGCACTTTTATTGACTAAAACTTTACAACGCAAACACTATAGCATAACAAAGAGTTCTTAATGTTCGACTAAACTTTTCCACGCGTCAGTCGAAAATTTCCTCTGTGTATTATGCGAATCCTGCGAAAATGGCCGATTCACACAAGTAGTCTTCTATACATTTAACAAGACATTTTTGTATACGTAGTGGGTTTTTCGGAAGGGCTCCAAATATTTTTATTAATGTTTTTTTTAAATCAACTTCGAACAAGGCATTTTTTTGCGGGTAGGCGTAGCAACAACATTAAATTTAGACTCAGGATATTGATCTTCAAATTAAAAATACTTACAGTTTTTAAATCAGCTTATGTATTGCAGTAAATAAGTTATTTAGCCCACCTTTGCTCGCCACAATATAAATTTTGCATCACTGCAACATTTTTTTTATCACCACTTTCACAACAATCTACGAACTATAACCTACAAAATGGATATTTCTTCGCAACTTGCTGCTAATATGGATGATTTGGCCAAGCTGTTCCAATCCCGTATGGACGCCTACGAGCAGCGACTCCATGACACTGCCACTGCACCAACTCATCCTGACCTCACCAGCTTGAACAGTGAGTTTCAACATTTTAAAAACTTTGTTTGGCAAACGCTTTCAAAATTAAAAGCGCAAGTTGATCTCTTATCCTTGGGACTCGACAGACACGAAACATTCTTGCGCAGAAAAATACTGCTGTTTCATGGGATCCCTGAAACAAATAATGAAAATCTCTTCAATGTCATTACCAACATAATAAAGGATAAAATGGATGTATCGGATTTTACCAGCAATGATCTCCAATCTTCTCACCGCCTTGGTTCCTCAAAAGCAAAAGCCCGTACAGTCCTGGTTCGATTCAGGGATCTTGAGCAGCGGCGTATAATTTGGGATGCAAAGACCTCACTGAAGAATAGTGGAATCGTAATCTCAGAGTTCTTGACTAAATCTCGCCATCAGGTTTTCATGACAGCGCGACAACACTTTGGTATACGTAGCTGCTGGTCTACCGAAGGTAAAATTGCTATCATGCTGCCTGACAAGACTCGCCGAAAGGTCGAAAGCATGCAAGAGCTCAAGTCCTTAATGGTCACTTATCCTGCTGTTAAAGACCCCAAGACTGTCCCTACTGCAGCGGTAGTTGTGAGTAGCGAGGTGCCGAAGTCTAGCACTCTGGACAACAAGCCCCCCGGCACAGCTTCAACATCCTCACGCCGTGCTCGGAGGACATAGTTGGATGCACGGTTGGATGCGCGAACGCTTTGCGACTGGCGGGTTTCCGTATTCTTATTGTTTTCACTTTTGTGTTGTCCGTATTTCCATGTTTCTATTATAGGGTAGTAGTTTAATTTTTCGGTTTATTTTGTTGAGTGTAGTTTAGAATTTTTAATTTTAGTTTGTAAGTAAAAATAAGTTACTACAAAGTACAAATGTCTAATTGACAGTCTGACAGATTGTCAAATATGTCAATGTCACTGCTTTTTTTTTTTTACTGAGCAGACAATAGGCAAATGTTGCTAGTGTATGTACTTCATATTTCATTTTTTTTTTTCTTTTTATGGCGAGCTGGGATGGGTGAACGTCAGATAAAATTAATCTTGTATTTGTTTTGAAATAATATTTATATAACATAATATTATATTGTTTATTATATATTATATTATTTATTTATTTATATAAGTAGTTAATGGATTCATCTTGCTTTAACAATAACATTCTCAATGAGGACTTCTTTTCGTGTTCTTCCTCGTCTGACAGTTTTGTTAGTCTGGATGGTGATGGGGGAACGACTTCGTATTCTACTCATGAACGCTTAAGCACCTCCTTTTCTAGTTTTCCCAATAATCTCAACCTTGTCCATATAAATGCTCAGAGCATACCCCGTCATTACCCAGATTTACTCGAAATGTTTAGCAGTTCACCGGTGGATGCTATTCTAGTATCAGAATCCTGGCTCAAGCCCTCCCTCCCATCTACTGCTTATGCTCTTCCGGGGTATAAGCTAATTAGAAACGACCGTGTAGGTAAAAGTGGCGGTGGAGTTGCCATTTACCTGCGTGGGGACATCGTCCACAAAATTATTGCTGCTTCACCCAATCGATATTCATTCTCAATAGAATACTTGTGTGTTGAGATCACCTTAAATAACAAAAGGGTACTACTCTGTGTGGCCTACAGTCCGTCTATGCGTATTGATTATTTTAGCTCTCTGGAGACCCTGTTGGCCGCGCATAGTCCTAACTACGACTGTACTTTAATTGCAGGTGATTTCAACACATGTCTCTTAAAAGCTGATTCACGTGCTTTGAAACTCCGCTCCTTGCTCACGTCCCTTAACCTAAGCCTCCTTCCGCTCTCAGCTACCCACCATGCTCCGAATTCCAACCCTTCTCTCCTGGATCTCCTCATCACCTCATCCCCTGAGCTTATAGAGACCCACGGCCAGTTTCCATCTAACGTCTCATACCATGACCTAGTTTTCCTCTCCCTTAAGCTCAAATCCCCCCGTAAAAAACCTAAGTTTCTCTCCCTGCGTAGTTTTAAGGGTGTGGATTTGAAGGCTCTTAAGCATGACTTATCCAATGTTGACTGGTCTTGTGTCTACTCGGCCTCGGATATCGACACAAAGGTAGCGTTGTTCAATGATAAACTGACCCAAATCTTTGATACTCATGCTCCAATTAGGCAAGTAAAAGTGAAATATGCTCCGGCACCTTGGCTCACACAGGACATATTAAATGTGATGGCAAAGCGCAATCGAGCTTTAAGTCTGTATAGAAAAAGACCATCTGAGGCTAATTTGGCTAAATATAAGTTTCTCAGAAACCATTGCAGTCGCCTGTGTAGAGATTCCAAAAGACACCACATTCATTCAACAATTAACCAAAGCAACCCCTCCCAACTGTGGAAATTCCTTTCGTCGCTTGGTATAGGGAAGACATCTGTTGGTTTGGATAGCACGGTTGACTTGAACGCTCTCAACAAGCACTTTTCTAAACCACCTGTAAATGTTGACCCACATACCAAAGCGCGCACGATGTCCCATATCTCCTCATTTCCCATTCCTCCTTGCACTCCATTCCTATTCCAGCCCATCACTGAGGATGATGTTAAGAAGCATGTCACTGCTATAACCTCCACCGCCGTAGGCAATGATGACATCAGTCCCCGTATGATTTCCCTCTCAATTCCTGAACTCTTGCCAATTCTTACCCATATTTTTAATTTCTCCCTGTCAACGAGTTCTTTTCCTTCGGTGTGGAAACGTGCCAATGTTATTCCTTTACCTAAAACCCCCAATCCCTCCTCTTTATCCCAATTTAGACCAATCTCCATTTTGCCATACCTATCCAAAGTCCTCGAAAACATTGTCCACAAACAGCTTTCCCAATTCCTATCTTGCAATAATTTGCTCTCTTCCTTTCAATCCGGATTCCGCCCTGGTCACAGCACTGTTACAGCACTGCTAAAAGTCACTGACGACTTACGACTAGCTATGGAGCAAAAATGTGTATCTATCCTGGTGCTACTAGACTTTAGCAGTGCTTTTAATTCAGTAGACTTTGACATCTTCCTCTCTGTCCTTCGTTCCCTAAATATATCCTCCTCAGTTATAGACTGGTTCAACTCCTATCTTCGGGGGCGCTCGCAGCGGGTGTGCTATGATGAGGCTACCTCAGAAAGGTGTGATCTCGATGCGGGGGTTCCACAGGGTGGTGTCCTATCTCCTCTTCTTTTTTCATTGTTTATAAATACAGTATCCTTAGTAATTTTATCATGCAATTTTCATCTCTATGCAGACGACCTGCAAATTTATCTTCAATCTCATATTGATGATATAAGTGCGGCAATCAGTGATATTAATGCGGATCTTCAGCGAATTGCAGACTGGGCAAAATCATTTGGTCTCTTAGTTAATCCTGATAAGTCCCAAGCAATAATTGTCGGCAGTAGATATATGACACAGCGACTAAATGATGTGCCCAGAATTGTTTACAATGGTACTCCGATTGCCTTCAAACAATCTACTAAAAACCTTGGAATCATCATTGATAATAATCTGTCTTGGCAACCTCAAGTCAACGAGGTAAGTAGGAAAGTATTCCACTCATTACACATGCTTAGGCGCCTTCAGAACTTTTTGCCCTTAAAAACTAAAATCTCCCTAGTCCAGTCACTCATCCTCCCTATCCTCGATTATGCCGACTCCTGTTACTTGGATGTTACCGAAGAGTTGCTAACCAGGTTAGAACGTTTGCAAAATCAGTGCATTCGTTTTATCTTTGGTTTAAAGAAGTATGATCACGTATCAGCTCTTCGGTCACAGTTAAGGTGGCTCCCGATTCGCCTTCGGCGAAATGTCCATATCCTCTCCCTCCTTTACAATATCCTTTACAACCCTTTGTCTCCCTCTTACCTCGTGGATCGCTTTAACTTTTCTCGACCCTTAGACATCCCCTGTAGGTCTAATGTGAGAACAAATCTTTCCCTCCCGTCCCATCGCTCCAACTTCTTCTCCTACTCCTTTACCGTTCATGCAGTTAGATTATGGAATTCCCTTCCCCATACCATTCGTGATAGTCCCACAATCACTGTCTTTAAAAGACGCGTGAAGGAACACTACCTCAATACTGAATCCAGTTAAATATGTAACATATAGTATGTATCGATATAATGTTTAAATATTTATAATCGGTATATATAATATTATATAATATTATAGATATAGTATGTAATAAATTATAGTATAGTATTATTAGTATCTAAGTATTGTAGTATAATATTATGTATATTATAATTATTTTATTTAATTTTGTAATTTAAATTATTCATAAATATTAATTACTGTCTGTGCACGCCCTATCTGTTGTTTGTGATCAAATTTCTCTTCCTAGGGCTGCTGGAAGAGATTTCTTTAGAAATAAGCAGTTCCTGTTGTGTCATCTTTCTTCTAATATTATGTTATTTTTTAATGGTTTTGTGTGCAATAAATTGTAAAATAAATAAATAAAAAGGCTTTGTGTGCCAGGTACAGTATTTAAAATGTATGACTTTTTCGCATACCGTTAGGCGACATTACCAAAAAACCGTTACTCAAGTGAGACGTTTACTTTCATTTTCAGCCCTCGGTGCAGACAGGCCGTAAACAAAAGACTGTCTACCTGCACTCGCCCTTAGTAATTGCGTCATTACTAGTCAAGTACGCTGGGCCGACGCGACGAGCAGACAGACAAAGCCATTGTTAGTCGCTTATGCTAATGTCTGCAACAACCTAGCAGATATAACCTGCAATTTCGAACATCGCGGCTGATATCGCATAATTATTGTTTCTGATTTATCGTGGATCTCAAACTATCTCCATATCGCTTCAGCAGCTTAAATGTGACGAGGTAACGGACAGACAGAGAGACACTTTCGAATTTATAATATTAGTACCTATTCATGTACATTGTACGTGACCGCGTTTGCGTCGCATAAGGAAATCACTTTTTTTGTTACGATTTTTTGTGCATAACAATGAGATTGTCATAAAATTTGTGTCAACACAAAGTTAGGAATAACTGCGCGTAAATTCTATAGTTTACACTTTACTCTAGTAAACTCTTTTTATTACTTTTGTTTAATCCTAGAAAAACTACCGTCCAATCCAATTAGTAGGTAATCGTAACTTTTTTAACGATTAGGCAATAGTGTTTACTACAGATTACAAGTGTAGAGCGATAACAAGGATGGAAATAAACAGGCGCGCAGGACAGGCGATATTATCTGTGGCAGATAGCGGCGAGGACGACCGAATCTGCTAACGCGC
Organism: Plebejus argus; assembly: GCA_905404155.3. Lineage (NCBI taxonomy): Eukaryota > Metazoa > Arthropoda > Insecta > Lepidoptera > Lycaenidae > Plebejus > Plebejus argus. The sequence continues at coordinate 6,817,700 of FR989930.1, forward strand.
CGCTTATCGCATTTCCAAGAACCCATCATTGCAAGTTTTGAAATCACTCTTGCGCTCAATACGAGCGATATGATAATATGATTTTTATCCGACTACTGCAAAGAATGGGTAATGATTATAGCAATGTATGTACCTACCCATGTATTTGTTGGTTCCCGAAACTCCGTTGTACCATAAGGGTCAATTCAGACCGCAACGCGACGCGTAGATGCATTTCTAAATTAGTATGGATTCGACAGATTCGCAAGACGTCTCACGCTGACGACATCTGTCAAATCCATACAAATTTAGGTCGCGTCGCGTCGCGCCTCGCCTCGTCGCGTTGCGGTCTGAATTGACCCTAACTCGTTTATCGCGCGGGAGCCGGTCATTTTTCCGGGATGAAAAGTATCCTATGTTCTTTCTGGGACTCAAAGTATCTCCATACCAAACAGCAAAATGGGTTCAGCGGTTTGGGCGTGAAGAGGTAACAGACAGTATACGTTCGCATTTATAATATTAGTATGGAAATTGGAAGTATGTGCCCTCGTAGCAGCTATACTCCCGGGTCTCCCGGCCACACTAATGAGGATCAATAGATTAGTAATGTGATAAAGTGACGGAGGTATTTTTTCGTAGTCGCGGGTTAAAGATTTTTTTTAACTTATTACTTGTTATCGGTTATAAGATATAACTTATAATACTAGTACTGTAATATCGATCAGAACTTAATCGTTACCTCGAATATTACTCATTTCAGATTATGTCTATCAAATTTGTTTTCCATGAAACGACCTACATAAAACTGTTTTATTTCATTGTAAAAAATACCCTTCGTAATTACGGTTAATTGGACTATTAGATACACCTTTTTATACAAACTCCTTAAATGTACTAAGTTGGAGTAAATACCTACATAAATGCATAAACAACGATTATGCTACAATTTATTGTTCGTATCTTTCAACACGTGTTTAATTATTAACACGTCTTTTTGTTCTTTTTCAAACAAAGGGTTACAATAAATTGGTTTTCCTTTGTTCCTATGGAAAAACTCAATTAGTCTGCCGCCTCTTTTCTTCTCTACATGCTGAAGTCTGAACTTGCTTACGAAGATATTTTCTATTAGTGCTCCCACACAAAACTGCGAATTCGCATCGCATTTTAATTTTTATTGAGTTTCTCTATATCTGCGGCAAGATATTTACGCAATAATGTGTGGGATCCCTTAAGGGCCCGGGTTACCCTCGAAATTTTCATACATTCTTAATACCAAAATCATTTTCTCATGCAAAAATATTTAACATGTTTGAGTTATTTTTCAGCTTAAGATAGTAATTACCTAGGGTCCTGAACAAATTTTTTTTACAAAATATTTAAATACTAAAAAAAAAAATTTTGTGTTTAAATATTTTTTAGTAAATTTACTACTAAATATTTAAACACCAAAAAATAGACAAAAACACTAAAAAATATATAAATAAATAGTAAATTTACTACAAAATATTTAAACTTTAAAAAATATTTTTTATTATTTAAATATTTTGTAAAAAAGATTTGTTCAGGACCCTAGGTAATTACTATCTTAAGCTGAAAAATAACTCAAACATGTTAAATATTTTCGTATGAGAAAATGATTTTGGTATTAAGAATGTATGAAAATTTCGAGGGTAACCCGGGCCCTTAAGTCTAGTAACTTTATAGGACAAACATGACTTTTAGCTCGAGTCTTTGTGGAATAAACATTTGTTACAATCATGGATATAAGGGCTTAGGGCGACTTGTTGGCACCAAGCCCGCATTTTCAAGGATATCAGTACAAGTACTCGCTACTGCCCACATATCTAACTGTGCCATAGCCCATAGTTGTTCAATGATTGTCAACTCTCCTGATAAGCAACATAGGCGCACTTGCAACAATTTAGGTAAAAACTAGCCTACAGTCTAGACTCTAAGCTCTAGAGTCTAGACCAGGGTTTCCCAAACTTATTTTGTCTACTGCCCACTTTGTCTATGTTTTAGCGCCCCCTTTGTTTCAATTTAAAATGCATCCAGATGAAATAAACCACCCTCCAAGCCTGTACACAATGCCCCAATTTTTTCTGGGGGCATTGTGTACACACTGGGGGCAGTGTGGGACCCAGTTTTCTGGGTCCTTTAGACCTTCAGCGCCCACAAGGGGGCGTTATCGCCCACTTTGGGAAAGGCTGGTCTAGACTAAATTAAAAAAAAACGCTAAATACGGCCCTGGGTGGGGTAGGTTGATTTTTAATCAGATGGAAGCCCAAGCCTGTTGCAGAGATGTGAGAAGAATTACAATATTATTTCTGCCAAGAATAATACGGACCGTATGATTTTTCGTTTTAACGACAGGCTTTTTGTCATCAAGTATCCAGATTCTATACTCTTTATAAACCAACTATGTAAGGAACGTCTCATAAGTGGCAATGATTTAGTGTTACAACCTCATCTGCAGTAAAACGCTTTTATGAAGTGTGTAAAATATTGAACAATAAGCCCCTATCAAAATTTTGTGAGCGTCTTTTAACGCTTGACTTTATACTCAAGATACAATAAAACCTACTTAAACATCAACCGTGAAATGTGGGTACATTGTGTACTTAATTAACAACAAATGTGTCCCTTATCACGTCATATTAAATTCCGCTTATTTTTTATTACAACAATCATAACCATGGTACATACCACATTGGTACCAGGACATAGTTTCAGGAAAATAATATGTTTTCCTGAAAATATTTTCCTACAAAAGCAGAGCATCATATTTAAATTTAAATTATTTAAGTGGAATTCGTTTCTGTTAAATCTTTTGGGCCTAATAACATTATTTACTCGTAATGTGTTATTATGGCACCTACATAGAGAAAGAAAAAATATAGAGCTGAGAAGTGGGGTTCTAATATTTCTCACAATTCCCTATCTCATTCATTTTAATAATAACTAGCTATTTGACCGAGTTTTGCTCGGTATTCGATAAAACACGAATAAAATTACAATTTTTTTTAAAATGATCCCTAGCTAGATCGATTTATCGCCCCCGAAATCTCCTATATAATACTAAATTTCATGAAAATCGTTGGAGCCGATTCCGGATTCCAACGATTTTCATAAAATAGAGTTCACGCAATTGATTAAATAAAATCCTGAGGATATTATCGCTCTACATTGAAACAAAACCCAAAGACTTGTCGATTGTCTTAGTAACAACAACCCAAGTCTTGTCAGATGTAGAGCGCTTTCATAAGATATTGAAATTAGATTTATCACTGAATGGAAATCGAACAACGTTTTCCGTGTCTCGGGCACTGTTATACAGGCGCTAGCAACAGATAATATTATGTATTATATTACAAAAGTAGGTACTTTTCAGTTTGCACTCTATCTTTTTAGTTTTTATACATATTTTTTTAAATCTTAATTCATTTTACTTACGATTTCAATACGTTTTGTAATTTTGCTAACTTGACTACACTTTATAGAATATAAATTTTTCTCCATATCCTACTGCTTATTAATAAAAATTTACTGATTGCAAGACCTATATTATGTAACACATATTTATATATGTAAAATAATAATAAACGAATTGAATTGAATAAGAAGTCAAACATGCCGAAAAGAAATTGCCAGAATTGAATTCATTAAAAGGCTTTTATTACTACTAAAAGTAGTAAAGCACTATAAAAGTATATAAACTCTGAAGGTTTCCCATTACAGTTTTTCCCGCACAAAACCCGGTATTTCAAAGTCCTTGTTGTTATCAGCGGGCGAGTGTCCATTGTTTATTGAGCGTGGTCGACGTCTAATCTTATCAGGCCGATAGTAGATCGACAGATAACAAGTACCAACACTATTTTTAAAGCATTGGACTCTATGGTATTAACGTATTTGGTCTAGGTTCCAAGTTTTGACACATACCTACAGCTTACAGGTATTAAGGTGACGCCTTGATAAATTGGCTGTAGCGATGTCCATTTTTCTCAGCAATGACTAAAGCTAAGAAATTAAAGTTCACTGTCAGTATCCATCAAGTCTTTGTGTTTGAATTACCCATAGCATAACACGATTGGTCAACTTTTATAACACAGAATAATCAATCAAAAAGACCTCTGTAAAAAAAGGGATTCCTATTTTGCCAACAGAGGAGAGTGATATAAGCTTCCGAAATTTGTACATAAATTGGTTCTAGTATACACTTTAATTTGCCCATAGCTTATATGAAATGTATTTATGGTTTTTAAATTACGCGACAAAAACCATTTTGTCGCTACGCCCTTTCCATTTTTTGCTGTTCCATTGCTTGTTTTCTATGAGAGGCCGGGCCAGCCTTGCATAGAAAACAAGCAATCTAAAACACATCCAACAAGGTTTTTTACTTTAACATGGCGTCACCTTAAAGGACTTTCAGTAACTATTTAGAAAACCGGAAAATTTTATTTCCTCTAAAGTTTACAAACTTTAAAATTGTTTTGTAACAATCGATAGACATTAAAATGCTGTACCTAGAATAATAATAATAATAACTCTAGCTTTACTATGTATGTGTTATTATAAAGTTGGCCCATAATTTAAAGGTTAAATGGATAAATTAATTAAACCACTTCTGACATTTACAGGCCCTAGGTTATGTGCCATTAATGTTTCTACTTTGTTAAAGATATATTTTTATTAATGTTAAAATTTGTTACTTACAATCTAATTAACAATAATTAAGTTTAATGGAATTATTTTAAAGACAAATCTTTACACTAAGTAATAAGTATAGATTTATGGAGGCCAATAAGATTTTTGGTAACAAATACATATTTTAAACAATGCACAAGTAGTTAGTAAGCCAGTAAACACAAATAAAAAGCAATAATCATGCTTTTTTTGCTTATATCAGATTATCCTATACAAGGTGTAACAAAACAAAAGTAGCAGCGCTGAAAGGGCATTTTTTGTGATTTGTATGGGCATCCCCCGCGTCGTGTATTTTTCCATACAAAGGTGAAAAAAAAGTTTCAGCGCTGATACTTTCACAGCGAACTCTATACATAGGGGACCCATACACACCCTAAAGTATTATCAGATCACCTAGTTTTGTTACTGTAGTTTTGTAAAATCTGAAGATGTATTGACCGACAAAATGGCAAAGATAGAGCCATTAAAAATAAATGCATAAAATACATTGTCATCAATATAATATTATAAATAAATATCTCCTTTAAGAGCGTTTACACCTTTCACGCTCAATTTGGCTTAAAACTGTACTTTTCAAACTTGAAAAAATCATTAACCACTTATCTTTATAAAAATGTTGGTAACTTATTTTTATAGGAAATTTCACTGTCTATATAGTTATCAGAGAAAAAAATACGATTTATAGAGTATTTGTACATTAAATCTCGATACCATAACAGAGGTTTTCTTAAATTCCGTTATAGTATCAGTTTCGAAGCCTCAAATTTACGAAACCAGCGACAGATCTAATTAGAAAAAAATAATAACCTATTGACAAGATCCTTAAGCAAATAGTTATCAGAAAAAAAATTTCATTTAGGTATTTAACTATAAGTAATTTAAATTCAAAGAATGAGAAATATCAAGGATTTAAAACCTTATTTTTACCTATTTATCTTACTTATTTCAATATAATAATAGCTTCATATGATAGAAGAACACTTTAATTAAAAGTATACTTTTTAAATATCAACAAATACTTTGTTATTTTTTTTCTACAAATATTTTAAAACTTACTATAAATCGCTGCGCGCAAAGCAATTGAAATCAGACCGCCGCGAGGCTTGCTGGAGGGTGGACGTATCGCTCCCTGCTGCGCATGAACTCTGTTGACCTTTGTCGCGCATACTAGAGTAGTGAACATTTATAGCGTGATCGAAAAATCTTGATTGTTTGGTAAGTAAATATTTTATTTTGTTAGTAAGTAATATTATAATACATTTTATGTATGTATTTTTATGGCGGAAAATAATTTTACTATTAAAACACATTACATTACAGAACTAATGGGAAACAAAACGAATATATTTTTAAGAAAGAAAAGAAAGCGCAAAAATGTAGAAAATTTGGAAAGCTTGGAAAAGGCAAGAATGGCTAAAAGGTTGCTATTATCACTGTTATCCTTACTTCAACTTATTTTTTCATTTAATTACTTAGAAATAACGTGTTTTGTGTGCTTTCTATTTGTGTTTTTATTTCAGGCAATATAAAAGTAAATCAACTGAAGAAACAACAACGGAAAAAGATGAATGTGAAAACCAACACGAAGAAAAGGTGCCTTGAATTGTATTTGAATAGCAGTATTTTTTTTTGACCGACTTCCGACTTCCGAAATTAAGTACAGTTAATAGGTGCTAGTTTCATGCCTAAATTATATGTATCTGCAACTGACATTTATGTTATTTAATATTTAAAAAACTAAAAAGGGTGAAATTATTTTTTTTAACAAAAAATTTAAACCGATTTCCAAGGTAAAAACAATAAGAATATTAGATGAATGTGAAAACCAACACTAAGAAAAGGTACCTTGAATTGAACGTATTTTAAATTTTAATGGCAGTTTTTTCTTTGCTATGCCGTCATAAATCATAATAAAATATATCAAATAAATTCCCTTTTTTTTTCAGAATTCTTTATTGGGATTATAGTGGAATGCCTAGAGCGTAAAAATCATGCAAACCTCCGATTTCCGTAATAGTGGATGAAAATTGAAAAGAAAAAAAGGAATATGTAGATGATAACATAAATAAAAAAGTTTACCTATTGAAAAGCTGTTGTGCTTTTGATTTTTAAATAATTATTCTATACCATTTCAGTTACACTCATTTCTGCCTGCATTTCGTTCAGTTATGTTGCGAAATAATAAAATATATTATCATTTTTTAGGGTTCCATAGCCAAAATGGCAAAAAACGGAACCATTATAGATTCGTCATGTGTCTGTCTGTCTGTCTGTCCGTCTGTCTGTCCGTATGTCACAGCCACTTTTCTCAGAAACTATTAGAGCTATACTATTGAAACTTGGTAAGTAGATGTAGTCTGTGAGCCGCATTAAGGTTTTGATGCAAAAATGGAAAAATTATTAAAAATTTTAGGGGTCCCCATAAGTACAACTGAAACAAAAAAAAAATTTTTTTCATCTAACCTATGCGTGTGGGGTATCTATGGATAAGTCTCCAAAAATCATATTGAGGTTTCTCATATCATTTTTTTTCTAACCTGCATAGTTTGCGAGAGAGACTTCCAAATTGGTAAAATGTGTATCCCCCCCCCTCTAATTTCTAAAGTAGGGGCATGATAATTCTAAAAAAAAATTTATGATGTAGATTACTATAAAAACTACCAACGAAAATTGGTTTGAACGAGATCTAGCCAGTAGCTTTTGTTTATACGTCATAAATGGTAAACCTTAATCTAATAAAATTCATAAAATCGACTGAAATATAAAAATAAATCAAACACCTATTAATTTCATAAAAATAAACCTTATTGCTACTACGGAACCCTTCATGGGCGAGTCCAACTCGCACTTGGCCGCTTTTTACCTCTCTACCAATCAAGTCCTTTCATTTGATATCCATATTGAGGTAGTAATAAGAAATACGTGTAATCTGCAATTTTTCTTACAACTACCGGCCGGCTACGGCGGCGGCCATCTTGGATTTTCACGATGTGTTTATAACACTGATCTCTATTATACAAGTACGCTGGATAGCTGATACACACCTGCTTTTTGTGCCTATTTGAAGCGGAATCAGCGCCCTCATTATTCGGGTAGAGAACTAAATTTGGCGTAACCACAATCAATAACAACAGTTGTCATCACTAGTATTAGTTCCAAGTACTCTCATTACTGCTATCAGCGCCAATATGGCGGCTTTCAAATGTCATTTTTACGTCAGATTTAGTTCTCTACCCGAATAATGGGGGCGCTGATTCAGCTTCAAATAGGCACAAGGAATAGCTGTCATTTCAAAGGATATCAGCTATCCAGCGTACTTGTATAGTAGAGATCAGTGGTTTATAAATTGTTGCGTGTTATTCTGATGTATTTAAAGCTATATTGTTGTAAAGTTCCATTAAAATCCATTCAGTGGTTTTTGCGTGAAAGAGTAACAAAATATGTCCATGCATACAAGCTTTTGCGTACATAATGTCTTCTGGTAGCGAAATTTGTGATGCCTTTAATGAATATTTCAATTCTGTCTTCATTAGAAATAATCCCGGAATAAATAATAATATAATAAATAATAATATTCTCTCAAATGTTGACATAAATTCTGTAGATATTGATTTTGACACCGTATTAAAGGAATTAAAACAAGTTAACACTAAAAAGGGCGCTGGATCTGATGGCATCCATCCTATTTTTATCTCTAAATGTGCTGAAGTTCTTGCAAGGCCAGTGACGATTATTTTCCGCACTTCAATTGCATCAGGAGTTTTTCCTCGCATTTGGAAAAAATCCATCATAACCCCGATTCCCAAGAACAATAAAAAAGATCTTATAACAGAATACAGACCTATCTCTAAGCTTTGTGTCTTGGGTAAAATTTTAGAAAAAATTGTTACCTCACAAATTTCACACGTTTTTCGTAATCATATTTCCGAACATCAACATGGTTTTCTTAAGTGCCGTAGTGTAGACAGCAACATGCTAAATTTTACTGAGTACTTGGTGCGGGCAATGGACAATAACCTGCAGGTGGATGTCGTGTACACCGACTTCTCCAAAGCATTCGATAAAATAAATCGCGATATGTTGATCGAAAAGCTTGCGAAAGCCGGTGTGCACGGCAACCTCCTTAGATGGATTAATTCTTATATAAAAAATCGTAGCCAAGCGGTGTATCTTAAAGGTTACTGTTCCCGTTTTCTTCCTGTCCCCTCTGGCGTCCCCCAGGGATCCCATTTAGGGCCATTATTGTTTATCCTTTACATAAATGACATTGGAATAAATTTTATATATAGTAATCACCTTCTTTACGCTGATGATACGAAAATTTTCTTGGTAATAAAATCCATATTGGATTGCTCAAAGTTGCAAAATGATTTATTAAGATTACACGAATATTGTCGAAAGAATCAACTGTTCCTAAATATTGATAAGTGCCACATTATGTCCTACACACGAAAGACCCATCCAATAAACTTTGACTATAATATTAATAATTCTATTCTTAAGAGAGTCTCAACCATTAGAGACCTCGGGCTAATGATGGACTCCAAATTGACATTTAACAATCACTTCGATCATATCGTCAGTAACGCTTTTCGTAATTTAGGCTTTATCCTTCGTATCAGTAAACCATTTAAAGACGTAAATACACTCAAAATTCTTTATTTCTCTTTCGTACGCTCAATTTTAGATTTTTGTAGCACAGTTTGGAATCCATGTTTTCAAGTACATATTAACCGAATTGAAAATATTCAAAAAAAGTTTCTAAAAGCACTAAATTACCGTCTTAACGTTTTTAATGAACCTTATGAAGATACCCTGCGTAGGCACAAATTAACAACTCTTTATGACAGACGTAACACGTTCGACATCACACAGCTATATAAAATATTAAACACACTCATTGATTCACCTGCATTATTATCAATGATATCGTTTAAGGCTCATTTTCGGCTACCTGTGCGCCCCTCACGTAATAAGCCACTATTTGTTCCTCCGAAACTTTCTAAAACTTACACTCGTAATTCATTTTTATACCGTTCCACTAACAATTATAATAGAAGCTTCACGGATATTGATATAATATTTAATAATTCTCTTAATAGCCTAAAATCAGAACTCAAACGTAGGCTGAACACCGCCTAAGTTTTGTACCTATGTAATAAATTATAATTTAGAGAGATATGTAACCACATCGACTTAAATCTATACTACATATTTGTATTTAATTATTATTACTATTTTTTGTACTTTTTGGTTATTCATGGAACCTCGTATGTTTAGCAACATTATGCTGTGCATACGGGGTGCAATGAATAGCCACACTCAGGTATGTTTTTAAATTAATAGCATCTTGTTGGAAGATGATCTAGATTCTAGAGTAAGCTATATTTATAACCTAAGTTTATCTTTAAAATCATTTATACGCGTCTAATAATATTATGTTTCGGCACTATAGGTCTATTGTAAAAAAAAAAAATATGTATTCAAATATTGTATTGTCTTTGTATATATGACTGTTTGTTGCCAAAATAAAGGAAAAAAAAAAAATAATATTAATAGGGTTACACTTGAATAAATAATATAAATCCGATTTTTTTATTTTAATACAATGATAAACATTTGATAATAATAATTGTGTCTCACTATGACAATCACCTTATTGTACCTACATAAAATTACAACTTTGCCCAAAATTTCATATTACTCATTTTATGTTTTATAAAGTAACATAAAACATTCAACATAATGCATTAGTGGATTTAGGATTAATAGTAATAGTATGCTAAAATGTAGTGGTAAATCAATAATAATAAACCGACTCGCATCGACATTGCATCCGCATTCCGCACGGATCAAAATCTTTTGATTTGACTATAATGAACCAACTCACGCACACAGACGCACTTGCTTCTGTGTGAATAAAGTTGCACTGAATTACATGAAACTCGACATTATGCGTTCGACGTAAACGCTCTTAAGTTACGAGTAGTTTTTCGTTATAACAATATTCCAAACGAGGACGGTATAATGTTACTCCGTATTAGCACTAAAGCATACAGACAGCGCCAAAAAGGTTCGGAGGCCTCTTTGGATACAATGGTGATGCAAATAAAATCGCGATTATGGCAAGGTTGACGTCGGCGGAGGGTTCGTTCAACTGACCGCGAGCGATGACACGGGGCGCGCGCGCAGCGTCGCGGCGGCCCCACACCGCCCAAACATCACAACATCATCACCCGAATGATTTATCACCGAGCTCACCGATACCCGCCGAACCATCGTCACATAGCCTACAGCTGCCTACCATGGTGCCTCCGCGGGAATTCAACAGGAAAATATTCGTCGCTAAAGTTGTTTACGGGAGCGGAAAACCTAATTATAAAACTTCGATATTCATGGTAAACAAGATACAAGTTTAATGACACCAGATAATGAGCACGACGACGCACCGACGATAGAGCCTTTAAAAGTTACTTACAAAATATCTGCCGATGAAAAACTGAAATCCGAGCACACACTGCACAACAAAACTTCAGAACTTATGAAAACCTTCACAAAACTTGTCCGAACTTGAAACGACAGGCGCGATCCGCGCCCGCGCACAACAAAAACCGAGAACCGATCGGCAGACGCGGAAAACCCCCTTTAAAAGACCGCGGGACGGGGACGGCGCGTAAATATTATTGCTCCGGCTGGACAAAGGTTTTTGTTATCTAAAACCGACGACAGCGTGGTCGACACTAGCGCACGGGCAGCGGTGGAGTGTGGAGTGAGGCTCGCTCGCCTGCCCCGCCGCCGTCTGATAAGCCTGGCGCGACGCCCCCCGGCGACGCCTACGCCCCACCCGGCGCCGGCGGTGCATCCACCGCGCCACTGGCCGCCCCTCGCCAGCGGACGGGCCCCCGTGCATTATGCACTTCACCTACGCACAATTTCACAACGGCATCGGGGCGCCCTCGCCCTCGCACTCGCCGAATCGACGACTTTCGACTCCTTAAAAAGACGAGGAAACGACGGCGACTTGCGAAACGCCGGCACCCAGATACAGTCCAGAACAATGAGCCGCAAACGCAGAACCGTTTTAGTGTCCTCCTAATCGGGCTGAGGTTCGTCGAGCAGAAATTCAATATGCAACGCGATCCGCTCGCTACATAAACGGAATAATTGAATTAGTGCAGACTCGCGAGCTGGAGCAGCTCTAATTCTGCCCACCTATGAAGCGTAATTATACAATGAAATAGTTTCTATGCTAAGGTAAGGACTAAGTATTTATAGTGAAACCTTTATGCAGCGTACTAAGAAGACAATTTTTACACACTCAAAGTTACAGAAAAAATACAAGTAATTTAAATTGCTGGACATACTCCGTTGCACATTATACAGTTTGCTGTAAATGGAAAAGTGCTTATGAAAACCTGATTGTAGTCGTCATTTAATAGACAGAGATACACTGAGGATACTCGCATACATTAGTGATTAGGCGACAGCGGTCGAGCTCTACATTGTGCAGTCTACGGGATTTTTCTTTTATTTTCTTTTTATACATTGGTGCTACGGCCTATTAATATGGGTTAAGATTGAGGCATTTCAAATGAAATATTGTTTAATTGTTTATTAAGTATTAATTTATGTGTAAATTACGCGTGTTTAGGGCAATGCTTTATTTTCAATTTGAAACACATGCGATGGCCTTTATTTCACAATTTCCTACGCTCAAGTTTTAAATTCCAGCCGATTAGTTAATTTTAGCGTTGATCAGCCTTTCAGAAACCGGGTGTAATTGTTTTTTTCTATTATTGATGGACAAAGCGGTTAATTAATAATAATTAGTGCTGTCATTCAATATTCTTCAATTTACATGAGCTTTTGGACGCCTTACCTCGGCCATAAATCATAAAGTTTACGAGTTACGCCCATTTTGGGACAGTAAATCAGATTTGCCAATCCACAGCCTGGAAACTTTTAAAACATATTATGAGGAGTTGGAAGTAAAAACGCAGCTACTGTCATAAACGTTTACGAGTCCATTACTCTGAAACGTGTCGGGCGAATTATAATTATCATAATTTGTAACACATGTGGCTAATATACTTGGTAGCTTGTGCACATTTTCGTCTCAATGTCAGCTCAGATTTGACGGGCTGGGTTCTTTAACCGGTGCCGCGGTGGCAGAAAACATTACAATATACATATTATTATTATATTATAGTTGTTACAAATAGTAGAAAATTGGATTACTTGCCAATGTATAATATTATATAATTGCCAAATTATAATTTATTTGAAAATTTATTGATTTTGAAATGGGTTGCGATTAGCGAATAACCAAACGAAGCCAAAGTTGCAATATAAATCAATTATACTTATTACCGTACTTATTTATAATCAAACAGAGATGAATAGGCCCCAACCTAAGACGCATTCGCTCGCATTAATAGAAGTCAATTAAAAAATTTTACTACTCGCTTGACTAATAACAATAAAAAAAAGGTTCTCCTATTTTGGTGCAGGCCCACTTTACAATAACCCAATCAGGACGTATCATAATATTAAATAAAATACGCTGCGACGGCCCGGACAGTACGCGAGGGTCGCCCGTAAAAAACTCATAAGAAGGTCCCTTTTGTGAAGTCGAAGACCAATGTCATACTTATAAGTCTCGCCTCAACCGAGAAATCTGGGCGCATTAGGCCCACATAAATTATAAGATTAATCTTTTCAAATAATTTGACCTTTTCATCTGACGAGGGTTCATTAAATAACAGCGTCGGTATTGGAAGCGCGCTTATTGTGCCGTCTATCATAATTTTTGTCGTGGGCGGCGAGCGAACTCGAATGCAGATCACAACAGCCACTTCCCCGAACGAAATGGCTCTATTAGCATTCATTAATATAATTTGCCTACGTGATGTTCCCAGCGTTTTTACCGGCGCGCGAGCTGAGGTGAATTCAGCGGTCGATTAATTACGCAGTAAATTGTTCGCCGACCACGAGGTACGAGATACCACTCAGCAATTTATTATTAAAATAAACCGCCGCTCGCGCCATTGTTTCGTAATTAATGTATTATAGAAGCTATTCGCGAGTTCGCCCATTATATTATATTCTATGTAGCGAGTCTGCGAATTGTCAATATCATAACAATATCCATAATATGAAAAAGGAAATAAATTTTGTATTTTAAAAAGATAAAACCGACTTCAAAATTAAAACTTCCTATCTCCAAAACTACTGAACCGATTTTGATGAAACTTGCACTGTTCCCTAAGTTGAACAATACCCAGTACAACAAAAAAATAATCACTTAAATCGGACTTGTAGTTCCGGAGATATGCGTGAACAAACATAAAAACATACATACATACACTTTTGAAATTTGGCACATTTGTTCAGAAGCTGTTATAGATTAACATATTATACAATAATAACTGTATTTTAAAAAGATAAAACCGACTTCAAAATTGTACGTAATTGAGAATCAAAACTTCCTATCTCCAAAACTACTGAACCGATTTTGATGAAACTTGCACTATTCCCTAAGTTGAACAATACCTAGTACAATAAAAAAAGAATCACTTTAATCGGACTTGTAGTTGCGGAGATATGCGTGAACAAACATAAAAACATACATACATACATACATACATACATACACTTTTGAAATTTGGCACATTTGTTCAGAAGCTGTTATAGATTAACATATACAAAAACTGGATAGTTCTGGAAATATTACATACATACGCGTCGAATTGAGTCCTTTTTTTGAAGTCGGTTAAAAACTGGGCAGTTCTGGAAATATTACATACATATTACATACGCGTCGAATTGATAACCTCCTTTTTTTGAAGTCGGTTAATAAAAAATGTATTGCAGACTTATAAATCATAATTTATCTTGTAACTTATATAGTAGCGTGGGACAATAATATGTATATTGTATATGGCATGGATATCCATAATATAAAAACAACATTTGTATCTGTGTTATAGTCATTACGTGTTATTATAAACGCATATTCTATGAACTGGTATAAAAGGGCCTAGGTGTTTATAATAGTGATCGAACGCACGTGCAGTATGACATCCTTTAATAAGGCAGTCGAGGCGGAAACGTGGAAAATGTCAGCAATCCGCGGAGCTCCAAGCACGACTCATGTCCATAATCGGAACAAGGCCTCAGCAGCTGTAAATTATCTCCTCCATGCTTATTATTGTGACGTAATTCTTATTGCATCGTGCAACAAAGAAAATGAAGCTAAGCGATACTGAGAACACTAATTTGTTCCAAAAACTTTAATATACGTGTTCGATAGGGGTGTCAGACAAGGCTGATCAATGATCATCTAATTTAGCGAATGTGCTAGTTTTTGCCACCAAATATGTTACCTCGAATGTGTTTCTCATCTAAGAAGTCCAGAAACGTCAAAACTTCATAATCTACCAGTGAAATCTAATTTCAGGTTTTCCTCCATTTTCTCTTTTGAAAACATTATTGGGCTCCTAATGAAATACTCTTCATCCTCACACATAAGCAAATGCAACACTTATTAAAGATTAAATAAGCAACAAGGAAAAACAGCTAGGGACTTTCTTTTCATCAATTATTAAGTATATCATCGAACTCATTTACCTTTGGAACAGCGTGGAATGCATAGGAGGTCCGACAAATACCTAGCGTGCCTCGATCATGAGTCACCCGACACGACCAACTGGAATCACTACCGACAAATCGACAGAAAAGAAAAAAACCTGACAGTAGTTACGGCGGCGAGGCGGTACCTTTGGCATCCCGCTGTTCCTCCAAATATTTGCGAGACTACAATGCATTATGATAATTGATAACATTATCTGTCGCATAGAAGACACCTTTTAACACACACAAATTATGATATTTTTTTCATAATCACCCTTTGGAGTTTGGAATACTTATTGTGCTTGATTGACGATGGAAGTAACCGTGACTAAATGCCAGGAGCATCAATCAAAGACGAATTAAAGTGGTCTCGTAAAGATCTACAACATTCAAATGTTTCAAAGTTCAAATTCTATAATCATGGTCATTCTTACACTAAGGCCCACTTGCGCAGATCTGAGTTAACTCTGAGTTAACTTCAACCCAGATCTACGCAAGTCCGCCTTATTTACATATTCTAGCCAGGTTAAGACCAGCCAGTAATGAGCCCTAAATTCTGTTCAATTGTTGCAACAGTTTCTCCACATATGCTTAAAATTAAAAATGTAGAGCCATTGGTAATTTAGGAATATTATTTTTTTAACAAAGCTATTAATTACAAAACTAAGCTTATTAACTGTACATTACATTGAATGCTAAGTAAGCAAGATCAAGAGAAATGGGTTACTGCATCCGCATGTTAAACGATCTTCGTGGGTGGTGATTGGTGAATAGCGGTACAGATATTATGTTGCCTCTGTTGGCACCAACAACGCTGTGTTCCTAAAGGCAACGACGAAAGACGAAACACAATACAGTCGGACACATAAATTATGAGCCCATTATTAAGACAACGGAGAATTAGAATAATGGTATTGTGTTTAGTCCAATGTTTGACTTAAGGATAACACTAAGGGCGACTTTTACCAAGCAGTTAAACATGTTTAAAATTTTATTTAAGCACAAAATTCTGTTTAACTACACAAGTTGTCTTGCACCACAAGTTAAACATGATTACTGATCTGTCAAATTTAAATAGCCAAATTTCGCTGTTTAAGCTGCTAAACGTATTTAACAGTTGAATTTGAGGTTAGATATTTTTTGGTCGAGAATAATTTTCGAAGAATTTATGTGTGAAAAGAATATTAATGAGTTTATTTGAGTTTCTTTTTGATGATATTGATGATGACGACGAAGAAATTATTGTCAACTAGGTATATGAACATAACTTGAGACGTCATTGTTATTGAGGCAAGATCAAATTTGTTTGAAACCCTGACGCAGAAAAAGTTCTTTCGAAGATTTCGCCAAAAAGACGACGATGATTTTGCTATCTAGATTATTGTTTAAAACGGAAAAGTTACGGGGGCCACTTTTTATATCACTCATAATTATTTGTCGATTACTCTATTAACAGAACACCTGCACGAGTTTGTACAACAACCTAAAGTATGTGAAACAAAACAACATGTGTACAACAATACAAACATCTCAAATCTCAAACAAACCCTTGCGCGGGCGGCTGCCGGCCACAGACTACTAAGGGATACTACCTGCGGGCCGCGTCTGACCCATTGATAGAAAACTCGTTTTACGCAAAAAAACAAACCGAATTTCGTCAAACAACCGTGAAATACCATTATTTGTAACGATACTGCTCAAATCGTGAAATGGAACGCACAAGACATAATGCAGCAACACTCCAAAATGCGTTTAGTTAATTTCAAACTTCAACATTGTGGTGCAAGACAAACCTAAACAAGTTTAAATTAAGCGTGTTTACAAATGAAAACATATTTAACTAAATGCGTTTTAACTTATTTTAAATAAGGTTTGGTAAAAGCCGCCCTAAAACCTTTTACAGACCACTTCAAATGAGGGGACAAAAAATATAATCCCTTAAGGAACTTTCGAGCTCACTCTATATTTTACAAGCAAGCGCCAACTATAAACATTAAACACTAAAAGTTTTTGTAATAATCTTATGTTTCTGTTTCTATTCTTGTTTAAAGCACAGAAACCCAGAAAGGTTAAGTGCTAATTTGCAGGTGACCTATAATCATTTAGAGCAGATGGGGTTGTTTGATTTTAATGTGTAGTCCGTTTAATGTGTAAACAGCATTTTATCGAAATCAGAATATCAAAATATACATACCAAATTAAATCATTGGTCAAATAAGGCCTTACCACACATCATCCGATCCTATTGTTTCATGCATAATAGTTATTCATTTGCCCAAAGCTGGCAACACTCGAGCAATGGACAGTCCATTACGGGTAAGTGATTCAATTTGGCAAACCCATTAGCTAGTTTACTTGAAAGGCAAAATGCTTTTGTCTATATTATCAGTAAAGCTCGTGTTTTGTTTATATATGAACAGCAGTGAAACCGCTTCGGATACAATGGAGAACACTTTGTGTAATGGACTGGTGGATAAGGCTCGGTCAAGTTATCTTCGTCTTGAGTGATAAAGAAGTCAATTTTGACCTTTATTGTTACGACCTGTATATGGGACTACTTAAGCTGTTGCACATGATTACTTTAAATTATCAATGCTTCCGTTCGAATCTTCTACCGAGATGATGACCTCAATCATGCGTCCATTCTCACTTGACTCTACAAAGTCTAATTAATAAATTTATAGTCCTTCAGAATGATTTTGATAATTAATAATGAAAGTTTTGTACGTTTAAACGTTACGTTTCTCATAGGGATAGACGTGGATGATATTTTTGTATATTAAGGATTACGAGACAAATATGAGTCATATAAGTCATTACTCAAACGTAAACGGTTAGCAATCATGATTTGAAATGTGATTATATAATATTTTTTATCATCAATTCATTTAACGCAATACTATATTTTTCTACGCACAATAAGTATTATTATTAGTAGCTTAAGTTATTACTTATTACTTTTATGGCATAAAAACGGTAATTTATCAACTGAATAATAAAACGAAACGTCTATTATTATTAAACATTAGTAATCATGGAAATGCCTTAATAGTAGAATGTCACTTCGCGGTTTACACACTGTTTTGTATCGGATGAGTTGGAGTACCCCAGCTTGGTCAAATATCGCAAGTCGTAGGCTAATTTTTTATATTATCCTTAGATACATATAAGTAATGCCGCGTCCCCATATGCGTGGTGCTTCGCGCTAAAACCGATACTATTGGACGATCTGCGTGTATCGTCCAATAGTATCGTCTCGTAGCACGAAGCTTCGGACGATAGACGCAGATGCGGCCGGGACATAACAGAAATCCAAATCATTATATAATATAATTGTGAATTTCCTCAAGGCATTAAATAAGACACAAGTTGTACCTACATGTAGGGACGTACAATGACTGCACCAATTAGAACAAATTGCCTCCATCCGGTCTTTATTGAAAATGAACGTTTAATAGGTGTCGGTCAACAAAAAACATCTGCTACTATTCAAATTAGAGTTCAGCATAATTTATCAGGGTTAAGTAGATATAACCCGGAAGAAATATCTGAAAAAGCATAATATTATTATGAAACCTATGTAAGTTTACATTCTTAAATCTTAAGGTAAAATCTAAATATTAAAAGTAAAACATTTATGGTCTTACCACAAAAGATTTAAACATCTGTTGAACAGTCGTTTTACACCATTTTGTACTGATTTTTTTTCTAATCAACTTTTCAACAGGTGTTTAAATCTTTTGTGGTAAGACCGTTAATATTTAGATAAGGCAAGGAAAGTCTCTGATGAAATTGATGTTCATTATAGATGCTTGAGATAGAACATTTTGAACTACGCAACCAATCACATGTCAGTAGTCACAAGTCACAACAATCATCCACCTTCGTCCGAATAGTTATAAATTAATTTTTTAACTAAAATTCGGCAATAAACAGGTAAAATCTGTGTTTACCGAGTAACGGGTGGGAATCCCAGACGGACGTTCGTTCTTGGAAGCAAAACGGCGAAGGAGAAATTGCACAAGCGCGATGTAGGTCATGTCAGCCGGACCTGAGTTTTCGCTCAAAGGTTAACCGTTGCTACCGCCAACGAGTCCGGCTGCTCTTGCGCAATCCATAGAGCCGTTTATCAGATCTGAAAGGATCAGTTTTAGAACAATGATGCAATGTACTGCAGTTATTGCACCATCCGAAACCACGATTGTAAAATTAATTCCGCCCTAGACTTAGGTATCATTTCATCCGCCTTGCTACCTTGGATTAGGACCTCTTCTATGGGCAGATTTCTCGTTATTAAGCTTGGCCTATCAGTATTACGGCTCTGTCTTAAATCTGAAGTGACTGACGCAGTAAGTCTGAATGACGCGTGTGCATTTCACTAGGTACGTGACTCCTTTTTTCATTCATAATTTAATAATGCCGTACGTGGGTATTGTCACATTAGCAGTGACATAATGCGATCTTTGCGAGTGAATCTTAAAGCAGCATGTTTCCAGGGGATGACCATAAATTCCTTCCAGCTACGCAATTATGACGTTGTGGAATACCAATATTAAGTTCATAGGTTTTTTGTATATTAGGTTAGGCTCATAGGTTCATAGGACTTTAATGCCATTTTACTGTATAAGAATTAAGAACTCATGCTCTCTGTCCTTAAATGATTTCAAAGTTGCAGTAGAGAACAACATAGTTTAATTATTATTGTATGTACCCTAAACAATCATCTAAATTCTAAATGGTACATTTACATATTTTAAACACATGCATAGGCATGACAATGTTTAACCATTGACGTCACGTGATTACCCGTATTATTTACCTTAACATAATTTTATTAACATTTTCCGTAACAGAAGAAAACAAGTTGCTAAGCAATGTAGAGTCAAAAGGTTTGAAATTTTTAAAGCATGCAAACTTTAGAAGAAAAATAATAAGTTTGCATTACAAGAATGCAAACTATATAGGAGGTAAATGCTAAAAAGATTTAAAAGACTGCCAATTGAAAGGCCCAATTGGCGGAGTTCTCGGAAAAAAAAAAGAGCTTGCGACGCCGCGCCGCGCCGCCGCAAATGGTCGAATGACGTATGACATGACGTCATTTTATTGGATAACTTTTTACACCGAATTAATAATTATATTTAGTTCCGAGAAACGTCACGCTCTATTTTTGGGACTCACTTTCACCAACTTCGCCTTGTTAATAACTGATTTAGTAGTAAACAAATTATAAAAAAAATGTGTTTTCCTGTTAAAGATTATTTCTAGTTAGATGTCATATTTTTAATTTTTATATATTTTTTAAACGAGATCCGATTAAGGGGTTCGCAAAATTTTAAATTGCAATGTATTGTATATATTGCGACTTTTGTTAATAAAATTGCACAGTGTACGTAACGCCATCTGTTATCTGAACCTTGTAATATTACTGACAATCGAAAAATATGGTTAAATTACGCCATCGCGGTAGAATAATGATAAATAATAATTTTGTCACATTGAGGAAAGATCAGCAAAATTAAATAATGATTTATGTATGTTAATGAAGCTAGTTTAGTATTCCTGCAAAACTAAGCTAGGGGTAGACTCTACATTTTACTCTTCGTCTACAGGCGTACAGTAAAAGTTTCAGACTTTGTAGCTTATTATTTATCATGCTTCATGCATGACCAGAGCTGAAACTTTCTCAACTTATCTAACTTGATCTTTTTACTATGTTAATTTAAAAATTAATCAAAAAGATAAGATTTTACGTATTTCGCAACATTTAGGCACTGGCCGTCACACTTTTAGCTGGTGATATGTTTCGAAAGTTGTTTACAACCCAGGTCACGGAAGTGGCAGCGTTTACAATGTCTATAGAACGAGGTAGCACTCGAAAAAACACTCACCGTTGGCTTATTGTATTCGTCAGTCTGGTAGTCGAACATGGTAGCGAACATCAGGCTGTCGTCGTCCTGCTCGCCGGTGCTGAGGTGGTACGGTACCAGCCGAGACATGAAGGCAGTTTTCACGAAAATGTCCAAAACAACTATTCTCTAGGGAGCAACGTGACTACAACAAAATTATATACGTAGCGCGACAATTTACTGACTGATAACACGATGACTCATCGCCGAGTACGAATAAAATACGTTCTCGTAGCTAGAATGTTTAATATCAGACTGAGTCAGCGCCGCGGTCGCGGCCGGTTTTGTACGCTGACTAGAAACCGTCTCGCGCACGCGCAAACTTCATCTCGCTGACGAAAAGTCATAAGAAGCAGGTATTCCAACAATTCGCCAGCTGAGCCAAATAATTTCGCTACTGATAGAGTAGTTAACTTTCGGTGATTCAATGAATACTTCCTCGGTGACACGTGCGCGAAGAAAATATGTATTTGTTACATGGAGCCGTTATTTATTAGCCGAAAAATTGGCAAACGACACACTTATAAATTGATAACAGGAAAACAAAAATTCCGCGAAAATTGCCTTTATAATCCAATTCCCTGAATCACCCTAAACTGCTAAAGACAAGTGAGCACTCTACAAATAATTATATGATTTTCCTGTAGGTGTCGTTGCGCCTAATTATTCTAGTTTTGAACTTTCTATAGGTTTAGTCATATTCAAACAATAATATATCTGACTAGCTGTCCCGGCAAACGTTGTTTTGCCATTTAAAGTATATTTTCTACATCATCAGTTGATACATGTTTTACCCCCTCTTTTGTCCCCTAAGAGAGTGTGGGGGGGGAAGGTCATACACCAGATGTTAAGTTGAAAAACACAGTTAATACCTAATATGAAGTAAGTCCACTAAAGAAAAAATTGTATACAAAATCTGACCCCTCTTTGGTCCCCAGAGAGGGTTGAGAGGGGAGGGGGGGGGAGGATTTTTATACACCAGATGTTGAGTTGGAAGAAGACAAATAATATAATATATCTGTGAAAACCGTATGCAAATCTGTGAAAACCGTATGCAAATCTGTGAAAACCGTATGCAAATCGGATCAGTAGTCTTCGTGTTAAAGAAAAAAGCTTGATACAAAATCTGACCCCCTCTTTTGTCCCCTTAGAGGGGTGGGGGGAAAATTTTTATACACCATATGTTAAGTTGGAAGAAGATAAATATATCTGCGAAAACCACATTCAAATCGGATAAGTATTTTTCGTGCGATGCTGGAACAAACATACAGACAGACTTTGACAGACAGACAGACAGACAGACAAAAACTAACCACATTTTTGGCTTCTATAGCGATGTAGTGACAAAGGTGTAATTTCGGGTGTCATTTCATATCTTCTAAGTACAGAATTTTCATTTCTACAACAGAATATTGTCTTCCCCGCACGCGCTTTGGTGACGCCCACTATCGTAATATTTTAATTTCGCCATAATTTCAAAACCAAACGTCCAATTTTAATCATTCAAAGACCAAATATTATCTACATAAACTGTACTTAGTGATAAAATAATTTATTTTGATAAGGATTAATAGCGTGAGTAAAATATATCCGTTTTAATGTAGTCCAAAAAAAATTCAGGATTTTTAAAAAAATAAATGGTTATTGTGCCTCACTCGACATAGATAGGTATAGTGTGTCGCGGACTTTTTTGTAGATATTTATAAGATCTACAATTATTTAGAACATTTTATGGTTCTATCTTTTATAGTTTAGGCAGCGTACGCAAAATAAGTAACTTTTCTAGCTGATTTTTTACACTTTGCGTCCGAAAAACTCAAATATCTTACGGAACCCTACTTTTTTCCAAAATAAAATATAGCCTATGTTCAGCAGAAATAATGTAAGATTCCAATAGCAAAAGAATTTTTCAAATCGGTCCAGTAGTTTCGGAGCCTATTCGACTCAAACAAACAAACAAACAAACAAACAAACAAACAAACAAACAAATCTTTCCTCTTTATAATAGTAGTGTAGACGTGCTGAAATTTTAAGAGTATAATTCCCAACTTACTAAGAAACAAAAAGTTGTACTTACTTAAGTTTAGGGGACTCGGGAATAGAAATAATAAAATATATTCATGACTCCTAAATCCTAATATATTCCAAAACTTATTATAGCGTCGTAACTAGCACGTAGAGACTAGACGCTCTTTGATATTCTGCAGATGAAGGAACCAAAATATTAATTGTTACTATTATATATTCTTTCGTATTTTTCGTTCGTAAGCGTTCACTTTCGCATCGACTCAAGTATACCTACTGTATTTTTTTTTCAAATTTTGCGGTTACATCATCAGAAATCCTTTCTTTATCAGTGGTATAAGCAGGCCCGGCCGGATATAAACTTTTGGCGCCCTTGGGCACTGAAAAATGCCGCCCCATCATCGAAATACATATAATAACTAAAAGTTTTGTAGTTTTGATGCTATTATTTGTATTTTTTTTTAATGTGTGAGGTGATATTCTGTTGGTGAATCGAAATAAATAAATTATATTATCTTCTTAAAAAGAAGAGAGAAATGAAATAACTCACAGACTTAGCTATAATATATATTAATATACCGTACTAAACACACTGAGACCAGAAATATATATTAAGGGCCCGGGTTACCCTCGAAATTTTCATACATTCTTAATACCAAAACCATTTTCTCATACGAAAATATTTAACATGTTCGAGTTATTTTTCAGCTTAAGATAGTAATTACCTAGGGTCCTGAGCAAATTTTTTTTACAAAATATTTAAATACTAAAAAAAAAATTTTTGTGTTTAAATATTTTTTCGTAAATTTACTACTAAATATTTTAACACCAAAAAATAGACAAAAACCCTAAAAAATATATAAATAAATAGTAAATTTACTACAAAATATTTAAACTTTAAAAAATATTTTTTATTAGTTAAATATTTTGTAGTAAATTTACTATTTATTTATATATTTTTTAGTGGTTTTGTCTATTTTTTGGTGTTTAAATATTTAGTAGTAAATTTACTAAAAAATATTTAAACACAAAAATTTTTTTTTTAGTATTTAAATATTTTGTAAAAAAAATTTGCTCAGGACCCTAGGTAATTACTATCTTAAGCTGAAAAATAACTCAAACATGTTAAATATTTTCGTATGAGAAAATGGTTTTGGTATTAAGAATGTATGAAAATTTCGAGGGTAACCCGGGCCCTTAAAGCTGAGTGTGTGGTCACGCGAAAATTGTATAGAAAATATAATATACTAGCTGTTGCCCGCGACTTCGTCCGCGTTAGTATAGTAGATCACGTCCCAAGTATTATTTTTCAAAAATATTCAATGTACAGAATTGACTTTCCTACGATTTTATTATATGTATAGATAGATGACTTAGTTTGCTCCTACAAAGGATAATTAAGACGCAATACAAACTCCACGATACCTTTTAATTATGAACAAAAGTTTCATGAGGAATAAGGGGGGGGGGGGTTTGGGGGGGGCGCAGCCCCCCCAAAACAAACGACACTGGAAAACCGTATGTGTAGTTTAGTTTTTAACTTTGTTCTTAAAAAAGATGTATAACGCCGCAACACCGCTTTGTTTGAAGCAAAATTTGGGGAGGTGGGGGGGGGGGGGGGGGGGGTTAAGTATTATTTTTCAAAAATATTCAATGTACAGAATTGACTTTCCTACGATTTTATTATATGTATAGATTAATATGCCTAGCTATAAACATATTAACATATATTATAGCTAAGTCTGTGACGGCCTTTATCTCATTTGTCAAAATTATGATTTACAATATGTATTTAGATAAATTAGCAAAATATACTTAAAATGAGTCTAATTTCTTGAATCATACACTTTAATAACAATATTATAATCAATTAAGAAATTTTGATGCCACTAAAAAGTTTTGCAGCCCTAGAAAACTTGGCGCCCTGGCTAGCCACTAGCCCCGACTACCCCTAGTGTAAATCCGTCCCTGCGGCATGAGCGTAGCCTAGCTCCTGCCAGTTTCAAGTGCTTATGTCAGAGCGTTGATAATAATAAATCTTTATGTTTAAAAAGTTAAAGTTGTTAATTCATAAACTAATTCTTCGCATTATTGCCGTTTCTTATTTATTATTTATTTAGTTGAATATCAAACTTAATCCATTGGATAACAGGAATCGTTATCAACAATTTATCAACATTTTTATGTGATGTCATACACGCGTAATCGTACCAAGAATACGGTTACACTATAGAATATTTTTTATACAATATATTAATATAAAAAGTGAATTCGATAAGAGTGATAAACATCTAAAATTCGTCACGTATTAAAGTTGTTTAATAAATAATAACATAATTGCAATATTTGGCTAGTCATAGACTTATATATTACTAAGGACCGGGTCAATCGCGCGTTGCAATGATGCAGATTCGTAGGAGTCAAAACGCTCCGTTTGACTCCTACGTGACTTAGTCGTCTGTGGTCCGCAGAACAAATCAGGTGGGTCATCGTATGCCTTACAGTGCCATAAAAATGCCTAATTGTGTAGTAAAAGGCTGCAAAAATTATATTAAAAAAGTTAAAAAAGCACATGGAATATCTTATCATCGGTAAGTATCACAAACTGATTGTTTATGTAAAGAAATAATTAATTTATAATTTTACTACCGATGTCCGCCATTATCCGCCATGGCTACTGTTTTACCGAGTAATGACGCAACCCCTACGTTCCACTTGGCGTTGAAAACGATCAAAACGCTAAAAATAGGAGGCATTTTCAGCGTTTTGATCGTTTTCAACGCCAGGTGGAACGCGGGGTTCGTCGGTAAAACAGCATTCGCACGCGGCCGAATATTGTGTCGCACTACGTAGTTCAATCGATTTTTCATAGATGGCTCTCTATTTCCTTGTATGAAAAACCTATTAGCAAAATGTTCTCGTAGGCATATCCTGACATATAAATCGATGTGGCTAGTACATAATTTCCTTTTAATTTTGTTTTTGTGTGTTCTTTTAACAGGAGCCTCCAGAATTTTTATTTCGTGAATGTGTTCACGAAAATTCTGTTGGAATACGTCCTCTACCACAGAATAGATAATAGTACATGTACCTCTACGCCCTAAGATCAGCCTTAACTTAACATATGGAAATAACGACCGCACTCAAAGAGATTTAACGATGACTTTAATTGATGAAGATTTTGATTTTTGAGATATAATCCGCTTATTTGTCAAACCAAAGTTAAGTTTCTCTCTCGTTATAAAATCTCTCTGATTTAAGAGCCTGCCGTTAGCTAAGGAGTAAGGACAATAGGACTTTAGAGCATAGAAGTTCAGTGGTAACGGGAATGTTTGAACCACATTGATAACAATTGCAAAGGTCAAGGCAATAAGCTTTACGATCACGCGACCCACGGTAACTTGGCATTGAGTTCCCAGAACCGCGGCCGTGGATTTTGTTTTCATGCGGTAGCCATAGCTACTCTGTTTTGATTTCGTTCATGATAATTTTCTTTATGATTCAGTAGAAAAACGTTAAAACTGACGATGAGAGAAGCGAAATTACCTTGAAGTTCGTCAAAACCCAGCTGAGGTTGCCAAGATAATTTTGATGCTTTATCTTATATTTTCCGGAAATGAGAATTTGGAAGAATGTTTACGTTTTAACAAAAAATATATTAGATGTACTGTAACATTTTATTTAATTTACAGCCATTTTACAGCTAATTACAAGTGTCGTTACAGTAACATGTTTACCCTTTGTCTAAGGACGAGTGTGGCGTGCAAAGTGTGCGGTTTTCCACGAATAGATGACGTCGGACTGGCGCGGGCGGTCATCGCACCTAGCGTTTTCCTGATATTATCTTCATTAAAAATTATAATCCTGCATAAAGTTAGAATATTAAATGAAATATGGCTGTTGGCCAGGGGTGCCAGGTGGTGCACATGCACCCCTTGGGAATCTCGGGAGCAACAGGAATTATTCAATCCTTTTGTAACCCTATTTATTACCATGCCGTACAAACTTACAAAGATAGTTCGTAATGTTTCGGCAATAAATGTATTCTGTTGACGTAGACAGTCACTGTTGTTCGTAAAAAGTAAAAAGAAAAGAAGGAAAACTAAAATCTGGACCCCTTGGAAATTATGGGCTGTTCTATAATAATATGATGACGAATGATATTGAGATGAAATCAGTCCGTAAAGGGACTTGTGCTTCTTTATAACGAGCTAGCAACTGCTAACCACGAAATATTAATGAAAATATTTCCTCACTTTGCTTGGGCAGGAAAATCGTAATACTTGGAACTCCTCCAAGCATTTTATTATTAGTTTTTGCGGATCTTAAAACTTTTGAGCAAACTCTTAATAATAGCAAAGGTGTTCCTGGACCGTAATACACAGGTGACAGGAATCGCAGTTGTTAGAATTACTGTTCATGTAGATTGTAGCTGATTGTAGTCAGTTTGTGGGTTTAAAACACTGTGTAGCTCTGGCTGTGATATCTAATCGAATGCTTTAATTTTAGTGCCATAGCAGCGCAAACATCCACACTCTCTCTTTTTTCTGAAAACTTCCTTATTCAGTCACAGTGTCTGAGACACTGTTAGCTAACACTCAGACTTAAGTACATCGTCAAGCTATCGTGTTCCAGGCCAGCTACACCGACGCGAGTTGCGACGTCGTCCATCTTCTGGCGCCCAATGAGGGTTTTTAAGAGGATACCTACACCAAGGAAAAGAGAAATCGAAAACAGGTATTTGTAAAAAGCTATTGCTGTCTCACTAATCTCAAGTCTCCCCCCGCAGAGTGCGATAGAGACAACACGACAAAAGTTCTAATAAAAGAACAGAATATCATCGCTTCGTTGCCCTCTGATTTCTTCTCCAAAACTTAACCGATTTAAGTACTTTTTTCATGAATTAAAGCAAGGCTTGAGCTGTGTTCCTGTTTTTTTTTTTTTTGTATGTTCTAGCCAGTTTTGTTTTCAGGTTGTTTGAACACAGAGGAAAATCTGGCCATTTTTTTAGTTTTTGAACGTTCTTATCTTTTTTAATAATTAAATTAAGAAAAAAAAATAAAGAAAACATAGGGACCTGGGACATGCTAATAGTGGCCATAGATATTCACGAAAAAAATTATAACTCTACTGGCATTATCCAGGGAGGAAACAGGGGTCACAACGTTTGAATGGAAAAACGGCTCTAGTGGTAGCTCTTAAGTTTGTGTTCATGACAATAATTATTGTTAAGCACGAGTCACGACGAATTGTTAACTTAGCTCCGCCAGGTAGCCGATGGCAGGTAGGAAGTGTCAGGACTTATTATTATTGACAGTTTTATTAAACATAATACTATGGGCCTGTTTCACCACTTCCTGTTAAGTGCCGGATAGACTAACCACAAAATTTCTGACAGACACTATAGATACTTAACTCAGATAAGTTGTGGATAATTAGGATTAAGAAAAAAATAAGTGGAAATATCTATTTATGTGGTGAAACAGGCCCTAAGTCTATCAGGCGGTGGTGTAGTATATAATCAAAAAGGCGGTGATTCGTGTTTGTCGATGTCTTGTGCCTCTAGGCCAGAGGTTCCCAAACTTATATGTATCACGCCTCCCTAATGAACATGCTTAGTGCTTACGCCTCCCTTCGGCCCAGGGCCCAGCAAGTAGTAGCAAGTGGGCTCGCCAAGCTATTGTAAAATAAAATAACAAAGACCAAAAATACATTTTCAGATGTTTCATTATAAAAATATGTTTTTACATACTTACTTCTAACCCAAAATTGACGATTTTATAATTCTTTGTTATACTTGAAATCAAGCTCCGAATTGTTTCATTTTCTAAAACTAAATACTACATTATATTTCCAAGAATCCGATCTGAGCAAAAAAACGATATCATAAAAAAAAAGATGCATCTAATTTTCACGAATTTTTCATACATTGCCATAACCGTGCATTAAACTCAGTTAATATTTTAACACATTGTAAAAATTCTATCATTTTAAAATGTTGTATATTTATTGAGTTATTGAGGACAATGTTTGATTTTTTGGGTTAGTCGCCCTCTTCAGGAAGAATCAATGTGACGGATGAGCTTGCATGTTTTTGACAAGATTTCCAATTCGCGTATGTCGCGGGAATGCGCGGGCATCTGGACTCTGGAGTAAAACCGCCACCGGCGCCCGCGCCCCCCTCATCATGTCTTCGCGCCTCCCTAGTGGGGCGCGCCCCCTAGTTTGAAAATCAATGCTCTAGGCTCTAGCGGCAAATAGAATATCCTTTGATAATAGAATATCAATGCGTGGATGCATAGGGCATATTATGTGGGGACTGGGGTGTGCCTACCAATAATTGTATGGAAACGCAGTGAGGTTTGAAGCTTGGCTAGGCAATAATTCACTTTTGCGTTCTATTGCAACCCCTGGCAGACGAAAAAATGGAATTTCGCAATTCCGTCAAAAAGTAAGTTCGTCTCAAATCTCTTAACTATTAGAGGGATGAGGGACTAGAGCCAAAGAATAATGTCCATTTTCACCACTAAGAAATATGTAGTTACAGAGGCAGCGTAAGGCGTGGGCGGTGTGGGCGACCGCCTACGGCCGGGCCTCGCGGTCCTACAGGCCTCGCGAGTCGCGCCCCTTGGACAACGAGGTTTTTTTAGGATTTATGAGTATCAAAAAAATCTATTGACAACAAAATATATCTTGCCCACATACAATTTAGGTCTTGCCCCACCACTGTGTAGTTATATTAGTATTATGTTATTTAAGTAACACTGTCAGAAAGCGAAAATGGCAAATGTTTATCTAAAAACTTGTGACATGCAAGCATAGCTGAAAACATGAAATATTGTACCTATGAATGATTGAATGTCAAGATCTTAGATTGAATTATAAAGGAAAAAAGAACCAAGTATTAATTTTAGATACAACATGTAATTTGTTTTTGCCAGGCTAAGGATTTATTGAAAGTTGAAAGAACAAAAAGGTTTATTATAACAATGAGGTTTATTTTTATGAAATTAAAAGGTTTTTGATTTATTTTTATATTTCAGTCGATTTAATGAAATTTAGATTAAGGTTTACCATTTATGACATATAAAACAAACTACTGGCTAGATCTCGTTCGAACCAATTTTTTTTAGATAATGCATAATCATGCCCCTACTTTAGAAATTAGAGGGGGGGGACACACATTTTACCACTTTGGAAGAGTCTCTCTCGCAAACTATTCAGGTTAGAAAAAAATGATACGAGAAACCTCAATATGATTTTTGGAGACCTATCCATAGATACCCCACACGCATAGGTTAGATGAAAAAATTTTTTTTTTGTTTCAGTTGTACCTATGGGGAGTGGGGACCCCTAAAATTTTTAATAATTTTCCCATTTTTGCATTAAAATCTTAATGCGGTTCACAGACTACATCTAGACTTTACCAAGTTTCAATAGTATAGCTCTAATAGTTTCGGAGAAAAGTGGCTGTGACATACGGACGGACAGACAGACAGACAGACATGACGAATCTATAAGGGTTCCTTTTTTGCCATTTTGGCTACGGAACCCTAAAAAGTTGGTGGTCAGCCTAATGCCGGCGCCAGACATGCGTCTATTGTACGAAGCTTCGTGCTATGAGACAATACTATTGGACGATACACGTAGATCTTCCAATGGTATTGTTTTAAGCACGAAGCACTATGCATGTCTGGTGCCGGCATTAGAAAATAGAAATATAATAGAAACTATTTTTTGCAAATTGAACATCAGTTATCACCACATAAATGACTTGTTACAAGAAGTTAAAAAAAGAAGACAATATAATGTTATTATGAATTCCCATAATCCTACTACTAGATAAACACCGGATACAAGAGGTTACCAATGAGGTAAATTATATATGGGTATTTCAAAACAATATTGTTATTTGTTATTGGAAATATCTACATGTATGTTTTATAAAGCGAACACCTGGTGTCACCGAAACAAAACATCATCTTTGAGTCAAACTAATCTAAACGCATCTACACTAAGGTATGTACCTATACCTATTTCATGTAGGTACAAAATTTGATAATATGATCACATTTAATAAAATTAAATACCTAAGAGAAAAGGTAAAGATTACTGTACTTAGGGTTGCCAACTCTCGAAAGGACCAACCCGGGAGAATTCTAGGGGGGAGGGGGGGGGATGTACTGCAAACCATTTCCCTTTCAATTTCGTATAGAAGTAATTTTTCACAAGTCAATATAATATATTATGCAATAGGTATTATAATTATTAGTTTTTGAATAAAACCGGAGAAATTAACGTTCTCCGGGAGGATGGGAGGTTAAGCATTATTACCGGAGTCTCCCGGGCAATCCGGAAGGGTTGGCAACCCTAACTGTACTGAACGTTGAAACCCACTTATTGCAAAGAATACTAATCTCTACAGTTAATAATTTGAGCTCATGGTCATAATATAGTTACTAGTTACTCTACAACTATTGACAGCTATTAAACCTAAATTTGTGTTATCACTGGGACCATAGTATTGTTTAATGTTTATCCTCACTATTTCCTGTTATTATTGATAGTGATATTTTAGTACAGTAAAGGATACCTTTTCAGCTAGTGAGTAGTAAACAGTATTGATACTTACGGCAAAAAGTGATCGTGTAGTAGGCACTGACGACATAAATTCATTTGTAGATGATCCTTGGGACGATTGACTATCACAGGAAAAGTCCGAGTGATTAGAATGACTGTCACTCACTTCTAGCTTCATTATCACAACTTATTGTAAAAAGTTTAAAACAAAAAACACGTATTTTATGTAATCCAATGCTAAACAGACAAAATGTTATCAATATCACTGCGACGCAGTTTGTACGATACAATTATTTGACAGTTCATTAATCAATTTAACAGGCGAGTAGGAAAATATCGTCAAAGTTCAAAACGTCTTGCAAAGAACAAGAACACAACAATGATGAGTCATCGGTGCAATTTGTACCATGACGTACCCGTCACATTGGGGGATGCCCTTCTCTGTGAATTCATTGCGAGAAAACTCGGAACATGAATAAAATGTCCTAAACGCCCAAGAAGCTAGTGAGATAAGTTCATTTTTCAATTTTCATTAGAATCAACCTTCGAGAAAAGGGTGAACTCATGTTCTATTAATAGAGCGATGACGTGATAAACTACCAATCAGGAGTTTTCTTTGTCAGAGGTAAAAAACGTCAGAGGTAAAAAACGTTCCGTTTTACAAAGGTGAGAATATTTCAAAAGAGTCAAAAATATGGGTAATTACTAATTTTACGTCTCAAAGAAAAAGAAAACCCAAATCCCAATGATTAATACCTAATATTATTATTATTTAAAAGGGATAGTTAGGCTGTTTACACACGGTGCCGCAGCGGCAGCGTTTTTCGCCGCCGCGCCGCGGCGCGGTCATGGGTCCTAACCACGGAATATATTTACACTAAAGGAAAGGGCATCGCAAGTAAGTTTCATTGAAACTGGTGTCGCCAAACTCACACAGTAACATTTTATGCACACAAAAGAAATAACCAATCACAAAGAGATTTCTTTTTTAAATACAATGTCGTAAAAACAACCCTAAACCTTTTTGAAATCAAGAAGAATTTAAATTTAGCAATAGGGACCGTGCAGAAACTATAGAGGGCGTCGTAATTCGACAGCAGCGACGCGATGCGAGTAAAAGACGTAACTTGTGAGTGACTTTGACTTCGCATTCTCCTTGACCCTGGCTAGTTTATGAGTGTTTTTTTATGTTTTACACTATAAAATGATATAATACTTACACTCCCAAGTGGCCACATGCGGCCGCGAGAACAATGACAGATTTCCAAGAATCCGCGATCGAAATATTAAAGTTAAAGACTAGATGACGGACGCAACTCCGTTGCGCCAAAAATCATTTATCGCGCGAGAACCGTACATTTTACCGGGATAAAAAGTATCCTTTGTCCTTTCAAAGTAAATCCATACCAAATTTCAGCAAAATTGGTTTAGCGGTTTGGTCGTGAAGTGCTAACAGACAGACACACTTTCGCATTTATAATTTTAAGTATATTTTTATAATATTAAATATAATATTAAGGGTTTCTACTTTCTACCCGTAAACAAAGAATGGAAGAGTGAATAAAAATGTATAAAGCTTATCTAGTTAACTAAGAAAATATCTGAAAAAGTAATTAATAGCATCCATCAGCATAGAAAGTAAAAACTTGATAAATATTGCAATAAAATAATGAAGCTATGCAAAAATACTTATATTAATTACTGAAAATGCTTGTGGATTAATAAAATAAAACAAGTTCACTAAAATAAATGCTTTTATTTCACCTTCTGCGATTCGATCGATACCATCTTCACAACTTTTGTCTGTCACTATTTTAACTAATTTCAGTCTGGATCTCATAAGTGTAAACACCATTTAGGTATGTATTCTTTAAATAACACACAAAGACTGCACTACTAATCTTTTTCTTACTTGAAGAATCATCCTTTTGAGAATCAAGTGAACCAACACTTTGACAAGATGGTTCAAGTTCAATACTATTCTTAGTGTTGAATTCCTGGCAGGACTTCTCCAAATTATCCTTACTTTTGATGCAACTTTATGCCAATTAAATGAGCGGTGCCTATGTATGTATATCAATTAAGATGGAAGCCAGTTTGGATGTTTACTGAAAGAAAGCAACGGTTATAGGTTATGTTCATATTGTGTTCATAAAAAATGAATTTACGGTTATAATCTACAAAATTTAGTGTTTTTACTAGTCTACGCATAACACTCATGGAACTTTTTAAATACTTACGTATATTTTTACCGCCTTTTATCCATTTCTTTCGTTTTTCAATAAGCAAAGCTATGTGAATATTTTGGCAGAAAAATAGTAAAATTTTACATCGTTCGATTTGCCTTTATATTTCTTGTATGTATTAGAACATCCGGGAATACAACAATACATTTCAATTCTTGAAAATACTCAGAATTTGTTAAGAAATCTTCTAATTTTCCGTAGCTTCACTAGAGCTTGACAGTAAAATTTTCGTAAAAGTTTCGGCTATTCGCCACTTGTGGCAGTGTCGTCGCTCTGCACGGTCCCTATAGGGACCGTGCAGAAACTATAGAGGGCGTCGCAATTCGACAGCAGCGCCGCGATGCGAGTAAAAGACGTAACTTGTGAGTGACTTTGACTTCGCATTCTCCTTGACCCTGGCTAGTTTATGAGTGTTTTTTTATGTTTTACAATATAAAATGATATAATACTTACACTCCCAAGTGGCCACATGCGGCCGCGAGAACAACGACAGATTTCCAAGAATCCGCGATCGAAATATTAAAGTTAAAGACTAGATGACGCCCGCAACTCCGTTGCGCCAAAAATCATTTATCGCGCGAGAACCGTACATTTTCCCGGGATAAAAAGTATCCTATGTCCTTTCCCGGGGCTCAAAGTAAATCCATACCAAATTTCAGCAAAATTGGTTTAGCGGTTTGGGCGTGAAGTACTAACAGACAGACACACTTTCGCATTTATAATATTAAGTATATTTTTATAATATTAAATATAATATTAAGGGTTTCTACTTTCTACCCGTAAACAAAGAATGGAAGAGTGAATAAAAATGTATAAAGCTTATCTAGTTAACTAAGAAAATATCTGAAAAAGTAATTAATAGCATCCGTCAGCATAGAAAGTAAAAACTTGATAAATATTGCAATAAAATAATGAAGCTATGCAAAAATACTTATATTAATTACTGAAAATGCTTGTGGATTAATAAAATAAAACAAGTTCACTAAAATAAATGCTTTTATTTCAACCTTCTGCGATTTGATCGATACCATCTTCACAACTTTTGTCTGTCACTATTTTTAACTAATTTCAGTCTGGATCTCATAAGTGTAAACACCATTTAGGTATGTATTCTTTAAATAACACACAAAGACTGCACTACTAATCTTTTTCTTACTTGAAGAATCATCCTTTTGAGAACCAACACTTTGACAAGATGGTTCAAGTTCAATACTATCCTCAGTGTTGAATTCCTGGCAGGACTTCTCCAAATTATCCTTACTTTTGATGCAACTTTATGCCAATTAAATGAGCGGTGCCTATGTATGTATATCAATTAAGATGGAAGCCAGTTTGGATGTTTACTGAAAGAAAGCAATGGTTATAGGTTATGTTCATATTGTGTTCATAAAAAATGAATTTACGGTTATAATCTACAAAATTTAGTGTTTTTATTAATCTACACTTAACACTCATGGAACTTTTTAAATACTTACGTATATTTTTACCGCCTTTTATCCATTTCTTTCGTTTTTCAATAAGCAAAGCCATGTGAATATTTTGGCAGAAAAATAGTAAAATTTTACATCGTTCGATTTGCCTTTATATTTCTTTTACATCCGGGAATACAACAATACATTTCAATTCTTGAAAATACTCAGAATTTGTTAAGAAATCTTCTAATTTTCCGTAGCTTCACTAGAGCTTGACAGTAAAATTTTCGTAAAAGTTTCGGCTATTCGCCACTTGTGGCAGTGTCGTCGCTCTGCACGGTCCCTATACCGGCTCTGACTCTGACTACCGAGTACAGTTATTCAACGCTAGATGGCGCTTGACAGCTAAATATGGTAAGACTTGAAATTGTACGCAATTTTACACCTTACGTCCACTAGCGTAAGGTTTAAATTCGTACTCGCGCACTTTCTTTTGCGTGCGAGTTAAGTTACGTCCAGCTGGACCTAACTATGTCACGCGGGCCACGCCCACATGGCCTTTCCTATATTGCTATATTATAATAATTAATAAAGTACTCTGTGCTCCTATATTATAGTTAATTAAAGTCACCAAAGTCACGTATGTTTGTTGAAAACTGCGGCACCGGCCACCGCTCGCCGCGGCGCCGTGTGAAACGGGCCCATACACTGATCTCTATAAGGCATCTCCCAGACAGACGCGGGCAGCGGTGGCGGTCGCGGTGGCGGTCAGTTGGATGACTTGAAAGTTCTAGGAACGACACAGACACACGCGGTGGCGGTCG
The DNA here is from genome assembly GCA_905404155.3 of Plebejus argus. Lineage (NCBI taxonomy): Eukaryota > Metazoa > Arthropoda > Insecta > Lepidoptera > Lycaenidae > Plebejus > Plebejus argus. The sequence goes on from FR989930.1 coordinate 6,854,008, forward strand.
CAGTACAAAAAACTGACCGCCGCGCCGCCGCGACCGCCACCGCTGCCCGCGTCTGTCTGGGAGACGCCTTATACAAGGGTACTGTATGATAGAGATCAGTGGGCCCATACCATGGTATGCAGCGGCGCCGCCGCGCTGCGGTGGCGCGGCCGCGCGGGCGGTATACCGTATAAGTTACAATAATCGGCCAAGTGCGAGTTGGACTCGCGCACGAAGGGTTCCGTACCATTATAGAACAAAATTAGACCAAAAATTGTGTTTTTTGTATGGCAACCCCCCTTTATTTTTTATTTTAATTTAATATTATTATTAAATATTAAAGTACAAGACGTATAACATGGTATAACTAAGGATTTTGTGGAAAATTCAAGTACTTACCTGTTGCCATTATTGATATAGAGCAAAAAAGGCTAAAAAATCACGTTTGTTGTATGGGAGCCCCCCTTAAATATTTATTTTATTTTGTTTTTAGTATTTGTTGTTATACCGGCAACAATCTGTGAAAATTTCAACCCTCTAGCTATTATCGTTCTTGAGTTACAGCCTGGAGACAGACAGACGGACAGACATGGAAGTCTTAGTAATAGGGTCCCGTTTTTACCCTTTGGGTACGGAACCCTAAAAATGAAGACAATGGGTACGTAAAAGTCATGTAAAAGCTGTGTAAAAGTATTTAGCAATAGCATTTTAAATAGGTACACAAAAAAGTAAAATGTCAAAAACATATGATTGTCATTGTCAAATTTGAAGTTTTGTTACCGGAAGTATAGTAGAAGAAGAAGAAATAAGAATGTCTGTCAAATGGTTGCCTCGCACAAAAAGCAGATTTTTTTGTTTATAAATTAGTTGAATTAGTTTTGGTAATAGGTAAAAGGAAGAAAGAAATATAACAGTTGCACAGAAATTAAGAAGTAAACATTAAATGACATCACAGTTTTATTCAAACTATCTTTTCAACTGACATTTTATGAACCACGATGTCGGGGAAGAAATGTAAACATTGTGGATCTTCAGACATAGAAGTAGATCCCGCTAGGGGAGACGCTGTGTGTACAAACTGTGGCTCCGTCCTCGAGGACAATATAATTGTAGCTGAAGTAGAGTTCCAAGAAAATGCACATGGTGGTGCATCTGCTATTGGACAATTTGTATCAGCAGATTCTAAAGGAGGTGCCTCGGGTTTTGGCCGAGGTAAGAATAATACTAAAGATTTATAAAATGAAGCTAATAAGATATATTCACAAGAGATATAATAATTTAATTAATAATCTTCTTGTACTTACACTATAAATTACAATACTTCTAATTTGTTACAGCCTTCAATGCTGGTGTAGGTCAGGAGTCTCGGGAAGTGACACTAAGAAAAGCTAGAGATGGTATAACTGCTTTATGCCAGCAGCTGCGACTAAACCAGCAATGTATAGATATTGCCTGTAACTTTTTCAAGATGGCATTATCACGCCACCTCACAATTGGAAGGCCAGCATCACATACACAAGCAGCTTGTGTGTACATCACCTGTAGAACTGAAGGCACTGCACGTATCCTTTGTTAAACATTTTTAAAATGTTAAATTGCATTTATTTAGATAACTAAAAGTGAATGAAATTAAAATTTACATCACGTCCTGTAGAACTGAAGGCACTGCACATATTATCCTTTGTTAAACATTTTTAAAATGTCATATTACATTTATTTAGATAACTAAAAGAAGTGAATGAAATTAAAATTGGCTAGAAGAGTGGTATTACACTAGGACCTAGGTAGTTCTTTTTTATTGGTTAATAAACTTTTTGATAGAATAAGCAACATTTAAATAAATGAGAAATTTGTAAATGATGTAATCTATTACATAGCAATATTAAATTTTTAGTCATGCAGCTTATGGTTGGAATTATTCTACCAAATTAATATTTGACACATATAATTATCTTAACATATTATGTATTTCAAAGATCTGCTAATTGATATCAGCGATGCTCTTCAAATATGCTGCTATCAACTAGGACGTACATACTTCAAGTTATCTCGAGCACTTTGCATCAACATTCCCCCTACTGGTAAGTACTTTTTATACTTTATTAATATTAATGTTTATCAAACCATTTGAAAGATTATTGCATATTTACTTTTAAAAAAGAAGATTTGCTTTTAATCATAAAAAATCAATAAGGACATTTTCTCAACAAAAAAAAAACAATATTGCATGTCAATTTAGATTTATTTTGCATACTTAACCTATATGAAACATCTACAATTAAAGAGTCTTTAGAGAGCTTAATGACATTCATATCACATATTATACTGGTATAATCTAAGCCAAGTTTTAACAATATACATAATTATTATTAACTTTAACAAAATAATTTTCATAAGAAGTGACTAATCATCCTACAATTAATTTTCAATGACTTTTAATGAGTTAAACAATTAATAATTTTATACCGAATAATAGATTAGGCGGCAAATTTTGCTTATATGTCAGTCTTCATTTGCATTTGTGTTGGCCATTGAAGCATTGACTGTGGGGCCATAGTAAATGAGTTCGGGAATCTGACCACCCTGAACACCAGTGCCGTTTGTACTCTCCGATGAACAGTGGAATTGGAATGTCACTGTACCCATGTACACTTCACTTAAGCCTTCCTGTCCAAAATAACTTAACTCACTTCCATCCAGTATCGCTGATGCTGTGTAAAGGCATTCTGGTTCAATTTGTATCGGGTTCTCAAAGTAAACATGGAAAGTGTTACTTGATCCATCAGAGAAAAACTTTGTGTTGTTCTCTGCCAAAACTCTTCCCAAACGTTTAAGTTCAATCTTCACATTATAGTCCGCTGCACCATTGGATGATCCATATAATCCAAAACCAACCACAAATATTCTTTTGTCAACACAAAATTGAATAGAGTCACATCTCCCTCTGTACCTCCATTGATTGCTTCTGTATGCACAGGACTGAAATCTATGGCAGATCTACAACAAATGTTTTAGTTATTATTAAGTATTTTAAATTTTGTAAATCTAGTATGTATTCATTTTATAGATAAACAATACAAAAAATTAAATATATACCTGTGCTTTGAGTCCTGCTCTTGCCTTTATAGGGTAAGACAACACTGGTTTGCTTGCAGCAGTAAAATGAAGAAATATATCAATTGTTTCTTGTGGTGTTAAAATTCCAAGTTGTGCTGCACTATTAGCAAACTCTTCTAAGGACATTGTAGGAAATCTTATTAGGTAAATGGCGCCGCCCAGCATAGATCTTTTGTTTGAAGGTGTTGCATCTATTTCCCTTCGGACACATTCTGCATGGGCCCATGCTAGGGCTGCCTCAAAAAGGTTAATTTCCTTGCAATTCAAGGTCTCTCGTGCCAATACAGACTCTAATGTAGAGATGTCTATGTCGACAAATCCTTCCGAGGTTAATGCCATTTCAGCCTAAAAAAACACTTTCATTATTAAGGTGAAAGGTACATTGAAACTGCAATACAGTTATGTAAAATTCTTTATTTATATATTTTTCAATACAGACATTCAACTATTGCTAATTGTAAAATATATAAACAACAAGTAACTACAAAACATGTATTGCAGTTTACACTTACAGCTAGGAGTATAGTATGCAGTTCATTTAAGATTTACGACTAGAATTTTGTTTATAGGAATGTAAAAATTGAGCAGTAATTAACTAATAAATCTTCTTAATCTATATCACAACCAAAAAAATTGAGTATTACAGTAATCTGAGATTTTTATTTAAACAAAGTGGATGTTTTCACTTGATAATTCTTTGCTTTCTTGACTAGAACAATTTTGACTTGAAGATTCTGACAATTCCATAACTAAGCTACTATAGGACGAGGAAGTTTCCAGATATACAGTTGTTGTTAAATGTTCTGCGGACTCACATACCTGAGCATCAATAACTTCCCAGCATCTTTGCATCAGCTCAGGTTCTTCGAACAAACGTGATTGACTGAGAAGTAGGCATGCGTTTTTTGCAGTGAGACTAGTTTCTAGAAAGTTTACACAGGCCTTTGCCAAATGTGGTACAATATACTTCTTTGCAACATAAAGTGTAGATAAAACTGTATCAGCTTCAAGTTGAATTTCATCACAGTATAGGTATCTGAAAAAACCAACATACAAATTAATTTAAAAATCCAAAAATTGTAATACAATGTTATGATGGTTGCTTGCTTGTGGACTTACTTTAATAGTGTAAGAAATGCTGAAGGTTCAACATCGGGTACTTCAATTTCTTTTTTACATTCTGCCAATCCTCCATAAAACATGGCATAGAACACAGAACTACCAGTTGCCAAAACATATTTGTGTGCTGGTATAACTTGCTGAGTGTGACCTTAAACAAATGTTAATACTAGGATGTAATCAATTGCAAATTATGAACAACGTAAAATTAATTAAGTATTGAGTAACACAATCACCAAAATATATAGTGTTTTTTTTTTTATTTATTTATTTAAATCAGGCTATGTAGGCCCATACAATATATACCATTAATGTCTAACATACATATTAATTATAATCTTAATAACTACACTTTGTTCACAAATTTAACGGCTATGAAAGTTTATGAAAACTTTTATATCTGTAGACAGTAAAATATTATGATGTGCCTATGGATTTCACACATTGTTATAATCTGAAAATTGAAATGTAATCTAATAGCGTTTTTGGCATCTGAGCTGCCCTGGGGCAGGGTGGGCCGACAGGATACGGCCTATATTTTATCCTTAATCTGTGGGATACGGAAACAGCCAAAGTTTCATAAACTATGTATTGCACTAGTACTATGCAAAACGTAGTTTATGGTCTTAATTTAAACTTCGGATGTTTCCGTATCCTGTCGGTCCACCCTGCCCCGGGGCAGTTCAGATGCCGAAAACGATACCTATAAATTATTTGAACTCACCTGGTGAACCAACAATGAATGTCACGTCTGACATGAGTTGATTATTGAACATAGCAGCATTTCGCTCCCTGACCGTTGGTTTTGTGGCCTGCCAATTTGGGTCAAGAGTGGCATTTCCCGGTGGAGGTGCAGGAGATAATATGGGCGAGGGTGTTGAACTTGTGGAGCCACACGGCGAAGGGGGACCGCTGTAACATTGAGACACTTGCGTCCCCGTTTCCCGCTGTGATATAGTGTGTGGAGGCGAAAGCGACAATCCTCCGCCATTATTGATGTTTTCCGCTGGAAAGTATAAACACATTTTTCTTTACAAAGATACGCAACACCAGATATCTCATATCACTTTGAGTATAACCTAGAATAAACATTTCTATTTCGTGCATTTGAGTCTCACCATTCATCCAAGTGTTTGTTTGAGCTACGGACAGAACATTATCTTGCAATCGTTTAGGTGGCTTAGAACTAATTCTAGAACACAAATTAGACATTTTTACGCTATTCACTTTCTATTTTCATTAATTGTAGCACTCAATTTGAAACATATCTGCGTAATATTCACAAACTATAAAGAATGCTATTATAATTTATAACGCAGTAATATTTGCGAAGCGTCAGCCATCTTGTAAAAACAAAAGGACTTGACTCTTGAGGAGTGACTAGTGAGGAAAATAAAATTTCTAGGGGTGGGATGAAAATATCGATACCAGATGATACCAGTAAAATAATATTATAATAATATATCGATTTTCTTCAAAGAACAGGAAAAATAACACTGATATTCTGAGTATCGATACTATATTATAGTATCGATACTCAGAATATCAGTGTTATTTTTATTTTTTGCACACATAAATTTTTTAAATTTTCTATTGCGGTCAACCCGCCGTTATTGACTAATCACTAATGACCTATTAGTTAGTTTTATTGCCCATTTCGCCCTTCGCTAGTATTCAGCAATCAACAGAGTACTGTTATGCTACGCGTTTATCTTATTACGAGTTTGTCTTTAAATTACGTTTATCTAACGGAAAATATATTATAAGTAGTACTTAAGTACAAAAATTATAACACTATAATCAAGTCAATATTTTTTGGCGGATTTCATATCGATAAAAAATAGTAGGTACCTACAGTCCGACAAGGCATAAGAACGTGGCAAAAAAAAGGAACTAAACGCTTCTATCATACAAGAACGTCATTTTTGACATGTGTTTGACAGTTTTCCTTTACCAGCAGCGCCTATAGGTATTGACATTTCCTAGAAAACCTTGTCGAACAGTATCGTTTCATCATGCCTCATCCCTAGACCCTAGTCGTGTTCGTTTCATTTTTTTTCAACTACGCATGCGCGGCTTTTTTCGCAGTTTGGCAACTGACTCTCAACTTCATATTCTAATAACACATACTTGACAGATAGAGTGTCACAGACACTTTATCAGGAAGTGGTGATATAGGCCCTTAGTGAAGCCAAACGAGCGTAATTTGTGAGTTGTGACTTGTGAGTCGCATTGTGTCATGTTCATACAATTTCTGTCAGATTTTAGAACATGACACTTGCATGACACTCATACTGACACTAATTTTTAACTTTGCGCATGCGCAATGTGCATTGAAAACCCAAACGAACACGACTACTAACAATATCAGTGTTGCAAGTTACAAAATTCTGTATTTATAAGTTCCGTAAGCTTCATTAGCAGTAGAAGTTAGAACCAGTGCAGACAGGAGCCGTAGGTACCACGAAACCGCTTTGAGACAATCACAATAATCATACGAGAATGCCGCGTTCCACTCTGGCAAACGTGAAATGACGTTGTTTGAGTGGGACGTGGCATTCTCTTTCGATTGTTTGAGTCTCAAAACGGTTTCATAGTAGGACTACAGAACGCAGGTATAGAGTATAGAGTACCCCCACTTTGTGCCGTTTTCAATGGTCTTATACTATAGAAATATCCCACAAATATTCTATTCTATCAACTTTTAATACCTTTTCAGTAAAAAAATATGAAAGGTTACTTTTTTTTTTTCAACTTTAAATAATATACTCATAAATTAACTGTGTTTTCCAACTTAACATCTGGTGTTTAACATCCCCCCCCCCACCCCTCTTTGTCCCCAAAAGGGGGTAAAATATGTATCAACTGATGATGTAGAAAATATAGGTACTTTAAATGGCAAAACAACGTTTGCCGGGACAGCTACTACTCTATAATTCTGTTTACTCTGTCCGAGCGTTCTCTACTGATTATTAATAATATATAGTTCGACAAGGCTCTACATGAACGTGGCGAGAAAAGGAACTAAACGCTTCTATCATACAAAAACGTCATTTTTGACATGTGTTTGACAGTTCTCCTTTACCAGCAGCGCCTTTTGACATCATTGACATCACTACATAGTATAAAACAAAGTCGCTTTCTCTGTCCCTATGTCCCTTTGTATGCTTAAATCTTTGAAACTACGCAACGGATTTTGATGCAGTTTTTTTTAATAGATAGAGTGATTCAAAAGGAAGGTTTATATGTATAATAACATCCATTAAATAGTGGAGAAGTACTGTTATTTTTGAGGTTTCTAATGTGATGTCGTAAATAATTACATTTTTTCCGCTTACATTGCAAACGCAGGCTGAACCCTACGAGTTTTATCAAAATAATGTACTAAGTATTGTACACATTGAAAAGGTCTACAGAAAAGTCCGTGATGGTATATGTCTATCTCTTATGGATAACCCACAATAACTTTTTTTGTCATTTACTTTTTACAACTAATAATGGCTTATTTTCGAAGCGATTTTAACCAATACAGCATTAATCCTTAACCAATTAAATACCTTGAATACATTGTTCATTTAATATAGATCTATATGGCCCTTTACACCGTATGATTTAAGTGAATATTTTCGAAGACATTACAGATTTAAAAATTGCGGGACGTAGCGTTTGCGGCGGTACCGGCCGGCCGCCCGGTGCGGCAAGAGCGTGCCTATAAATAGCGCGTCTGAGGCCGCGGTTTTCCCTATAGCACTTTGAATTTAGCAGCGATCGGACGCGTTTATTATAAAATGTGCTTTTCAGCGCGACAACGTATCAGTAATTAAAAGTAAGTTACGATAAATAATTGTATGATAGTAGTTTTAAAATATAAATTATATTCTATTCTAAGGTTAATTTTTAAATCGCACTTATAGTAATTATAAGTACCTACATAAGGGGAGATAAGATTAGATTAAATAAAATTATAATTTATGGATTGCAATTTATCAAAACTACTGAATCGATTTTAATCACGTAGGCTATATATTTTATACCCGTGCGAAACCGGAGCGGGCCGCTATGTTTTTATTACAACGTTCACAGTTTTTCTGTAGTGTATTTAGTATCAGCATTGCACCCGTGCGAAGCCGGGGCGGGTCGCTAGTATTCATATAAAGCCTTGTCGGACTATACAATAATTGTATGCATTGCGTCTCTACTACTACAGTCGTGTCTCAGATGTGCGCTCTCTCTTAAATGACCGTGGGAATACCGGGAATACGTGTGAAGCGTAGGAATTACCGTGGCAGGGCCATGCTTCGGCACGAATGGGCCGGCTCGACCGGAGAAATACCACGGGCTCGCAGAAAAATATAGACGTGAAACAGCGCTTGCGCTGTGTAATGTGTTTCGCCGAGTGAGTGAGCAATCCCCTATCCTATTCCCTAATCTCTTCCCTCCCCTCCCCTACCCTATTACCCTATTCCCTCTTAAAAGCCCGGCAAGTGGCAACGCACCTGCAGCTCTATTGAATTCTGATGTTGCGAGTGTCCGTGGGCGACGGAAGTTGCTTTCATATTCAGGTGTATGTAGGTAATATAAAAAAATGACCATGCAAAAAAAAATTGTTAATATCTCCTCCTTTTTGGAAGTCGGTCAAAAAAATAATGATTAATATCAGCTATACCTTGTACAAAACGTGGTCGGTTAGCAATATTTCGCGTCCGTGTTCCTCGAGGAGTTTCTTGTAAGTTGAGTTCGGCAAAGCGACCGTCTTCGTCTATGAGGCTCTCGAAGAAATCCACGCTGCTGTTCATTGATGACCGGGCGTAGAAGACATACCACACGATCCTGAAACATAACCGGCATTGTTAGGGTCAATTCAGACCGCAACGTGACGCGTAGATGCATTTCCATGTCTTATATATTGCTCTATGTGCATTTCTAAATTTGTATATTTAGAAATGCACATAGAGCATTTCTAAATATACAAATTTATAATTGGATTTGACAGATTTGCAAGACGCCTCCCGCAATTGAAATATGTCAATTCGGTACAGACGGTAAAGGCCGTCACAGACTTAGCTATAATATATATTAATATACCGTACTAAACACACTGAGACCAGAAATATATATTATAGCTAAGTGTGTGGTCACGCGAAAATTGTATAGAAAATATATAGTAATATGCCTAGCTATAAACATATTAATATATATTATAGCTAAGTCTGTGACGGCCTTTATGGTGTTCATGAGTCATGATGATCAGTGGCATGACTCATGCCAATCCACACCCACACACGGTCAGTTCTAACTTCTCAAGGCCGTCACAGACTTAGCTATAATATATATTAATATATTTATAGCTAGGCATATTACTATATATTTTCTATACAATTTTCGCGTGACCACACACTCAGCTATAATATATATTTCTGGTCTCAGTGTGTTTAGTACGGTATATTAATATATATTATAGCTAAGTCTGTGACGGGCTTAACTGTTAGAACTGACCGTGACGTATTCTTTAATTTCAAAACCAAACGTCCAATTTTAATCATTCAAAGACCAAATATTATCTACATAAACTGTACTTAGTGATAAAATAATTTATTTTGATAAGGGTTAATAACATGAGTAAAATAAACGCGCTTAAATGTAGTCCAAAAAAATTCAAGATTTTTAAATAAAAGAATGGTTATTGTGCCTCACTCGACATAGATAGGTATAGTGTGTCGCGGACTTTTTTGTAGGTATTTATAAGATCTACAATTACTTAGAACATTTTATGGTTCTATCTTTTATAGTTTAGGCAGCGTACGCAAAATAAGTAACTTTTCTGGTTGATTTTTTACACCTTGCGTCCGAAAAACCCAAATATCTTACGGACCCTATTTTTTTTCCAAAATAAAATTTAGCTAATGTTCAGCAGAAATAATGTAGGATTCCAATAGTAAAAGTCTAAAAGAATTTTTCAAATCGGTCCAGTAGTTTCGGAGCCTATTCATTTCAAATAAACAAACAAAAATCACAATATCTTTCCTCTTTATAATAGTAGTGTAGATAATAATAAATTATTATATTGCGAAGTTAAGTCTCGAAACCCTAGTTTTGTAAATACCATCCACTCATACTCATAAAGTGTAAGCACAGAATATATAATAGTACTGGTGTAAGGTTAAACTTGCATGGGCGTAACCACATATTAGAATAAGTATAGCTTCTTGGGCGTACCGCGTAACCAAGGGGAGGCTACGGGCGTCGGAAGTTCGGAACCCCCACAAATCTATAAAATCATAATATTTTAAAAATCAACTTTGAAGGAAAATTTTTAGGTGTTAAATTATTATACAGACAAAATTTCTGTCAAAACCGACATGATACTAAATAGCTTTGTCCACATTGTGCCTTTTTCTATTCATCAAGGGCATGCCTTAAAGCGCTGTCAACAGCGAACGTGAGGCATGCCCACAGTATAGCAATATAATTGCTATACTGTGGGCATGCCCGTAGGCCGTAACGCGCGTTGAAATCGTAGCGCGCGCTATGACACTTTTCTTGTGGGTGGATTTTGACGCGCGTCACGGGCATGCTACACCTTCGCTGTTGACTACGCTTAAGGTGACGCCATGTTAAAGTAAAAAACCGTGTTGGATGTGTTTGAGATTGCTTGTTTTCTATGCGAGGCTGGCCCGGCCTCTCATAGAAAACAAGCAATGGAACAGCAAATAATTGAAAGGGCGTAGCGACGAAATGGTTTTTGTCGCGTAATTTAAAAACCATAAATACATTTCATATAAGCTATGGACAAATTAAAGTGTATACTAGAACCAATTTATGTACAAATTTTGGAAGCTTATATCACTCTCCTCTATTAGCAAAATAGGAATCCCTTTTTTTACAGAGGTCTTTTTGATTGATTATTCTGTGTTATAAAAGTTGACCAATCGTGTTATGCTATGGGTAATTCAAAGACAAAGACATGATGAATACTGACAGTGAACTTTAATTTCTTAGCTTTAGTCATTGCTGAGAAAAATGGACATCGCTACAGCCAAATTATCAAGGCGTCACCTTAACGCATCCCCTTGTTGAACAAAAAAAAGGCACAATGTGGACAAAGCTATTAGGCGTGTCTACGTTGTTATGGATGACTACAGAACCCTATTCTATTTCTATGGGTGGCCTGTCCCGCTCTTGGCCAATTTTTGGTACTAAGCACTTAATCTAGGACGAAAGACCACAGGCAGGCCTGACGCAGTAGGTATACATATTACGTACTACGTAGGTACATTTAACTAGGAGTTAGGACGCAGTTCATATTATTTTAGAAATAAAAGCAGTAAAAAACCATGTTGGATATGTTTTAGATTGCTTGTTTTGTTACAAGAAATGGAATAGCAAGAAATGGAAAGGGCGTAAGCGACAAAATGTTTTTTGGCGCGTAATTTAATTAAAAAAGTTGACCAATCGTGTTATACCGGCGCCACACATAGCACAAATGTTTGAACACAGACTTTGTCACACATTTGAACACTTGTATGTTGAACCTGCCAGACATGTTTCACAGAGTTTCACATACATTTTCACTTCACAGTTGTTGCAAGAACGTCAAACAAGACGGACGACTGATTTGACGTGACAACTGACCACAGACAAGAATTTTTTTTTTCTTATTATGGCACTTCGGCTTTAGCCATGGCCAGTGTCGAGCATAATATATGGCAGGAAAACAATATTTTTTATTACAATAATTTTCAGCATCGTTTTCCATATTATTATCAGGTCTAAAGTCTAGTCAAAGTCTAAGTAAATGTCATTACAGTCAGAAAGTCAAGTCAGTCGATTCAGTAAAGTGGTAGACGCTTTACTGAAACTTTTGATGGAGTTTTGGAGGGAACACAAAATAGCACGTTTCTGTTTATAATATATGTTTCTGTTTATAATATTTAATAGTTTCGGAGAAAAGTGGCTGTGACATACGGACGGACGGACAGACAGACGGACAGACAGACAGACATGACGAATCTATAAGGGTTCCTTTTTTGCCATTTTGGCTACGGAACCCTAAAAAGTCACTGACTTGATTCTTTGACTGTATCAAAGAATCAAGTCAGTCGATTCAGTAAAGTGGTAGACGCTTTACTGTTTTGATGGAGTTTTAGAGAGAACACAAAATAGCACGTTTCTGGATATTGCATCACTTTCCTACACTTGTGCACGATAAGGAATATTGGTTAATACTCTACTGCCGCGGCCGCATATAAGCGTAGTGCTTCGCGCTAAAACCGATTCTATTGGACGATCTGCGTATATCGTCCAATAGTATCATCTCATAGCACGAAGCTTCGGACGATAGACGCAGGTGCGGCCGGGCCGTACCAATATTACACAATAAAACCCAACTAACACAATTTTAGGAAAATAATTATACAAAAACACAACATCACTCTTTTACATTCCCGGCAAAACTCCAAATAATACTTATTACTTCGATCAACCACAGACTACATGTATATATTGTATTATCTATGGACTACACAGAAGTGTCAAGTGAACTTTGCGCATATGTGTAGCAGGTAAGCAAACATTTGAACATAGATCTTTGAGCTCTTTGATGTGCGCCAAAAAACCGACATCGAAGGGCAAAGTGCAAATGTTTGTACAAAGCTGTGAACAAAGTCTCAAAGTCCCGTGCTACACATGTGTACAAACAAGTGTTCAAATATGTGTTCAAATGTTTGTGCTATGTGTGGCGCCGGCCTTATGCTATGGGTAATTCAAAGACTAATACATGATGAATACTGACAATGAACTATAATTTCTTAGCTTTAGTCATTGCTGAGAAAAATTGGTATCGCTACTGCCAAATTATCAAGGCGTCGCCATAATATATTTTAAAGAATATTACTTTTGTTTTTTACCTTGGAAGTCGGTTTTAATTTTTTGTTAAAAAATAATAATTACCCTTCGCGTTCGGTAAGTTCTGTTGTAAATAGAATATTTTTTATTGCTTTTAAATAATTATGCTCCATATTCAGTATTCACTAATCAGTAATCACTACTCTATAATCTCTACCTTCTAAAACCTACATTTCTCTCTTCCACTCTCTATTATTTTGACTAAAGAAAAGTGCGCGTTGCACTTCAGTCTAACATTTATTATTTGCAGAGCAAAATAGTATTTATTGTATTCTGTTAGGATTGTTTTTTACGTCCATCGGTTTGTTATTGTTATCTTAATCGATGGATATTTACATAAATGCCAGTTCGCACTGTTTCACAAAATCCAGTTTTAAATGTCGCTCAGCGCTCTTACAAGACAGATGTTTCCGCGTTAATAAAGCACTACAACGTACAATTAATATGATTATCATAACAAACTTTAAACATTTTGCTGGATCCGGTGGACCCCGCAGCTAAAATACGCCGAAATTTGGTTATACGCCGTAAAATACGCGGTAATATGAGACTTTCACCAATTTTATGAATTAGGACATGAAAGTTTACACGAGATGGACATTAACTAAAAACGTCTTAATAAAAAATAAAAAAAATACTAAAAGATTCCCTAGCAAGTAGCAACTTACAAAAAGGACTAAAATCCCACTAAAAACATTTCATGTAAAAATATGTTGCCTCGACGACCACATTTAAGGTTTTCCCTGTGAAAAAGACATCAGATCTAATGTAGAGCCAAGCTTCTGAATCTACGCGGCCGAACTCCGATCCTAACTTCAACAAATTCTACATATTATCAGTAAGTATGTATGGCTTCGCTGTTTCGCTACCGTCGAGGAGGTAAGGCGAATATTTCTGTAGCAAGTTACGAAACAGCCAAGACATACATACTTACTGATATTATGTAGAATTTGTTGAAGTTAGGATCGGAGTTAGGCCGCGTAGATTCAGAAGCTTGGCTCTACATTAGATCTGATGTCTTTTTCACAGTTTTCATCAGAATTAAAATGTTCAATAACTTTATGAAATGACTGATGTAATAAAAACTGGCCAAGTCAAATCTAATGTACTTTAAGATCTTACATTATTTAAATAACATCAATTGTTATAGATATTCAATAAAGCAAAGAAATAGACTCTATTATTTGTTCATAATGTTATTTGGTTCCTATACATACATATTTCGATTTTCCATGAAACTTGGCACTTATTTAGATCTCCATCCTTTTTACGGCGAAGACCATAGACAAGAATAATGTTTGTATGGAACTTGGCTCTCCATTTTTACATTTATGTTTTTGATGGGATTAAAATATTACGATAGTGGGCGTCACCAAAGCGCGTGCGGCAGGAAGACAATCTGTTGTAGAAATGAAAATTCCGAAGACATGAAATGACACCCGAAATTACACCTCTGTCATTACATCGCTATAGAAGCCAAAAATGTGGTTAGTTTTTTGTCTGTCTGTCTGTCTGTCACTCTTTCTGTCTGTCTGTATGTTTGTTCCAGCATCACACGAAAAATACTGATCCGATTTGAATGTGGTTTTCGCAGATATATTTATCTTCTTCCAATTTAACATCTGGTGTATAAATTTTTTTCCCCTTAGAGAAGGGGACAAAAGAGGGGGTCAGATTTTGTATCAAACTTTTTTCTTTAACACGAAAACTACTGATTCGATTTGCATACGGTTTTCACAGATATATTTGTCTTCTCCCAACTTAACATCTGGTGTATAAAAATTTTTCCCCCCACCCCTTTAAGGGGACAAAAGAGGGGTAAGATTTTGTATCAAACTTTTTTTTAACACGAAAACTACTGATCCGATTTGCATACGGTTTTCACAGATATATTAATTGTCTTCTTCCAACTCAACATCTGGTGTATAAAAATCCTCCCCCCTCCCCCTCAACCCTCTCTGGGGACCAAAGAGGGGTCAGATATAGTATACAACTTTTTTCTTTACTTCATACCTACCTATTAGGTACGAGCTATTGCCCGCGGCTTCGCTCGCGTTAAGAACTAAGAAGTATTATTATATACAAATTTTCATCCCCTAGCGGATGCCTACGTCATAACATCTACCTGCATGCCAATCACCATGTCAGTCAGTCACCTTTGAGTTTTATATATTTAGATTAACTGTGTTTTCCAACTTAACATATTCTGGTGTACAACATCCCGCCCCCCTCTTAGGGGACAAAAGAGGGGGTAAAATATGTATAACTGATGATGTAGAAAATATACTTTAAATGGCAAAACAACGTTTGCCGGGACAGCTAGTTAGTTAATATTCTTAGGCCCACTTGCGCCAATCTGGGTTAAAGTTAACTTCGAGTTAAACATCATGTCATATCTGTCACTCACCAAGTCATTGATAGAGATGACATGATGTTTAACTCGGAGTTAACTTTAACCCAGATCGGCGCAAGTGGGCCTTATTGTTTTTACCTTGGAAGTCGGTTTAAATTTTTTGTTAAAAAATAATTATTATTAATTACTATGCAGATTGCAGACCGTGGAACTGGTAACCTTATTTTTTCTTAAACGCTATAAATTTTTTGTTTTTCTCGGGACTCAAGTATCTCTTCTACGAAATCCAAATCGGTCATCTCACCAATGGTTGAAGCGAAAAGAGAGGAACAGACAGATCCACAGACTGTTTGATGTTTCACACTTATAAGACGTATTGACGGACTGAAAATACCGGTGTACGAAGAATATAACGTCGGCTTTAGAGAATATCCAAGCTAGGAACAGTTTCGCCGATGTGATGGGCAGTTCTGGCACTCGTCGGAGTCGTTCCTTCATTTCATGTTACACTTGTCATGTGAACAATTTTATTGTTTGAAGCTGTAGTAGTATACACTGTCACTGCACTGTGCGCGCGCGCATGCTCCACTGTACTGGCGCCAGCCCGCAGCACTCAGCCAGACTTGCGCAAGGCCGACGCCTGCAAGCGTTTAATCGTGAAAGTGGTTCATCATGCGATAATGACATCAAATTATGAAGTGTATCCTCTCAGTGGGTGCAAATCGTGCAATAAGGTGCATGCTTCTGTCATTAGTCATTTAGATACATTCACTCCTTGCCATGCTGGATTCTATAGAAATACTAATAATTCTATATAAATAATAATAGAGCATACGCCATACAGTGATACAATCAGAAAGAGTGTAACTTAGATTTTGTAATCATTTTTAATTCTTTGAATTTTATATCAATTAGGTGACTCTTGAGTTTCAACTTTCAGCTCCACATTATAACCGAGATAATGTTGAGATTGCGATCTGACAGAATGTATCAGTTATCTAACAAATTCTCTACATCATGGGCCTGTACTTCACCACTTACTGATATGTTCCGGATAAACTACCCACCAATTAACTTGACAGATAGAGTATGAAGAATCTGTCAAAAAAGTTGTGGATAGCCTATCCGGTACTTATCAGGAAGTCAGAAGTGGTGAAACAGGCCCATAGAAACGCAATTTTATGACTATGATGCTATATAGACAAGTAGACAAAATAATCCCTTAGCCAGAAGAAGGTACCCTGGACGGAGACGTTCAAAGCACGAAGTTAGTTCAAACGTCCCAGAAAATAAGGATAGTTTTTTTTATTACCTTGTAATCCTGTATACTTACAGTTTAACTATGTGGCTACCTTCTAGAACAAGACGATGAAATAGAAAATTGTTTTCTAATCGTTTTTAAATTATACAAACTGGCTAACAGTATAACTTGTAGAATGTTGTTTTAATTGAAATAAATAATTATTTCAATTAAAACAACATTCTAATAACAAAAGAATAAATTATTAAGATACGAATCGTAGAATAATTGTAATAATAGTATTTTAAAAAGTTAAATTGTACGTATTTTTTTTTAAGTTTGTTGTACGAATTAAATTCCGTATCTAAAAAACTACTGCACCTCCTTTTTTGAAGTCGGTTTTAAAAAGTAAGTCGCCTAGATGCTAGTAAATATCTCAAACGAGGGTCAGTATGGTCATTGCCAATTAAATATGCTCCACACGCAAACGCGAACCGTAAACAGTATATAAATATGCATAGTAATGGTGTAACGAGACTTACATTGATTTTTTATATTCCCATTTATTTTGTACTTCCTTTCCTTGTTCAAGACAAAAGTCGAAAACGGTCACAAGGGCGAAATCGTTTCCGCCTGGCGTCAAACAAGGTCCCATGTCATCGAAAAGGAAACAAAATTTTGAAGTCTTTGCGATCGAGGTTTCGGCGAAGGAAGTGGAGAGGAAGTGCAAGTGCAGTCAATAACCTTAGATCGATTTAACCCCTCAGACGCCCTCAGTATCAGAGAAATGACTGTGAGAAAAATCTTTGTCTATTATCCCAACAAAGGTATTCTTCGTTATTAATATTATTATTACAGGCAACCTCGCAAAATTTTCGAGATTTAAAACATACAGAGTACAGACTAAGCCAGCTAAGCCAGTCTGAAATCCATATGATTCGCAAAACTATGCTGGCAATTTGGAAAATCTCTGGTACTCTAGTCATTTGTTTCTTGATTGATCTCCCTATTCTTTCGCCTCCTTGGACTCAGTGCCGGATTTATACTTTTATGAGTGTAAGCCACTGCCTTGTACTATCTATTCTGTGCCACTGCCCACTTTATTTCCTCCGCCTCATGTACCAAATCTGCTTCGCCCCTAGGACGATGCCGCCCCAAGGCCGCGGCCTATACGGTCTATTTCTAAATACAGCAGGGCTAGCATAACAACAGTAGACTACATGGGAAAGAATCGACATACTGATAGATTTTATCGACAACATGGCGGATTTCCATTGTCTGTCACCTTGTCTTGTCGATCTGTCACTTTTTATATTTTTCCGTAGAAAGTAAACGTTTCTATGGTGACCATGCTACGCCTGCTGGGCTGCTTGGACTAAAAGTTCCAAACACTTATGAATGATGATGATGTTATCGACAGGCACTACGTGGCATTGCGTTTATTTCTGCATACCGAGGGCGCCCCATAATATCCTAAACGTGTGCGGATAGCCAATGTGCTACGTGAAATATATGATGCTCCGGAATTTATATCGCACGATTAACTTCGGTCTAGGTCAGCTACACTCAACCTGCGGCCCGCCGCCGGGTCTTTTAGTGGCCCGTTTTGCAATTCTCGTCCACTGCACTGCACCGGTAAAATAGAGCAAAGTCGTCGTGAAAGTCGTGAAAATTTTTCCACTTCTAAAGCGCTAATTTTGAACAACTTTATTACTTAACCCTAAAATTTTGGTTGCGGCCCGTGATACCAAGATAAAACTTGTTTGTGGCCCGTATGAAAAAAGATTGAGTACCACTGGTTTAGGTCCAGAGGCACGATTCTTAAGCGTTCGAAGCTTTGTCGTTTCTATCGTAATTCGCAAGCCATCTTACTAGCTTTCACACACATGATATCGCACGCGCGTGTGACGGCTTGCGATCGAAACAACATTCGACGCTTGAGAATCGGGCCCCAGCAGCTACAAACTTACGAGCGAAGCCACATTATGCACATTCTCAGGGTGGTCACAAACTCACAATGGACATGATCTCCCAAATTTCGACCTCAGTATTATACATATTACTATCCGTAACCTCTTCCCCATCTACCCTGGTGCAAAATTCTGGATGGAAACCATGTGCTTGGTTGCAGAACGCAATATGCCTACTCTGGATAACATTGAAGGTTACAGCGCAACTAGGCTTTGTCTCTCCCGCTTCAATCTCCTGTTCGTGGTTTTGTCAAAATACTAATTTATAAAAAAATCGTAAAACGTCGGAACTCGGAGCATTGCCGCTACGTCCTGCGACGTCGCACCGCAGTGAAACAAAGCAATGTGGCCTCGCTCCACTGCACTGCAGTAAGTTTGTCGTAGCCCGTAGGTTCTATCTGTATTGTGATTTGTATACGTGACTTACCCTTTGTAATCTTTTTAAGATACATTGGCTCGGTGAGCAATCTTTCTCATGGCCAAACAACTTGCCTAAAGTTAATCCCCTAAGGCACAGAATATATAATGCCTAAGGTCCTGATACCTGTGTAGCTCAGTTACCTCTATTACCTAGGTCTATGATGTATCAAAAATTAAAGGGCTTTTAAAAAATGTTTTCAAACGTAATGTCTCAAAAGTCAAAAGGTTATGAAAGCCATGTGGTACTTACAAGTGTTACCTTTACCTTTGATCTGAATAGAGATCAACATAACGGCTGTCCTGCATAGGTCGCAGCTTTCTCAATGTCGTTAGTCATTACCGATTTTCATGGTAGAATTTCTCTAGATTCTATGCAGTGACCTCAGTCCTCAGTCCTCACTACTACGAGTACTACTACCCTATAGTAGGCAAATCTGTTGACATTTAACATAGTGCGTTCGTTCCTGGACCACTATATTTTTAACGAATGAACAAATTAAATGCACTTAACCTTTTTTCTCTGCTATAAGTAGGTCATAAATGCAAGGGTGTACCTAACAGGTTTACCTGTGGGCTGTGCACTTACGCCTGTCAGTCAAAGTGGAGGCAAAACCTGCATAGTTCTGTAACATACACGCTCCAGTTTTCCTGTCAGGTACACCGTACACCCTTGCGTGTATGACCTCCTGTGGGGACTGGGGCTGTTTAAACTTTAAAGACGGCCCTTCTTTGCTCCGGAAGTCAAGAACCATGTAAATGAACTCACGAGTCACGAAAGTTTAGCATTTAACAATAGACCTTCGTACACGTTTAAAAGTTTAAACATTATTTTTAGGGTTCCGTACTCAAAGGGTAAAAACGGGACTCTATTACTAAGACTTCGATGTCTGTCCGTCTGTCCGTCTGTCTGTAACTCAACGGTAATAGCTAGAGAGGTGAAATTTTCACAGATTGTGTATTATCTGTTGCCGCCTCGTTGCCACTTGCCGCTATAACAACAAATACTAAAAACAAAATAAATATTTAAGGGGGGTTCCCATACAACAAACGTGATTTTTTTAGCCTTTTTTGCTCTATATCAATAATGGCAAGAGGTAGGTACTTACTTGAATTTTTCACAAAATCCTTAGTTGTAGTTTGTACTTTCATATTTTATAATAATATTAAAATAAAATAAAAAAATTAAGGGGGGCTCCCATACAAAACACAATTTTTGGTCTAATTTTGCTCTATAATGGTACGGAACCCTTCGTGCGCGAGTCCAACTCTCACTTGGCCGATTATTTAATTCTGCATGGGGGTAATGAACTTCAATCATTAATTGCACAAAATATATAATTTATTTATTATACATAATTAGGTATTATTTTCCAATTTTGGTTATTAATTTACTGATCCGCTATCCATATAAGATCTTACTAAACAAGCCATGGCAAGATTTTCAAGTTCATGTAAATGATATTCACGTCGAAACGTGGTTTACGTTTATATTGTAGAGTGGAGATTATATTGTAAGGTTTGAAATAAATAAATAAATAAACGTTTTAAATACTTATATTAAAATGATTAGGTATATTTTATTACGAACCTTTGTTTTTCAATTAGACCTAAAAGTTCATTTGAAGGACAAACCTCGACACGGTCAGAAGCGAGTTTTACATAAAATTAACAACTTTCTCTTGAATATATAATGGAAGTTGAACATGATGTAATATTATGCTCCAAGTTCCTACTGAATTATATTTTCTGGTGTTACAACTTCAAAAGTTATTAATATTGTAGGAACCGGTCCTGCGGCCTGCCTTATGGACAATGCAATAGGAGGAGAGCTAGACACCTTCGACTATAGACTTACGCCAGATTGAATGCTAAAAAGTACATAATAAAGAAATGATCAGTCCGTGAATCAACTGGTTAGACGTCGTCAATCTTACCAGATCTATGGGTTGAACTGATGAGAAACTGAGCGTGTAACCTACTGTTGCTCTACTCACGTCCGTGAATCAACTGGTTAGACGTTAAGCGTCAATCTTACCAGATCTGTGGGTTGAACTGATGAGAAACTGAGCGTGTAATCTACTGTTTCTCTACTCACACGTCACACCAGTTTGGCAAATCTAAACTCATTATTTGTTTCAGATCCCTGTCTATACATACTGCGGTTTGCGTCTCAACTGAAGTTCGAGGACAAGGAGCACGAGGTGAGCATGACGGCGCTGCGGCTAGTGCAGCGGATGAAGAAGGACTCCATACACTCCGGTCGACGTCCATCTGGAGTGTGCGGTGCTGGTGAGTCTTGTACTAGAGAACTAGAGAAGTTGATTCATTGGCAGATGGTGGACCTACGTAATTTGGTCGTGTTTTGTCAAATCCAGCAACATGATGTGTTGCGTGTGCGAGTCTCGACTAAAATTGTATTGACATATCCCGCCCAAATGACGCAGACGTCCGTCAACTGCCTACGAATCAATTTCCTCGATAATAGCTTCCACACCGATTTCGGTGACGGTGGCCGGTTTCATTGCTACGCAGGAGTAATTTTATAGTGCCCAAGAGTGTGCGCAGTACACAAGAGCACTCTCTATTCCTTTACTCTCATAACCCGACACGACCGGCGAGAGATCAGGCGCAAGACCGACTTTTTACATGCCCATCCGACGCATGGATCATCTTACTTGTCAGACAATCAGGTGATCAGCCTGCATTGTCCTAACCAAACTTGGAAATAACTTGGAAACAACGCGGTAATCGAACCCACGACCTCCGAGTCAAGAGCCATGCTCTATAGTCTATACCACTAGACAACGGAGACGTTTTCCTCGATGGTACATAGCTTGTGACACTCCAGCTGTTGTGGATACACACAAAGCAATAAACGCTAGGGCGCTACGATTGGTGCAGCGGAGGAGGAAGGACTCTTGCTGGTTGGGGGCATGCCCTTCCGATAAATACTCCTTTTTTATCGAGCATGGGCCCAATCAGGTCCACCAGGCACCACCTATTCCTACTTCTGCTACTCCTCAAGCCAGGATCGACAGCGGTAACCAACTACGAAAATCCCTTTTGATATCAGTTGTACTCGAGAGACATGCTATACGTAATACGCTTAATATGCAAATACGTAATATTGTGTAACAATGCTAAATATTTTTTAGCAAAGGGCAATAATTGAACTCCGTCACAAATAAATATTCATTGGTTAATGATTCATTATTTGTTTCAATGTGCGTACCTACTACATTTCGATAACAACTCATTCTAAGAGCGAAGCCACATTGTTTGTAATGCGGTGCGTTATTGCAGCAGTCCCGACTCCCGCTTCGACGTTTTGCATACAAAATTTACCATATAAGCTTCGCGCCCACCGTGTCGGCGCGGGTCGCCGCGTGCCGGTGCGGTTCGGGGCTCAGCGCGGCGCATAATGCGCTATATATACAACAGTGTGTTATAGGCTATAGCCTATAACACACTGTTGCCGGGTTGGGTCGCATCGCATTGACGGATTTTAACGCTTACTGAGGCGGAGCGTGTCGGGGCGGGCCGGGACGGGTCGGCGCGCAACGCTCTGCCATGCTCTGCGCGACGAGTGACGGCGGGGCGATGCGGGGTGTGGCGGTGGCCGGGGCTTGCCGAGTCGCATCGCATCGTATCCGCGCGTCGCTTGCCGGGGCGCAGCGGGTCTTGTCGCATTGACGGAAATCCGCCGAGCAAAAATCCGCGCCGATGCGCGCCGGTACAGTGGGCGATACGCGCATCCGCCTCCATACAAATTGTATGGTATTATGCGATGAGCCCCGGCACGCTGAGCCTCGGCAAAGCCCGTCTCAGTGTGCTCAGTCCTATAATGCCACATTGATGCGCGTTGCCGAATGATTTGTTTCGAAGGAAAGGTGGACAGGAGAAAAGCAGGAACAGCTGTTTCCGTCTTATATTGTGTTGACAGTTGATGATTGATGGGCGTTGTTGCAATGGAGCTTTGCGTTATATCCAACGACACGACGCATCTGCTTTTTCCCGGCTCGCTTTATTTTCTCAGAATTTTTTACCCTAAATATGTTTTGCTATTACATTTCAGCCCTCCTCATAGCAGCCCGACTTCACGACTTTTCTAGAACGCCTACAGACGTGGTGCGGATTGTGAAAGTCCATGAGACAACTCTACGGAAGAGGCTGATGGAATTTGGTGAGACGCCGTCCAGTGCGCTAACTCTGGACGAGTTCATGACCGTGGACTTAGAGGAGAAGCAGGATCCGCCTGCGTTCAGAGCCGCCAGGAAGAGAGATAAAGAGAGACTGCAAAAAGTGAGTGAAATATATACTTAACTAAATTATGAAAAAAAAGAAAACATAGAGACATTGTAATTAGTGGCCATAGATATTCAGGAAAAAAATTATAACTCTACCGGCATTTTCCAGGGAGGAAACAGGGGACAACGTTTGTATAGAAAAAAGGGCTGTGTGGACTCCTCTTAAAATACATGATTTTTAACACCTTAACGTTATATTTAACTTGTATTTAACCTATATATTCTGTGCTAGTGAACCTTAGCGTATTAATTTACTTTAACAATTATACTTTTATATTCATCCACCTGCAACGATTATTGTATTTCCCTGGAATTTCCAGTATTATTGTTTTCCTTCTTTATGTTCGGTCAGATGACTCGGTTTACGTATTAAGAATACCTTGCCCTAGATATTGACAATGAGTTGTTACTTTATATTTTCCTTTAATTTCTTTAACGCTTCTTAAGGCGATCAGTAACAGGTTACCTTGAAAAATAACCTTCATAATATTATTATTTTATAGCTGCTCGAAGAAGAAGATGGAGAAAAGGAGCTGACAGAATTACAGAGGGAGATAGAAGCACAATTGGAAAAGGACAAACAAAGACGGAAGAAAAACGCCGGAGTACCAGTGTCGTCTGTTGTAGGGGACCGTAAGTAAACAGTTTTAAACAAATAAGCACAATGCGAGTATTCTTCCGACGACCACTTACTATAAAACTGAATGTTTTCAAATCCTTAGTTACGCAGAAATTCGTTTGTCGTACGGAAACAGTAAGTACATTTTAGGGGCAAATTTCGGTAAATGAACGAGCCTTAGAGAGGTACCGTGACCGTACTTTTTTTTGGGGTTTCCCAGCTCAAGAGAATTGTTGTATATGAAGCTTTTGCCCCTCTGACCTCGGTGGCCCAAGGCCCATAAATGCTTTTTTAGAACACTAACTGTGACTTATGATTGGCCATAGAGTATACAAATATAATACATATGCGAGATTTCTCCGGTGCCCAGGGTGCTGGTAGTTCTAAAAAAAGGGCGCCCTTTATGTTGTCCTTCGGCGCTCCTTTTCATCCGGCGTCCTGGGCCCCTAACACCGCTACTGGTTATTTACAAGAAATTACTTTTTTCAGCCGAAGCTAATATAGAAGATGCGGAGGCGTCGCAATTCGCGGCCGAGGACACCATCACCATTATCGGCGAGATCGCGAAGGGAGTGGAGACCACCGGCAACTCGGTATTACCCAAACACGAGAAGATGAAGATTGAGAAAGGACTTGGTAAGGTTCTGTAGAAATTAATATTTTACGTAACAGTTTAATAGTAGAGAATACTTACCACTGCAAGCTCAATAAGCACACCTCGACAGAATAGGTGTTAGTAGCTTAACGACTTGCAGATTCTGCGAGGAGGAGGACGAGACGCCTATATACACCTTCTCCTTGACTGTCCTGCTCTACTACAGAGCAGAAACAGGCACCTTGGTCGCTACGAATACTCATCTACAGAGGAAATTCGTGGCACCAACACGTCGTTCAATTCATGAGCAGCATTGGGTTGGGGACGGTACTCTAATGCGAAGGAGTCACAGTAGATCCTCAAGGGTCGCAGTGACATCAGGGCTACTTGACCTGCCTTCAGCAAAAAAAAAAACAGTTTAATTCACTTACAAATAAAAAGGTACCTACCTTATAATAAAACAATATTTAGGGGCTGATTCACCACTTCTTGATAAGTGTCGGATAGGCTATCCACAACTTAACTTAACTCATAGAGTATGGAGAATCTGTCAGATAAGTTGTGGGTAGCCTATCCGGCACTTATCAGGAAGTGGTGAAACAGGCCCTTAGACTTTTGACAATTGTATCAGATAATGAGAAAACATTGTATTACTATAATGTCTGTACCTATTCTGTCGCACAGTGTGGATCTTTTCGACGATTAATGCATAAACTGAAAGGACAGTGATCTGCCTCTTGCACTAATAACACATCTAACACATCATAATCATTTTTATCACCTATTTTCAGGCCCCGAGCTAGCAGTAATGGGCCTCGGTCACACAGACGATAAACCAGATAAATTCGTCAAACCTGATGTGAAGAGTCAGTTCAGCAAAGACCTGAACACGCCAGAAGAGTTGTTGCTCAGCGAAAACGACGAAGAATACATAGACTCGCTCATCATGACGGAGGAGGAGGCGAGATACAAGACACAGCTGTGGAACAACATCAACGCTGACTATTTGAAGAATCAAAAGAGTGAGTCAACATGTAGCTTTAGGTGATCGCCCATGTATCAACATTCAACACGCACGCACCGTATATTTATATTTTAGAATTCGTTGTATGAAATGATATGAAACCTCGCACATTCGTCCGCATCGTTCGCACCGCATTTCGTGTAGGTACTATTATTGCGGTGCGTTCGACGCGTACGGCGCGGTGCGGACAAATGTGCGATCAGCTTTATAGAGCTAGAAATTTGAATATCGTTGTCTCTTTCACTCGTGGATTATGTTGCTATGTATTTTTAATTAGTAAATGATTGCAAGATCGTCAGATACTCTCTACCTGCAGCTTTATACATTTCGCATGGTTAGGTATATACTATAGTAGAAGTGCAAAAAAATTATAAAATAATTATTTTTAACAAAAAATTAAAACCGACTTCCAGGGTAAAAATAATAATAATTTGTAATGAACAAAAAAGTGTTAAATAATTCTTACTCTTTAAAGTGCTGTCTGTTCACCAACTTCGAACCATGGTATATCCTGGTGCAAAAGCTTACTTTTTAGTTATAGTAACATATGCCTGGAATACTTCATAATATGAAACCAAAAAAACATAATATGTTTCCGTTTGAATTTTGAGGAGTTCCCTCGATTACTCATGGATCCCATCATCAGGTCACCACTTTTGTCAAAATGGGACCAAATTGGAGTGAAACCTCCGATTTTCAAAATTTTTCTTTTGTTATATTAATAACAAAAGAAAAATTTTGAAAATCGGTTCATAAACGGCGGAGTAATCGTTGAACATACATAAAAAAAAACATCCACAGACGAACGTATAACCTCCTCGTTTTTGGAAGTCGGTTAAAAATTGAATATCTACTCTTTCTATGAAAGAATAGACATAGTGACGGATTGTAAAAAGTTTTCTGTCTAACTGTAGGTAACTAATGTGATGATATTATTATGCTCTATAATATAATCTTGCTAGACATTTTATTTGAACTTAATAAGACGTGATAGTGTCCACGAATACCATAAAACGCCTTAAAAATACAACCTTTAAAAACATAAAATAATTCCTCTTCATTATCTAATTGTTTATAAAAGTTAAAAGTACGATAAAGAAGAACTATCTAAATAACTCAATTTTTTTACAGTCAAAGAAGAAATGAAAGCGAGAGAGAAAGAAGAAAACAAGGACAAAAAACGCAAAATACGTGGTTCTTACAGGAAGAAGGTGGCGTGTAACGCCGCGACGGCGGGCGAGGCGATCGGCAAGATGTTGGCTGAGAAGAAAATTAGCTCCAAAATTAACTACGACATACTGAAGAGCTTGGACCAGCCTGGCACGCCGCTGCCCGCGCCGAGCACCCCAGTACAGCCTGGCACGCCGCTGCCCGCGCCGAGCACTCCAGTACAGCCTGTTGTTGAGTTAGTATTTATTTAATAATGGTTAAAAGTCGGCCCCGGTTCTTAGGCTGAGTTTCCACCAGAGATGTGTTGCGAGTTGTTTTTAAGATTGTGTTTTTAAGATCCAATAGAATCGCTGCGCTAAGCGAAGTCACGTCAATGAAGCGTTTCTATTTGTTCTCAAAAACACATCTCTGGTGGAAACGTAGCCTTATTCTAGATCATCTTGCTGCTCGTCGACACTTACTTGGTAATGAAACTAAATTAACATAATATACAGTATGTATGTATCAGTAATAACGACAGAATACTAAGACAGTAGGGAATATGCACGTGTTTTTATTTATTAAAATAATTATTATAATATAATAATTATTATTATTATTATATTATATATATTTTTTGATAAACGATAGAGTCAAATTGGTTTCTATGCGTATTCCCTCTTATTTCTAGCTAGGAAATAACGTTTATATGACAATAATGACAAAAACTTTGTTTTCAGGGCAAAACCTCCAACGCCTATGGAGTTGGTGCCCGCGTCGCCGGTGCCGCGCAAACGCAAGAAGAAGGCGGCGCCGAGCCCCGCCCTCCCCTCGCCCCGCGCGCCCGCCCAGCCATCCCCGCGCACGCCCGTCCCGCCCTCGCCTAAACCCGCCTCCGCGCCGCCTACACCCGCTGAACAAGGTATTAAAACCTTCTCCTTTTTTAGGGTTCCGTACCCAAAGGGTAAAAACGGGACCCTATTCATGAGACTTCGATGTCTGTCTTTTTACTGAAGTTTTTACTGAAGGCAGAAAACTGTAGAAAGAGGACCTAGACACGTCAATTATCATTTTTAATGTAGTTTTTCATATTACTTTTTGAGGTAGTTCATTTACGTTTGTGGTGAAATGTGAGAATATAATAAGTATTTTTCTTGCACTTTATTGATCTGAATTTAGGGTTTTTTATTTATAAAAGATTTTATTAATTTCAGATGTAGATGATTATGACGACGACCTGAACGCTGAAGCGGACGAGACCGAAATGTCACTGTCAAAGATGTTGCACAACGGACAAGATGATGATTATTACGATTACGAAGAGTATTAGTTAAACATATTCTAGTATCCATACCTACACATATATTGATACTATCCACGTCGATTAGAAATAAATAGGCCACGAACTAAGCTGCAGCAGCGTCCTAGAGAATCTAACATATGGCAGCGGCCATAGAGGCCCTACAGATTATAGGGCGGGAAATATAGTGGCCTACTCTCATATTTGCTATTTACATTTAAATGGTTCATAATACTTTAAGCATAATATTATCATAATGTAGTTAATCTATGGCCGCATTATCGCATACTTTTGTTACATAATTAATATTCTATACCTAACTAGAAGTTATGGTTTTTATCCATACCATAATGTGGTTGTAATTGTAGTTGTATTAAATCTATTTACTGAAAAGCTCATAGATCCAGCTAACATATTTCGTAGTGATATAGAGAATGACGTAATATATTTTCTTAGTCTATGGTAGGACGAAGGTTATAAAATACTTGTAAATTACTATAGCTGTTCTACTTTGTAAGCTAAAAATAAGCTGTATTATAGTTATGTAAGTACGTAGAAAAACATATTGTAATATTTTTCTGCAACTTTAATTTATAATTTATTATGATTTTTTTTAGTTTGGTCTTATAATAACAACATACTGCATAATTGTATCTTACTAATATTTAAGAAAGTTAATTGTTTAACACTAGAGTCTAGAAAGCCTTTGTTTGATCAAACAAGTCTATATATATTTTGGTTTGTCACCACTCAGCAAGAGATTTTTCTTTATCTGTTGTATCTTTTAAGATGTTGTACGCTAGTTAAGAGTTATTTATATTTTCTTCTATTGTCTTTGTTTTACATGTGAATGAAATTAGAACGTTGAACGAATGATAAAGGTTTAATGCTTATTCTTTATTTAGTAGTGTTACATTAAAGTAAAAACAATGCTAATACGAAATTATCACGACGATCTCATAGACTGTAAAGTGTAAATATTGTACTTTTAAATAGCTTTTCATAAGTCACACTCGCCATGGCATTTACGAAGTATTTTCTTGTACAAGTGTACATGTAGATTATGGATCATCATTCATCATAGTCCATAGAGATATTTATAACACGAATATATTTTATAAAGCGAGGGAATAAAAATATGTATGTACTTACTATGAATTATAAAAGCTAGATTCCTCGATTTTTGATCTGAGCTATACAACATGACTGACATGTTCAATACTCGAGGACGTGATATTTGGCTATTATATTAGTTGAAAAAAAATAATATCAATTGATCACTGAGTAAATGTAACTTAAAGTTAAATAATTATTTACCCAACGCATGGACACCGCGTGCGGGAGTAGCGCGCGGTGCGCGGGGCGCTCGCCGCGTAGTAATATACTAAGGCCCACTTGCGCCAATCTGGGTTAAAGTTAACTCTGAGTTAAACATCATGTAATCTCTATCACTGACTTGGTGAGTGACAGATATGACATGACGTTTAACTCAGAGTTAACTTTAACCCAGATTGGCGCAAGTGGGCCTAAGACGTGTCCGTGATTCATTTGTAGGGAAATTTGGTCAAAAATTAAGTACCTAATTTTATTACATATTTATAATGAGAATCGAGTACTGAATACTCTCCATAAGTATCGGTATTGTCTCACCAGTCATGCTGTATATAGATAAGTATATTATGTACGTAGTTGCTTTTTAAGCAGAATAAGCATACATAATATATGATTTTAACTATAGCATTTAGGTTTTATTTATTATAGACAAATTAAGTTTATTAGGTACGTACAATTAATAATTATGTATTAAAATGTATTAAAAAAAAGCAGCGCACTGTCGCGCAGTGATTTTTTATTTATGTATTAAAAATGCCCCGATGGTTCAGAATTCAGTGTGATATGAGTACTGACCCATAGACTCGATCAGTAAGTTTGGATGAGCCCATAATATGCACATAAGTTACTTTTGTACCTAATTAGTTATATTAAAACTTTTTTACTTTGAACGGAAGTGTATTTTTCTTTGATTTTTCTGCAAAAGTCTTTTAGTTTAGAGAAGTCAAAACTTTGAGCTTTGTGACAATCAAACATAACAGTACCTCCATGTTTAGGACAAAATATTGTCTAGAATCCAGAGTCCTGACCCTCCAGTTTTAAAGTAAGAGTTGATGTCACAATAATTGTGAATCGAATTTCCTCAAACTCCAAAATTTCTTTAAAGATTGTTGGAGTTTTAGGAATCTCTTGCTATAAACATGGACTATTTATTACTCTATGCTATCATGGACCAATCATTACTCTATGCTATAAATGAATAATTGTACAAAGATGTGAGTGCCAATACCTATGAAGGTTTAAGGTCCCCACTTTCTATATGAAATATTGTTCTTTTTATGTGTTTTCGTTGCACCTATTTCTTAAACATTCCTAAATCAAATGTTTTATTATACCTACTGTGGTATGTGCACAGTATTACTCATACAGAAACAGTCATTCAATAATGATCCTTATCACACGGACATAGAGTACAATGTCTCAAATTAGAACCACGACTTGAACTTGTGTCGACAAGTTTGTGTGCCAGTCATATTGCCAGTAGCCAGTAGTTTATATTAATTTGGTAGGTAGAAGGTACTGGAGGCTATATAGAATAATTTATTTATTATTTAATTATTTATTACACTTTATTTTAAAGGTTCTTTAAGTTATAAAATGGGTTTTGTGTGTGGATCGCAAGTGCGTGAAAAAAGAATAGTGCGTGATAGAATATTACAAAATTTGGCGGCGGAGTTGTATTTGTGGGGCAAACATCGTAATCAAGCAGATTTCATCAACTGGATTACTTTCTCTGGCAGTAGAAACGTGTAAGTACACCTTCTTAGATGAATAAAGAGCTTCCTATTACTGAGTTGGTCGAAGCGACCAACTTAGTAATAGGAATCTGAAATAGAAAAGATCAAGATCTTTGCAATTTCTAGCTAGATATATTTAAGTTTTAACGCGCGAACTGTCAATAAAAAATAGTAGTGTCCGACCGAAACTGATTTTTCAGCCGAAACCGAAACCGAACTTTCGGCCTTACTACTAGTTTCGGCCGAAACCGAAACCGAAACTTATGGAAACATTTAAAAATTTCGATTATTTTAATGATTTTTTCATTTTTAGGGTTCCGTAGCCAAAATGGCAAAAAAGGAACCCTTATAGATACGTCATGTCTGTCTGTCTGTCCGTCTGTCCGTCCGTCCGTATGTCACAGCCACTTTTCTCCGAAACTATTAGAGCTATACTATTGAAACTTGGTAAGTAGATGTAGTCTGTGAACCGCATTAAGATTTTGATGCAAAAATGGAAAAAATATTAAAAATTTTAGGGGTCCCCATAGCATAGGTACAACTGAAACAAAAAATTTTTTTTTTCATCTAACCTATGCGTGTGGGGTATCTATGGATAAGTCTCCAAAAATCATATTGAGGTTTCTTATATCATTTTTTTCTAACCTGAATAGTTTGCGAGAGAGACTCTTCCAAAGTGGTAAAATGTGTGTCCCCCCCCCCCTCTAATTTCTAAAGTAGGGGCATGAGAATTCTAAAAAAATATATGATGTAGATTACTATAGTAAAAACTACCAACGAAAATTGGTTTGAACGAGATCTAGCCAGTAGTTTTTTTATACGTCATAAATGGTAAACCTTAACCTCATTAAATCGACTGACATATAAAAATAAATCAAAAATCTTTTAAATTTCATAAAAATAAACCTTATTGCTGCTGCGGAACCCTTCATGGGCGAGTCCAACTCGCACTTGGCCGCTTTTTTCATTTATTAACACAGTGTAGTCAGTAGTAGTGCTCCAAGTATTGTACATTATAATATATTATGTATAGTTTAAACAGAGAGTTTGGGACTAGGGTGTGTTAAAAATAAAACCATGTTGCTTGTCATACCTAAGGCGCGGCCAACTAGTTCCGCGCGGACTATAGCTGCGAAGTTTACCGTACGGCACACGACATTTCACGAACGTACAAGTTTCGGCGGGGCCGAAAGTTTCGGCTATATTTTGGCCGAAACCGAAACTATGGCCGAAACTGACCGAAACCGAAAGTTCGGTCGGTTACTCCCATAATCCATATGGCATAATAATATGATATTATATCTACTATTATGTCCTATCGTGCGCGGTGCGACAGGCCAATTTTTATAAAAATCGGTTTAGCGTGGAAATAGAATATACTTTCCTCTATAATAATTAATGACTTTTGAGCAGTCGAAGGGCGTTTACGTGCACTACACAGAATTTTACCGTCCGGCGCGGTGCGGGCTGCGGCGCGCCGCGCGACACGGGCGGGAAAAAATTTTAAAATACGTCGCTATTTTAAGGGGTTGCGAATGGTTGGGGGGAGGGGGGGGGGGGGGGTCAGATTCCCCCCTCATCATTTTCACCCGCCGGAAATACTTGATTTCCTTAGAAAAAATAAAAAACAAATTTGTACAAAAATTGTTTATTCAAATTCAAATTCAAATTCTTTATTAATCATTCAATAATATACAATAGTATAAAAGCAAGGTAGCGTACATCACGTCGTCTAATCCCATACTAAGTAAAATTTGTATTATGGCAATCAGAAAACGGATGCACGCCGAACAATTTTATCCTAATATATATTATTATTCTCACATTCACACACACAAACACACTACACTTTATCACGTTAAAGTCTCTTTCGGCGACGTGATGCGCGCTTCGTTCGGGAGCCTCCCCCGAAACCTCCGGTAAACTACACCGGCGGGCCAGAAACACTTTATAAACATGTCTTATAGCTTTTATTAATTCCACGAATGGATCTTTTCCGTATTTCATGTTATTCCGCCGCCACAAATATTCAAAAAGAAGATCTGGAAAATTTTCCCTATTATTAAAATTGTCCTTCTTAAAAAATCTTTTAACGGCCCTCCACTGGGACTCAATTCGTTGAGTATGAGTCCCATCTTCAGCTATGAATGGATTGTCACGATCGGAGTGGTTGACTTTTTTGTGTATGTAACCATATTCTGACAAGCAATCATATGCTTTCCAAAAATCAGTGTGGATGGTGGTGCCAACTTCTACATTCTTTAATATAAGTGGCACCAAAACCTCAGCAGAGCGAATATTGTCTGGACACACTTCCAACCTCAGATCTTCAGATCCATCCTCAATCATACCTAGAACCCAATGGCCCTCAACATGGCGACCTATAACAAAAAAATATATATTATATAAGTAATATAACAACTGGCTTCAATTATGGCTGGCTTCATCGCCGGCTGCTGCCTCAAAACAGTCACAGTTCTAACCTAACCAACTTTTGGACTTTCTGGATTATGTTTGTCTTTGTTTTAGCGGGGGGCTGTGCCCCCCGAGCCCCCCTTTTACTTTGTGACGGTCGCTGGCTGCCCCTCAATATGGCACAACTAGCTTCAATTATCAGTTGACGGAGCCCCGCTACGCGGGGCTCCTATTTCTGGGTGTTGTGGTCTACGTTCATACCTAACTTAACATACTTTTGGTCTTTCTGGATTGTGTTTGTTTTTGTTTTGGCGGGGGGCTGCGGGCTGCGCCCCCCCGTCTCTTGTCGGCCTTGGTATCCGTGGCTAAGTAGTTAAACCTGACAGTTACATTTGAAAAAAGCTTAAAGATTACGTTCCGTTTTGCACAATTTCAATAACGTTTAAGATTTTTTGAAAATTGTTTAAAAATATTTAGACGAAACTCCGGCAAGCAAAATTTATTTGGGTGGATTACGGCTAACTCCCTTAAGACCCCTACACCACCAATACTCTCAAATTCAGGCGACTCGTTATAAAATCCAACCCAATAAAAATGTTGTTCGTCTTATCAAAATGTTACTTCTGACTCTCTTCTGAAACTCACAAAAAATTAGCTTGTTAGTAATCACAAAAAAAATTGTTCTAGGGCTTCCGTACTATATAAATAACCTTCTCGAGGCTCGAGGCTTGAGCCAAAAATATCGATATATCGGAATATCGATATTTTTAAAAAATATATATCGATACATTTGAAAAGTATCGATACGACATATATCGATATATTTTTTCCATTTGCCCATCCCTAGGAAAAACCAACGAGCAAGGAAGTCTTTTTTCTTTGGTCTGAGGGAAAAAGGAAAAACACACAAAGTCGGTCGATCTTTGGCACAGATTAAGTATACATTGGTCCATTGGTCACACAATTTTGACGTTTGAACTTTTTAAAACTCAGTAGGGACCGTGCAGAAACTATAGAGGGCGTCGTAATTCGACAGCAGCGCCACGATGCGAGTAAAAGACGTAACTTGTGAGTGACTTTGACTTCGCATTCTCCTTGACCCTGGATAGTTTATGAGTGTTTTTTTATGTTTTACACTATAAAATGATATAATACTTACACTCCCAAGTTGCCACATGCGGCCGCGAGAACAACGACAGATTTCCAAGAATCCGCGATCGAAATATTAAAGTTAAAGACTAGATGACGCCCGCAACTCCGTTGCGCCAAAAATCATTTATCGCGCGAGAACCGTACATTTTCCCGGGATAAAAAGTATCCTATGTCCTTTCCCGGGGCTCAAAGTAAATCCATACCAAATTTCAGCAAAATTGGTTTAGCGGTTTGGGCGTGAAGTGCTAACAGACAGACACACTTTCGCATTTATAATATTAAGTATATTTTTATAATATTAAATATAATATTAAGGGTTTCTACTTTCTACCCGTAAACAAATAATGGAAGAGTGAATAAAAATGTATAAAGCTTATCTAGTTAACTAAGAAAATATCTGAAAAAGTAATTAATAGCATCCATCAGCATAGAAAGTAAAAACTTGATAAATATTGCAATAAAATAATGAAGCTATGCAAAAATACTTATATTAATTACTGAAAATGCTTGTGGATTAATAAAATAAAACAAGTTCACTAAAATAAATGCTTTTATTTCAACCTTCTGCGATTCGATCGATACCATCTTCACAACTTTTGTCTGTCACTATTTTTAACTAATTTCAGTCTGGATCTCAAAGTGTAAACACCATTTAGGTATGTATTCTTTAAATAACACACAAAGACTGCACTACTAATCTTTTTCTTACTTGAAGAATCATCCTTTTGAGAACCAACACTTTGACAAGATGGTTCAAGTTCAATACTATCCTCAGTGTTGAATTCCTGGCAGGACTTCTCCAAATTATCCTTACTTTTGATGCAACTTTATGCCAATTAAATGAGCGGTGCCTATGTATGTATATCAATTAAGATGGAAGCCAGTTTGGATGTTTACTGAAAGAAAGCAATGGTTATAGGTTATGTTCATATTGTGTTCATAAAAAATGAATTTACGGTTACAATCTACAAAATTTAGTGTTTTTACTAGTCTACACATAACACTCATGGAACTTTTTAAATACTTACGTATATTTTTACCGCCTTTTATCCATTTCTTTCGTTTTTCAATAAGCAAAGCCATGTGAATATTTTGGCAGAAAAATAGTAAAATTTTACATCGTTCGATTTGCATTTATATTTCTTGTATGTATTAGAACAACAATACATTTCAATTCTTGAAAATACTCAGAATTTGTTAAGAAATCTTCTAATTTTCCGTAGCTTCACTAGAGCTTGACAGTAAAATTTTCGTAAAAGTTTCGGCTATTCGCCACTTGTGGCAGTGTCGTCGCTCTGCACGGTCCCTGTACAAAATTCACTAAAATTATAGTAGCCACTACACACTACGCGGACTAAGTGAAGTTCGTACAGACGAGTTTGACGTATATGTACGAGTGTTACTTCGTACCAAATTGACAGTTTTGACGGTCCGACGATCGTTTAAGAATGCTGTAACAGAAAAAGCATGTCGAATGTCTGTCAGTACGAATATCGACGTTAAGGACGCTATTACAAATATCAGTGATTTTCCGGTACCCTATTAAAGAATTAGGATATTTTGGTTTCAAATGAAAGATAATATATTCATCTCCACGACTGTGCCATAAAAATTCTATAGCCGCATACAAAATTTTCACATAAAATACGTTTTAACCATCACAATAATCGCAAAATATGAAAAAAATGGGGTCTGATTAGGTACCTTAATATCTAAATACACTGAACTGAGGAAAATAAATATACCAAAAAATTGTTGCTTGTTTAGTCCTCTATAAAGTCCGCTAAAAATTTTATATAAAAATAAACAACTTTTCCAGTTATAAGAAAAATAAGAAAATTTCTCAAATTTTTTCATACATTTTCGCCATATCAAAAACGCGGCGAGCGTCGTAACCGCCACTGTACAAGGCGCGCTAATATGAATCTTATTTTAATGTCATTAACGTCGATATTCGTACTGACAGACATGCTAATTAAAAAGTTGGAGCATTCTTAAGGACATTAAAATAACATTCATATCAGCGCGCCTTGTACAGTGGCGGTTACGGCGCTCGCCGCGTTCTTGTTAAGGCGAAAATCACGAAAATGTATGAAAAAATTTCAGAAAATTTCTTATTTTTTCTTATAAATGAAAAAGTTATAAATTTTTATATAAAACATTTAGCTATTCATACAGGGGGATTTATTTTCCTTAGTTCAGTGTATTTAGCTATACCTACTGGTTCCTAATCAGATCCCATTTCTTTTATATTTTGCGATTATTGTGATGGTTAAGCCCGGCCGCACATTGTCCGAATTCTGATCAGAAACAGTTGAACTCCGCCGGACCGCCACCTCGCACACTATCCGAAATATCCTTCCGGCGAGTTCGAGCTCACTCAGCTCAGTTCAAAATGTAAGAGACAGTGCGGACGTTCAACTGTTTCTGATCAGAAATGTCCTACAATGTGCGGCCTCGTAAAATTTGCTGAAATTTTGTATAGACTATATTCTATAATATAGTTTATACAACATTTCAGCAAAATCGAGATTCTTTGAGTCCCGCGAAAAGACATAGGATACTTTTTTATCCCGGAAAAATGTATATTTTGTGCAGTTCGGCGTGACACGAAAACCAATTTGGCGCAACAGAGTTGCGGGTGCCATCTAGTCAGAACTAAAGATAACTTACTGATTATTACCATTATTATTATTTTAAAAACAAAACACATATTTTTTAACTTCAATATAATTAAATAACTTATTATAGATAAATATAATTAAAAAATTTATTATTTCACCCTGCAATATATGCATGACATGCGCGCATGATCGTTTCGCTATCGACATGTCATGCAAAACTAAATATTGCCATGAAAATAAATGTCATGCTGCATTACAGATGGTAATGCCTTGACCCTTGGGCAGCATGACTCCCCTTTTTTTTGATGCGCAGGGGAAACCCTCATGGGTCCCTCGGGTTGGGTATGTGCCTCAGTACCCCGGGGGTATGTGAGACTCCTACTCACTAAAAACACCTGCGATTCGCCTTCAGTCGTATAAAGAAGGGATATCCCGGATCTAACAAACACGGGACTCCCTCCACGACCGGCCGGTCTACCTCAAAAGGGACCGGCCACTTCCACCAAAGTAAGGGAACGCTTAGGCAAACTGAAGCGTTCCCCTAGCATGACTCCCCTTCGACAGTACCGCTTAAGTACGCGGCTTGAGCTTATTGAAAACACTACAAAATATTTTTCTAACTATTCCAGACACCCTTTTGGTAGGAGTAGGACACATTCAAAATCTTGATATCCGGTAACCTGACAAAACCTCTACCCTCCGGCCTCCGGACGTAATCGTGAGTGTGTAAAGGCCATTATAAAGTATAGGGAAACATTTTACGAGCTCGTTGTCAACTTCATATCAGTAATCAGTGGTTGTATTGTTTTTTTTAGTAGGTTTTAGAATGAAGTTAGTGAATGATGTTCATGGAAAACAAGTAAAACAATCATTGTAATTTGTTTGTGGCATTTTGTGGTTATAAATTTTATTTCGACTACCTACCTATTTCCAAAGCGTAAATACAGTTTACGCATTACGAGTGACCATTTTCGGGTACAAGATCGGAATAGTTAATATAGTGAATGACGAGTGTTCGGGTTTTAATTACATGTTCGATAAAAGTGCAGTGCAAGTTGTTGAAGATTAGTGTAAAAATGAAGCGTAGTGCTATTGTCGCTTTTTAGCGATGTGTGAATTAAATATATCGGATTGAAAGTGCTTTTAAATTCATGGTGTTTTTAAAAGAAATAGTGCCATTGGGAAATAATTGTTCGAATCATAGGGTCCTTAGACGAGCAGACGGATTCTATCATGGTCGTAAAACGGTAAGTCGTTATCGTGGTTTTTATTTTATTGCCTTTGTCGAGTTTGTCGAGTGTTATTTAGCGCTGTTATTGAAAAATCCGCATCAAAATTGTGATAGCAGTTATAGTCCTGTCTTAAATTGCGTAGGAGAAAATCTAAATGCAACAAATTAAAACTTCAAATTCATCTTACAAATTGTTATAGATTTTTCAACTTTAATCACCTAACATTATTATACCTTGTAAACTTACCTTGTAAACGATATACTATCTAGACACGCGGTAGCGTGTCAAGCCAAGTTCAAGTAAAACAGAACTGGCGAGCAGCACCGTGTGTAATATTACACGAACCATTTGGAGCCACTTTTGACCCCCTCATAATTCAAAAACTATTTAACATAAACGTTTCAAATTTGGCTCATATAATGAGACTTGCGAGGTAATTATATGCTCTAAATTTCATAAACAAATCTGAAACGGTTATTTAAATAATCACGTCCGAAAATCCTAATTTTTATCACTGACTGACTGACTGACCTATAGATTAAAATTCTAACCCACTTCCAGATGACCTAGAAGGCTGAAATTTGGAATCCACCTCGGTAATTGTGTGAAAGCTCAGGGAAAAATCCAAAAATGAAAAAAATCGGCCAAGTGTGAGTCGGACAGAGCGAAAATTGTGTTTTTTGTATGGGAGCCCCCCTTAAATATTTATTTGATTTTAATTTTATTATAAATTATGGAAGTTAACATATAACTAAAGATTTCGAGAATATTTCAAGTGTCTACCGGCTGCCATTATTAATTATGAGCAAAAAAGACCAAAAAAATCACGTTTGTAGTATGGGAGCCCCTCTTAAATATTAATTTCATTTTATTTTCAGTATATGTTGTTATAGCGGCAACATAAATACACAATCTGTAAAAACTTTAGAACTCTAGCTACGGCGGGTCTTGAGTTACAGCCTGGAGACAGTCAGAGAGACGGATAATATCAAGGGGGGGGGGGGGGGGGAGTGGGATGGAGAGGTTAACACCCCCCGTACCAAATCCACACTTAGGAACCCCTCAGTTTTGGAGCTACTCACCTTTGAAATTTTCAGAATCCTGAGGAATGTTTTGTGATGGTCGCCAGCTGCTGCCGCAGCACAGTCACAGTTCTAACTAAAAATACTTTTGGACTTTCTGGATTGTGTTTGTTGTTATTTTGGATGGGTTGCTGCGCCCCCAGAGCCCCCCTTTTATTTAGCGCAGCAAGCTTGCTGCGCTCGCTCGGCTCCCTCTGTGTTGTGATCTACGTTCTAACCTAACCTACCCCACTTTTGGCATTTCTGGATTGTGTTTGTTTTCGTTTTGGCTGCGCCCCCCCGCCCCCTGCTTCGGTAGGTACGGAGGCACTCCCTAGTAAGTAATTAATACATAAACACCAGAAAACAGATGACCTTATTCTCAAGATTACGAAAATTTCAAATGTAAATTTCTACTAAATGGGGGGTGGGGGGGTTTTCCGGGGGTGGAAGTAGCAAGAAGAGGTTTTTCTCAACCAAAACATCCTTCCTCAACCCATGTGAGCACCAAAAATTGGGGTAGGTTTCTACATCTTTGCCGTTACCTTTTGTAAAATAAGTACTTATTTTAATCAGTCAGTTCAGTATGCAGTATGCACAAAATTAAACTAGAGTCTAGATGTGTCTGGTGACCAGTAGGTGTATATTATAGGAAAAATGACGTCTAATGAGAATGACATGGTCAGTAGTTCACTACTCAGTAATCAGTATCTTGGTTCAAATATTATATTTACTGTTAAATATTTACCGTTATTATTATAACAATATTTTTTCGTTATGTTACTAGATATCGTTAAAAAAATTACCATTATCTGGCTACCATTATGAAAATAACGGTATGTAACGAAATTTTTTCTGATATTCGATAACGTTATGAAGCCCTGCTTGTAGCCCGTATGAAAAAAGTTGAAAAAATCTGACATGCAACACCAACATGCTTGTAGCCTACAAGCATGTTGGTGTTGCATGTCAGAACCAAAATTATTTTTAATCCACACATGCAACTGATGAAGCCGGTGCTGCAGCCGCAGGTTGAGAATAGTCCGTACATACGGCTTATACACGCTAAAGTAAAGCTCTGCTCTGACCTTAGCGAAATATTTCCTATTAATTTGCTCGACTAAAGGTACTAGTTGGCAGCGGGTAACATGAAGCAACTGCAGACGACATGTTGACAGTGACACTACTGCACAGTGTATTTTTGGTCCAAAAAATTGGCCATGCCATTTTTATTACTTAATTTTATAGGATTTGTGATTATAAATGCAGGACGAGAACACCCGACTGCCCAATTCATATAGAAGAATGCAAATTAGTACTTGAAAAAAAAATTCTATGGTTTCCAGAAAAAAACATAGAAACAGTTATAGCTCAAAAGTTTGATATTCTTTTAAGATTTTATTAATTGGTCTAAATAGTGTCTTAAAAGCCCTACAATAGCGAAAAACATCCAGGCTTTATTTGTTGAAGATAACGTATTTCTATTTATGACTGATTTTGTAAATTTATGTTTTAATTTTTTTAACGTCATGTCTTTTCATATTTGGATTTGAAACTAAGACTGAAATATTCTTTTTATTGATACTTATAACCCAAAAAAAAATGGGATCCAAATGAGGCGGGGCATCAGAGTTATTCAATTTTATATTATTTTGGATAGGGTTGTCACCGCATAGTTCACATAGTTTAATAATATTTGAAGTAGGTTTTTATATGCTCAAAAAAAAATTCGAAATTTAAAATTCGTTCGAAATAAAATCTACTGATTGTCAAACCAAACGTTTACTAAGAAACATTTAAAAAAATCTCACGTGAGATTTCGGGAGGGGAGGGGAGGTAGAACAAAATCTCACGAAATCTCACCAGGGGGGGAGGGGGCGTCAAAAAATTCAAAAAAACACCTCACGTAATTTGTGGACGCCCCCTTACTTCAAATGATGTTCTTATCTTATAAATCAGTTATCACGCAATCCAAAACACCTAGTTGCCCATTGAAAGATCGTTTTTAGTTTTTATAATGGAGTATTGTAATAATGTAATAATTATAAAACGATAATAGATTCACTGCATTCTAACTACGATTCAGCTGCAAAATGTTGCAAAATAACATAAATAAAAATAAATTTAAAAAACACTCCTGACGAAAATGTTATAGCAATATCTTCCATTTAGCCATCTAATAATGAAAATATATTTCATTTGATATCACTGAAATTCTGAGCTACATCCTGTATCTGACATTCGCTCTGGGTTTTTTTCATATACTTGTAAATTGTAATCCCACAAAAAACATTTTCATGTAAAAATGTTGCCAAGATGAGAACATAATATTGTTATAGTTCGTGGTGTCAAAAAGTAGTGAAATCTCATGTAGAGCCAAGTTTCTAACCTTACATACTTAGCCCTAAATCTAAAAACCTTAATTTTACACCAAAGCGCGGCAAAATATTTGATAATAATATAATGTGTCAGCCGAACGAGAAGAATCTAAAAACTCTACACATTAGTCAAAATCGATAGCCTGGCCATTTTTTTTTATCAAATATTTTGCCGCGCTTTGGTGTAAAATTAAGGTTTTTAGATTTAGGGCTAAGTATGTAAGGTTAGAAACTTGGCTCTACATGAGATTTCACTACTTTTTGACACCACGAACTATAACAATATTATGTTCTCATCTTGGCAACATTTTTACATGAAAATGTTTTTTGTGGGATTTCATTTCTTTTTGTAAGTTGGTTTAATTACGTTGTTTTTTTTAGTTAATTTTTTCTTTCTTTTTTTTGGTGTATTTCTTTTAGGTTTCAGTACCCAGAGGGTAAAAATGGAACCCTATTCCTAGACTTCAGTGTCTGTCAGCTGCCCGTCTGTCTGTCTGTCTATCTGTCTCTTGGAAGTATCTCAAGAACGGTAGTAGCTGGAGAGTTGAAATTTTCATCGATCATGTATTTCAACAAAATAAATTTAATATTTTGCGGGGCTCTCATACAACAAACGTGGTTTTATTTTTTCCTATTGATATTTGATAATAATTAATAAATAATAGATGTCGCTGCTGGTCGTCTACATCGCATAATACTTGTAAATGTACTCTAGTCAATAAGAGATTTCACTGTTAGGTATCTACATCGCACTATTGTTTGACGTGATTATGTTTTAGCCGTTTAACTTTTAGGCACAGGTTTTTTCTTTGAACTAACCGATGTTGTTTACATCCTACAATTAAATATTTGCAAAGAAATGCTGAGACTACGACTATACTTTGAACTTACATATTTTTAAAATGATTTAAGGTTTAGAGTCTGCAAAGTAAAGTTATTAATAATATACTTAAGGAACATACAATTATAATATACAAGCTGTTGCCCGCGAGCCCGCGACTCCGTCCGCGTGGACTTCAGCTTTAAATAGCGCGCGGTAGTACCCGTCATAAAGCAACTTTTATTATAATATAATAATATTATATGGTAAGTAGTTCTCGTTGCTACATTACTGCAAATTGCATTTGCACGACAGACTAGAGGTGCTTCCGGGGGACGCTTACTTCAAACTTCAATGTTTACAGACAGACAGAAAACATTTCTTACATATTTTAAACTAGCTGTCCCGGCAAACGTTGTTTTCCCATTTAAAGTATTTCTACTTCATCAGTTGATATAAAATATTACCCCCTCTTTTGTCCCCTAAGAGGTGTGGGGGAAATTTTTTTATCAACAGAATATGTTAAGTTATAAAACACAGTTAATAATATTATGAAGTAAGTCCAAGAAAAAAGTTTGATACAAAATCTGACCCCCTCTTTGGTCCCCTTAGAAGGGTGGGAGGGTGGGATTTTTATACACCAGATGTTGAGTTGGAAGAAGACAAATATATCTGCGAAAACTGTATGCAAATCGGATCAGTAGTTTTCGTGTTAAAGAAAAAAGTTTGATACAAAATCTGACTCCCTTTTTCGTCCACTTTGAGGGGTGGGGAGAATTTTTTTATCACCAGATGTTAAGTTGGAAGAAGACAAATACAGCTGTGAAAACCGCATTCAAATCGAATCAGTAATTTTCGTGTGATAGTGGAACAAACATACAGACAGACAGACAGACAAAAAAACTAACCACATTTTTGGCTTCTATAGCGATATTGTAGTGACACCCCCCGCTTATTATTTTTTTAATATTATCTTTATTGTACAGAATTTTCATTACTACAGTTTTATTATAATTATGTATAGAAGATTTTTGCATAGAGGGTTATTAACAGCTGGGGAGTGGGGTCGAAGTCGAACATCAACTCTTCTTAGTACAATATATTTCAAATATTATGTGAAACATCAAATTAATCGAAAACAGTATATTATTGATCCTTACCACCTCTTATAGAAACACGTTTGGGTAAGCGATAGTGCGATGTAGAAGACGCGCGGCGGCGGCGCGGCGCCATCTATTATGAATTTTTGG
This sequence comes from Plebejus argus, assembly GCA_905404155.3. Classification (NCBI taxonomy): domain Eukaryota; kingdom Metazoa; phylum Arthropoda; class Insecta; order Lepidoptera; family Lycaenidae; genus Plebejus; species Plebejus argus. The sequence continues at coordinate 6,897,885 of FR989930.1, forward strand.
AACTAACTTTATTTGAACACATAATTACGCATTTTCACCCCCTTACAATTCGCATTTATAATAATATTAGTATAGATATAATATTATTTAAAAGGAGGTACAGGATGATTATTTGGATGATGGAAAAATTACCACATAAATTATTACGTTTTTATGAAGTTAAGGGGCAATTAACGAGGATGTGCACTCGCAATATTAGAAAAGTTGCAAGTGCTTTGCCTGCCTTTAAGAGGGGATCTGTTATATAAAATTAGGAGACAAATGAGCAAACAGGTCACCTGATGGAAAGTAAGTTCTACTATGTGAAATACTTCTATTATGTGAAACATCAAATTAATCGAAAACAGTATGTTCATCCTTACCACCTCTTATAGAAACACGTTTGGGTAAGCGATAGTGCGATGTAGAAGACGCGCGGCGGCGGCGCGGCGCCATCTATTATGAATTTTTGGAACTAACTTTATTTGAACTTTACGCATTCGCATTTATAATATTAGTAGGTATAGATGTAATATTATTTAAAAGGAGGTACGGAATGATTCTTTGAAAGATGGAAAAATTACCACATAAATTATTACGTTTTTATGAAATTAAGGAGCAATTAACGAGGATGTGCACTCGCAATATTAGAAAAGTTGCAAGTGCTTTGCCAGCCTTTAAGAGGGGATCTGTTATATAAAATTAGGAGACAAATGAGCAAACAGGTCACCTGATGGAAAGTAAGTTCTACCGTCGTCTATAGACACTAACATGAGAAGTGTTGCAAGTGCGTTTTCGGTCTTTTTATGAAGGAATAGGCTAAGGGAATCAGCAGAAGAGAACAGGGATAGGGAATAAGGTTTAGGGTGCAGTTGGGCCTCCGCTTAACTCACTCACTAAGCGAAACACAGGGCAAGCGCTGTTTCACGCCGGTTTTCTGTGAGTCTATGGTCTCTCATGTCTAATACGTATTTTTTTGGCACGAGAATTATTTTATACTCTATTTTTAATTTTGTATCTAGCACAAGAAACGGGGGTATCTCATACTAACATCCCCTCTCTATATCAAGGGGATGGGATAGATTAGGTTGGGTTTGATAATTTTTTTGTTGTTTCTGTACTAATAGTATGTCACATACCAAATTTCAGCTTTCTATGACTTCAGGAAGTACCCTAACAATTTTGATGATCGGTGAGTCAGTCCATTATTGTGGGGTTTTTGGACCCCTATAAAATCTAAAGTATAATAGTAACAATATTCAAACTTTGCGCATTTAATTATTATACTCATGTCATAATATCTTGAAAATTTCAACTATCTGGCATTATCCAAACCAAAGTTACGAGGGTGCAAAAATACGGCGAAACGTTTCGAGAAAAGGTAGGTAGTGCCCGTGCGCGCTTCGCTTGGCTCATCTTGGCGGGGGCACTCCCGTGCACCCAGATAGCATTGTCTTTTTAATCAATGCCGCCTACGAAATAACAGTCCTAATAAAATAAAGGTCATTGACGCTGACGGAACCCTCTTACCCTCATTATACATTCATAAAGCCTTTTTACGGGAACGTCCACGGGAACCGGTCTGCGAATTATTTACGAAACGGAAGACCACTTCCCGCAGCCCGCACGAAAGCGTCCAAAACATCTGTTTTGAAAGTACTATGCTAAGTTTTAGTGTGGTTTTAGGGTGAATTGAGAAGCGTAGTTAAAGTTAAGGTTAAGGTTATCGTCAAATATGGCGACTTTTGCTAGGGATTTGACAGTTCATTTCACATTTTGTTATGGTTATGGTTAAAGTTATAGTTAAAGCAGTTAAAAAAGTAAGCCGGTGCAACTCACTCTTAGAGGTTACGGACTTATGGCAAACATAATCTACCATACATTCTTATTTGAGATTTTAAACCAGGTTGATACCGATTTATCCGATGTTGTTATTTAGTAGATGTTTGCCCGCAAGTCGCAACACAAGTACTGTACAATGTTCATTTTATAGTCGACACTTTTATTATGGAAGGATATTATTAAAACACGTAAAAGCTCGTTTCCAACTGTATTTTAATTGGTAGGAAACGCATAAAATATTTTCTAAAGAAAAATTAAGACTTTGGCGATCGTAGACCATAAATGAAAGAATTCTAAACGGCCAATTAACGAAGCAATAGCAGTAATGCCCTTATAAAGGAAATGTCAGCTGTTATTCGCGATATCACGTCCTCTATTGGCCTGTTTCCAAGCACCTTGTCTAACGTCCGTCGAGCACCTGCCCTCCCCTTTCTAACACCTGCGCGGCAGATGTGTGCCCTGGCCTAACCTGTCTGATAAGGACCACGTGAAAGTTAAGCGGGGAAGTGGGAATAACGTCGTGACTCGTGATCCTTATTCTATTTTTAAAATCATTTTCGTTTTATACTAATTGCTTTTGAATGAGTTATTAAAATGATGCCGCGGCCGCATATGCGTGGTGCTTCGCGCTAAAACCGATACTATTGGACGATCTGCGTGTATCGTCCAATTGTATCGTCTCTTAGCACGAAGCTTCGGACGATAGACGCAGATGCGGCCGGGACATGAGGAATAGTCTAGACGAAATTAGATGCCTAGATCTGTTCACAAATATTTCATATTGTGTAGCATTTTGTCTTGCTCCGTTTCAATTCATTGTGATTTGTGATGTGAAAACAACAACAGATTGAAACTCAAACGAATGTGGAAGCATTACAATTTACAATCTCGGTTTTGTTTACATTTAAATCGAAATGTGTTGAATAGTAAAAAATCCATTTGGGTCACAACTCACAGTGACGTCAGGATTTTTGAGACCCGCCTTCGGACACAGGAAAAAAACTGGAAACGCTTTACATGTACGCAACAAACGCGTGGTCTATCTTGGTCTAACCGCCTCAAGTCCATTTTCCTAAAATCATAGGAGGATGTTATTGGTGAAATAAACGTATGAAACGGGCCCGCCGTGGTCGGCCCTCCAATGCACTGCACGCATGCGACCGCCATGGAGGTCAACGACCTCGCTAGTTGCTCTCATTGAGTATACGGAGAAGTGCAAATTTCGGCCTGCAGACAGTGTAGCCCGACGGTTTTTGCATCCTTAATTATGGAAGTTTTAATTGCTTGGAATAGCCTCTTTATAATCTCCACAATGCTTTTGTTCTATTTTATTAGGTTAAAGTTTTCAGTAGCGTAGTGATAGTAACTTAGTTTATTACTAGAGTCTAGATGTAGTCCGTCAAATTCGTTTTGCCGAAAGTTTAGCGAACGGTAACCGTACATTTTTACGGAACAAACACTATCCTAGATGTCCTTGCTCGGTGCTGAATGTATCTTCATAATGATTATTTAATTTCATTATAATCGGTTCAGCTGTAGCGTTAAAGGGTGTCAGACAGACAAACACACTTTAGATTTTAGAACTTATTATAATATTAAGTATGGATATATTATTAAAATCGGGGTCATGTATTAGGGACAGGGTCCGATGGAATTGCGTGTGAATTGTGATTTAAGTAGAGGATGTTATATGTATAGTTAAAATATGTAATAAGTAGGTGTAAATTACCTTCAATCATGTAAAGGCCCGGCTCTACCTTGGACCATGTTGAATATAACCATGATTGCAAAGCTGTCTATTATACTCTATAGCAGGGGTCACCAATTAGTTTCACTCGGGGTCCGTTTTAAGAAATGAAATGACTTTCGCGGTCCACACATTTTGTAAAAAAAAAATTATATGTACTTTTAACACATAATTATTAATTTAACAATACGAAAAGTGTCAATTTTTGTTGCTTGTTTGGAGTGAAATTGGTGCAAGCTACTGACATTAATTCCTGAAGGTGTTCATATCACTCATCAGTAAGTCGAGACCGAAATTTATTTTTAAAGAAGTTTATATATATTATGTACTTTTAATTTGTCGATATTTTTGAATGCCTTTTTTGTTTGATTTTGGATAAAAAAAATAAAACCTGAAAATGAAAATTTTTTATTTGTAGGTAAAATATTGACACGGTGGATCAGGAACGAAGCTTGAAATATACCTTATTTAATAGGCTTTCAGGTGGAATAAAAAAAATTATTTATTACGTGAACATTTTGGAGAAGTATGGATTCTTCGCTTCCGGGCCGCAAAAAAACGCAAAACTTTGGTAGCTCGTAGCATCAAAACTATTGCGAATTGACACGTGGGTGTTCTACTCTCGCATTCATAATATTAATGCCTATTCAAAATTGAAGACAATAGAAAATTTCCGTTTTTTCGGGTCGTCCTTACACTGTGGAGAGTTATAACTTATAGAATATAGATGAACTAGCTGACCCCCGCAACTCCGTTGGTTGGTTGGTTGGTTTATCGCGCAGGAACCGTACATTATTCCGGAATAAAAAGTATGCTATTGTCCTTAGTCCGTACCCGGGACTCTTAAGGTGACGCCTTGATAATTTGGCTGTAGCGATGTCCATTTTTCTCAGCAATGACTAAAGCTAAGAAATTAAAGTTCACTGTCAGTATTCATCATGTCTTTGTCTTTGAATTACCCATAGCATAACACGATTGGTCAACTTTTATAACACAGAATAATCAATCAAAAAGACCTCTGTAAAAAAAGGGATTCCTATTTTGCCAACAAAGTAGAGTGATATAAGCTTCCAAAATTTGTACATAAATTGGTTCTAGTATACACTTTAATTTGTCCATAGCTTATATGAAATGTATTTATCGTTTTTAAATTACGCGACAAAAACCATTTTGTCGCTACGCCCTTTCAATTTTTTGCTGTTCCATTGCTTGTTTTCTATGAGAGGCCGGGCCAGCCTCGCATAGAAAACAAGCAATCTCAAACACATCCAACACGGTTTTTTATTTTAACATGGCGTCACCTTAAAGTATTTCCATAGCAAATTTCAGCAAAATCGGTTTAGTGGTTTAGGCGTTAAGAGGACAGATAGACGGACACACTTTCGCATTTATAATATTAGTATGGATAATATGGATATTGGATATATCTACCACTACTTAGTATTTAGTAATGACTACACAATTTACCTGCATCCTGAAACAGCACAATATCTTTCAGTATACATTTCCAATTTAAAGCCTGCATGAAATGGAAAATTTGATCGAAACGGATGTATCGAATTTCATACATTTACCTACCTATATGGATGACGCCTGACTGAGCACACGGTACGGAAAAATATATAGCTCCTGCATATTCTACGAGGTGTGGTAGAGTGTTTTGAATTTCAAACTGTCTGAATTATGGAATAAGATACGTGCCTCAAGAAAGAGCACATGTGTTTTTCGAAACTTCTTAGTTTTAAATGTTTGTTTTTGTTCGAAATTGTTCTATAACATGCCTTGGCAGAGTTCTCCGTACCATATTTCAGTAAAAAAAAATTGCGGTTTGAGCGTGAAGATTTAACAGACCGACAGACTTTCGAATTTATAATATTATATTTTCCTATGAATAAAAGGAAGGACCAGCAAAATCTCCATACGTGCGTTTTCGACTTGAACATTAAACCAGTTTGTCTGACGTTCTACTTTATTCTCTAACGTTGATCACTTATCTAATTTGTTTCCTTAAAAATTAATGTTTAGTAAGTATTGTATTTATGTACAGGGATTGTAAGTACTTAATTTTATTCTGAAATTCCTACTTTTAACACGAAAACGCTCTTCTACCAGTGTTACCGCTTTACGAAATAATATTATAGTTCATGCAAACTCTAGTATCTCTTTCTCTCCTATTGGATCTTGAGACTTTGTGTGCTGCTGGAAATTCACTGAAATGTAACTTGAAAGCACATAATTAAATTTCCGGGTGAGTAAATTACCTTGGCCTTTCAAGGTTAGCTGTTGCCAGATGCTTGAACTTAACTAGATGTTGCCACTGGCCATTGGCCTGCGACTGGAAAATTTTACCACGATAGAAAGTTCCCTTCCATGTGGTATACCGTAATCCGTATAACCCTTTTGTAACCAATCCAAACATCAAAATAGATCCAGTGTTTTCGCACGCAAAAAGTACTAATATTTTCTTATTTTGTAGTATGTTTTCGTAATTTAGTCGTTATTCATAATTAATTTTGCAGGTTTTTATGCATACTTTACGAAAACGTAAGGAACACGACCAATAAATCTCGTCAAACACAATAATTGCTTATTATAGAAAGTAAACCCATGCGAATTGCACGATCGTGACTGTGGACGGAGAAAGTATTAGGGACGAGATTGCGCAACCTAAACCAATTTAGAACATACATAATATAATGCCTATATTGTTACTGATATTGGAAGAAAATAATGCCTTTAGTCGAAAGGTAGCATTGTGCCTCTCCAAGACGTAACGTAACCAGTGGCGAAAAATAGATTCTTCTTCAAAGGCTTCCCTCTCCATTTGATGTAGTCTAGCTAGGGCTTACCCTAGCGGGGCCTATCTAGACTACTCAAAGCAGCAACAGCCTAGAGCCTAGGCTGTTTATTAATATAAATTATAATCCAGAGTCTAGACTCTAGCTAGAGTCTAGGATAAGCCTATCTTCATATAATATACTAGCTGTCCCGGCAAACGTTGTTTTGCCATTTAAAGTATATTTTCTACATCATCAGTTGATGTTTTACCCCCTCTTTTGTCCCCTAAGAGGGTGTGGGGGGGGAAGGTCATACACCAAATGTTAAGTTGAAAAACACAGTTAATACCTAATATGAAGTAAGTCCACTAAAGAAAAAAGTTGTATACAAAATCTGACCCCTCTTTGGTCCCCAGAGAGGGTTGAGAGGGGAGGGGGGGAGGATTTTTATACACCAGATGTTGAGTTGGAAGAAGACAAATATAATATATCTGTGAAAACCGTATGCAAATCTGTGAAAACCGTATGCAAATCGGATCAGTAGTTTTCGTGTTAAAGAAAAAAGTTTGATACAAAATCTGACCCCCTCTTTTGTCCCCTTAGAGGGGTGGGGGGAAAAAATTTTATACACCATAATGTTAAGTTGGAAGAAGATAAATATATCTGCGAAAACCACATTCAAATCGGATAAGTATTTTTCGTGTGATGCTGGAACAAACATACAGACAGACAGAAAGAGTGACAGACAGACAGACAAAAAACTAACCACATTTTTGGCTTCTATAGCGATGTAGTGACAAAGGTGTAATTTTGGGTGTCATTTCATATCTTCTAAGTACAGAATTTTCATTTCTACAACAGAATATTGTCTTCCCCGCACGCGCTTTGGTGACGCCCACTATCGTAATATTTTAATTTCGCCATAATTTCAAAATCAAACGTCCAATTTTAATCATTCAAAGACCAAATATTATCTACATAAACTGTACTTAGTGATAAAATAATTTATTTTGATAAGGATTAATAGCGTGAGTAAAATATATCCCTTTTAATGTAGTCCAAAAAAAATTCAGGATTTTTAAATAAATAAATGGTTATTGTGCCTCACTCGACATAGATAGGTATAGTGTGTCGCGGACTTTTTTGTAGATATTTATAAGATCTACAATTACTTAGAACATTTTATGGTTCTATCTTTTATAGTTTAGGCAGCGTACGCAAAATAAGTAACTTTTCTAGCTGATTTTTTACACCTTGCGTCCGAAAAACTCAAATATCTTACGGAACCCTACTTTTTTCCAAAATAAAATGTAGCCTATGTTCAGCAGAAATAATGTAAGATTCCAATAGCAAAAGAATTTTTCAAATCGGTCCAGTAGTTTCGGAGCCTATTCGACTCAAACAAACAAACAAACAAACAAACAAACAAAAAATCAAATCTTTCCTCTTTATAATAGTAGTGTAGATACTGTATTATATATAATATATATCTTCATTCTTCATGTTTAACTACTTTAACTAGTGACTAAAGTCTATGTAACAACGCGACGTACGAAAATCTCTAGTCTAGAGATTTTCGTGTTGATCTCCAAAATGTAGGAGACTTATGATGATTGTGTCGAGTTTAGTCATGGGGTTTTTTTAATTCTATGCCTAATAATTTTACTTGACTATACTTACATTTTTATACTGCTTAAAATAGTTTTCCAAATCTTTATATTATACTGGCTTCCCTCTGAAGAACAGCTTGTCTTCTCCAATCACCATCGGTGATCGGAAGCTTAAAGGATGAAACATTTTACACATGAATTATCTCTGAAAATAAAGCTATCTAAACCATTCCATAATCCGTTAGGACATTTTGACGTGCATCGTTTGACCTATGAGTTATGACTCAATTAATGTGCCAGTTAACTGGGTACATTGACTGGGCCGCTTGCAACAGGAAAGCCCGAATAGATAAACTCGCTTTCGTAATCAACTACTAGAATAGAACTAGGAATGTAATACTCAAATATGGAATATATTATATGGTATATATATATATATATATATATATATATATATATATATATATATATATATATATATATATATATATATATATATATATATATATATATATATATATATATATATATATATTATATATATATATAATAAAAAAGTAATTTAATTATTGTTACTGAATACATGGATTATGGATATTGTCAGAAGAGAAGAGAAGCCCAGATCCCGTTAAGGCCGTTATGCATCCCCGGCAGCGCTGGGGAGGGCAACCGGGGTACAAGTAAAGCCTTGGCCGATATCATAAATTATAATGGTAGAGATTCAGATGACATTCAGAATGTAAAAAAAAGTGAAGCCAATTACAATTAAACTCAGCTGTACCTCCTACTCGTACCTTTCTTCTGAATAATTTCGTTGCGGCTCCCAAAAACAGATTTAGGCTCGGGCACCCTCGATATTATTATGATCTCAGGGACTCCGGACTCCTGCGATCATATCGATAAGTTTTCGTGATTGGACACAGCCCACAGGAGTTGTAGTGGTGGGAATGTGTGGTAAGTCAACTGTCTTTAAAGAACTGGGAATGAAGTTACCACGCCACTAATGGATACCTAGTACTCTTTATTCTTGTTAATGTGTAAAATGTGTTCATTCACTGATTGATGAATCATTTTGTAGACGGCTGTCGACTGCGAGTAATGTTTCGAGAAATATCACAAAAATAGCAATAACCTAGTTTCATGCGCTTGAATGACAAAAGCCTGGGGTTTCTTCAGTCGCTGCTCGCGTATAATTAACTCTACATTACAATTTACAAAAGTATATTAAATATCCAAATGATTATTCATGACGAGCGTCTTTATCGTTATAAGTTGGAACTGATACAATACCGTTGTTTAGTAAAACAATAACAGAAACTAACCTCTACTTGTTAAACTAATATGTATTCTGTGCCTCTACGCGTGATGACTTGATGAGTCATACAAATTCTCATCAGGTAGGTACGATACCTTTACAGTAGAGATTCTAAATAAACCTTATGTCGTTGGCATAAAAGTATCGTAGCGGTAAGATAAAGCTGAACGCCTAATTAGAGGTGCGACTTCGCGTAAACTTCCGCTGTTACGATGGAACTGGACTCGTCAACCGGATACCCAGATGTTGGCGCCACGTGCTCGGCCTGACAACTCGCTAGGCGTCATTTCGTGGTTTAATTCACCGTTCCTAGCCGTTTCGTGGAATATATTTATTACTTAGTAATTGCTTGACTAGTTGTTTAAAGTTTTGACTAGATGTTGCCCGCAACTTCGTTGCACCGAAATTCGTTTGTCGCGAGCAATTTGTTCCGAGACTAAAACTATCCTTTGTCCTTTCTCAGGACTCCCTCCTCACGGTTACACTGCTGAACTATGCAGTGTAAGCGTAGGGAGGTTATAGAGTATAGACGAACAGATGAACAGACAAGCATATTTTGTAATATTAGCGGGTAGCATTCGTAAACGCGCTATTCATGAAATCGACGGCACGAATCAGTGTGACTAAAATTCCCCAACTGCAACCGTATTCTACGAAGGACGCGTTTTTTGCTTCGTCAATCATTTTGGCGGTAAAATCACTTTAGATAGCCATTTGGACGTTGTTTAAACGTTAACGGCTGCACTGAGTAATAAGGCTCACTTCCACAATAGATGAGTAATCTAAGTACTAATCTCGATATGAAATCATAGCTAGTGGCTAGACAAAGGCGAGACTCAGGAAGGAATTCGATTCAATTAAGACGTGGAAACGCTGTAAATTATACCAGTCACGGAATACACGATACATTTAGTGCAGGCCTTATGTAACAGACAAATTGTGTTGTATCTTTATCATTGGTTTAATGTTTTACTTTCAAGTTCCAAGATTTTTGCAAAATAAGAGTTGAGCCCTCATTTTCAGGGCTATTAATTGTGCATGAATCCCATCTTATGTGTGCACAACACAACATACCCTATCCTACATTCTTTTATTGTTCAAGAAAGATTAAGGAATGCAAAAGTGTAGCTGTCTGTCTTTTCTTCTTCTCGCTATAATAAACTATGGGCAAATTAAAGTGTATGCTTGAACTAATCTAATGTACAAATGGAAGCTTTTAAATCACTCTCCTCTGTTGGCAAAATTAGAATCCCTTTTTTTACAGAGGTCTTATTAATTGATTATTCTGTGTTATGAAAGTTGACCAATCGTGTTATGCTATGGGTGATTCAAAGACAAAGACAATAATATGATGAATACTGACAATGAACTTTAATTTCTTAGCTTTAGTCATTGCTGAGAAAAATCGATATCGCTACAGCCAAAACTATCAAGGCGTCGCGTCGCCTTAACTGCGCAATACGAATTCGGTAAATTTTTCCAAAGAAAAACAAACCAATTCCTTCATTACAGGTAGTAGTCACGGAAATAAGATAACCACAACAATGCGCTAGAACAAAAGAATCCGTATAATATAAATTATAAAGCGTAGCTGTTGTACGTGACGCGCGACCTACAAAATATTACAATGCGCCGGCGCCGACCGGTTCCAGTGGCCGTCATTATATTTACATCATAATCTTGACCCTGCCGCCTGCACCGGACCAGTTCTCTCTCTCTTGACCCCAGATAATATCGAGTGTTATCGGAACGGAAGTCTCCGTAAAATAAAAACGTAGAGGTATCAGGCAATAGACTCACTCTTCCTAAAGATATTTAAAATATATATATTACATAAATCAGATAGGCTCTATTTTGAAGGAGGAATCAGAAGACTATGTTACCTCGATTTACTGTTATCTGTCTCTAGATATATATAGTAAATCGAGGTAACGTAGTCCTCTGATTTTGTCGGTTTGGTCGGTTTCTAGACTGCTTGCTCTCCTGCCTTTTTACTAGTTGCATCGACTTAACATTGGCACAGAATACATTGGGTTGATTTGACCAGATTATATATATATATATATATATATATATATATATATATATGTTTTTATGTTTTTATTTCTATATATATATATATATATATATATATATATATATATATATATATATATATATATATAGAAATAAAAACATGTAAAAGATTTTCTCCCATTCGAATGAAATTTTCAGTTTTATAAAACGAAATAAATTTGAAATCCGGAAAGTTCTTGTGTTTTATTAAAAACCATAAAATAAGCTATCATTCTTTCATTCTATAAGTCTTAAAAATCCTGATTGATTTCATAAAATACAAATATCCCTAGACTTAGTTGATGTGTGTTTTTGAAAATCGACCACTTTGGAAGCTCATAGCACGGCAATGATTGTAGATAGATACAAAGTGTAAAAGATAATATAGTTGACTTGGTTGTAGTAAATTTTATAAGCTTTTATTATGTACAAAACAATTTTTCTCTACCGCGACGTACCGTTTTGAAATTATTAGCAAAAAACTCAAAAATGGGAATTGGGAAGTTTAACCCTCTCTTCCCACTCCGGCTCACCCACAGGCATCCTAAACACATTTCTGAAAAAATTGCGTAGGTTGCAGGCTGCAGCTCACACACTCTACACCTTCTTTTGGAGTGGTTCACTTTTGGAGTTCTCCACCTTTCTTTGGGTGGATACTAGATAATATTAAGATACTAATAGTGCTGTTATATTATTGTTCCAGTGCTGCGGACAGTGCGGACTCACCGATACTGGAGGAGGCGGGCGAGAGTGGCTCTGAACAGAAGCCCAAGCCCCTACTCAAATATGGAGAACTTGTTATACTTGGGTGAGTAGACCATAAAAAAACTATATTATATTGTATTAACTGGACTCAACGGATCTAGACTAGGGACTAGGGACCGTGCAGAAGCTATAAAGGCTTATCTATATATATATATTTTATCTTGTGAAGTTAACCTTTATTAATATCAGTATCTATATTCTACTATAAAACCCACATATCACATGTGATGGAATCTCAATAGGTCGCGTGTACTGCTGCAGGTGAAATGTCAGCGGTCGGGTACAAGGTTGGCACGCATGCGCATTGCCGAATGCCGACTATTAACATTCATCACCGGTACATCGCTCGGTGAGTCTGTCGGTACATCTGTGCTGCATCCAGATTTCAGATACAGGGAAGGACGGACGGTGAACGGTTAAGGACGCGATTGTATCGCTAGGTCTGTAGGGCTGGCACCTGTTTAAAAATTTGTCCGAAAGAAAGTCAGGACTCAGGAGTCCAAGATTGTTAAAACCTTTTTTGACGTGGGAGAGCCATGCTTCGGCACGAATGGGCCGGCTCGACCGGAGAAATACCACGTCCTCACAGAAAACCGGCGTGAAACGGCGCTTGCGCTGTGTTTCGCCGATTGAGTGAGTTTACCGGAGGCTACCTCTATTCCCTTCCCATCCCTACCCTCCCCTATTACCCTAGTCCTTATTCCCTCTTAAAAGGCCGGCAACGCACCTGTAGCTCTACTGATGCTGCGGGTGTCCATGGGCGACGGAAGTTGCTTTCCATCAGGTGACCCGTTTGCTCGTTTGTACCCTTATTTCATAAAAAAAAAATTAAAATTTTAATTAAGAAAAATAAATTATGTGCTTTAGGCGACCTAACGCGCTAAACGTGGCATTTCAATACGTAAACTACGTCACATGTTTCCGTTAAAATTTTAGGGTGAATTGCACCAGAAGCGTAATTAAAGTTAAGGTTAACGTTATCGTCAATTATGGCGACTTTTGCTAGGGATTTGACAGTTCATTTCACATTTTGTTATGGTTAAAGTTAAAGTTATAGTTAAAGTAAGACGGTGCAATCCACTCTTAGTTTTATAAGTTTGTCAGGGTTGGCTGAGTTTTTAAGGGCCCGGGTTACCCTCGAAATTTTCATACATTCTTAATACCAAAATCATTTTCTCATACGAAAATATTTAACATGTTTGAGTTATTTTTCAGCTTAAGATAATAATTACCTAGGGTCCTGAACAAATTTTTTTTACAAAATATTTAAATACTAAAAAAAAAATTTTTGTGTTTAAATATTTGTAAGTTTAAAACTTCTTATTTAGTTTAGAGTATTGTAGGCTGGTATGCTTGCAACAGAAAAGTAAAGTATTTGAATTTTGAAGGACGACAATGTCAAGTTTATAAGAACTGAAAAAGTGTTAAAGAAAAGATTTGTGAAAGTTTGGAGGATTTACAATAAACGTAATTGTCGTTTCTTTATATTTACAGGTACTTATGTTATTCTATTATTACTTTATTTAGTTCTTGTACATATAGTTTTCAATGTTTTACTGTTTACTTATATATTAAATCTTTATATTTACAGAGAAACAAAATTGTTTATGTTTTCCTCCTATTTGTCGGAATAATCTTATAAAACGACAATTAGCTCATAACAATATGGAGAAACTACAATTTAAATTTACTTTGCTACCATCAAGCGATGGAAAATCCAATGTACTTTCTATAACATTGATAACAACTCAAAATAATAAAGAGTATAATATACCTGAAGAATTGCAAGACATTAGACATCACACAGAAATAATGCAAACCACTACATATAGTAAAGTGCGAAATAGTCTAAAGAAAAGATACCAGACCAGAAAGATCTGGATAAATATGACAGAGGAGTTGAGGAAAATTTATGTGGATGAAAATGATAATTTGCAATTCGGAGATCAATATCTTGAAGAATTTGTTGAAGAACAGGCAGTACAAAAAAATAAAAATGAAGGAAACACACACGAGGTTAGACATCAAAGCCTTAGGGATGTCGCAGAAAAATTTATTATCGATAAATTTTCAACTAAGAATATGAACGCAACCTTATGGATTAACACATTTGAAAGAGAATGTGCTCGTTTTGTCGTCACAAATAATGAACAGAAACTGGAAATTCTCAGATTGTTTTTGGATAGCAGTTGTATTGATTGGTATAATTCTATGATTATGAAGCTTACACTGAACTCTGAATGGTCTATTTGGAAGTCCAAGTTTTGCGAAACTTTTGCAAACAAAGGATGGAGTCCAGTCAATTCTGCTTTAGCATTTAGATATAGAGATGGTTCCTTACTAGATTATGCAATAAGAAAGGAAAAGCTTCTACTTGAAATGAGGACATCAATTGATGTAGGCACATTAATTGATTTGATTGCAGCAGGTTTGCCAGAAAATATATTGCATAAAATTGATAGAGAGATTTTAACGGATACAATAGATTTGTTTAATGTACTAAGGAAACATGAACATATGATACAAAAAAAAATTGTGTATGCAAAGAAAACTTATAGAACTACTTGGCGAGCTAATGAAAATAATGAAACTGCACGAAATACATGTAAGATTTGTGAAAATTTAAATAAGGGAGCACGTTATCACCCAGAATCTTTATGTTGGTTCAAAATGAAAGACAATGATAAAGCGAAGAGAAATTTAATTAGACATGTGAATAATTCAGTTATTGAGGCCGAGTTGAATGAAACTGAACAAAAAAACTAGAGGTGACACCATTAATAACTGTAAGATTAACTATAAATGAAAACGTAGAAATTAATGGAATTTATGATTCAGGTTCCAATGTTTCCTTGATAAACTCAAAATTGCTTAAAATAAAAAATACAGGAAGCTATGTAAACAAGGCAAGCTTAGTAACTATTAATGGTGTCCAAAAAGCGACTGGTTTGACTAGATTAAAAATTAAGATTTTTGAAGTAGAAAAAATGGCGGATGTCTATGTAATTGATGAAAATAATTTTAAACATGATTTTCTTATTGGATTAGACTTGATTAAAATATTTGGATTAATTCAAACTGAAGAATTAACAATTATCCAAAAAAAATATAATAATGATAACAAGGAGATGACAGAAAGTATGAAAAGAGAAATAGATAGTGACGGGAGTATTATAAAAATAAATTTTAATGAACATGTCAAAGAGCAAGATATAGAAATGAAAATAGATCACTTAAAAAAAGGTGAAAAAGATAAAATAAATAAGCTGATTGATGAGTATAAATCTGTTTTTGCAAAAGACAAATACGATATAGGTACTGTAAACGGATATGAAGCTAGAATTGACTTAATGGTAGAGAAATATTGCTGTAAGAGGCCTTACAGATGCACTATAGAAGACAAAAAAGAGATAGAACAGCAGATAGCAAAATTGATAGATAATAAACTAATAGAAGAATCTTATAGTCCATTTGCAGCACCAGTGACATTAGCATTTAAAAAAGAAGACAATAAAAAAACAAGGTTGTGTATCGATTTTAGGGATTTGAATAAAATTGTGGTACCGCAGGCTCAACCTTTCCCTTTAATTGAAGATCTAGTGATAAAGACCAGAAATTGCAAGTATTTTACTACTTTAGATGTAAATTCAGCTTTTTGGTCTATCCCGTTAAGAATAGAAGATAGAAAGAAAACAGGTTTTGTAACTCAAGAAGGCCATTATCAATGGACATGTCTTCCTTTTGGTTTAAAAACGTCCTCAGCAATATTTCAAAGGGTGTTGAGTAACATATTAAGAAAATATAAGCTCAATGAATTTACTGTAAACTACATAGATGATATTTTAATATTTTCAAAGGATTTTGATAGCCATATTGATCACTTGAAGCAGTTATTAGAAGCTATAAAAAAAGAAGGATTCCGATTAAAATTTGTAAAATGTAACTTTGCCTCAAATTCTGTCAAATATTTAGGACATATAATTCAGAATAATTCAGTGCAACCTTTAAAAGATAATATAATTTCAGTACAGAACTTTCCTACTCCTAAAAATCAAAAAAATGTAAGACAATTTCTTGGTAAAATAAACTTCTATCATGAATACATACCGAAAAAGGCGATAATATTGGACCCTTTACATCAATTGCTAAGGAAAGGCCAAAAATTTATTTGGACAAATGAATGCCAAAAATCTTTTGACACGATAAAGAATCTGTTATGCTCAAAACCTATATTAGAAATTTTTGATCAAAATTTACCTATAAACATTTATACAGACGCATCTATAGAAGGAGTTGGTGCAGTGCTGAAGCAGATACAGCCAAATGGCAAAGAAAAAACTGTAGCATATTTTTCGAAAAAATTGACGGAAGCGCAAAAAAAAAAGAAAGCCATTTATTTGGAATTGTTGGCGATAAAAGAGGCGGTGGTTTTTTGGCAATATTGGCTAATAGGTAAACCATTTACTGTTTTCTCGGACCATAAACCTTTAGAAAATATGAATTTAAAATCGAGGACAGATGAAGAATTAGGGGATCTTACCTATTACCTTTCACAGTATGAATTTAATGTAGTTTATTCTCCTGGAAGAAATAATTTAGAGGCGGACTGCTTAAGCAGGAATCCGGTATTAAATTCCGATGCAAATACTGATGAACAACTGAAAGTTGTAAATTTTATAAGGATTGAAGACATTTTTAAAGATCAGGAGATAAATAAAGAAATACAAGAGCAAAAACATAAATTGATAAATAAACATAATGTATACTTCAAAAGGGTTGGAAAAAGAGATAAAATAATTTTATCAGAAGAATTATGTTCAACATTTTTGAAAGATGTTCATGAAAATATGTGTCATATTGGAATCAACCAAATGCAAAAGATGATTGGTAAATTTTATTTTATTAGAAATCTATCAAATCATATAAAGAAGATTTGTAAAAATTGTGAAATTTGCATAAAAAATAAAACAAGAGGACATGAAAAATTTGGATTTATGTCTCATCTAGGACCAGCAACGAAACCTTTTCAGATAATGTCCATAGATACAATAGGTGGATTTGGAGGTTCAAGATCATCAAAAAAATATTTGCACTTACTGGTTGACCATTTTAGTAGATTTGCGTTTATACATACGTCCAAAACCCAAACAGCTAATGATTTCATTAAACTTTTATTGAATATAGTAGAGACGGAAGAAATTGGTATGATTTTGACGGATCAATATCCGGGAATCAATTCGATTGCGTTAAAAAATTTTCTTCGTGAAAAAAATATACCCTTGGTATTTACAGCAGTAAACTGCCCCTTTTCTAATGGCTTAAATGAACGCTTGAACCAAACATTGGTAAATAAGATAAGATGCAAAGTTAACGATAAAGGAAAGAAAAGAGCATGGGCTAATATAGCTAAGGATTGTGTTAAAAACTATAATGAGACTGTACACACAGTTACAGGTTTCTCACCGTCTTATCTTTTATATGGCACAGAAAGTTTAACGATTTTACCGAAAGAATTAAGAAGTAGCACATCAAACGAGAATTGGATAAATGATAAGAAAATTGCTTTGGAGAATACAAAAAAGTCTCATGATTACAACAAAAAATTATTTGACAAAAATCGAAAGCATTATGATTTTAATGTGGGAGATCTAGTTTATGTTGAAAATGGTAATAGACTGAATAGATATAAACTAGACGAAGTTTATATTGGACCATTTCGGATAGAAGAAAAAGTGTCGAGTTCTATATATAAGATAGACACAGGTCATAAGAAAGCAGAATCAAATCTATTCCATTTGACAAAAATGATTCCTGTACCTATGTTAGATTTATGTTAGATTTAGGTAGATGTAATAATGTAAAAAAAAAAGATTTTTTTTTTCTTTTGAAGGGGGGAGATGTAAGTTTAAAACTTCTTATTTAGTTTAGAGTATTGTAGGCTGGTATGCTTGCAACAGAAAAGTAAAGTATTTGAATTTTGAAGGACGACAATGTCAAGTTTATAAGAACTGAAAAAGTGTTAAAGAAAAGATTTGTGAAAGTTTGGAGGATTTACAATAAACGTAATTGTCGTTTCTTTATATTTACAGGTACTTATGTTATTCTATTATTACTTTATTTAGTTCTTGTACATATAGTTTTCAATGTTTTACTGTTTACTTATATATTAAATCTTTATATTTACAGAGAAACAAAATTGTTTATGTTTTCCTCCTATTTGTCGGAATAATCTTATATATTTTTTTGTAAATTTACTACTAATTATTTAAACACCAAAAAATAGACAAAAACACTAAAAAATATATAAACAAATAGTAAATTTACTACAGAATATTTAAATAATAAAAAATATTTTTTAAAGTTTAAATATTTTGTAGTAAATTTACTATTTATTTATTTATTTTTTAGTGTTTTTGTCTATTTTTTGGTGTTTAAATATTTAGTAGTAAATTTACTAAAAAATATTAAAACACAAAAAAATTTTTTTTAGTATTTAAATATTTTGTAAAAAAAATTTGTTCAGGACCCTAGGCAATTACTATCTTAACCTGAAAAATAACTCAAACATGTTAAATATTTTCGCATGAGAAAATGATTTTGGTATTAAGAATGTATGAAAATTTCGAGGGTAGCCCGGGCCCTTAACACACAAAATAACTTTTTGTTTAATTCACTATCAAATTGTCAGTCAAAAATAAACCAGATTCCACCCGTCATCTACTTCAGGGGTTGCGAAACTTATTTTGTCTACTGCCCACTTTGAGAAAAAATTATGTTTTAGAGTTTTAGCGCTCCCCATTGTTTCAATTTGAAATGCATCCAGATGAAATAAATCACCCCCTAGGCTTCAATAAAACGCCCCCATTTTTTCTGGGTCCCAGACCCTTTAAAGTTTAAACCTTCAGCGCCCACAAGGGGGTGTTATCGCCCACTTTGGGAAAGGCTGATCTACTTTTAAAAAAGCGGTTTTAAGAATGCTCCAACCGGAGAATTAGCAGGTCGGATGTCTGTCAATACGAATATCGACGTTAATGACATTAAAATAAGATTCATATTAGCGCGCCTTGTATAGTGGCGGTTACGACGCTCGCCGCGTTCTTGATATGGCGAAAATATTGTATGAAAAAATTTGAGAAATTTTCTTATTTTTCTTATAACTGGAAAAGTTATTTATTTTTATATAAAATTTTTAGCGGACTTTATAGAGGACTAAATAAGCAAAAATTTTTTTGTATTTTTTTTTCTCAGTTCAGTGTATTTAGATATTAAGGTACCTAATCAGACCCCATTTTTAGGGTTCCGTAGCCAAAATGGCAAAAAAGGAACCCTTATAGATTCGTCATGTCTGTCTGTCTGTCTGTCTGTCTGTCTGTCTGTCTGTCCGTCCGTCCGTATGTCACAGCCACTTTTCTCCGAAACTATTAGAGCTATACTATTGAAACTTGGTAAGTAGATGTAGTCTGTGAACCGCATTAAGATTTTGATGCAAAAATGGAAAAAATATTAAAAATTTTAGGGGTCCCCATAGGTACAACTGAAACAAAAAAAAATTTTTTCATCTAACCTATGCGTGTGGGGTATCTATGGATAGGTCTCCAAAAATCATATTGAGGTTTCTCATATCATTTTTTTCTAACCTGAATAGTTTGCGAGAGAGACTCTTCCAAAGTGGAAAAATGTGTGTCCCCCCCCCCTCTAATTTCTAAAGTAGAGGCATGATAATTCTAAAAAAAATATATGATGTAGATTACTATAAAAACTACCAACGAAAATTGGTTTGAACGAGATCTAGCCAGTAGTTTTTTTTTATACGTCATAAATAGTAAACCTTAATCTAAATTTCATTAAATCGACTGAAATATAAAAATAAATCAAAAATATTTTAATTACATAAAAATAAACCTTATTGCTGCTGCGGAACCCTCCATGGGCGAGTCCAACTCGCACTTGGCCGCTTTTTTTTTATATTTTGCGATTATTGTGATGGTTAAAACGTATTTTATGTGAAAATTTTGTATGCGGCTATATAATTTTTATGGTACAGTCGTGGAGATGAATACACATATTATCTTTCATTTGAAACCAAAATATCCTCGCAGTTCGACTCCTAATTCTTTAATAGGGTACCGGAAAAACGCTGATATTTGTAATAGCGTCCTTAAAATACATTTTTAAAACCGGAATCTCTGTAGAGTACTTATAGTAAGGTTACAGATATAACAAAGAAATTTAAATTTCCATAAAATTTACCGTCATGCTCATCCTTGACGTGATGTTATCTTTGATTTGTATCAATGACTTATGACTGGGCCGGGCAGTGGCAGCCCTACTTACGGTTCATCGAACGGACAGTCGTCCTTTTCGGCTTTTGTTTTTCCGTCACGATAAGATGTATGGGTAATTCTCATTTTTGGTACAAAATTTTTTTATAAAATCCTAAACGACTTTTTGAGCAATTTGATGGTTGATTCTACTAGTTTGAGTCTTGTTCTAGATTGGAAAAATGTTCTCCGAGCTTGCAGCCCTCTATATATAGAGAAATAAGGGGTTTTAAAAAAGTGCCCTCCATGGTAGTGACCTAACTTCCATGGAAATGACATTCCATATAAAAAGTCAATACATAGCTGTGACATAAAACAAAGAGGTGACTTTTCTTAAAAGTAAAATGCAATTTTTATTTAAAAAATCAGCTTTATTGTCATTAGTTGACTAAAATATGTGAACTAATATCACAAATTTACTTTTATAAATGAATTTGTATAATAACTTAAAAAAGCGGCCAAGTGCGAGTTGGACTCGCCCATGAAGGGTTCCGCAGCAGCAATAAGGTTTATTTTTATGAAATTAAAAGGTTTTTGATTTATTTTTATATTTCAGTCGATTTAATGAAATTTATATTAAGGTTTACCATTTATGACGTATAAAAAAAACTACTGGATAGATCTCGTTCAAACCAATTTTCGTTGGTAGATTTTTTTGTAATCTACATCATATATTTTTTTTAGAATTATCATGCCCCTACTTTAGAAATTAGAGGGGGGGGACACACATTTTACCACTTTGGAAGAGTCTCTCTCGCAAACTATTCAGGTTAGAAAAAAATGATATGAGAAACCTCAATATGATTTTTGGAGACCTATTCATAGATACCCCACACGCATAGATTAGATGAAAAAAATTTTTTTTGTTTCAGTTACGTATCTATGGGGACCCCTAAAATTTTTAACAATTTTTCCATTTTTGCATCAAAATCTTAATGCGGTTCACAGACTACATCTACTCACCAAGTTTCAATAGTATAGCTTTAATAGTTTCGGAGAAAAGTGGCTGTGACATACGGACGGACGGACAGACAGACCGACAGACAGACAGACATGACGAATCTATAAGGGTTCCTTTTTTGCCATTTTGGCTACGGAACCCTAAAAAGAAACATTTATTTTCATAAAATTTACTTATACATAGTAGGTTTTGTTTTCACAAAAGTAAAGAATGCTTGATAGACAAACTGATTTGTTATTTAAGCTCGGGCTGAAGCCAAAAAAATTTAATTTTATGTTATTTTGTTTTTTTAGTGTAAGGCTACTTTGTTATTGAAACCAGTAAGACTTTTTTGAGACTGTGATAATTTTAAGAGATCTTAAGATTAAATTTTTTTGGCTTCAGCCCGAGCTTAAATAACAAATCAGTTTGTCTATCAAGCATTCTTTACTTTTGTGAAAACATTTGCACAGCTTAGTTTAGCTTTTATTAGACCTTTTGTATTGCTATTATTGTACGAGTATGTCATCATTTGACTTTATTAATCTGAGCCTATCGCAGGAATTGTGTCTAAAATAATAAAGTCAATATTTTGATAAAAGAATATCAATAGAAATTATTAGAAAAGCGTTGTTATAATTTAATATTTTTATTTGAGGTCGAATTTCGACCATTGGGCGATTACTAGTAATAATAACAATGCAAAATACCAGCCATTCGTAAGTAAAACTCACTTCCCTGGATCCGTGGTCACTTCCATGGGTGATTTTTTATCCACGGATCCATGGATGTGACGCCCATGGAAGCGACTTTTCGTTACTTAAATGTTCAAACATAACTTCCAAATCAAGCATGGTTATACAAATTTTGCCAAGCGTTTTTCGATACAAAAACGCGTTCGAAACACAAAACTAAAGTTTATAATTTAACTGCACATACCTTTGACAGTAACCACAGTAGTGACTACTTATGCTCGACGAGTTGTGAGAATAGCAACAGAAAATACATTTTCTGGTAACGCTTACGTCGCCGGTAAAATCTGACAACTGAAGTAAAATGGTGCGGATGTTTTTTTTTGAAGCCGTGCGACGTTCGTTTCTACGCAAATTGTTTGTCATTTAAAAAACAATCGTGACATCATCCATGGAGGTGACTAAAAAAATCGATCACAATGTTTTAAAAGTAATTACAATATGAGTGTTTTAAGGTTTTGGCCGTAGTTTTTTTTATTTATATAGTTTATTTAACTTGGTTTATGATGGCATTCAGAAAATATTGTTATTCTAATGATATATTTAGTTATGAATTTAAAACCGTATAAAAATGGAGTGATCACACACATGGAAGGGACATTTTTGACTATTTCATGTTAAAAAACAATATAACGCTACTGTAAATTGAAAATGCTTTTTTATGGAATATGTAGTATTTTATTAATATTTAAGGAAAACAAAAATAAAAGTTGATACTTATGTACCATCACTGGGAAAAACGATGATCACACGCTTTTTTTGGAAAAATGAGAATTACCCGTATTGTGTTTTCAACTTCCTACCTCAGAATACAGAACAAACAAACTGTATTCTTTTTGTTCTGTATTCTGAGCTTCCTACATAACTGTAGCTGATATTTCTTTAGAAGTTTAAACTATCACGTTACGCGGACTCTCCACGTTGGACCATGATGGAGTATGGACAAATAAAGATCAGTAAAATCGTGTAAAGTTGTAGTGTAGTAGATATTCGTCGGTATATAGTTGCCCATGGTCGAAGTCATGGACTGTGACTGCAGACAGGTGCTGCCGAAATCATGATGGCGCAAAGCCGTGAAGGGTTTAAACACGTATTTCCCCTCTTTTTCTTCGTTCTTTGCTCGAGAGTCGAGCAATTAACACGTCGCGCATGAAATATAATTTACGATTATAAAATATTACAAAGTAATAAACCTTTGTTACCGTACCTGACCCGGTGCGCGTGTTCATCATACATAAACGCGCGCTCAAGGGTGATGACTGTTGGAGCTTCGTGCGATATAACGTCAATCATACTGTTGGTTATCATCATATCGTAGACCTTGATTGCGGAGTGCTGACTGCTGAGGGCTGACCGCCCGTAGCTAAAGCTGAAGTATAAAAACATGACTATGATTATATTGATTGTGTTACGTTGTTCTGTAAGTATGTTATATTATTAATGCCATAAGACATTTTTAATAATTCTACGACCAAAGATTTGAGTTTTGACATACATTTTGTATGTTATGATCGAAGATGATCTACTGCATTTTATTTATATTGTGGTGTTACCGTAAAGGTCACATCTCGCACGAATCAATTCAGCGAGTCGACGTGAATGGGATCAGCCTTAAAGTTCAATGGTCATCCGCGTTTGCAACAGCGCGGCGGTCAGCTGCTGGACCACTGAATCTTGTATGAGTAATTCGTTTTAATAATTATAATATTTATTCGATGAGCGCGATGGGCTAGATACATGCGAGCCAGGTGAAGACTGAAAAACCTTGGGGGAGGCCTTTGCCCAGCAGTGGGACAGCATAGGCTCAAAAAATATTCTAGGGACACCGTCACGGCAGTACTCCTACAGTACTGGCCTCTTCAAGATGAGCCTAACGTAGCAATCACTAAGTATAAAGTAACTTTGCTTGAAGTGCTTTATTATTAGAACTTGCTAAACCTTACGAAGTTAGGCCTTGTAAAGTTGGAATCTTGGATATTAAGAGGGAACGCGGGTACAGTAAAATTTGAACGAAGAAACTATTGCCATCACGCTTCACCCTGCGCCGGCACGTGTATTGTGATAGAAACAGATACAGTAAATCTAGGTTGCGTATTCCTCTGATTCCTGCTTCAAAATAGAGCCTATCTAATTAATTTTTTTTATATCTTTAGAAAAGATGAGTCTATGCCTCTACGTTTTTATTTTACCTAAAATATCTTTCAAATTCGTTTTATGGTCGGTTGATTGGCGGGGTACGGAACATTAATTTTTTGCGATTTTTGAAGGGTCATATTTTTTATTTATTAGTAAATTTAAAAAAAAATCGGACGTAGAGGCATAGCTTTCACAGATCACCAATAATGTATAAAAAAATCATTTGTCTAGACGCATTATCCAGGGAGGAAATTGAGGAATACGTTTGTATGGAAAAAAAGTGTTAGCGTATGCTCTTAATGAGTTCACAAGACATAGTAAAAATATGACAACTTGCTACTTATTATGTTGCTAGTCATAAAACACTGTCCTAAGTTATTTATTAATAACATTTGATAACTAGAAATACTTACTAACTTTTAAAAACTAATCTTATTCGAGAAGATTCGGGAGTAACTTACAATTATTACTGATCACTGAATAATAAGTAGACCGTATTTTACTGCACCCAATACAAGAAGCCACTTGCATAAAGTTTTATGAGTTCAGCCGTAAAGATGTGCACCATCCGTTTGGCGCGGAAGTGCAGTGCGTTCAAAGTTATTTTATCCCTGGCATGATCTTTAATCTTTATGCCAGCATCATAAGGATCATTTTCGCAGAACCCCTTGAACAGGGGATATCGGCAGCTCCTGAAATAGATCACAAGATGTTCACCATGTTATCGACGTTTTTGCCATCGTCCATCTGTTGCTCGTGTTTTGGCCGTAAAATACATAGTTGATAGTACACAATATTAGAATGAGCTGAGAGGTAATTGGTTCGTGGTCATTAAATTAATTGTAATTTATAGGGAATACTAGATGCTGCTCATAAGTTCATAAATCATAATATTATGTCACTACCCGGAAGTCGGGACTCAGTCCTCTAAGTTGGTTCCACCAGCTAACCCCCAAATTGGTTCAGCATGCGGAGGCTTAAGCGATAAGACATACATATTATATTATGTAAGTTTTTCATCATAATTCATAATTAAAGTTATTAAAACTTTATGAAATGACTGATACGTAATGAAAACTGGCCAAGTTAGATCTAGTCTACTTTAAGATCACATTATTTAAATAGCAGTAATAGGTTCTGCAGAAGCTAACGTAGATTAATCGCCAGTCTCGTCAGTTTGTTTAGTTAAGTTTGACTCGTCAGACAGACGTGTCCTTAAGAAACCCTACCGGCTACCACATAATATGTGTTTTTAGGTTGATCTTGTTAGTACTATGACGACACTACACGTCTTATGCTACTAATAAAATGTGGGTGCAACCTAGAGGTAGAGAACTTACTGCTATTTTGCATAACCAAGGAATAAGACAATTTTCTAAACCAATAGACTAGTCAAGTAATTTCATACTTGTCTCTATGTGACTCGTTTCGTGGTTTTATTGCTCCTCTACATGATGGGTCAGCGCTGGCCCATGAAATGGCGCATGCGAGGGCTATACAATGGTTGCAACTTGCAACGCCTCTACATGATGGCCGCGTTCAGTTGTAAACTTGTAATCAAACCGACACCGCCGCCATCCCACGACCTTCGCTGGCGCCATCAGCCATCCCACACCACTACGTCCTCCCCACGCTGGGTCATCTTGTAGAGGCGCTATTAAACAAAAGACCTACATCAAGGAGCTAAAACCAAGGAAGGAAAATTTTAATTTTAATTTCTGTGTATGAAACTATGAAAGCTATGAATCTAACTTTGAGTTTGGGTATTTTATGGTTATACTTAGTACCCTTTCAAGGTAAATAATAATTAATGGTTACTAATAATAATGATATATATTTTATTTTTGTATTGCTACTTATCTACTTGGAGTACTAGGATATTTTGGTTTAGGAAAATCATTGATTAAGGCATTACAAAAATACGAACTAAGTAACATAATATTATGCCATATCAGGTGTCAATGTAAATTATATTGTGAAAAGTTTAAAGTGCCCTTCTCACAATTTTCTAAAGTGGCATATTTTATTCACGCCCGACAACTTTTAACCGGCCGTGGCAACACTGCATGTATAATGTGCGCATATAAAAATGCTCGCTGAACAGTATGTGATCGGTCGTCGTTCGCCGTGTTAAAGTGGGTTTAGACCAAAAGAACATAGAGCAAGAACTGCACAAGAACATTCTTTCGTATTCGTTTAGTGTAAACTATAATTCGTTACTACATACTTTAGACCATTTACACCAATCAAACCAACAAGAACAAGAATTTTTGCTCTATAGACGAGAATCATTTAGACCAAATGAGCGAATGCTCATTGCTCAGTAGTAGGGTTCACACTACACTGTTGTTAATGAAAAAGAAAAGAAGGAAGAGACGTTGGTGGGTGACGAATTAATACAAAGAAGAAGACTAGATAATTTAAAAAACCCGCCAAAAAGTAAAAAATTTCAAGAACACTAGAATCCCTTCGAAGAGACCGCCTCGGAGAGCGAGCACCTCCGAACACGAAAGAACGCTCTAGGCAACAGCTGCTCGAGCGCTCCTGCGTCGGTTACACCAAACGAGCGAGGATTCTTAGAGCATTCTACCTAATTACCGCCGAACACGTGGCGAACACACTAGAACAACGAAAGAATGCTCGTTGTTTGTTTACATCAAAAGAGCTTTACTAGAATGAGCATTCGCTCGCTTGGTCTAAACCCACCTTTACACAATACAGCACAAAGGCTGCACTTGCTCGGCTTCCCAGCCCATCCGTCGACATTGTCTCGCTTCTTATCACCGCCTCCTAGACTATAATGCTACTTTATAGTTTACGCTACGTAACGGTTGTCTATGCTCGTATTGTGATCGTTTCTCGTATCGAACAGGTTGCTTTTTCATGAGTTTCATGTCTTCAAAAAATCAGGCCCTTAGTAAATAGAAAAATTAGGTCCTGTTTCACCACTTCCTGATAAATTGCCGGATAGGCTATCCACAACTTTTTTGACAGATTCTCCATACTTTATCAGCTGTCCAGTGGTGGATAGCCTATCCGGCACTTATCAGGAAGTGATGAATCAGGACTAAAAATTGTCTAGTCTAGACATGGTATGTGTCCGCCGCGCTGTGTTGAACTAATAGGCCGAGCTGGAGGAGTAAGTAATTAATTTAACAACTGTTGGAGTGCTCGCGCCCGCTACATTAGCTGCTATGATTTTAGCTTTAATTAAATTACGTAGTGCTCTAGCAAGGGCGCTATTTACAGATACAATATGGCTAGGATTTTTTTAAATTGGAATTTTATAGCTTTTGAACTCTGTTACTGTTCTTATTGGCCTCTGTTTGTTTGCAAGCGTATAACTTATAACTAAGGCTGCGTTTCCAGTTTCCACTGAAGCTGAGCTAAGCTGCGTTGCGAGGAATGAGTTTTTATGAACCAATAGAAACTATTCATTTGCCTGACCACGTTCAGCGCAACGATTGGTTCTTGTAAAACACATTCCTCGCAGCGCAATTTTTTTTTATTAAATAAGGGGGCAAACGAGCAAACGGGTCACCTGATGGTAAGCAATTACCGTCGCCCATGGACACTCGCAACATCAGAAGAGCTGCAGATGCGTTGCCGGCCTTTAGCTTAGCTCAGCTCCGGTGGAAATGCAGCATTATACGGGAAAATGTAGTTTCTTCCAAGTTATTTATTATTCAGTGATCTATTTCTCTAACAATAATAACTAAAAGCTTTTACGATGTGGCTTGATCAAAACCGCGCCACTTCACTGGGCGATGTGGGTTTCTATGCATACTAATAGCCAATGTTTATTAACGCGATATTCCTAGTCTCTCGTCTCTACTACATAGTTTGAGTTATTTGACTATGGAAAGGACCAGATAGTTTCAATAGCGAAGTTATAAATCAAAATTGTATGGGATTTGACATAAGGCTTCCCTAGCGCCATGTTACAGCGACGCGTGATGTCAAACTCCATACAATTTGCTGTCATACGCCTTGCGTCCCGGACCATTTTTTTTCGCAGGGGAAACCCGTCATGGGTCCCCCGGATTGGGGATGTGCCTCGGTTACGCTGAAGCACCCCGGGGGTATGTACTCTTACCCACTAAAATCACCTGCGGTTCGCCTTCAGCCTATAAAGGAGGGATGTCCCGGATCTGACAAACACAGGACTCCCTCCACGACCGGCCGGTCTACCTCAGAAGGGACCGGACTTCCACCAAAGTTAGGGAACGCTTCGGCAAACTAAAGCGTTCCCCTCGGCGCCGGGACTGGCTAAGCCGGGGAGGTTCCCATGCTCTACCGGAGCCCCGTTAGACGAGAGTCAGGAGGTTCGCATAGCGTCGCCTCCGCACTCCCTTCCTACGCCGGCGGAGCGGCAGAGAGGTGGGATCGTCCTCTCTGTCTCGCTCCGCTTGCGTCCCTGACCATGTTCCAGACATCGTCAGCTGGTGGCGGAATATCAGAAACCCTTATTAGCCATATTATTTGACTTAATTTTTTTCCTGTTCCCTGATTAAGAATAATAGGACTATTTTTGTTTACATACTTATTTTTCCTTTTAAATATTTTAGTTATTGACTCAAACTATCCGTTTCGTTTCAGGTACAATGGGTTCCTACCGAACGGCGAGCGCGGCCGGCGCCGGAGTAAATTTGTTCTTTACCGGCGGCCGCAGGCGAACGGTGTTAGACGGTCGAAGCACTACGTGGTGAAGACGCCGCTCAACACGAAGGCGATCCTCGACGCCAGCCAGCACTCCATCTCGTACACGCTCAGCCGCAGTCAGGCTGTCATCGTCGAGTACACGGAGGACCCCGACACAGATATGTTTCAAGTGAGTACCGTGGTTGGCTTTACTTACCTTAGTTACTAAAAGTAGACAATAATATGTAAGAGGAATAAGATCCTCTTACATATTATTATTGTCTACTTTTACAAGAGCCTATAGTCTATACTCTATAGGCTATCTATACTATCCCCCTGCTGGGCAAAGGCTCCCCAAGGCCTGCCATTTGTCACGCTCCAACGCCACCGCAGGCCAGCCTGGCTTGTAGGATGGCTTGTAGGTTGTGATTCCCTCGGAATTAACCCTCGCCACTGGCACGAAATATGAAATATCCGAAAATTATGAATGAAAGACATTATGAATATTGGTTAGTTATATATGCAGATATTGTAGAGAGCCTATGACAAGTTTTCATTATGATACAAATGGGACTATGAAAAAATATTATTTGCAATGTTAAAAATTGTTTTAAACTTCATATCAGCGAAGGCCTATTGATACTGTGCCTATTGCCTAACACACGGATGGAGCAAGGAACGTGAGTCGTGACGAAATAACGTCAACAGTTCCTGAATGTGTCTGTCCCTCGTATTTAGAACACTTATCGCCTAACGCCTTGCCTTCGCTCAACAAAGAGATTGAACAATGCAGGCAGTATCTCCACAAACACGTTGTGACATTCAGACGTGTGCTGAGTAATCACGTTTACTCTTCTCGTCCTGAAATAAGTTTAATTAATGCTGGAGAGCAAATTATTTTAACATTCGTAGCGGAAAAATGTTTGATAGAAAGGGTCAGTGATGTTTCATTATATTATAAGCGTTATGGGTAGGAAATAGGAATGGGATGCATCTTAAAAAATCGGCTAACAACAGTATGCTGCTATCTAATCACACATGGGTTAGTGCCCCCCGGAGACAATGCGTTGGTCTCCCCCCCCTCACTTAGCGCCAACGACCCGCGACGCCTCTAATTAACCGATAACGCCGAGGACGCTACCGCGACCGGAAGGAATTTTCGCGTAATTGTAAAATGTACTGACTCGGTGTGTGTGATGCTTTGTTTTGGTTTTGATGGTGAATTGTGAATGGGTATTAACTATTAATGGAAGCAACATCTTTTTCAACCAATAAAGCTAGTAGTAGTACGGGTGCCCTAGAACAAATTTTTTTGTGATTACTAACAAGCAAATTTTTTGCGAGTAGCTACATTTTGATAAGACGAACAATATTTTTATTTTCGAAAAATCTCGAAAGTGGTAGCTGACAGAGATGGAAAGGATTTCATACTTTGACTTGATGGTCCTAAAATATGGATTGTTTTATTTGTCGGACAAGGTTACTCTTAAATTAAATAACTATTAATCTACCAATATACAAAAAAGCGGCCAAGTGCGAGTTGGACTCGCCCATGGAGGGTTCCGCAGCAGCAATAAGGTTTATTTTTATGAAATTAAAATATTTTTGATTTATTTTTATATTTCAGTCGATTTAATGAAATTTAGATTAAGGTTTACTATTTATGACGTATAAAAAAAACTACTGGCTAGATCTCGTTCAAACCAATTTTCGTTGGTAGTTTTTATAGTAATCTACATCATATATTTTTTTTAGAATTATCATGCTTCTACTTTAGAAATTAGAGGGGGGGGGGGGGGCACACATTTTTCCACTTTGGAAGAGTCTCTCTCGCAAACTATTCAGGTTAGAAAAAAATGATATAAGAAACCTCAATATGATTTTTGGAGACCTATCCATAGATACCCCACACGCATAGGTTAGATGAAAAAAAATTTTTTTTGTTTCAGTTGTACCTATGGGGACCACTAAAATTTTTAATATTTTTTCCATTTTTGCATCAAAATCTTAATGCGGTTCACAGACTACATCTACTTACCAAGTTTCAATAGTATAGCTCTAATAGTTTCGGAGAAAAGTGGCTGTGACATACGGACGGACGGACAGACAGACAGACAGACAGACAGACAGACAGACAGACAGACGAATCTATAAGGGTTCCTTTTTTGCCATTTTGGCTACGGAACCCTAAAAATCAGTTGGTTAGTGTTCCGTTTTAGGGTTCTGTAATCAACAAAACTTGGTTGACTACTGTACCCTAAAAAGGACTGCTGAATAACCAGCTGATTTTTTGTGTATTGGTAGTATAGTTATATAATTTAAGAATAACCTTGTCCGACAAATAAAACAATCCATATTTTAGGACCATCAAGTCTAAAGTATGAAATCCTTTCTAATATGATTTTTCGAAAATGAAAATGTTATTCGTCTTATCAAAATGTTGCTACTCGTAAAAAATTAGCTTGTTAGTAATCACAAAAAAATTGTTCTAGGGCACCCGTACTATAGCTGCAATACGTGACCACTTCGTGAAACATTTAAAAACATAGTAAAAAAAAAATCCAAACGGAATCCCGTAGTTTTTGCGTGTTTAACGGGAAGAAACAAACAATGCAAACTTATAAATATCTAGATTCTAGACACGCGGTAGAGTGTCCAGTCAAGTTAAAGTATAACCATAGAGTAAATATATTAATACATAGATTTTACAGGCAACTAAAATAGTAAATACCCTTTGTCGATGACATAAGCTATATTAGTACATGCGGTTTCGGTGTAGCGCTCACCGCACCGCATTTCTCTCAATCGCGGACAATTCCTATGGGACCGGGTGGCGGGTACTGCGGTCGACGCTCCACATCCTGTTCACTAGACGCCAGCCGCCATTGTTGTCGCCCGCAAGTAAATCAACACTTTTAAACGTGCCTACACCCCCTTTCATACTTCCCTCATTCCACGATTGAAATCGTTTGTTTTATTTACCTTTGGAACAGGAAACAAACAAACTCTACATTTCATTAATGAATAGTTTTGGGTATAATTAATCTAAGAATTGTTGTGTTTGTAGTGTTTATACAGAAGATAGACAAATAAAAAGGTGCTATAGAGCATGACTGGTGAGACATGATCAATACTCGAGGACGTGATACATATTTGGCTATTATATTAGTTGAATAAAAATAATATAAAAAAATAATATCAATTGATTACTTAGTAAATGTAGCTTAAAGTTAGACAATTATTTACCCAATGCATGGACACCGCGCGCTGGAGGGGTAGCGCGCGGCGCGGGGCGCAAGCCGCCGCGCCGGCCGCATGTAATTTACTAAGTGTCCATGATTAATTTGTTGTAAAGGGAAATTTGGTCAAAAATTAAGTACCTAATTTTATAACATAATTAAAGACGTGAGTGCATGAATGAGGTATGTAACACATTTCGAATTTCGAGTAAATCGCGTTTAAAGTTTTGAAAAAACTTTTTATGATTTTTATCACAAATCAAGTAATGGCTTTTGTTAATTGTATCAGGAGGTGTAAATATCTTCCGTTTTTATTGTTATGTTAAAAATTATATAAAAAAATCTCCATTCTAGGATAAATTAGGAAAAATGTGAAGTTACTCGGTTCTTCACTTTTAAATGCAACAAAATCTGTAAAGACTGTCAATGCATGAAGTACACATAAATCACTTTTTTTTATTGAGATGAAACAAGACTCAATTTAAAAGACAATAAATTCACGGCCAAACAGATTTAAACAAAAATGGATTATACTTTTGAAAGACGGGAAAGATTATATAAGGGAATTCCGCATTAGAAAACTAAATGTAAACAAAACTGAGTTGTAGGCGTCATCTAGTAGGAATTAAGTAGAGAAAACGAGATGATGAAAGTAATAATCTCCAAAGCAAATTTCGTCGAAATCAGTTCAGCCGTTTAAGTGTTAAGAAGCATTTAAGATCATACAAACACGATTTCCCAATTTATAGTTTACTAGTAAGATCAATTAATTTTTTAAAATATCTTGGGTTTCTCAAAGTTGATATATTATAGATTGTTTAAAATGAACCCTTACTTAATAAATAAATTTAAGTATATTAATAATAATAACTTAAATTATGCACTATTCAAATGTTACAATTAAAAGAACAATATACTAATTCAAGTTTTTATTGTGTTTTATTATACTTACTTTTAACTGCGTTTTCACGACTATGGCTTGTACGTCATAATACCTAGTAAAAAAAAAAACAGTCAAGTACTTACAAAAAAAATTCTTTGTCGAGCATAGCTAGTTCGATTTTCAAATTTGGCGCGGGAGCGCGCTCATTTGAATTTGGAATGAAGTATCGACGCGACCAAAGAATAAATACCTACACTAGGTACGCGACGCGACGCTATAAAGTATTAGCACAGAATATATAATAGTACTCCGTATTATCCGTATTATCCGTCCGTATTATCCGTATTATTATATATATCCGTATTATTATATATATCCGTATTATCCGTATTATCCGTATATCCGTGGTATTAGCACAGGATAAATGCAAACAGCCAAACTGATGCCTAAATATTTTTTTGTATTTCCAACAATTTAATATTATAATAAAAACAAAAACAAAATATTTTATACGTAGGTACCATTTAAGTTACGATAGGTTTTTCCAAAATTTTAATTTGTTTGGAAACAACGAAAAGCGCCTAGTCTTTAATAAAATAACTATCGTAGTATAAAAGAGTATGGATGTGTATGAAATATCCTTTGATTATATGTATAAATATTAAATATGTGTATGATAATGTGTCATTATTAATATACCTACTCGAGTTTTGCCTAGAATGTGAAAGATTACTGTTGTATTTTTTTTGTATTATTTTCCTTAAATTATTCTGTTAACTGTGTTTTAATGTGTATTATTGGCAGAATATTAACCATTATTTATTACATATTCGTTATCGTGCACGTGCTGCAACTTCCAGGAACGTGCTTTTTGTGTCCCTCCAATACTCCGTCAAAAGTTTCAGTATAGAGTATAGGGTAATCAACCGACTTGACTCCTTGACTGCTTGACTTGACTTTTACTTAGACTTTGACTAGACTTTAGATATGATCATAAATGACGATAATATAGTAAAAACAAAAACGTTGATGAACATTATTATTATGAAGAAGACTGACTATACCTTTGTATGTGGCAAAGTACACCCCCGATGTCAGAGCCAAACGCTAACAAAAAAAAAATATACTAAATTATCTATGCCTTTGAATAATAGAACAATAAAAAAGTCGACATAATATTCCTTATTTAAAAAAGTAAAATATTCAAGCGATCTCCCGTACTGCAACGCATATGGGATGTAATTACCCGGTTCTTGCATAGTCATTTGGACGAACCTTGTAACTTACCTGCTTCATCATCTGGCTAACTTTGTAAGTATACGTAAAATTCAAAATTTTTTGATTGCAAATCATTTTCCAAGTCCTAAAAGCTACATATTTTATGCAATAAAACGTAAATTTTCAAAAATGTTAGTTACCTCATTCATGCACTCATGTCTTCAATTATAATGAGAATCGAGTACTGAATACTCTCCTTAAGTATCGGTCATGTGACATGTCTCACCAGTCATGCTGTGTATGGGA
The DNA here is from genome assembly GCA_905404155.3 of Plebejus argus. Lineage (NCBI taxonomy): Eukaryota > Metazoa > Arthropoda > Insecta > Lepidoptera > Lycaenidae > Plebejus > Plebejus argus. The sequence goes on from FR989930.1 coordinate 6,932,411, forward strand.
TGAAGATTTCAGACAAGCTAGTATACTTACTATTAAAATTATGTTATCTTATATTACAAAAAAAAAGGTCTTTCAGCGCTGCTACTTTTTTATTGCTGTTGCTATTTAGTTTTGTTACACTTTGTAGAGTCTATAGTTTCTGGAGGAAAATTATATAATTTTGGGCGATTATCTGTTTGCTTTCCCATACAATTTAAATGTTGTATGACATCAAATATTATAATGACAATGTCCATACTCCTTAGCAGTTATCTTTCTACCTATTAAGGTTATCGGTATATAATCCGCAACTACAATAGAAACAATGCTATCTACGAGCAATATTCTGTAATCTCTCTGAATGCGTGCGATTATAATATTTCGGCTTGCTCCTCTTTTTGTCTGTCGACGTAGTCTGGATGTCTGATTGCTTGTCTTCTTTATTTTTGTTAATCTTTGTAAACAACATTCTTTGCAAATATGTAGAAGATTAGGAATTATGAAGTCGGAGTCACAAGTAGAGATACTTTTCTACTCTACTTCTGCTTGTCATAATATGCATGTGTTTACGTTGCCCTATAGGCAATATTATCTACTTCCAGATGACCCGTGAACTTCGTATCACTTCCCTAATCCCTCCTAATGTAAACCTTTCCTGGACTTTTCTTTTTATGAACACTTTTAAGTGTAGTTAATCTCTTTTCTATTTTGTTTTATATATACTTAACACTTTCACAGTCCACAAACAAAATCTAATCCCTCAAGTCCACTCCAACATTCATTGTGAAGTATTTATTTATAATGGATTATATGGATTATTATTTTTAATAAGTAATTTTTGTATGTTTCTATGCTTCTTATTTTTCTATGCGTTTTTAGTGCCAATGCATCCTTTTGGATACATGGACTCCACGGTAACCACGTTTTCGTATCCGTTTGGATACCGTGGACTGTGAAAGTGTTAATGTATACTGAAAGTCTACCGTAGCACTTCAAAACAATGACTCGCATTAGCATAAAAAAATTGTTGCGTAGTTAGTACTTAGTACGTTTACTTAGCAGTTAGCTAGTAGTTAGTACGTGTTGCGTTGTTTATATTAGATCAGTCGCAAAAGACGACTTAGTATTATCGGTCATGTCAATAGATGATTATATTATTTGACCGATTGTCATTGTCTAGCGAGTACAGTGATTAGCTAATATTTCACTTCAAAATTAATACAGCTTTGATCCAGTCCGGAGTCTATTGGAAAAAAATTGTATTCTCATAAAATATGTAAATTGTAAATAAATAGTCTTTTTTTTTCATTCCAATCAGAACGCGTTTAGTTTGACATTGATAGCACAGTGTAAATAACTACATTTTAACAAATAACAACAACTTATTTACACTGTGTTGAATGTTGATAGGTTTGACAGTCATAAATCATAATAATATTCTAAAGACTGCATATTTTACCATATTGACGCTAGTCTAGTATTGAAGTTCGATTAAAATTGAAATAGGGGTACTGTATAATACGATTAATTGCGTATCGAGACTTATCAGGAAGAACTATGAGAATAGCAGCGCAATAATTAACATACGAAACGCATCAACGAATGCAAATGCGCGAGCCTGAATGAATGATTATGTAAATGTCTTGTTTCAATGATAACTTTACGTGTACTTATGGTCTATCTAGATGCGATTGACCCAGTGACCTCAAATACAATACAGCACGAATACATACAGCAGACTGCAGACAGCAGTGTACCCTTGGAATGAAATTTGTGCAATGTAGCAAGTTAGACGCGCTTGCAAGTTGCAAAGTTTGCTCTAGCTAGGTTATCTAAAATCACGCTTGTGTTACCACGTTGCGATTAGAGGTATGTTACGAAGAAGATCTACTGTATATTATTTATACTGTGCTAGCAGTATCGACTTTATATTCGCAATAACTGACAAGTATAGAGAGATATCGGATTCATTAAATGGACCCTTTTTGAAGACGTTAATGGGTTTTGGGTGTCTATCTTTACAAGTGAATGACGTCATAATAAGATCGCTTCGCATTTCAAATAGAATGGGGGATGATAATGTGACGTCATCGCAAGTTAGGGTTGTCGATATTCAATGAATATTCTTTCATCTCGTCTAGAGGCTTAAATCTGTAATAAGTACATACCTAATAACATTGTCATTTGTAAAGAATTAAGTAATTTTAATTATTCTGTAATTAAAGATTTGTGTCTAGACACTAGACACTAGACAGTAGCATAATTTTTCGTTTCAAACAAGAAAAACATAATTTGGTTAATTATTATTATTATAATAGTTATGAAGATAAAAAGAAGTACACTTTGGTACTGTATAGATAATAATTTTACACAATAGACAAATTACGGACATTTGCGTAAGTAATTATAAAAAAGATAATTATTATAATTATCTTTTTTATAAACATGTTTAACCAGGGTTCACTTCATCCCGCATTCACGAAAGTAGGCCTTAGAGCCTATTAATGGTTCTAGGATTGGCCTGGCAAGTGGCAACTGACAGGAGGCAGCCCTGCCGTGGAGGGCGTCGCGAGACGGCGTGGTCGGGCCAAGGACGTCGCTATGTCGTCCATCCGACAATCAATACTCTGATTTGCACGCTTAGCGACGATATTTCGAAAAACTTACTCAGTGCTACGATACTGTTGTTGATACAGGGTACTTTGCTATTGCATTCGATGCAATCGACTAAAAAGTTAGAAATCAAAAGTTGAAGTTTCATTAACCCCCGACCAAAAAGAGGGGTGTTATAAGTTTGACGTGTCTGTCTGTCTGTCTGTCTGTCTGTCTGTCTGTCTGTGGCATCGTAGCATCCAAACGGGTGGACCGATTTTGATCTAGTTTTTTTTGTTTGAAAGCTGACATGACGGTGAGTGTTCTTAGCTATAGTTCATCATCATCAGCCTGCTCATTGCTGAAATATCACGGTATATCTGGTTCGTGATAGGACGATTAGCAACTTGCAGTCGTTTGATGGGTTTTATATTTTGCATCCTGGTTCGAGACACTTATGAATATATTATACACATTATTGGAAAGTTGACCTGGTGGTGCAGCATCACCTGGTAATCAATAGGATACCCAACTCCTCACCAACTTAGAGCAGAGGTTTCGTGTTTGGGCTCATTTTAATTGCGACAACCAGTAAGACGTAGATAAACAGTAAATATTTGCATGCTGCTGCTGCAGCATCACCTGGATTCTATAGGAGCCAAGCTCCGTATGAACCTAAAGTGGAGGTTTCATGTTTGGGCTCATATTGATGGCCTCATCCAAGAGGACATATTTTATAGATGGTATTCATTGGGATATGATCCAGTTGATAGAAATTATTCTGCACAAGTTTAAAAAGCATAAAATAAAATTAAATTAAGAAATTTAAAAAAACCCCCGCCAAAAAACTTTAAAAAGTAATGAAATAACATTTCCTGACTTTAAGTTTAAATCATTCCTAAGAGTAAAGTAATATTTTAGTCCATAATTGTTGTCAAGGCGTGTCGGGGGACCGCTAATGTAGATGTTTGATTTCACATAACAATATAAATTAAGGGTCTGTTCACAGCGACCCGAATCGAGAGAATCAGCGACTATTATGGCGATACAAAATGCAAAAGTCGCTGTTGTGGTAGTTTACTTAGCGGTCCCCCGACACACCTTGACAACAATTATGGACTAAAATATTACTTTACTCTTAGGAATGATTTAAACTTAAAGTCAGGAAATGTTATTTCATTACTTTTTAAAGTTTTTTGGCGGGGGTTTTTTTAAATTTCTTAATTTAATTTTATTTATAATTTGGTATTGTAACTTGCAAGCGTCATAATATCACTAATGCCCATTGCCCAGTTTCTGAGGCTTTTTTGCTCAGGGGTTGTAACTTTTTCATTGGTTAATGTCTTGACTCTTGATTGGTTATTTGACGCTAGCCAATGTCAACAAACCTCACAATCCGGGAATTCATCAAGGAACGAAGCAGTGGCATTGCTGGATAGGGGCAAAGTATTCCATTAATGCAAACGCCAAACGTTCATCGGGTCATGAATTTACAGAGACAATACAGTATTGTGCAACTACGGCTGTATTTCTACAGATAATCTGGAATAAAAAGGTGTATTATAAATAGGCAAGGCTGGTGTTTATCGAACGGTTACGAGGCGTTGACATAACGGTGACGAACGTAACTAGTGAGGTTTCCGAGTTTACGAGTGAACGGTAAAAACCTATGGCAGAGGTTACACGATCAATTTTTCATCAATCTGATCCATCAATCTGATTGACGGAATATTGATGGTTATGAAAAAGTCCATATTAAAAAAAATATCAATCCATCAATCTGTGGGTTAGACGATCAATTTTTCGTCAATCTGGATCGGATTGATGGATCAGATTGATGAAAAATTGATCGTGTAACCTCTGCCTATGACTATAAGACGGCGAACGATCGCCTAGTCGCCTACACACGTCTACGAAATAGTCAATCAATTTTGTGTTACACTGGTTTGTATGTTGAAGGCGTAGAAGATTACAATCTTCATTTTATACTAGACGTTCTGCGCGGCTTCGGCCTTCGCCCGCGTAAATTAAGAATTTAACGGAAACCGTACATTTTCCCGCAAAAAATAGCCTATGTCTCTTCACGTGGTCCTCTAGCTCTATATCTGTGCCAAATAACATAGTTCGGGTAATAAGCCCTTTCAATTATGTTAACCCGTTTTTTTCACAATTTCCTCTAGGCTTCTTCGCTCCTATTGGCTATTAGTCTTAGCGTGATAATATATAGCCTTCCTCGATAATGATTAATGAACTAAGTATACTGAAAGATAGCTAACACTGAAATAATTTTTCAAATCGGACCAGTTAGTCAGTAGTCCCTGAAAGTAGCGCGTTCAAACAAACAAACAATACTCTTCCGCTTTATAATATTAGTACATAATATATATAATTTCTGGTATCTATTAAATATTTAATTAAGTTAAGTAAGTAACATTCGTCTCTGAGTTCGGCAGTAAGCTAAATATTTTATCTCTATCTTTAAAATACCTGGAATAAATCCAACGATTGTGGTGTAAACGGAACTCATCGAAAGTGGTAATATTTTCGGATCGTTTAAAGTTTAAACTAATGAAAAAGTAACTCACGTTTCAATCACTATTCACTACACAGTTTTTATGTTTACTTGATGTCTATAGATTATAGAAAGTGTTTTCGCTTAGTTGATGACAACCATAAAATAAAGAAATTTGTTTTGCCTCTTAGGCCCACTTGCGCCAATCTGGGTTAAAGTTAACTCTGAGTTAAACATCATGTCATATCTGTCACTCACCAAGTCAGTGATAGAGATGACATGATGTTTAACTCAGAGTTAACTTTAACCCAGATTGGCGCAAGTGGGCCTTAGTGGACCTTATCGAAACGTAACTGAAAATTGACAGATTTGTATACTCTACTTTCTCTATGTTTTTTACTCGACTAAAATTTTAGAGTACGATCAGGGTTTAAATTTTTCTCCGTACTCGGTTATGGCAATATTATCAAGAGTTTTCATTACATACAAAATATCATACATCTATGTACTTGAAAGACCTCAAAAACTCACTTTACTGTAAATAATATTATATTATGTATTTGCCAGACGGTAATGTTCTCGGTTACAAAAAATGTTTACCGCCGCCAGTACGCAGTACCTCACAAAGATGTTTAGTACAATCGGACGTTTTCACACGGTCGATGAAGGAAATCCCGCTTCTTAAAACAGTTATTGTATCTAGAGTTCAGTGCCACATGTAGGGTATTGTTATGATGACAAAAACAAGGTAACAATATGAAGAGCCATTGTGATGCTTTATAGTTTGTAGAGTTCTGAACTATGGAATTAATAAAATAATTATGCAGCATGGTAATTGATTCTGAAAAGGAGACTTACGGATTAATGCACGTTTCCTGAGGTTCTTGACTGAAGTTTGTCCATACATTAGTCCTTTTGATTTCAGCCAATCAAAAGGACTAATGTATGGACGTCAAAAAGAGAACCAGTCATTAACGCTATATTTTATTAGATAAACCTCAGTCAAAAATCTTTAGAAACCAGACATAAATAGGAGTTTTATGCTTTCAATGATAAAAATCGATCAAAAATAAAATCCAAATTATACTAATATTATAAATGCAAAAGTGTGTCTGTCTGCTAACGCCTAAACCACTAAACCGATTTCTGGTCGTACTTCGAGTCATGGGAAAGGATATAGGATACTTTTATCCCCGAAAAATGTACGGTTCCCGCGCGATAAATAAATTTCGGCCCAACGAAGTTGCGGGTGCCATCTAGTACCTTGTAAAACACTTGTACTAATATGTGTTCTGTGATAATGATAAAACAAAACATAAAACCAAATTGGCTCTGAGTTCTGACTTCTGACACGTATGCGTGGTATCTGTGGAGATGAGACAGGGGGCAGCGGGAACGCCGCTAGACGGTTCATCGGACCCTGAAGGTTGTGGGGCGACGATGTTTTAGACGCCCTGTTATTTCGCGTCTAGACGGACTACTCGTAAGTTATCACCAATCGGACGCTGATAATAGTTCTATTTGCGCCATTCGGTTCGGATCGAGATGTTATATATCATGTTTTATACGAAAGATGTTTTTGAACGTAACCCAAGATCAAGAGTTCTAGATTCTAGACGCTCAAATGGTCTTTAATTTTTAGTTGTCTCTTCATCAACAACATATTATTAAATAGTAAGACATAATAATATTATTACGTTTTAACACGAAAATTGAAAATGAAAGCCCTAATGAAAGGAAAAGTTTTACTGCATTATTTTACATTGCGGTAATTATGCAGAATCAAGGTAGGAATGAATTATAATTTATAAGTTAACAGTGGCCAACGAGACAGGTGCATAATTACTCACGTTTGAATCGATAAATATTTTTTATTCACACCATTGTCATGTTATGGAATTAAAATTTGTATGTTTACAATAAAATATATATACGAATTTATCATGCGGAAATGTGTTACACATCGTTGGCTTTACCAAAATTATGAGGGTTCAGGCATTTTCCCTAGAAATACTAAGAAGTGTGTAAAGTTCTTAAACAAAAGAAACATCGAAGTTAGCCACTTCGATGTCTCTTATTATTGTGTTATGTTATTATTATTATTTGTAAAAGTAGTTGAACAATATGAAGATAAATGGCATGGGTAGGATTTCATATTATATTAAATACCAACTTAGCATAATTATAAGCACAGTATACATTTTTATTGCTTTCTACGAAATTACACCCACAAATGATGGATTGATTTAAAATGTATTCTGCCATTATGTCCCTCAATCTGTCAATATACAGGGTGTAACAAAACTAAATGATAATACTTTAGGGTGTGTACGTGTTCCCTGTAGAGAGTTCACTGTGAAAGTAGCAGCGCTGAAAGACCAAAAATTTTTTTAACTTTTGTACGGGGAAGTTCGTGACGCTCGGGCCCTTGCCCATACAAAAGTGAAAAAAAATCGTCTTTCAGCGCTGCTACTTTCACAGTGAACTCTCTACAAGGAACACGTACAGTGTACACACCCTAAAGTATTATCAATTTATCACTTAGTTTTGTTACACACTGTAGATATTCTGTTATCTCATATCTGTATGCAGCATGCGGTCCATGCTATACGCGTGCGGTACGAAACGCCCGAGGTGAGGACTGCATCTGTTGCTTTGTTAGCGTAGCGCCTGGTCCATTATATCTAGACCGTTACCCTGATTCGTTTGACCTCTTTCTGTCCTAACTCAATTTACCACTGAATAGAACAAGTTGACAGCTCCGACTGTATTATTAATAATGAATCTTCTGTGGCCCGTTGATAGCTATTCATTACTGGTTTAATGCTTCTATTAACTCCGTTTAACCAGCACTGATTCAAGACATTATTCAAATACAACTTCAAGCAAAAAGTAACATTACAACAATAACAACGCTTTGTCATTCACCTGAATCTGATGCGCATTCTTAGAAACTTTAACATTGTATTGTGTGTCTCGTGTCTCCTGGCGGGTCTGTGGAGACTGGAGAGGATAACATGTGGGCTGTGGCAAAGGGACAGAATTCAGCGAAATCGTCGCGTTCGTGAGGAAACCAATTTCGCCTTTGGCATCGTTTAAATGGGAATTTCCGTTCGGATCGAATTTGTAACCTGATTTATTTCCATTTTCAAATGTTCGAAAGCTGTATATTCTGAAACTAGCTGCTAACATGCGACTCCTAAATATTATGTTACTTATTGGTATTACGAAGAAACTCTTGCGTTGAATGCGTTCAAGTTAGCAATAAAAACACATCCCTCCATAAAAAACATAGCGGGCGTTGTCTGGAAAATGAAAATCCGTTTCCCATGCGTAATTATTGTCTTCGTATCTTGCTGTAGGCAGTGCAGACATCGGCGAGGTATCCTGTGTAAATTATCAGCCGCCATCTTGGGGACCTTTGTTCCATCGGACAATAGCCACATAATGGGGATGCGTGTATTCTCAAGGGTATTTAGCCTTCCATTATATAACAATGTGAGCCATTAAAAAAATTTAAGTCCGCGAGTCGCAGCCAAGGTGAAACTCGAATAGTGTCTTGTGTAACCTCCTATTCAAAATTTGTATACAATGCGTAATATATTACATGTTTACAACAAATTACGGTATTGTAAACTTTGAAGGTTAGAACATTTTATCGCATCCTACTTACTTTTATAGTACGAACTTTTCCTTGAATCTAGTCGACATACATTTAGGGGACTTCTGAACTTTAGTAGTTTAATGAAGGGAGAGCTGCAGTTATATACTTTCTGATTTCGCATAAATACTTTCAGATTTTGCATAAATTAAAATAGAGATTGTATTTGTTTATACAAAATTTTTAAGTGAATTTAAGTAATACTGCTACTTTATTATATTATGCCTCATGGCAAGTCCCCAGTTAAAACGCTTATCCGGTTCTTTCGGTTTTGTTTATATTCTTATAATAGGATGTTGGCTGTTGCCGTATTATGGGCGTACCGCGTATGGTGTACAAATAGGTAAGGGTTTGTGTCAACCCACGTCAATTATATTCATCCCTATTTCTATACTCAACAGATTCATTCCGATCCATTTCACGGCGTCCCCTTTATCCACATATCTCATTAGCGGATAATGGAATGAGGGAATCAAAATGGTCGCCGTATTGCTCTCTATCATGGCTTTGCATCCTAAGTACATTTTGTGTATTTATTTTTCCATCTTCTGTTTATGAGAAGTTTGTACTTAGTACTAACTATTTTAACACTTCAGTCTTGAACTCTTGACCTATTTGCATATTAACTTAGTAATTGTTTAATTAATTATTAGAAAAAAAAAATTCTAAACAATAAAGTGTCGTCTATACTATCAATTTCAAAGTCATTGTACCTACATGCTGATGATAAATGTTAACTGTACATCCGTCAAAGGAATAGCTGATGGCAATGAAGGCCCGTTACACAACCTACTGATACTATATTATGGCTATTATTATCGAATGACTGAATATTTAAAACCCGTTCGGATCCACCCGCGTATCCCGCAAAAAGCAGATGTCTTTCCCAGTGGTCTACTTTATATTTGTGCCAAATTACATAAAATCGGTCCTTCAGTTCGTGTGCATGCTCAAACAAACAAAATCAGCTTTATAGCAGTAGTATAGATGATGTAGTACATAATATAACAAAACTCATTAACTATTGATCAGATTATTTGGTTTCCGCTCGGTTTCAGGACAGATTACTTTCAGAAGGGTGCATAATGGATGCATCCACCCTCGTGTTAGCGCCCCGGGCTTATGGCTAGGGTGTTTTCAAACTGTACTTTACCAGACTGCCTTTATTAGATAGCTGTAATTCTACAGTCTTTTTAGTCGCGAGGTTTTATGCCTTAGCTACTTGCTTCCCAGTTTCATGGGATACCAAAGTGTCTTCTTTGCAATCTTACTAACATGTTGTCAGAAGACATTTCGCATCCACATCCAGTTTTCTCTACAGTATTGCTCTTTCAATGTCCCTGACGGTCGTTCTCCACCAAAATCTTGTCCGCCAATCCCCTTTCATGTTGTCGGCGATAGTTGCACCATATCCAGATGTGTGCATAGTATCGAGAGCTGAGACGTCCGTCGCCTACTCCACACCCACTATCATTTCTCAAGTGTTCCGGGCCTCCGGCGTTGCCAAGGCTGACATCACTAATCGTTCCAATTGTTACCGGTTTAACTAGCTGATACACGATTAATGCTGCAATAGTTCTATTGTAATCTGATAGATTTGCAAATTGCAATGGGATTCTCTATAATTGTCTGCTTTTAGAGTGCAACGTTGGTCAATAAAATAGGCTGTAGTTCCACTTTTCGTTTGACTTACCGTTACAGATCGTGGAGTTCAAGTGATGTTTGCGGTAATTGATCTCTTTGAAGATCCTTCACTCTATTGAATGTTTAGTTTTGCAGTTTGTATTCTCTATTTGCGAAACCTTTCAGATTTTAAAAATGTTTCCTTCTTCACATCTAGTGAAGCACTTTAAAGGTGCCAAATTGAAATAAGTTTTCTATTCCCCCAACTGTTTATTATGCTGCACGTATAAAATGCCGCGTCTCAGGATTTAATAAAATCGAGCCTCCGGAGAATGCTCACGTGGGACCCGTCAAACGGAATAGCTTCATAAAAACATTCTCGCCATATTGCTGCCGAGGCCGTACCGCGTGACACCAATCGAGGATTTGGCGCTTAGTAAAAAATCGCCCAAGTGCAAGTTGGACTCACGCACGGAGGGTTCCGGTACCGGTTAATATTGAATATTGATATTATCGAGAAAAAGTAGGTGGAATTTTGCGTTTTTTGTATGGCCCTGCATTTTTTTCAATTAGTTTTTAGTATTTGAAATTCATAATTTGTAAAAATTTCAAGTTATTGCAGTTCTTGAGATACCTGGTACCTGGTGAAAGACGGACGGACAGACATCGAAGTTTTGTAATAACGTCTCGTTTTTACCATTTGAGTACGAAATCCTAAAAAGAATCGAAGCAAAAGACATATTTAGCGGTCATTGCCGCTATTGCAATAGTTAAATTATAGAGTCGCGCTCCAGTGCTTCGGGTAAACTGATGATTGCCGACTTGCCGACTTACGGTTTTTTGCAATCTGGTTTACTTGAATCACAGAAATACTAGCAAGACTAATTAAATTTTGGTTGCTTTAGTTTTACTGATCTTCTGTTACTGCTGCACTCAAATGATGGTAAATCTATTGCCGCACTCAGAGACACTATTTTAATATTTTTTTAACTTTTACAATATAAGAGGGAGCTTGCAAGATCTTTCAAAAATATGAAGGTGACTGATCAAGCCAGGTCTTATCTCCAGAAACTGTGCATTTTTTAGCTAAACTAGGTCTCACTGTTTCTATAGTAGTTTTTAAAGACTTTAGGACATACATCCGAAAAAATTCGTGCATATTGCATACCTAAGCGTACACAAACTATGAAAACAAGGCTAACACTCGTCCGCTGCGGCCGGCATCGGCAGACAGGTACGGAACTGATTGTAATTTCCGTCTGGAGAGCGTGTTAAACTTGGTCTACAACCCTACACAATAACTTGCTAACTGTTCAAACTGTTCTATGTTGTATTCTTGCTACGTACTACGTATTACGATTTACGCTTACGCTTGTAAGGGTCTGTTTCATCCCTTCCTGATAACTGCTGGATAGGCTATCCACAAATTAATTTGACAGATAGAGTATGGAGCATGATCTTTCAAATAAGTTGTGAATAGCCTATCCGGCACCTTATCAGGAAGTGGTGAAACAGACCCTGAGTTGTGCGTATAGAGGAATGTTAAATTCATTGGTTGTAATTTTTCTCGGTTAGTACCTAATAATTACTAATTAGGATCTCTAGTGTACAATCACACTCGGTGAGATTAGATGATTATTGTTAATAATTTATTAACTTTAATTTAAGATTTTAACATATTAAGCTCCATACATTTTCACGACAAAATCTTCATTAAATTAAAGTTAAGTAATAATTAATGTCTCTTGAGTAAACTACAAATAAGTCAGACAAAGTGGAAAATCCCGACTTCCGAGGGGTCATTAAAAATTTAAAGCAGAGTTTCTAGAAGGACACCTTATCGCTGATCTCAGCTCGGTTTTTAATTAATAAAATAGCGTAATGCAATCAAAATGAGGTCAATCGTTTTCCTGATTCGATAAGAACTATATCTACTACTTAATTAATTATTATTTTGTATTTATTATTGTGGAGAGATTAGAGAAGTATTCCGATTCTACGATTAGAGTTAATAAGTTAAATAACGTTTGTTTGACCTATGTGCCATGTAACTAAGAACTAAGCAGTAAGAACAGGATAAAATAGAACAAAAAACAGCTTCAAATAGTATTTTCTTATTATGGAACCTGTGAAGTATCCTCTTTCCAACAAAGATATATTTTATCAAAACCGGTTCACAAGCGGCGAAGATGTCCTGGAAAAACATGTATACAGTCGAATTGAGAAACCTCCTTTTTTGAAGTCGGTTAAAAAGGACTGGATCGAACAAGGAACGAAGCTTGAATGTTGCATTAAGAATTTGGGTACTGATGTAGTGATACTGAGTGATTTGCTTCGCTCGACTTGAGAGGGAAGTGGCATGGAGCTCGCAGTTCTTCATCGATCTTCACAGGGCAGAATCAATCAACGTCAACTTATAACCCTTGAGCTATAAATTATCGTAACCGACGCAAGGATATTGTTTACTATGATACTTTATATTTTACTACATATTTCTTACGACTCTGTGCGCGCAAAATTAAAAGGTGTTATATTGTACGGAGATATTTCTCAGGACTTCGAACGCGCAAACTGCAGTAGCAGGATTGCCACCCTCGCCTGCAGCTGGATGAGCAAAGGGGCTACTGCTTGAGGTTCCCGGTGTATCCGGCGGCTCATACTGCACTGCCCACGGCTTAATTTGGTCCACGTGCCGTTTTAGGGGCCCTAGACCGCTAGACCCGTACCACGTAGTGCCGAGAACCTACATCCTTCCTCTACTCTCTCTTGATTAAAGTAGCCTATGTCTTCCGTGGTCAGTATCAAGTTTGACTGGATGTGGAGGTCATGCGAGAATTATACATCTGTTAAGTTCCTGTGTTTTGTGTTCAACCATGTATATTCTATGTCGTATCAAAATCGGCCCATGATCTCTCGACGATATGTCTGTAAAATGTAAAAAAGAACATTCTGTAAATTAATTATTATACACAGGTCACAGGTGATTTTAATACAAACAATAATTAGTTACCTAATAAGACGTTTGAACGTTTTCAATAAAATGTGTGATTACCTTACAGATATGGCTTTCTGGTATCGGATGTTCGTTTCCCTTCTAGGATAATGACTTCTTGTTTTAATCCAATAATAATCTTGTTTTGATTAGGTTTTAATGCAGTCTCGCCTCTCGGTAAGATAAAACTTAATATGGCATTCTCACTCATCGTCATCAGTCAAACCAGTGATTCATTTAAATAGCGGCACGGTCGCGCCTTCGTTAAACATACATTTGAATCTATATATTATCTAATAATCTCGCGGTTCATTCGCCAAACCGCGTGCTCGGGCGGACGCATAATATGTACTCCAGCCTTAGCGTGCGTTCAGAGTCAGACGTGCGCGTTGTCTGCGCGTTTTCTGGGCGCGCGTCGCGTGTTGTCCCAAACGCCATAGCAGTTCGCTATTCTATGCTCATTACGTAAAGCTTATTTTCTTACATTTCCACAGACACCGCGTACGCGCAGAGAACGCGCACGTCTGAACGCGCACGTCTGAACGCGCCCTTAAAGACATTCCCTCAATAAGCAGACTCCGGGCAGTTGCAATAACCTGGTTTATTTTAGTAAAATAATTATTGGTTCTATGATTGCTGTGTTTTCGTATAACGATTAACGAGTCGGTGGACGGTTGGTGCGTTTTCTCTTGTTGGGTTTACATTTTGCACGGGCTAGGTAATGAATTAGTTTTGCTTCGGAACATTAACCATTTAACGTACATTCTCATGTGTGGATAATACATTATACGACATATAGAAACAGTTGCAGAAATATAATTTCTTAAATAAATAGACCATACATTCTGTGCTATTCTTCTTTTATAAATACAATAAGTAATAACTACTTTCTTGACAAACATAAATATTTAAAAACTTCTTTAAAAATTACTTAGGTACTTATAATGAAATGAATGTAATGATTAGAAAAATACCATCCATGCTATTTATTCGGAACACTTTTTTTAAACAAAATGTCGCCTACATCCAGAGCTTAAACTAGAAACATGAATGTTTCTAGTTTTTAAGCAAGTTTTTGTGTAAATAATAATAAACATACACACAAACTTTTGCCTGTATAATATTAGGATAAAGCTTGCAAGTAGAAAATAAAAGTCTAGAATCTAGATAATGAGAACAGGAATATCTGATATGTAAAACATGAGCATTACGAACAAAGGATTGTGTAATTACACTCCTCATAATATCAACATTTTTTTCATAAGGCATAATAATCCATGCTAATATTATAAGAGCAAAAGTGTCTCTGTCTGTCTGTTACCTCATTGGCGCTTAAACCGCTAAACCGATTTTGATGAAAATAGGTATGGAGATATAACTTTGAGTCCCGAGAAAAGACATAGGAAACTTTTCATCCTGGAAAAATGTACGGCTCCGCCGCGCCGCAATAAACGAAATTCTGCCCAACGGAGTTGCGGGCATCAACTAGTCATTACAATAAATGCAATTATTATAAATAAAAGTTTCGTAATAATATTTATTGCTGAATGCTCTGTTTGCTTGTTATTGTTGCGTTATTTTTCACATTTAATCAAGTTTAATTTAAAGAATTTATTGAATGTTAGAGGTATAGTTGCCTATACATAGACTATAGAGTATCTAGACATTCAATTAACAATGCAGCGACATAGTCTCGACAATATTTCGATAGGAACGTCACGTCACCGAATGGCGAATACCGATCTAACAGAGGCTGCTGTTTGGTCGCTGTTTACAAATATCGCGATGGGATTAGCGCAGTGTATTCTCTGTTGCCTATATTATATTCAGATTTCAGAGTCACCAGCCACCACTCACCACTAAGCTGAGGATGCTTGTGTCGTTGTATTGAAGGCCCTGCGAGGGCCAGGGCCGGAGAAACAGTACCTACAACCTGTTTTTGAAAAGTCCGAACTCCAACATCTAGATTCTAATAGCGACTAGCCTATAAAAATGTTTTCGGTTATAATCTGGCCTTTAACATGAGAATTGGAAAATAGAGGGCCCTGCTTCGGAATATGTTACGGGCCTCTGCCACTGGTCAGAGGTAAAATAAACGTGGCCAGCAGAAACTGCTGCATGTGACGTCACTCATGCTCAACGGTACTCGTGTGATCCGGTAATTCCAATGAAGTCATGCGTTAAATTGCCACACACTACGTTCTACACGACACGTGCATATCACAAACTGATGTTAAAAACAATATTTGGGAAAACGTAAAGAACCAGCTTTTACTATTATGCTATAAGCGTATGTTGAGACCAAATGATTGGAGAATAAACACATTACACAACCAACTACAAAAATTGATTCCAATCCGTATATCTGTCATGGATTTTCTACCACTTATAAGTATGCTCAACAGTCAACAATCTACTACAATATACTTAAGTATGCTCAAAAATCGACTAGGATAGAAAAATTACAAAATGTTTGAACAGCTTGGCTCAAACGCTTTTAAAGCCACCGAGGCTGACATAATATGGTAAATGTCGGCAATACTAATGCAGTTATCGAACCTGCAAAAAGTGTAACGTGGGCCGTGGGCGGGGCGCCTACGTTGACATTTAGTGAAATGGCGAGCAGGCACTAAAATTTCACAAGCGCATGCAAGGCTGATGGCCACAACATTACGTTTCAGCGTAAAAATCGACCATAGGATAGACCAGATGACAGATCAGTGTTTCATGCCTTGTGGCATGGCCGCTTCGCATCGTCATACTCTACCTGCTACCATACAAATAGATAGGTACGTTGTTTTGCGATGCGACGCCGCAAAGCAATGTTGTAGCTTAACCCTTGTATGGGACGACGCCTCGTGACGTCGGGTGACGCAAACGGTGCCTTGTCCAACCACGGCAATGCGGCCTGACGATAATCTGCATTCTAATAATAGCACTGAAATAAACTGCAATACTTTCAGCTACTACAGCAACGCTCTACCAAACGTTTCTGAAGATCCTTGATGTATGCGGTATGCCCCACAGGGTGATTGAGTGTATCTTACGACAGAAATGCAACAGGAGATTTTATAACATCTGCTGTCAATCAGTTTCTGATCTGAAAATCACCCGGCTGGAGATGTATTAAAAGGTTTTGGCCTTTGGGCGATGTTTCTGTGGAAACCAGCTTCACAAGATTTGAAACTTCTTCCCTAGTCTTTAATGTTGTCTAAGCTGGAAATTGGAATGCTTACAAGTTTCTTCTCTACCAACCATTAGAAAAGTCTGTTGGTTGTTCTTTAATTTTCTCAAATCTAAATCCATTTAATGCGGTGTCCATAAAAGCTTGCATGTCCTTATGGCACCAGGAGTTTACGAATTACGGATTACGAAACCAGGGAGTTTCAAAGGTTTATTGGCCCATCTTGGTTGACTTGTGGACTGTTACGTTTTAAAACTATTATTAGTTCCAGCCACTATCATTATTAGTTTTACGAGGTTCTTTCATCACCTCCTTTGATTCCTTAAAAAACACATGTTTCCCCTAAACGCGTCGTTAAGTTTCGGTGTTAACGAACTGTCCAATTAAAATAATAAACTAATGCACAATAATTAAGTAGGTTTTATGTAACGCTGCTAGTAAATGCATTTCCTCGGAGTTTCTACGCGAATCCTCGTCGTAGAATAATGGTGCAGTCTGAAGTAAAAAAGACAATAATTCTGTAAAAAAACAACATTGCATAGACATTTAACTTTTTTGTAAAAAGGTAAATATTATTTTCAATTGGTAATATGTATAGTTGTCCGGGTTCTTATCCTTACAAGTTACAATTAGATCAATAAATTGGAGCTTAGTACTTTCTAGTAAGTATAAGTAACCATCTATTCTATTAGTTACTATAGTATGTACATGAAATGCTATACTATTAGGAGTTATACTATATTATGTTCTAATTTCCAACAGACTGTTTTGTTTTTTGGAAGATGAAGTTTTATATAATTTTACATAAAACACGGTTTCACAACATTTATTCTATCGTTTCACATTTTATTGATTTGATTAGATATCGTGTATTGCATTTCAAATGCAATCGAATATTGATGTAAGATTGGTCTTGTTAAATACATACGTGACTAAACTGCTTTGTGTACGCGGCCCTGACCAAATGTAATCACTTTGTTTTGTTCCAATTTTAAATTAAATCGATGCCTAATCACTCCTATTACAACAAAATGATCATTAACGCCAGTATAAAACTTCGTCAGTTATTCGACCTACACTTGACAGTAACTTCCTTGTTAAATTGTTAAAAGAATATAGTTTTACAAGCTCTGTTGTTTGATTAAGAATTACTATTTAAGAGTTTTGTTCCAAGATTTCACAGTTTTGCCTAGCACGTAATTGAATTTCCTGCTTTTTACTCTACCATTTAGTAGAGTCAATAAGTGCCAGATTTGTAAAATACCACTGAATTTAAAGAAAATTATCTTCAAATATTTTGTACTACATGAAACTATTATATTTTTCATAGTATTTAAAAAAAATATGTTTGCTATAAGTACTTATTACGTGTACTTGTTTAATGTTGTGAGTTGTGACGTGGTTGTGATAGAGTAATATCTCCCGAGTTAGAGACGTCGTTCAAAACATGCTATGATGCTCCACAGATGTTACGAGTCCCCACGACTGTACAGATTCTCCGCGGGATGCGAAAAAAAAAACGCCGCGTAAAAGAACTTGGCAAAACATAGTCAGGTAGAGCTAAGACTTAGGAGCATTGATTAAATAAATAATACGTTCTATTTTCAACATTTTGTCTCGTTTACATTACTTTGGAACAGAGACAATTAATTTGGCAGCATGTACTGGCTACTGATCAAACTTTTAGATTTATTTTTATGCCGACATCAATTTTAAACGGCACTGTAATATTTTACATTGTACTTACTGTGTAATGATAACGCTTTCTCTATGTAGCTACTTATTAGTTTAGAAACCTTGGAGTAATTTCAAAGATAACAAAAAGAATTACTTAACTCAGAATTGCACCGTTTTTCAGTGCTTAGACACATTTTTTGTCCCCAAAACCCCCGCTCTATACGTATTATTATTTTTTTAATTTTATGAAAAGGATTTCCATGAAATTTGGTACACGACTACATGCATAAAGTGGTTACAGGAAAACCTTACACAATAATTTTAATAATAATATAATATGTAGATCCGAGAATTGAATATTTGAGGTTTTCTTATAAAAAAAAAGTACGTAAAACCCACTACGTATTTGACAATTATTATTATCATATTTTATCAATATTAATTGGTGTTTTGAAAAACAAGGAAAATTATTCGTAAACATCAAACATCATAATAATATAATATTAATACTCGCATTAGACAAACGTCATGAAAACCCAAAAACAAAGATAAAATAATATTTTTTGTATATACTGCGTGACTGGTGAGACATGTTCAATACTTGAGGACGTGATATTTGGCTATTATATTAGTTGGAAAAAAATAATATAAAAAAATAATATCAATTGATCACTGAGTAAATGTAGCTTAAAGTTAAATAATTATTTACCCAACGCATGGACACCGCGAGCGGGAGGGGTAGTTGTGTGGTGTTTCTTTGGTAGCGCACGCCGCTGCACCGGCCGCATAGTATGCCTACTTGCCTAGCCGCGTAATTTACTTGGTATCCATGATTCATAAATTTTTGGGAAATTCGGAAAAAATTAAGAACCTAATTTTATTACATATTTATAATGAGAATCGAGTACTGAATACTCTCCTTAAATATCGGTATTGACTCACCAGTCATGCTGTATAATATAATGATTAATGCGTAGTTAACATTGGGCAAACAAGTAATGATTTGAATTAAAAGCTAATGTTTATTTAAACAATTTAACAAACGATTGCGGGTCACGATTACTAATACTTAACTAATTAGTTTTATTAGATAATATTATTAATTACCTGTATTATTGTTAAAAGAGAATATATGCATATATTAAAATAGTTATCAGCTAAATACCTTGAGGCTTGAACTATCAATATAATATATGGATTCTTATATTATGTAGAGTTTCAGATAAATTATTCTAGGCAGGTATAGTATATCATTTTAGCTATGAGGAATGAGTATAAATTACTATATAATATAGTCCTTGTCCCTTATCCCTTTTTATGTTTCCTAAAAAGTGAAAATAACTTGTAACTTGTGTTTCTCCTTTGAGTTAAAAGTATGGTGTGGCAAAAGGTACTACCATGGTACTACATACATATTTCTTAGGCATCCATTAGACGGTAGGTTTTGCTGTCAGTTTTACCACAGTCATGACTGTGACTGATGGATAACCTACCGTGTAAGAGCGTGACTGACGGTTGCATGAAGCTGATTGACGAAAATCTGGATACATTCGTCAGTCCATCAGTCACCATCAGTCAAACATAATAATTCATGATTGACGGAATTGACTGACGCTTGCATGAGCGTATAATGGATGCCTTAATCAGGCGCAGCGCAGACGACAGCGGACAGACTATCCGTGACGCACTTTTTAGTCTGTGGAAATAGAACCTATGCAATTATAATATTATATGCAGTAACGCACATTGAACGCACACGACGCGTGTGCGTTACTGCATATAATTGCATAGGTTCTATTTCCACAGACTAAAAAGTGCGTCACGGATAGTCTGTCGTCTGCGCTGCGCCTATATTATTTTATTCATAACGAAACTCTTTAACTTCAAATCACAAATGTTTAAGAAAGGATCAAGTTGAAGATTTTTTAATCTTATGTAAGAAGCTAACACAAAAGACCGTTCAGCCTTTACAGCAGTTGACGCGTTACGGGCACGTTTTGAAGGTGCTGCCAACTTGCCAAGGTCACCTCGCCCAAACAATGCAAGTTCAATTTTATTAATAGCCTTACAAATACGGTGTGAAACCCTCCAAGCGCCGGCTGTACTGTTTTACATAACACTACCCAGCCGTATAATATCAAGTTTTTCAAGCTCTGGCATCACATTTTATTTTATATTTGACGGACAAATTTTTCATATACAACTAGATAACGCCAGCAACGTCGTTCCGCCGAAACCGTACATTTTTCTGACATAAAAAGTATCCTAAGTCCTTTCCCGGGACTCAAAGTAAAACCCCCCGCTCTATACCAAATTTCAGCAAAATTGGTTCGGTGGTTTGAACGTGAAGAGGTACCAGACAGACTGTCGCATTTATAATATTAGTATCGATGTCATTCAAGTGTCAAAGAAGAGCTTGCAAAAGCTACATGATTGAAGTTGTGTATCTTTAAAATGCAAGAAAGTCACCAGTCACCACTCACCAAGCACCGCAACTCGCAAGTCTGCTGATTGCTTACGAGTAACTTCCAAAAAGGAAGGAACTATAACTCGATGTGTTTTTTTCTTAAGGCCATCGTGTGCATTACTTGCACCATATTCCGAATATATTTATCATTTCTTGAGATTAGCATCTTCTTCAGCTGAAGGTTTCATTAGTTTCGATTTGAAGACGCTAATAAAAACCTAACCGTAGCAATTAGAGCAATGCGGGCGCGGAGCGGAACTGAGTGACGTAAGACAGCCTTCGCGACCGGCCGCGAGCCTCCATAGAAATTGCTATTGGATATCCCACCAATTAAAATATTCTATAACGGAAGGTCGAGACATGTTGCGCATTATTATAATAAGTGATAACTGATTACACCACGAATAAGTATTCGTGGTGTAATCAGTTATCTAAACTAAAAAAATTCAAAAGAAAGTAAATTCGGCAAATGCCTGAGTATGAAAATAATTTTATGAGAATTTTCTATACTTAAATATTACTGCCTGCTTCTGCCCTTACGTGCTGTGACGATGATGTGGGCTACTACGTGCTATACTGTGTCTATTGCACACTAAGGAGCAATTTCTCATAACTTGTGGCTACAGGAAATTATGAAAATCCGAGTATTGTAACTCACTATCATGCAAACAGTCCGTCATTTTGGTGTTACGATAATAATAGCTCCCACATCGGTTTCGGTGACGGTGGCCGGTTTCATTGAAACCAGGCCAGCTACGCAGGAGTAATTTTATAGCGCCCAAGTGTGTGCGCAGTTCACAAGAGCATTATTATGAGTTATGATGAGTCATAACCCAGTGGGACGGCAGACCGACACGACCGGCGAGAGATCAGGCGCAGGACCGACTTTTTACATGCCCATCCCGCATCCGACTCATGGATCATCTTACTTGTTTGACAATCAGGTGATCAGCCTGCATTGTCCTAACCAAACTTGGAAATAACATGTTTCGAACGCGGGAATCGAACCCACGACCTCCCGAGTTAAGAGCCGCACTCATTTACCACTAGACCACGGAGGCGTCATTACTGATAGTGTTGCGATAATAAGAGTGACACCGTCCTTGAATATAATTAAAGTATTCCACCTTTTTAGCGTAACTGCGTGACGGATAATCTAGCTCTCTAATCCTGAATCGCACTATTGAATTTTCCAGTTAGTTGAAAAGTGGCGTTATACATAATACTATACAGAAAAACTACTGCAGTTCCTTTAGGGCTCCAACAAATATCGCATCGCAAATGTCTGCGAATTCGTAGTTACGTCATGTAAGAGCCCGTAGCCTGACCGAGCGCACCATCCGCGCTTGGTTTCACAGATCTCTCTTACTAGAGCCTATTACAATATATTTAAAGTTTATTTTCCCTCGTCCGCAGGTCGGGAGATCGTCGGAGCCGCCGATCGACTTCGTGGTGATGGACACGGTGGCGGGCGACAAGAGCGGCGACACCAAGATCGTCCAGAGCACGATCTCGCGGTTCGCCTGCCGCATCATCGCCGACCGCAACGACGTCAACAACTGCCGCATCTACGCCGCCGGCTTCGACTCCTCCAGCAACATATTCCTTGGCGTGAGTCGATTTACAGAGCACGATCTCGAGGTTCGCCTGCCGCATCTACGCCGCCGGCTCCAGCAACATATTCCTTGGCGTGAGTGTTTATATTAATTTTACTCTGCATCATCCTGTATTCCATGGCGTGAGTGTTGAATTACTGTCCAGGCGCGGTCATAATTGAAATCTTAGAAGAGGTGACGTTATTTTGAAAATCTAGAATTTTAAAACTAATCTTGGAATGGTTTTGGTCAATTCCGATATGATGGAAGCATGGGCATTAATCGTTTTCTTGAAATGTCTATGTTACTATTACTATAAAAGGACTGTTTAGTGATTGTTTATTTATGGGCTTATGAACGGATGCCTACGAGAGAAAGGAATGACAGGTCATTTGTTCCTTCCTCTTGTAATCTTACGACGTTTGGCTTTTCCGGACTGATATCACGTCCTTTAAAATAGAAGTAAATGCCTTGAAAGGCCTCCAATATTATTACTTATGGCGTTGTATTCTTGTGTCAGTGAGACAAAATATTATTTTTAGTTCGGTAACACCTAACGTGTGCTAACAACATGTGCGCTGTCTATACAGGTCATGTCTTGAGTCTATCATTTTTCATGGCGACCACACACTTTCTGGGTGTTTATTTTTATCAATGATGTACCTTATTTTACAGGAGAAGGCGACGAAATGGACGGAGAACCACGAGATAGACGGACTGACGACGAACGGCGTGCTCATCATGCACCCGCGCGGCGACTTCTGCGGCGGCAGCGCCACGTGCGGGCCCTGGCGCGAGATCTCCCTGGGCGGCGCTGTCTTCTCGCTGCGGGAGAGCCGCTCCGCCCAGCAGAAGGTGATGATTATGATGATAATGGTGGTGATGATGAGTATTAATGGTGATTGATTTATTGGCGGCGCTGTTGCCGCGCTTCGGAAGATCCACTTCCCGCAGCATCTGATATTCATAGTAGAGTTGAATGGAGATGAATGACCGATGACGTTGAGGATAATGACGATGATGATTAACAAGCATGCAAAGGTTGTTAGCGGCGTTGTCGTCTCACTGCGGGAGAGCTCTCCAGAGCAGAATGTGATGGTTGTGATGATGATATAATTGAGTGGTGACGAATGATGATGAATATGGATATTAATAAATTAACAAGTATTAGTTACCCAATATTGTTAGTACTTGGTTGTTACTCCATCTTAATTATTTCGATCACGCAGCGATACTAATTAGATTGCGATCGCAATATTTGACCTGCCCTCTGAGTCAAGACGAATTCGTAATCGCTTCGTTATAGAATCGCCGATGAAAATGTATGGAATTGACATAAGCGTTCGTTAATATGACGTTGACGTTCGACTCGTCTTATGTCATTTCCATACATTTTGATCGGCGATTCTATAACGAAGCGATTACGAATTCGTCTTGACTCAGGCCTCTGATTACTCACGAATCACGATCTCAGTCCAGTAAATCTTAAATTCCTTGTTCCTGTCTTCAGTTTTTATATTACAACTGTTTATCATAATATTAAAGTCAAAACCAGAAGCCTCTTCTTATATTTAGTGACTTGCGAGTTGAGTGGCTTCAGTAATAAATATTTTCGCGCTGCTCCGTCCAAACAAATAAGTCTCTTTGTGATGCTCTTTGGGTGTTTGGGGTGTTTGGGCTTAATTTGCCTTTGTTTCCAACGTCTGCAGCGTCGGATTTCATTATACAAGTAAATATTTAATGCAAATGATTTATTGAGTTTGTTGCGTTTTCCAGGGCTTACCTTGTCAGGCGGAAAACAACGTGTTGCGAGACGGCACGATGATAGACTTGTGTGGCGCCACACTGCTGTGGAGAAGCGCTGAAGGACTTAAAAATTCACCGGTAATATAATCACAATATATTATAGCTATTCTTTGACTGTCGACAGTTAAAGAACGATGTGTTTGTTAGTCATGACGTAACGAGACTGTAACGTTATTGTGCCATACCCGACACAATAACGTTACAGTCAAAATTAAAAAAAAAAACTTTTATGTTGGTGTAGGAGCAGAGTGCTGCCATAGTACCACTCCAACCGATGCTTGGTCCCTTAATTCATTTACACTTTGATACTATCATTGATTTTGGCTGTTTGTTGTAGTGTTGTGTCTTTTTTGTCAAATAAACTTTTTATTATTATTATTATTATTCAATGCGACGCTGATGGATTGATCATTTTTTTAATATGTAACATCAAGGAAATTGATTCCTATGCAGATGGCGGACCACGGCGGACCTAAGTAATTTGGTCGCATTACGTCAAACCCAGCCGACCGATCACAGGCCACAGCTAACATTGAATTGACATAAGTCGACCACATGACGTAGACGTCCGCCATCTGCATAGGAATCAACTTCTCTGATAGTACTTTTTTATAACCATCGATATTCCGACAATCAGATTGATGGATCAGATTGATGAAAAATTGATCGTATAACCTCCGTCTTAGATTTTAAGCGTCAAACGCATCTCTTTCTACATCTTTTCGGCTTTTGTGAACTTTAAGAGTTTTATTGACATTTACTTATGTAAGTTGCTTAAATTTTCAGACGAAGCGAGACCTGGAGGCGTTGGTTGACGAGCTGAACGCGGGGCGGCCGCAGTGCCCCGTCGGCCTCAACACGCTGGTCATCCCGCGCAAGCTGTCCGCCGCGCAGCAGGACCTCAACCAGCCCTACGTCTACCTCAACTGCGGCCACGTGCAGGGTATGTACCCGGGGCGCTGGGTGACGAGACGAGGACTCCACGCTGCAGAGATAGGGAGAAAGAGGATGTGCTCGAGGGAGGTTTAACCGACTTGCGTCGCCGATCCTACATGACTATCGAAGCTAGTGTCTATAAAGTCAGTTACGCAGCTATAGATACTGGAATCCACGAAGACGCGCCCCACCATTTTTTTGCTTGAGGGGATCGCGGGGTATGGGGAGTTTCCCCCGAGTGTCAGTCGCAAACCATCAGTGGTGCGATGTGTTAGAGTAGTACAGTTGTTGCAAAAATTCAGACTTGAAACGAAAGTATAAACGAAAATGTAAACGATTAGGAGGAATAGTGGGGCGCGTCTTCGTGGATTGCACTATCTATAAGTCGCGCTACTGTGCCACCTGTCGTGGCGTCACTGATGCTTTAGAGTTTATAGTATAGACGCTCGCTACAAACGACTATCTTTACTCTTATTATTTATGCCGTATATAAGCCGTGCATCACATAGATACATACATAATAGAGGTGATCCTTTATGTATATTCATCTAATCTACAGCGTTGATTTGTTAATATTTTGATGCTCATCGAAAAAGCTTGTGAAAGGATAAAATTTTAGTCCAAAAATCTCAGAAACCGACCATCAGTCATGTATGAAACAACCTTTATGAATGCTATTGCTCACTGTAAGTCACTATTTAATTTCTGAAATCCATTTCAGGCGAGCACTCGTGGGGCGCGGAGGGCAGCTCGTCGGGCGTGCGGCGCTGCCCGATGTGTCTGACGGCGGGGCCGGTGGTGTGCGTGTGCATGGGCATCGAGCCCGCATTCTACGTCGACGCCGGCCCGCCCACGTACGCGTTCAACCCGTGTGGGCACATGGCTAGCGAGCGGACCGTCAAGTGAGTTGCAACGTTCGACTCTAATAAACTGATTACGCAATAAAAAAATTTGCCCTTAAGAAAAAATATTTGTTTCTTAAGAGCAAAGAGATATTGCCATAGCATAATAGTTATAAGCGGGTAAACTTGAATCACGCTCTCGGATATTCTCCAGCCGGCGCATCATAAGGGTTCATACTAGAGAAAGTCGGCATTCTTAGAAAACAACTATATAGACAAATCCTATAATGGGATGACCGCCAATGATGGGGTAGTCATATTAACATAATAATATGTTGATATTATCAAATGACTGATAGTAAGCTTCGGTTTTTCCGAGCATAAAACGGTATCTCCTGTCTGATCTACGCCTCGTCATCATAGTTTTTCATATCATGTTACAGATACTGGGCTGGCGTGGACATCCCTCACGGCACGAACGGGTTCCACGCGATCTGCCCGTTCTGCGCCGCGCCGCTGCAGGGCACGCCCGGCTTCGTGCGACTCATATTCCAGGACAACCTCGATTGAACGGGTATGCTACCGCAATAAACATTTCGACAAAATAAAATAGTTCATGAAAACATAACATTAATATTTGCAATATCAATATTATGGCATATTATGGTAATGAAAGACAAGTGAGTGATCGACCCTAGACGATCAATTTTATTGTGCAATATTACGTATTGACCGACGACCGTCTAGCTAGGGTTAATATTGAACGCCCGCCTTGCAATCTTATTGTCAAATAAGTTGTTCAATAAATATATTGTGTGATATTGCGCAATAAAATTGATCGTCTAGGGGCCCGCTAGCGACTGGTTTTATTATATAATTAATTTTTAACAAAGGATTGACGTATGAAATAAAAAATATTTGCTTTGTTCACATTTTTAAATTAGATGCATCTGTGGTTGCATACTACCATGGACCAATCATAATACTACCTTAAAGGTAACTGTAAAATATTATTTTTGGTTTCAGGTTTTAATATCCCACGCAATTTATGAAGAAATAACATCCTAATTGTTCGCATTGTGCGTGATGCAATTATGTCACTATTCAGTAGGCTTACGTCGAGTATTTTATTTAACATCAAGGACTTAAACTGCTTTACTGGCACGAGCTAAAGTACTCTTATACGGTTTTATTTGATCGAGCAATCACGTAAAGTAAAAACCACGGCTAGGCTTTCGTCCACACACTCAGCATTACTCGATAGTTTTACTCCAAATCGAGTAAAAATTAGCGTGTGGACCGCAAAACTCATATGCTTGAGTATGGCTTGAGTAAAGCTCGACGGCTCGCGTCGAGTAAGTTCGAAGGAAATAAATTCCATCGAGCCGGCTCGATGCGAGCCTTCGAGCTGTGAGTTTTGCGGTCCACACGGTATTTTTACTCGATTTGGAGTAAAACTATCGAGTAAAACTGTATGTGAGTACTTAGTGGATGCTATAACCCGGTCACCGAACACAATAAATCTGGCTCTTGGCTTATTGCTACTTGTCTCTTTCATTCACACACGAAAATATTGGTATCGTTCCTCTATCATACTTGTGGAAATTACATACGCAATTTGTGCGCGTAACAAGTAGCTATAGGGCATTATCGGAACTTCTAAGTGTTCGCCTGTTCGGTGACCAAGCTATACGGAATACATGGCTACATGCTATAAAAAGCTAAGCTTTTTGACTGTTATGTTATCTCTCAACGCTTTGAGAAAATATTCATGACTGCTCCGATTGTTTGTTTGGAATCTCATACAACATTTGTTTAATTTATAAATTATTATAGCTAGAGAGGCATTTACCGTATTCATTTATTGCTTGATATATATAATATAATACCATTTTAATGTCATTGATTGCCCCACCTTTTAAAGGATGTGTGATGAAATTTGTTTTACGTTGAAAGTATATTTTACTATCTTTCTCAGTAAATGCCTCTCATGTTGTCATGTAAAATATTATATTTTATGACTGGATTGGTCCGCTACATTGTATATTGGATTATTTTATGGCAACGTCAATATTTCTTGTATATTTTGTTACTACAGCTACTTATTACCCACACGTTCCGATTTACCAGACGTCAATGATGTAAGTGTTAACCTTGACTGCACGTTTCAGATCTTTTTCATCCACTGTTTCCTGTCCGTCTGTCTACACCCCTATTGTGGACGACGGAAACATTTCTATCAACCGCGCGTGCGGGGTCTAACTAAGACTCATGATCATGACATGTGATGTAACACGATATTAATAGGTACTAGGTACCACTACACTACAGGCGCTTAAGGCGATGTGTGCGAAGTTGAGAGGAGTCTCAGGCTAGCGAATAGAAGGTTTCAATTCACACGCTATCTGGACATTAAAAAAAGAGAGTCGCAAAGCGCAGGCTGTATCATTCAATGGCGTCATTTATGTTGTGAGTTTATGACTTATGCGTAAGCTTCAGTTTGGAAAGAAAAAAAAATTGTATTACTGCTAAAACAGTGTATAAGGTTAGCTTCTTTTTGTTAGTTTCAAATTTTAATTATATCCTTATGACGCCTGCGCAGAGCATAAACATGGAACACTCAACTTACGGTATGTAAGTTTGAACAGGACGGAATGCTTTGTATATTGCTGCATCGATTTAGTATGTATAATTGGAATTGCTAATAATTATATTTAAAATAGAATTATATGAATGTTTGTGAATTAATGAAATTCAAATATTTATCAATGAAATATAGAGTCTTAGTTGAATTTAATCGTAAAATTTTAATACGCAGCAAATTAACGTCGACGAATACGGGCGATACAATAAAATAATATGTAAATATCTGTTAAGTAATTTATGTTCGTTTACGATTAGCTTTTAGTTTGTATCGAGCCTCGGGTAGGAGTAGAAGTTTGTTTATGATTGTCTTCATTATATTTTCGCGCCAATAAACGGTTCGATGCGGCGTCGGCCATTTTGTATCGTGTTTTGGCGCGCCCGGCAGATAATATTATTTAGGGACCCGCGATGCTATAGCGCGGCATGTGATATGACATGCCATATGCATTAGGCGATAGACGTATTTCGTTTAATTAGAGAGCATTTACTCGAGTGTTTGCGTACGTCTGTCCTCCGTATTGGCTGACAGTATCGAGTCGGTATCGTTTCGATCTCACCGTAGCTCAACATGTTACTCGGCTTTGTCTCGGTACACGTATAGAGATTGTATAAATTAATGTAAGTTAGTGATGTAGCGGTTAGCTTACGAAATTCGAGGAAATAGTTTTTGTACAATTCGACCCACTAGTGAGTTATCGGTGTATTCGCGTATCACCTTCGGTATTTCAATGCGAGATGTTTAACTGTGGATCTGGAAATTGATGAAATATGATGTCCCCATCGAAGTGGCTCTTTAAAAAACGTGATTTGGACGTCGTTTTCATTACTTACAATTCCACGGGCTTGTTATGATTACATTTAAATAATGTTTAGCAAATCATCCAAGCTTGTACTATTGCAAAATCTGAAATAAATTCTGTTATGTGTTAATTATTATAAATATGGTTTGTGTGTGTAAGGTATAAAGTTACACATAAGAATGTTGATAAACCCGTTTTGAAATCCACATTCTTTCAATAGAAGGAATATGACGGCGCTCATGAAACATAATTTTAAAATGTAAATGGATACAATAATTATAATATAATATTATTATTTATATGTATTTTCAATTCAACTCATTTTATTCACTAACAAAATAAATTTTTAGTCTCCAATTTTTCTGTCACTATAATTTAATGATTGTATTAGTATTGATTATTTTTGTACATAAATAATATTATTACATTTATGATTTAACAAAACTACTTACACCTCGAAATCAATTTTATTTATTGTGTTGGGAACTTTTACGAAACGTTTGGGATTTTTCCTATAGCTATGGTACAGAACTTAACTGGCATAAAAATAATTGCAAACCAAAGAAACAATTGAACTCTCGGGATAGATGAAGTATTTATTTGAAAAGAAATTCTCAAGAACTTTTTCCATGTATAATTTAAACAAACAATAAGCTGTTCAAGAGAAGTTACAAATATGCATGTATTTTGTGAATGTAATTTTTAAGCGAACTCATTAATATTGTTGAATATTATGTATCACTCGGTACTACCACCTAGCTAATGTCTTTCGGCTAATCCGAGAAAAACATTAGCAAGACGGTTTGACTGTTCATGAAAATGTCTGTTACGTGTACACCACGCTTAATCCAATGTTTTGACAAGCCTACGTAGATTTGCACAGTGGTTCAAACTGTTATAAAATTAGTCTAAATAAGAACTGAATGCTAGCCTTAATTTAATTTATCATAAGTGCTAGATTAATAAAAATGCTCTTTTGAGTTAGAAAATTGACCTGTTGTTTTATTGATAAGTGATAACCCATTTCAGTCTAGTCACCAGTGTATAAAAATATTTTTATAACGCCTTTGGCAACAGAAACTTTTTTAGTTTAAAAGATTTTTCTTGAGTTTTTATTACAATCATTACTCATTTGCATTATATGACTAGGAGTGCGATATGAAAAGTACAAACAAAAAAATTACAAGATGGTCTAATGAGCTTAAAATAAGGCACTTAGCGGAAAAAGCACACTCAGTAGTAGGTAAGTAGACTAACGAAATCCTCTGATAAATACACATAAATAGAGAGTGTAGAGTCAGTTTTCATACCATTTTTATAATATTATAAAAAGTTTTCAAGTGGAATACTTTATAATACAGAGGGTATTATAAAGTATTCCACTTTATTACAACGTGATCTATTACAATTAAAATAAACGTAGCTTACTCACAAAGTCAATGTAGGTTTAGCTTAGTAGCGATCACGATCCTGACATACTGGTCGTAAGCGGTGGCTACTCCGAGGCCGAGGTGATCCCTGTTCCAGTCCAGGGCGTTGATGGGCTGCGAGCTGACGACCATGCGCTGCAGCCGCTGCAGGGTTCCCGGGACCCCCACTGCCACCCCCTGGGCGTCCACACGACATCTCTGCTCGGGGTATTTGCTGGAATAAGATGGATAAGTTTTTTTTAATTGAGAAGTTTTTACCTAACGCTAATATGCACAACTTGTCTATTCTTTTTTTAATTGTTAGTTGCAACTTGCAGATGCTTGAATCGACACTAGCGTCTATATTTCTGTCGAGTGTCAGTATCTTCGTGTATAGGTAATTAGCATTACGGCCCGGCCGCATCTGCGTCTATCGTCCGAAGCTTCGTGCTATGAGACGTTACTATTGGACGATACACGCAGATCGTCCAATAGTATTGGTTTTAGCGCGAAGCACTACGCATATGCGGCCGCGGCATTAGGTTAAGCAAGGGCCCATAATATCACTTACGTTTTCTAATCCATATTTTCATAGAATAGGTACTCACTATTTCCACAGCGACATCTGTCCGTTTCCCGCGCACGTTGCAAACAAGTCCCTGTTTTGCGGCAGATGACGCGCTACCCAAATTGTGCCGCATTTCGAAGAATTATCTAGCACCTGAAATTTAAATTACCCTCACAACGAATTACCCAAAAATTCGTACCTTAATCCATCGCCACTTGGTTTTATCAATATAACCAAGCTATCACGTTTAAAGGTACGCGATAGAAGCGCAATAGACGAAGGGGCGGGGCGGGCCGGTCAGTTTTGCCGCGTACGATAGCACAAAGGGAGTCCTATATTACCAACGCACACGACGGGCAAAAAGACCGCGCCACTGGTGCCCGACGGGCACTGGCGGCGCATGTCCGCGGTTGCCCGCCGTGGATCGCACAAACCAGTTTACATGCAGTATGGTAGTAGCACAAACGGCGTGTGCTTTGTGGGCAGTCGCAGACATCGACGGGTGTACCTACGCAGCGAAACTGACCGGCCCGCCCCGCCCCTTCGTCTGCAAAGCTCCTTACCCATAGAGCTTTATGGACTTTAACGACTTTTGTTACTTTGTATTGTTGTCTTTAAATTCTTCAGCAGTGAACTTAACACACTTGCAGTTTAATAAATGAGTTAATGCAGACAAAATGTTTTGATACTGACTCTAAACCGAGTGTAATCAATTTTTAATATAAAAGGATAACAAACCTGAGCAAAGCCTTTAGATGGATTTTGTGTTCTCACATCAAACACATGGAATTTGCCTTCAAGAGTTGTTGCTACCAATTTGTTCATAGGTATATCCTTGCGATCAAACTCAACTGAACAAACCTGTAACATCATACAAAATAATTATTGTTAGGTGCAATAATTGTATTCCAAGCCTGTGATGTCAAAGCAAAACAGGAATATTTTAGTAAAACCAAAATGTGTAACTGACCCCATTTTTCAAGTTGCATTCCCATCTTAAAGACATAGTGCGTAGGTCAAACATCTTAACATCTCCATTGTCGTACCCAGCAACTACAATACGCTCAGTATCATTGAAGGAGTTGCCGAATGCCACTGTCCAACAGTCCCGTTTTATTTCACCTGCTGCTGGTTGCATGTTCGCTACAGGCTTGCCCCTTTGACGCGGATCCCAAACTTTAACAGTCCCTGAAAATATGTAGTAGGTATGGTTTCTTAAATTATTCCTATGTCAAAACATCTTAATTTATTTATTTTACCCTTTCAGTAGTTTACATGACATACAATGACGGACATTTGGGAAATTTCTACCATAATCAGTAGATAATAGTATATTTACTACTTACCCATAATTATATCCTAGGTCTTAAAATTTATATGAACTAAGAACTCACCATCTCTACTACCAGTAACAATTTCTGGTGCACCACAGTTGAGAGTGTTGCCGCCCATACCATCTATTGAATTAATAATATCAGTGTGCTCTTTTGCTATGTACACCTGACTGCTTTTTTCTAAGTCCCTGTTCAAATTTTAAAATAGTTTATAACACAAAGATACATAACATCTTACATGCTCTTATTGGTTCTTATTAAAGGGGTTATTATTTTTACTACATATTTTTAGACCCATAGGTATGTAGTTTTCCTTACCATATTTCTAGGGTTCCTTTGAAATCTCCAGTAGCGAGAAATCTTTCTATGTCGCTAGAAGCGCCGAAAGTACCACATTTAAAGGAATTGGGCCTTTCTAGTTCTTTAATTTTCTTCATTTCACCAGAGTTTATTTCAAAGATTTCCAACGTGCCTGTTCCTTTAGGTAGTGATCCAATTACAACAAACTTTGCAGAACATGGAATCCACTTACAATCGAACAAACTATGATTAAGATTATGCTCAATATGGGTTATGATTTGAGGAGTATCTTCGTTATCCATATTGGATATTTTTCGAACACTGTTTTATATATTTGAAAATAGTTACTTAGGTAAAATAACGAAACTAATTGCACTTCCTATAGATTGTGAAATACGATTAGAATAATTAAAAGAAAGTGTTCGCATACATAACCTCAATAAATATTAGTAAACAAGTTATGGTAGCCATGGCAACCCGCTACAATTTTTTTTGTACAAAAGTGCAAAAGACAAGTCTATATGATAACTAAGTTCCATTATCTCTAGGAAAGAACAGTTTTTAAGCTTGAATCTCGGATTCGGTTTTGTGAACCCTAGTACCTATAAGTTATAACTTATAACTATAATAATCAATAATAAATTATTTTTATTTGTTGCATTGATGGTCGTGATTGGTGAAGTAAAGTATGAAATACACGGTCGCCAACAGCGGTCACAGATTAAAGTATTATAGAGTAGAACAGCGGTCGTCAACAGCAAAAAATAGTTTAAGCGCGTTGCCAGCCACACGGTTGCCAACAACGAATACTATACTCACAAGGAGGTTGCCAACGTGTTGTCATCA
Source organism: Plebejus argus (assembly GCA_905404155.3). Taxonomy (NCBI): domain Eukaryota; kingdom Metazoa; phylum Arthropoda; class Insecta; order Lepidoptera; family Lycaenidae; genus Plebejus; species Plebejus argus. Next base: position 6,966,180 of record FR989930.1, read on the forward strand.
TCAACCGCCGTTGACGACTTACGTAGTAACTAATATCTGATCTGTGTTGACGACCGTGTATTTCTTGCGTTAGTGACTGGCAGAGGTTACACGATCAGTATTTCATCAATCTGATCCATCAATCTGATTGATGGAATACTGATGGTTTTAAAAAAGTTCAAATTAAAAAAATTATCAATCTATCAATCCAGTAGGTCCGGTACGATCATAAAGTTAATATACCTAGCAGAATAGAGAAACAAAGGCCTGAGCAAGCGAGATGTCACTATCAGTAACACTGCGTGGTAAAAAGAGACGTGTGAATTGTGATACATGACAGCAGCACTCTTTTTTTGACGTCCATTAGCCCGGATCAGCCCCGTTGACAATTTAATCTCATAGAATTCATATTCAATCATGCTTGTGTAAGTGTATACGTACACATATTTTTCACACAGATGAAAACCAATTTCGGTTACGTTTGACAGCTCGAGTTTGTTGCTCTATTCCGCTAGGTATATTAACTTTATGGGTACGATCAGTATTTCATCAATCTGATCAGGATTGATGGATCAGATTGATGAAATACTGATCGTGTAACCTCTGCCTATGTTGTGAAATGCGAAAGAAGAAGAAGAAGGAGTTTTGTCGGGAATGTGAAAGTGTGATGTTGTGATTTTGTATTATTTTCCTAAAATTGTGTTAAGTTGGGTTTTTAATGTGTAATATTGGTAGAATATTAACCATTAGATATTCGTTATCGTGCACAAGTGTGGGAGAGTGATGCATTATCCAGAAACGTGCTATTTTGTGTTCCCTCCAAAACTCCATCAAAAGTTTCAGTAAAGCGTCTACCACTTTACTGAATCAACCGACTTGACTTTCTGACTGTAATGACTTTTACTTAGACTTTGACTAGACTTTAGACCTGACGAAATAGAATAACGATGCTGAAAATTATATTATAAAATATTGTTTTCCCGCCATAATATTATATACTCGACACTGGCCATGGTTAAAGCCGAAGTGCCATTATAAGAAAAAAAAAAAAAGAAGAAGAAGAATAACTTTGACATCGATTGACAGTGACATTTGACAAATGTCTAATTGTCAAAAGCGATACCCAAATCCCAATACCGCTGAAGTTGATTTTTTAACATTTTGTGTTTAATTATTATAGTTTTTCACGATTAGCGAGTGTAAAAATTGTGCATCTGGCTCATTTTAATTGACATCTCCTCAAAAATCTTAAGATGGGGGACAAAAAATACAGACAAAGTGTGCGTATCATATGCGTCATAATTTTGCATGTTATTTTGGTTGTTAGCTTTTTATTCTATGTTTCTTCCTTCCTCAACAGAAAGCAGATATTGCTAAACAATTCGATCTACCAGAACGGCAATCCAAGATAACAACTTTGCTGAATCAAGCGGGCCAAGCTTATTGCATTTGCCGTTCGTCAGATAGTTCTCGGTTTATGATGTAAGTATGCAATTCTTTTACTACGATTACTACTTGATTTAAACACATAAAATGAATTCTAGAATATTCGCTTTCTTTAAAATCTATATTAATATTATAAAGCGGAATAGTTTGTTTCTTTGTTTGTTTGAACGCGCTAATCTTAGAAACTACTGGTCCGATTTGAAAAATTCTTTCAGTGTTAGATAGCCCATTTATCGAGGAAGGTTATAGGCTATATTTTATCACGCTAAGATTAATAGGAGCGAAGAAACTTGAGCGAAGAAGGGCTTATCTCACAAACTATTGGAGCAATTTTTATGTTATTTGGCACAGATAAGAAGTAGACCAAGTGAAGGATCATAGGCTATTTTTTATGGACTACTAATTTATCTGTGAAATATCTAATTTATGCAGGCTAAGCTGTACGGAATGTCTACTGTATTATATTTACTTTATAAAGTATTTTTACTTACAGAGCATGTGACGCCTGCGAGGAGTGGTATCACGGAGATTGTATTAACATATCTGAGAGGGAGGCAAAATATATCAAAACATACTTCTGTGACAGATGCCGCGAAGAAGATCCGACACTAAAAACCCGGTTTAGGCCTCAGAAAAGAGAGAATGATGGGGATTCTGGTATGTATTATAGGCTAAGCTTTTTTTTATTACTTAGCTACTATCATAGCCACTCCAAGTTTAAAACTTTGATGTAGTTCAGACTTCAGACCCTATTAATACTCTAATTACAGCATAATACTCTAATTGTTTTGTTTTGGTCAATAAAAAATGTGTTGTAAAATTGATTCTTTTATATTAATAATAATTATTATGTGCAATCTCTGTGTGTCTTTTTTATACATAAGCCTTTAAATTTTCCTTTTTTCCTTTGTATTTTAGGCAGGGATGACCGGAAGAAGAAGAAGGAGAAAGATCATACTGAAAGCAAATCAACTAAAAGATCCACCAAAGACGGTTGCGGAGATTGTCCTGGTTGTTTACAGCTACATGACTGTGGACAGTTAGTCAAATCAAATAATTTTTATTCAGAGTTAATTTTTTAAAATATTCTTTCTGCACATCAATACTAAAGTGCCTACTACCGGTTTGGGAACTAATCCGGCGAGAAGAACCGGCATAAGAAACGGGGTTTACCAAAAATATGAAAAAAAATATTATTTTCAAAAAATAGGACATAGTATCATTAACAATAATGATTCTTATCAAATACTGGCTAACATAACAAAACAAACTTTTGCAGCCTATTTCACAAAAACGCTAGTTAGTTTTTGTGAGATAGGCTGCAAAAGTTTAATGTGTCTGTTTCTTTATCTACCTGTCTAATGTGTCTATCTCTCTGTAACTCTTAGTTCTTGTGTGACTTACATTAATTTTCCAGTTGTGAAGCTTGTGAGGACATATACAAGTATGGGCTGAGTAACAAATCCAAACTGAAGTGTAAGGAGCGCATCTGCATTAAATCCAAGAAAGCTCCCAGAGTGTCCAAGTTTGTATTCATTAAATATTTATTCTTTCATTCTTACATTAAGAGGATACACTAGGGCTGTTTTTCCATACAAACCATTGTCCCCCGTTTCCTCCCTGGATAATGATTTTCTATTCTTTTATTAGATCAAGCTGCAGTTGTCTCTATCGTGCTCTGCGGGGGAAGGCTTGAGGTTAGAGAGACAGCAATATATTTTATAAATACTTGTTTTTCATTTCTCTAGCCCTTGGTGTATCCTCTTAATACCTTTAGCTGTATGGTCTTAATGCATTTTTGGACCTGTTTTGTGTTAATTGAAAATTATAATACAATAGTATTCTATGTTTTACCAACTTTAACAAATAAATGAAGTTACAAAAATATTATAATAATAATAGCTCCCACACCGGTTTCGGTGACGGTGGCCGGTTTCATTGAAACCAGGCCAGCTACGCAGGAGTAATTTTATAGTGCCCAAGTGTGTGCGCAGTACACAAGAGCACTCTCTATTCCTTTACTCTCATAACCCAGTGGGACGGCAGACCGACACGACCGGCGAGAGATCAGGCGCAGGACCGACTTTTTACATGCCCATACGACGCATGGATCATCTTACTTGTCAGACAATCACGTGATCAGCCTGCATTGTCCTAACCAAACTTGGAAATAACATGTTTCCAACGCGGGAATCGAACCCACGACCTCCGAGTCAAGAGCCGCGGTCTGTACCACTAGACCACGGAGGCGTTAACATAAAAATATTGACAGTTACCCAAGTAGCCGGACGAAGAAGAAGCATCATGAAAGAGAGGTGTATGAGCCCGAGGAGTCTATATCACACCTGCAAACCGCCGAGCCCAGGCAGTGCTACGGACCACAGTGTCAGAGGGCAGCTCAGTACGGATCTAAGTATTGTTCCTCGGAATGCGGAATCAGACTTGCAACGGCTAGAATATATCAGGTAGATAAATATTTTGTTTGAAGCACAAATTGGGTATTAATAAAATGTTACCAACTTAATTTTATTAATACATACTGATCTTCTGAACTGAAACTGAAATTGAATTAAATAATTATACACTTTCCTTGCACTTATTCCACTTTATTTTGATGAAACTGAAATTACTAAGGTTGATTCCATTGGGGTCCTAGGGGTAAATGAAGTACTTAGTACTTACAGTAAATTACCTTTTGTTATTATTACCTATATTCGAGTTTTTATTATTATTGATTTGCATCAAGAAAAAAAGTTTTTTTGATTCCCTCAAGGTCCTTTGAATTCTAGTACCCATTGTAGTTGTACATAGTCCACTTAAGTGCTTTTACAACTAAAGGTATCGCTTCATTTGCTTGACTTAAAAATACATTCCTTGCAACATATCTGTGTTGAAACGCAGCTTTAAAGTATAAGCCATTTCAGGTGTTACCCCAACGTATCCAGGAGTGGTCTCTATCCAGTTGCGTGGCGGAGCAGCACAACCGCAAGGCGCTGGAGGGGGTCCGCAGTGGCATAGCCAAGGCCCAGGCTGCACTACGCTCGCTCGACCAACAGCACGCTGAGTTAGATGCTATCGTTGCGCGGGCTAAGGGCGCTCGGCCTATACCACCTGATGATAAGGTATGAGTATGTACTATCAGAGAATCGATTCATAGATTGATGAGGATCAGATGAGGGGCTACGTCATTTTTATGTCAAATTATGTCAATTCAATGTAAGTCGTGATCTGTCAGCTGGGTTTTACATAACGTGACCAGTCAACTTCTCGGATAGTTCATAGTACATATTAATATGCTAAGGCCCACTTGCGCCAATCTGGGTTAAAGTTAACTCTGAGTTAAACATCATGTCATATCTGTCACTCACTAAGGCCCACTTGCGCCAATCTGGGTTAAAGTTAACTCTGAGTTAAACATCATGTTATCTCTATCACTGACTTGGTGAGTGACAGATATGACATGATGTTTAACTCAGAGTTAACTTTAACCCAGATTGGCGCAAGTGGGCCTTATAAGTTCTAATGTTATATGGACGTAGGACAGGAACAGGAACTTTTATACTTAGGTAGGTAACATAATATGAAAACAAAATGCTAGTGTTCGATGGAATGTCGCCTTTTTAACGAAACTGCCAACCAACAGCCAATTAAAATCGGCTAGATTTTAATTGGCTGTTGGTTATTTTAATTTATTACTAAAAAATATTATCTTTGGTGGGAGCCAAACCCAATATTATCTATGATGATATAAAATTCCAAATTGGTTAAAATGTTAAAGGTCAACCATATTCGGACTCCGAGATTGACTTGAGCTTTGATTGACCTTAGGACCTGCTATACCATAAACATAATGGGTCTTACCACAAAAGATTTAAACACCCGTTGAACAGTTGATTAGAGAAAATTTCAGTACAAAAATGTCACAAAACAACTGTTCAACAGATGTTTAGTTTTTTGTGGTAAGACCGAATGTCTTTAATATTATTTTTACCATTCAGGAGGCAGACGATGAAACATCAATGTACTGTGTGACATGCGGTCACGAGATCCACACGAGAACCGCTGTGAAACACATGGAGAAATGTTTCATCAAGTACGAAGCTCAGGCATCCTTTGGCAGCAGGCACAGGACACGGATAGACGGACAAAGCATGTTCTGTGACTATTACAATCCAATCAATGGGACGTATTGCAAGAGATTGAGGGTAAGAAAGTTTATAATATGAAATATTATACAATGAGATGTTTATATACGAAAAATGAAAATTATTAAGTTCGGTAAAGTATCAGACTTAAAAAAGTTATGAAAGTTACACTAATTATAATAATTGGCAAAAAACGTTACAGTAACTTATTAATGCAAAATATATTATGTTTTTTGTGTAAGTACGCCTTTAAGAAACTATGACTACTTTTACGCAAATAGCATGGTGTTTCCGTAATATACCATAAGGTTTTAGTTCTCTCATCAAAAAGTAATAACTTTTGTTAAAGAACTAAAAATACTTATTAGAGGTGTAAAATATAATAAGAAACCTAGCTTTTAGGAATAATTCTACAACCATAAATTTGACTGTTTAAAAATCGATAAAGAACACAGGTCAAAGATAATATTATAATAATATTTTCTTTTAACTTACATAGGGCTTCCACACGGCACACATAACTGTAAATTTTGTCATATTTGCGATGCGATGCGAATTCGCAGTTTTGTGTGGGAGCCCTTATATGGCAAAACAGCGTTTGCCGGAGCAGGTAGTTTTTATGAGTGACTTTTTTAGGTTATGTGTCCGGAGCACTTCAAAGATCCCAAAGTGAGCGATACGGACGTGTGCGGGTGTCCGCTAGTGAGGAACGTGTTCGAACCGACGGGGGAGTTCTGTAGAGCTCCCAAGAAGTCCTGCCTCAAGCACTACCAGTGGGAGAAGCTGCGGAGGGCCGAGATAGACATGGAGAGAGTCCGCCAGTGGCTGCGGCTGGATGAGCTGGTGGAACAGGAGCGGAGCATACGATTGGCTATGGCCTCACGGTAGGTGAACAAGGATGTTATGATACCGTGTATTCTGAGATTGGCAGTAATTTTCGAATTTTTTGGCATTTTCTTCGAAAATAAACGATTTTCAGCAGATTGTGTAGACTAGTCTTTAAAGACCTATCTTTATTGTTTAAACTGTAGTCTGTAAATCCCGTTTTAAAATCATGGCACATATTATCGATAAAGCTATAAAAAACTTTTTAAAGTGACAATGAATGGTTTTTTGTTAAATCAAACCAACTTTACTTTGCAATGCGCAACGCAACTTGAATATGAACGCTTGCTAATTCCTGCAGACTTGGCTCAGAATATGATTGATTAATTTTTTTTCTAACAATGCAATTTACATAAGGCATGTGTATTATGCTAGTTAAATGGTTCTATAGGTAGTTACGAGCTATAAGCGATACGCTTGTAAGCCACGCAAAACTATTTCAGGCTGCGAACTTATCGCAGAAATAGTTTTGCGTGCCGTCGTATACTTAGAATATTGTTTCCATTACAAAATTTATCTAAATTGGTTCAAGGTAGGCGTGTAGAGTTGACAAACCAACTTTCTTACTAAATTAGTAATTACTTACTAGATATTTTGCTCTAAAGTGTAACCTAACCATAATTATTATTCTTGTTTTAGTGCTGGCGTGCTCGGCCTGATGTTACATTCCACGTACAACCACGAGGTCATGGAGCGTATTACTAAAGTTAACGAGAACGGCAAACTCAACGAGGGCTCATGACACGAAGCCAATACTCCGAGCCGACGGAAGAAATCTAAACGTGACGACAAAGTTACATACACAATAAGCATTGATGATTGATTGTAAAAATAAATGGATTTGATAATATTTTTGTGTTTTCTGAAAAGAGAAGATTAAAATCCTAAATAATGCGTCCAATATTATCTACTATCCCTCTTATTAATAAATAAGAGGGTAGGGTACTAGGACAGGGGTTCCCAATCTTTTTCAGCCTGCGGCGCACTTACAAGTCAATATTTTGTCACGGCGCCCTACTTTACCTAGCTTAATTACAAAAATATACACAAATAAACATTTTCAATGATTATAGTCAGGTTAAGCAAGTAAATAATAATAAAGAAATATTTATTCATCTGCCTGCTTTGTATAATTCATATAACATATTATAATTTTATTTTGTAATATTTGTGGTTATGGATAATAATGGAGGATCGACTCACGGCGCCCCTCTTGCCTTTCCACGGCGCACTAGGGCACCGCGGCGGGCATCCGGCGGCACAGTTTGGGAACTCCTTTACTAGGATGTAACACTAACGGCCGTTCCCAATATTTGATCTATCTCTTACTTGAGATAGGAATAGCTCACATTAGACATTAGCTCCATATATTTTATGTCAATTCTATGTCAGCTGCGATCGGTTGTATGTCAAACTAGAGATAGATTGAATATAGGGAACGGCCATAAGACCCACTTGCGCCAATCTGGGTTAAAGTTAACTCTGAGTTAAATATCATGTCATATCTGTCACTCACCAAGTCAGAGATAGAGATGACATGATGTTTAACTCAGAGTTAAGTTTAACCCACATTGGCGCAAGTGGGCCTTACATAACTAACAAAACTAGGATGTAATAATACTTTAGGCTGTGCATGGGTATCCTATATCGAGTTCGCGCTCTACAGACGAACGGCACTTGTCGACGCCAGTCAGCAGCACGCGTCGACGGCAGTCAGCGGCACGCGTCGACGGCAGTCGCTGCAATGTTTCATTGATTTTTTTGACACTTGTCAACTGCAGTCGATGGCTGCCGTCGACCCGTGCCGTTGTCAAGTGCCGTTTGCAAGCCTTCGTTGTGAAAGTATTAACGCTGAAAGCAATGATAGCTAAAGCATGCTGGAAGAGTAACTTTTATTTTCATTTTTGTATGGGAAAATTCATGACGCTTGCCCACCAAATCCACAAAAAAATGCTCTTTCAGCGCTGCTACTTTCACAGTGTACAACAGCTATAAAAGGGACAAATACCTACAAATCCTATGAATTTAGGTACATTGTAGTTTGTTGTAACAAAATATCTCGGTTTATTCAAGACATTTATAAATTATAATAATATAGTGTTTACAGTAAAGCCATGTAAAAAATATATAATTTAAAAGGAATGAGTTTGTAGCCCGTCTTTCGTCGAACACCTTGCGGTGTATGAAATATCGCAGGCTGTCAACAGCGCTAGCTACTTGTTGCCCGTGGCGGCCTTCTCGGCGGCTTCTGTGACCTCGCCACGTCCGGCCTCCTTGAAATTCACCTGCACGGTGCTTGGGCGAGTTGTTCTTGGAGTGTCCATCGACGTAGCCACGACGCAGCTTCTCGACCGACTCGGTCGCACCGAGACGTATCTATTATCAGTTATCACAGTTTTGTAACACCATTATAGTTCAAAAAATGTTTATGCTTGTCCGACAAGCCTCTTTTGTAACGATATTTAGACAATGTTTTGTCCTATGGAATGAGTTATGAGGACAAAACATAGTATTTTTATTAATTTTATATGATAAAGAAAGTGGATAACTTTGATATTTGCGTATCTGTTTGCTTACTAATGTTTTATACTAGCGCAGAGAAGTAATGTGAAGTAGGTAATGTAAAGTCAGAAGTAATGTGCGCTCTGTAGTTGAATTTGTTATACTTACAGTTCAGCGAGTATTGGTAAGTCGCTTCGATGCGCTTCGACTCTGCGCTAGTATAAATTAAAGTAGCTTTAAGGCCGTCCCCCGAGCAAACGACCTTGATCATACATTTCACGCGTTGCCGAGATCGCACAAAAATCCTATTTTTTAATAATAAACAAAAATAGGAAATTAAAAACGGGGAAAGGAATGTTCATATACCTACTGAAGATTATTCCTGTATTTTTATTATAACTTTGCAGCTTTCAAATTATAGGCTCTAAATACGGTAAATTACGCCATCTCCGTAGGGGGAGCGCCTTCAGCATTTTTAATTTCATTTCATTACCTATAAATAAAAATATAAACACAGTTATCATTATAAATAAGTAATAGTTAAAAAAACTAAAAACACGCTTTTTATATAAAGGGTTACAAACAAACATACAAACATACAAATTGAAAAATGGAATAATTATATCAAATTAGTGTAGGTATAATTGTCATCGGTCCTCGATAAATCTACAAAGTTTGAACGAAATCTGGCCGTTTAAAGTGGGTCAAAATCGTGCCCAAAGAAGTCGGTTACAAACATGTTACAAACAAATATACAGGTGAAGCTTATAAAAAGCGTATAACAATACAGAGTCAAAAGAAATATGGAACACGTGACTGGGGTGGATTCTCTACGCGCATCAGACGTTGGTTCCGATTAATTAAAATCATATTATCGTTTTAGCGTCGCTCGCTTCGGCGGAAAATCGGTATTTTACGCAATGGCTAAATGGTTCAGTGGACACTAATAAAGGGCGCCGCATTCGATACAGAATGCAATATGTCCCCGACTTACTGCATGCAGGGACATATTGCTTCTGTATTCACTATTCTGGATGTTGATATATTGTATTGTTCAAGCTAATATTAGGTATCCATACCTACAGCAAAAAACAAAAGTGTGTCTACTGTCTGTTCGATACCTCTTCACGCTGAAGCTGCTGAACCGAATTTCATGACCTTCTAGCAGGCGGGAAAGGAAATATAATTGTTGAAGAAGAAAACACTCACAACACAGTACATTTTCTTTATTACATTACATGATCAGTGGAACAAATATTATTTTTTAATTAACACGACATTCTCGTTTCGTTTCCAAAGTGTGACAAATCCAAATCTTGTTTTTCTGTTCTTTACTTTTTCGGAAGTTGACGTAAACAATAAATCTCAAGCAACCTATAATAGGTGTCTTTTTAACGTGTCTGAAACTAGCTCTCGTTCGATTATTACAAGAAGAAACTCAAATGATTAGCGACGAGAATGGACTCGTACCAGAAGGGGTTTGCTGTTACTTTTGGGGGTACCTAATACTCGACTTTCTATCTGGGAAACTGTTTACAATAAGTATTCTTCGATACACATCAAATCGATTTTTCTAAACACACAAAATTTTTGTAACTAATTATCACCTTTAAGCGTACCAAGGAAGATCTGTAAATACTATATTATCAAAGATAAAACAAATCTTTTGTCTTCAACGAGCTAAATACAAAAGAGCTAATCCCATATCCATGTCAAATGATGTGATTTAGCAAAACATGTCAACTGTATTACACGCTTCAATTAGAGAGTCGGTTTTGATATTAAAATCTTCGCTAGGGTGCCGCGATCCGCACGTGCGTAGGGGAGGCGCGAAATATGTTTTGATATGATAATAAAAGAAATTTATTTGTGCCCCTAATTGTTTTCTAAGCATTTATTTATGTGCCTTTATTTTAAATCTGCTTGAATGTTTTAAGTCAGATACCTATACAATATATATTTTTATGCTCAGTTTGAAGTTCAACTCTCATTCGTGTTTGTTTGGTAGGTTCTCCTCCTCCTCTAGTCATGTTATTTTTGTCTGAGGGTCGTGAGACTCGTGACATCCCCCTTCTATGCTCCTCCTTCTTATGATGTTACGCCAGATTTTCCTATCTTCGTTCACTCGATGAGCGTCGTAGACGGTGGACTCAAGAGTCGAGTGTGGTGCGGATTTGATCGGACCAACGTATGGGACTGCGGCCCTGCGGTCTTTTTCCCTCAATCTTGCCAATGACCATGAGTTTTTGAAGGTGGTCTCCTTTTATTCTGGCTATGTGTCCGAAGTTGTCTAAGATACATTTGAGGCAAATGGTTTGGTAGGTAGGTACCTATTATTAGATATTTTCTTACTGGAATAAGAACACTCAACGGATAGAGACAAAAATAAAACATTAGTTATGAATTATGATTAAACTATGAAATCTATGAGTTTTGCACGTTTGTTCTCGTATCTCGCTTAAAAATATGATTTATGAATCGATTTTAATGAAATTTGGTACGGAGAAGATAAAATTGGTTCCCGAGAAAGGACCTGATAACATAGTTTTTTTTTTTCATTACGTATGAAAAAACATAGACAGCTGTCGCAAAATAAACGAAGTTTGCGGGATGAAATAGTAAGTTCGGAATGGGCTCATCTAATTAAATGAATCTATCATGCTCCGACTCCCCTATCCACGGATTAACCTCATTCGCGCGTATTTTGTGTCAAAAGTGACAGGATCTCCCCAATTCCCCAATTTTTGCAATATTCCCGGCAAATTAGCAATATGTGACGCGCCATCTGGATGTTACTTACTAAGGGGAGGTAGTATGTACAAGAAACAGACGATTTTCAAGATTTAAACGGGACAGCTGAGACATAAAAATATAGTAATTTAAATTCTGAAAAAAATATTTAATGTGTTAGATAGGGATCTAACACATTGGAATTCATATTCCATTGACCATTACACAATATCACGAACTTCACTCGATAGAAAAAAATCCCAAAGTTACCTTTTCTTTTAACGAAATTGCCATACTATGTCCAAATTATTTGGAATTTTCAGATACATTTTGTACTGAATCAAAGACAAAGAATATATCTAGGGCGTTTCCTTCATTTGACTCGATTTAATTGATGTATAAAATAACGACGATCAAAAAACTTTAAAATTGCAGGCGCAAAGGCTCGGCTGGTGCTTTCAGTCACACACTTTGCGCCTGCAATTTTATAGCTACATGTATTTTTATGCAATTACTATACTTTTATGTCTCCTGTCCCGTTTAAATCTTGAAAATCGTCCGTTTCTTGTACTACCTCCCCTTAAATCTCACTGTCCAGACACAGTCCTAACACCACTGGACTGTGTGTGACTGGACACACGAGTACGGAGGTACCTAACTAGGCCGCCTACAATAATTTTAAGATATTTCGGTGAAACTGAAGAAGGCAATCTTTGTTACATCATTTAAACCCGAATACAATATAATATTTAAGTAAATGCAACGTTCTAATCCGATTCTTATTAAACTATAAAATGGTATTCTCACGAATTTTTCTTGTCGTACCTATGTTTAGATTCATGAGAATAAATATTACCACTGGTTCTTATTATAATTCATCTGAACATGAAGCCTGTTTACGACATTATCATGGTTAGCAAGGCAAAGTAAATAAATAGTTCTTACTACATAATACTTTCTTAGTTATTCTAATTTCTGTCAAAATACGAATTACATTTTCAAGCAATTTAGGGTAGCTGTAACCGTGAGGTGGATTATTCGGAATTTATATTAAGAAAAAACTTCCCACCTAGGTACGGTGCTTCGTTCTCACTGTATTACAATAAGAAGTATTTTGCTATGAATGATATTTATAATTAATGCGTAAATTGTTCAATGTCTAAAGCTGGGAAGAATAGATCGTGATCGATACAGGATTAAATTACTAATTAGAGATCATCATTCTAGTCAGGTAACCACTAATTATTTGCCTGCATAGTCCTTTCAAGGGACACAAAGTATGTATCTCCATACCTGTCCTATGTATTGACTATAGTGAATCTGGGGAAAGACAAGAGAGAAGAAGAGGTGGCGGACAGTAACACTGACAAACTCGTATACTTAAATGTGTGGATAAGGTGTTTGGAAATTCATGTTTCACTTAAAATTATTATGAAGGAACCCTGAAATATAATACAGTAAAGATGTATCATTTCGATCGGCTGTAATTTCGGAAACCCCGCCCCCTGCACCTGCTGTAGCCAATCAGGATCCGCTACCCTAACGTGACCCTTTGCCGGCCAATTGGAGAGCTGAAATCTGTCGACTGTACTCTCAGGGGTTGATTTTGCCCTGTCAATTGACAATTAGCTGTAAAGTTATGGGTGTAAGGTCTATTTTGAAATGGGGGTCCTCTTTTAATAAAACCTATTTCGGAAATTTGCAACATGATTTAGAATTGTCTGATGTTCGGTGCGCGGTGAACGTCACGCGCGAGGTTTCGTCCGTCGGAGTAAAGAACAGGACTCAAGATTCATTTCCCGCTGATGTCCTACGGCAGCGAGACGCCGCACGTCTGGACCAGCTCCTCGGTACGTACCCTGAGAACCCCGTACCATTCAAATGTATATTCAAAAGACCTCGTAATATATGAGGAGGCTGATCATACGGTCAAACTGATCGCAGGCTGAAATGACTGGACTCGTTTTGTGTATGTGCTGTAAGTTTAAGTTGATCTGTGATCGCGATGCCTTAACTCAGCCGTGTCCTTAAAACAGGATACTAAGAGCCTGTTCCACCACTTCCTGTAAGTGCCGAATAGGCTATCCTCCACTTCACTTGACAGATGAAGTGTAGTGTAGTGTAGCGACGATGATGATGTAGTGTGTGTTTCAGGGCAGTGAGGTGTCGGCGTACGGGGCGCTGTGGGACGCGCCGCCCGCGCCCGTGCCCTACCCAGACATCCTGGCGTTCCCACCCGCCGACCTCGGTGAGCAGATACTTACAAGTTAAAGTGCAAATAATTGAGTAGCTTGTACTGATAATAATTAGGTTTTAGTTATCAAATTCCAGCTTGCAAATGATTTTAAAACTTGTAATCTCTCATAGTTTTCTACTACCATGTCAGTTTTAAATATGCACGTGTATCGTATAATATTAACGTTACAAAGAGCCTACAAAAAAAAATTTAGAAATTTAAATAGATATGAAATAAGAATGATATTATGTATTGTACATATTTTTTTACAAAATTGCTACGAATGCAGGAATTTCACGGTCGTCGTAGTCTACCGTTTACGTAGCGGCAGGCTACGCCGTAGCTACTGACGTAGCGCTACGGCCTACGTGGCGTAGTTGCCTAATAAAGAAGATTTTTAGTATATTTTTTTTCGGCGCTTTTGCACTACACTAAATTCAACGTTAGGCAGGAATACTTCATACTCTCTTAAATATTTATGAACATGGAAATAAGTACGTAATAAGGATTTCGTGTGGTGTACTGCAGACGCTAATATCAGTTATATTATATATGTAACTATGTTTGACATGTGACCATAAACTGTTGTTGTGAAGTGTGGTCGGCGGCGGGGTGCGGGCGCGGGTCGGCGCGCTCGACGCCGGGCGGCAAGAAGCCGCGCCGCCGCGTCGCGTCCGTCGCGCAGCGTCGCGCCGCCAACATCCGCGAGCGGCGACGCATGTTCAACCTCAACGAGGCCTTCGACAAGTTGAGACGGAAGGTAAATACTAACACAGTCGTAATAAAGATATACAAGATGTGACAAAACTAAGTGATAATACTTTAGGGTGTGTACGTGTTCCTTGTAGAGAGTTCGCTGTGACAGAAGCAGCGCTGAAAGAACAATTTTTTTCACTTTTGCATGGAGAAACTCGTGATGCTGGGACGCTTGCTCATACAAAACAAAAAAAAATTGGTGTTTCTCACGTCATCAAGTCTCGTTTCTGTATGACTGACTAAATAACTGACTCGTACCGCGTACGTACGTTATTGACTCTCGTTACTTGAAGAGTCGTATTCATTTTGTACTACCAAAAAAGTTGGTTCATCTTGACGGACCTACGTTATTCGTTCGCATTTTGTCAAAACCAAATCCGACCGAATGAAGTGGGTTAGCCATTGACCTATAAATCAATTTCTTCCTTAGTACTATCAGAGAAGTTGAATCATAGGCAGATGGCGGACCTAAGTAATTTGGTCGCGTTATGTCTACTATACCCCAGCCGATAGATCATGACTAGCATTGAATTTACATAATCGGACCAACAGACGTAGGTCTGTCAATTGCCTATGAATCAATTTCTCAGATAGTACCAAAAATGTATCTACAAAACTAGAGATGACTCTATATCTAGGTGCCAACGTTCGCGTACGAGAAGCGTCTCTCCCGCATCGAGACTCTGCGGCTGGCGATCACGTACATCAGCTTCATGTGCGAGCTGCTGCACGGCTCGCCGCAGCCCCACCACGGGCACCTGCACCCCTCGCGACACGTCTTCGAGGCCGATGTCCCCTGGTGCACTTAGAGGTCAGTTGTGAGTCAGTGCAACCAGTCCTAATGGCCTTTCGTACTAGTTGGCGAGTGGCAGGACCCGTATGCAGCGAATACGTCGCGGATGTGCAACAAGAAAATAACATTCTGTGCTTTGTAAACTCGTTGCAAACACGCAATGAGTTGCGCATCCGCGTTTCCGGGTGGTTTGGTCTGAATGTCAAAATGTACTGATCTACATAACGTACGTAGTTCAAAAAGAACTTTTCCCAAAATGACTGATTTTCTATAGGTCTTTATTATTAAATCCATAAAGCCTAACTAACACAAAGGGTACATTCAGCTCCATTATCTATTAACCCAGGAAAATTAAACATTCGACCTCGGAATAATTCGCATAGAGCTGAAAATTTGTAGAGACGTTAAATACTTACACCATTATAATAAAACCTCAAAAGTCCCCGGCGATCCTCCTTGTGCTAAAAATTTTATTCATGGTCAAAGGTAAGTATGAATACGAGGTTTTTCCCGTTTTTTTCCAAGCTGTACATTTTATCATAAAAATAGGTAAGACAATATTGTAGATCATAGAATTCTCTACAAAAAATTAAGATACTTTTTTCATACGACTATGGTAAGTCGTATGAAAGAAGTATCCTTCTAAATAGCGGGTTTAAAGTTTGGGAAAATCAATCATTTATGCTTATATTATAAAGTTAAAAAAAATGTGGAACTACTAGTTTGAATTGAAAAATTCGTTTTGCGTTAAATAGTCTTATTTATCTAGGAACACTTGAGTAATATCCACCAATGGATATAGCTCAAGCTCCACTAATGGATGGGAGCAAAGAAACAGTAAAAATTACGGGAAAAACCTCGTTTTCATACTTACCTTTGACCATGAATAAAATTTTTAGCACAAGGAGGATCGCCGGGGACTTTTGAGGTTTTATTTATAATGGTGTATTTACCGTCTCTACAAATTTTCAGCTTTATGCGAATTATTCCGAGGTCGAATGTTTAATTTTCCTGGGTTAATAGATAATGAAGCTGAATGTACCCTTTGTGTTAGGCTTTACGGATTTTGGCGGTGGGGCTCTAGTAACCGCGGCTTGGACAACCGCGGTGAAGCGAAGAGGCAACCAGGGCCGGCCGGTGTCGCCTGGCCCGAGGAGGGCGCTCCCAGCGGACTGGAGGAGTCCGCTGCGGATGCGCACCGAGGTGGGGCCGCAGAGGAAGAGGCAAGTAGGTATTACGGTGCGCCGCTTGCCCTATCCTCTGCGGCCGAGGATGGATCGCGGGGGGGAGAGGCATTGTGGTAGGTTGCCACTTTCCCTACCCCCCCTGCGAGCTGGCCGTTCCGTTTGAACGGCATTGGTGGGGCCGCAGAGGAAGAGGCAAGTAGGTATTGCGGTGCGCCGCTTGCCCTATCCTCTGCGGCCGAGGTGTGGTCGGTGGCAGAGCCACAGACCTGATCTGCCACATGGCCTCCAAGTAGCAGACTCGGGGGGCGTCTGCTACAGCCCTGGTGGGGGCCGAGGAGGAGGGCGCACGTGTTGTGCGCCCATAGTGGAGTCTTCGGACCGCTGGCGGGGTCGCGGATGTGTGTATCGTTCCCGTGGCCCCGTCAAAAGGCGGCGTGGCGGAAGATGGGGGGGGTTTTAGTGGGTATACCGTGGTCTCACCACTCGGGTCGCCCCCTGCGCCTGGGTGGTATGCGTAACGCATTTCCCCCTCCGGAAAAAAAAAAAGAAAAGGCTTTACGGATTTAATAATAAAGATTAAAGACCTATAGAAAATCAGTCATTTTGGGAAAAGTTCTTTTTGAAGTACGTACGTTATGTAGATCAGTACATTTTGACATTCAGACCAAACCACCCGGACACGTTTTCGCAACGTATTTGCTGCGAGCTCACTTCGCTCAAAAGTCGCTCGTCAACCGATAGTATGATGGTGGCCTAGCGCTGCTTTTCCACCAGAGCTGCGGAGGAATGTGTTTTTGAGAATAGTTGATTCTAAAGTTTACAATATAGTATTCGGAAGCGTTCATTTTTCATCATTTTTCATTTTGTTAGACGGCCTTCCTTCTTGTGTAGCGCACCGTATTGTTTGTGTGCCGTCATTAAAAAGATATATGTAGTTTATAATATGCGATATCATAACGCATCGTTAATTTTTATTTAATTCGTTAATTTAATTAATTAAGTTAACTTAATTAATTAAATAAACTTATTAAATTAACTTAATGAATTTTTAATTAATTAATTAGTTAAAAATTCGTTAAGTTGATTTAATTAGTTAATTTAATTTAATTCGTTTATCGAATTAAAATTCAATAAACGTTACAGCGGGTTTACGTTATTCTATTTATTACCGGAATAATATTATATAGGGGCACTGGAATGCACTCGCTTACATTATTCCAGTAGCGGCCCAGCGTTATTTAGAGGAGATTACTGGATTAGAATAATGTAAAGTGGCCATTATATTGCAACGTTTTTGCTAAATGCAATATTATTTTCCATAATCATAATCGTATTGTTAAGGTTAGTGATATTTATTCTAGTCAAAAACGATAAAAGTCTTCCATGCAATGTAACAATCATAATATTTTAGAAGTAAGGAAATTTAGTTAATTAAGTTTATTCCGTAATAAAATCTGAAAAACTTTGAATATTTTTTATTTTCCTCAAACACGTAAAGCGCTACAAATGCTGCTACTCCCCTACATGATGATCGTTTCCAGCAATATTAATTTAATTATGAGGAATTCCAGATGTACCTACCTATTTTTAAAAATACTTCATTACTCCGTTTATACTTTTCTTACTGTCGCACTCAGAGACGAATATTCATTGAAACTGTAATGAAATGAAGATTTTGACACAAACTCTTCATTAAATTAAAGTTTATAATCATCATTAAAATATGGTTCTGAGTTCGGCGGTTGGAGTGATGGTGACATTAAATACGTACTATAATTCTTACTTTTTATTTGAAGAACCGTTCCGATGCACGTGTAGGTATTGTGTAAATTCAATTTACAAGAGGTCAAGCAATCACAATTTACTAAATTGTACTCTTAAAAAATAAAATAATGTTTTTAATGAATTATCTTTCGACAAATGTTAAAAACATTGTGTTATTTAATATTTATTGTACTTTAAGGAATTCCTGTTGATTATTTTGTAAATTGTACACCCGGTTTCTGAAAGGTCTGTCAAATCAATGATCAACTAACACTGCTGTTAATTTAACATCGATGTCAAATCAATTTGAGTTTCTGAAACATTGATCAGCCAAAATTTGACTAATCTATGATCATTTTTAATTTGAACAGCGATTTGTTTATTTTCGTTCATTAGTTCATTATTATCTATCAAAAATGTCAATGAAATGTCAAAAGAAGGGATTGCGGACTGTCATTGCTTTAAAAAATGTTCTGGGAATGTGAAATCTGATGCTTTCAAAAACATTGATCAAACGAAAATTAACTAATCTGTGATCATTTTGATTTGACATGCGATTTGATTGTTTTCGTTCATTTGTCAGAATTTCGTGTTTAATTTTTTCAGACGGTATCGATTCTTAAATTATTCTTCATTATAGAAATGATATTGACTATAATATACATTTTTTGCAAATAAAACAAGTAATGTAAATAAAACAGTTTCTTTGCACTATCAACATATTATTTATTACAAAGTTTTATTAAAACTTCATAATAAATTTATGTTAACATGGTAACGTAGATTCAAAAGGAAAATGTAGATTCAGGTAAAAAATCAATTGAATTCATAAGTTAATTCGCCGACAACTACCGATTAGTTGACACAGCGTTTGACAAACCTTTAATCTATGATCACGGCTTGACAAGCGTTTCGGAAACCCAGAATGGCGGTAGTCTCGAGTAATATTTAACAGCTATGTCAACTGACACTCTGATCAAATTAAACTAACTAATCATGCTTCTATCCAATTGGTACTTGACAAGAGATTTAACAGCCGATTAGTTAATTTTAGCGTTGATCAGCCTTTCAGAAACCGGGTGATAGTATTCAATTGCTAATTATAGATACTTAATCATACTTCGAAGTCAACAAGTCCAGTGATAACTTTTACCTCTTGATATCGTTGAGCTGCGTCCATATAAATCCGACATGCATATTGTTTAAATACATTTAACATGAAAAACATTGATTTGTGCCTCACACTAAAGTTGAAATTATATGCGTTTGTCCGGTACACCGCGAGATGACAAGCTCATGCAGGGGTTCCCAATCTTATTTTGTCTGCTGCCCATTTAGAGAAAAGATTATGTTTTAGCGTGCCCATTGTTTCAATTTAAAATGCATCCAGATGAAATAAATCACCGCCCCCATTTTTTTCTGGATCCCACACCCTTTAGACCTTCAGCGCCCATAAGGGGGCGTTATCGCCCATTTTGGGAAAGGCTGAGCTAATGTATGCTAATGACAGCGCGGCCGCGTCGATATTTAAATAAATTGTTACAATAATTATTGCTCATGATCTCATGGTGTAGCCGCCAAGCTGCGTGTTTGGGCGGACGCGTGTAGACTGTAGGTTGATCTTCGGTTTCGGCTTGTTAGATAAGAAGCAACATTTTGTTTTTTATTTGGGATATTAACTCTAGAAAGATATATATTTTTATATTTACAAATAAATTAATTTCAATAGTTTTGCGGGCCGCAAGTATGCTGTATGACCACTGTTATGTTATGGGTCAATTATAGGTCACAATAATATATTTTAATCTTAAATATGTAGTTAAAATAAAACAAGTTTTAGGTCTAATTAGTAATCAGTAATATTTATTTTATATATTATTATTAACTACTTATTTGGTAACATATTAAATTATAGTGAACACAAACTAAAAATGCAATAAACATTTAATCAATAAAGAACAATGAACATATTATTGGGACCAGTTTCAATAGCAGTAAAACATAATATTGTGTAGGTTTTATCAGAGGTTATGGACCCAGAGTTTTGCCCATTGTCCTTTCCACTTAAGTAAACTTTAGGCTGAATTTATATGCAGCAGCGCAAACGCGCTGTTTGGTTGCAACAACACGAGATCACATGCAATTAGTGTATGTAACGATTTAGATATTATAGCAGTGCGGCGCGGTCGCGTCGTCATTTACATGCATTTGCTTGTGTTCTCGCGGCGTAGCCGCCAAACCGCGCGTTCGGGCGGACGCATATAAATGGAGCCTAAGGGTCAATTCAGACCATAAAGTTAATATACCTAACGGAATAGAGCAACAATCTCGAGCTGTCAAACGAAACCGAAATCGGTTTTATCTGTGTCACTGTGTGTAAAAATATGTGTACGTATACGCTTACACAAGCATGATTGAACATGAATTCTATGAGATTACATTGTCAACGTGCCGATACGTGCCGACTGGAC
This sequence comes from Plebejus argus, assembly GCA_905404155.3. Lineage (NCBI taxonomy): Eukaryota > Metazoa > Arthropoda > Insecta > Lepidoptera > Lycaenidae > Plebejus > Plebejus argus. The sequence continues at coordinate 6,987,074 of FR989930.1, forward strand.
GTCAAAAAAAGAAGTTCTGCTGTCATATATCACACGTCTCTTTTTACCACGCAGTGTTACTGACAGTGACATCTCGCTTGCTCAGGCCTTTGTTTCTCTATTCCGCTAGGTATATTAACTTTATGATTCAGACCGCAACGCGACGCGTAGATGCATTTCTAAATTTGTACTGAATTGACAGACTTCAATTGCGTGAGACGTCACGCAAATCTGTCAAATCAATCCCGACCGCAAGTTGCAGTCGGGACCGACTGCTCTAGAGCGGTCGCGTTGAAGTCGTACACGACTGCAACACGACCGCATCATGCAGTCGACCATACATTACTGCTCTGCTCTACGGCTGCTCCGACAACTCAAGAACTGCTCGAGTGGTCCGTGTATTGCGGATATGAATTTAGTATGGAAACTGCAGAGTGCTGTGCGGCGACCGCATCTTGCAGTCGCTCTCGACTACAAGGTGCGGACCGTCTATGTCAGTCAGGCCAGTCTTACTCTCTCATGTGATCTAAAATCCAGTCCATGTATTTGGCGACGTTAGTGTATACCCCAGGAACGCTGGAACCACACTTCTTAGGTCCGTACGAGACCAGCCCGTACTGCACGATCCTGTACGATCCACGATACTCGCTCTCCAACATCATCGGACCGCCTGAGTCTCCGCCGCAGGAGTCCTTCCGATACTTACCGGCACAGATTTGCTTTTCGATTATCTTTTTGGGATCTCCAGACCTAAAAAGAGACCAATGATGATAATGACGATAATAACACTTTTGTTCTAGTCAGTTTTTACGCCAAAAAGCAGGATCGAATTGATATATAATCCGTTTGGTCGAAGCCACGCCGCCTCCCGTAAAGAAAATTGTATGAGTACAGTATTTCCTTGTTCTTTGAGGTGGTTTGCTAAATGTATCTCACTATATAGGGTGTAACAAAACAAAGTAACAATACTTTTGGGTTTGTATGAGTCCACTGTATAGAGTTCACTGTTAAAGTAGCAGCGCTGTAGAGTTACTTTTTTAAAACTTTTGTATGGGCAAATTCATGAGGCTCGGGCGCTTGCCCATACAAAAAACCTCTTTCAGCGCTGTACTTTGACAGTGAACTATAATAAATGAGGGACACATACACAGTACACACCCTAAAGTATTATCACTTTGTTTTGTTACACTCTGTATAAAGCTCGGCCTTTAACTCTTCAACTCAAGCGGCCATCGAAGAATTAAAGCCTCGGTAAAGTTCCGTTCAAGCATCATTAAGGTACCGCTTGGTGGCCGACGGCATGAAGCAACAACAGACTTGTCGCGGCCACACAACTGGTTTCGGTAGGTTTGTACAGTTGTAGCGACATGAAATTCTCCTACAAGTTCATATAAAGCAGATACATCGTTTGCTGCTGCGTGCGGTGAGTTCCAACCGGTACCTTGAAGCTGTGTTGCCACCGGTGCTGAGCTGATCTGAGTTGCACGAAATGTGTTTTTGAGAACCAATGTAATCGCCTCTTTTGCTGGTTCCAGTTTCAGCGCAGCGCAGTACTTTAAAAAGTTTTTATACTCGTTGCAATGGCAAAAATAGTATCGAGTACGTAATGTGGCGGTACCCACATTCGCCTAACATTCCTGCATCGCGCTATCGAAGTTTTCTGAGCGCGGCGGTATATATACGACAGCTGAGATGTATCACGTGGGCTCCGGCCTGACCGAGCATAACACCTCGCTCGGTCGGAAGATCTTCCTTTGGGCCTCCACGCATTATTCCCACATTGGTGACCCTCGACAGAACACGCCTCCTTCATCATAATCACTCCCCGCCCCTCCGCACCGCGCCAGCCAGCATCGCCTCATCGGTTACATCGTCCACTAGCCGCTGCAATGTACCGCGGCCTGGGCGACTCCGCATCGGCATCATCGGGCTTTCTCACTACACCGACCGGTCAGCAAGCAGAGCACATCTCTCCTGGTCAGCACGTAGCATCGGCCCCGCACGGCAGCTTATCCGACTCACTGGATCCCGTGCAGCAGCTTACAGTTCCGATTCACTGGAACTCACTGGCACTGGCGACTCAAGCGAACAAGACTTCAAGATTCGACCTCCGGTCTTCGGGGGGGAGTGATGTGGCGGTACCCACATTCGCCTAACATTCCTGCATCGCGCTATCGAAGTTTTCTGAGCGCGGCGGTATATATACGACAGCTGAGATGTATCACGTGGGCTCCGGCCTGACCGAGCATAACACCTCGCTCGGTCGGAAGATCTTCCTTTGGGCCTCCACGCATTATTCCCACAGTAATATTATTATTGTGTTTACTAAGGCCGTTGATTGACGACGGGACCCTGTCACTTAGGGCCTTATCATACTGGCGATTAGCGAGCGATTTGAAAGCGACGCGACTGCGCAGCGCACACGCCGTGACAGCGCAGCGTCGCGTCGTCGCGGCGTGGCGTGGACGCCATTTTGTACACTCGTCCACCCAGTCATTTTGTATCAAACACAACAACTCGTAAAATGTAGAACTGGTCATTCGCAGGTAGGATCGAAATTTTTTAGGATTATTTTTAACACGTTTGCAGAACATGCGCATAGTAGTCACTCTCTCCCAATCGATTGCTTGATAATGGATCCTCCCATATTCGTCGCTGTAACTGCTTTCGCTTCCTGCGTCTTCGAAGTAACAAAGCTAGCAGTAATGTTTCCTCGTCAGAATCCATTTTGCTACTGAGTGTCCAAAACGCGGAAGGCATGCTGCGTGCACGCCGCGCAATCGCGGCGTCATCGCGGCGTGTGCGCTGCGCAGTCGCGTCGCTTTCAAATCGCTCGCTAATCGCCAGTGTGATAAGGCCCTTACTGTCTGTCTGGCCGTTCACCTATCTGACATCAGACTGCAGTAACATACCCTTCATATTTAGTCATGCATGTATCCCTTCTTACAATAGGGATCTCAACCTTCCTCAGCAAAATGGATTCCCTGCCTGTTTCCGTTAATCCCCAACCAGCCACTGTCACCGTTTTACTGTCTAAAGGCATGTTCCTCATTTCTTCTGTTGCTGGCAAACATATAGGAGCAACGTTTCCTGTAACAACGAAGGGATTTAATACGATTAAGTTATAATTAATATTGCTCTGCTGTGTCTGTGTTTTTATTTATACCTTAGTAGAAAGTGAATAGAAGTTGTCGTACCCATTTCGCAATTTTTATTAGGTACCTACCTAACGTATCAGGATGAAAAATTTGGTGGATAATAAGAAAATTTGATAACCTTATCGCCTTTTGACAATTTAAACAAAAGAGATAACTGATAACCTCACCGCCTTTTGACAATTTAGAGTGGGTTGCACCGGCTTACTATATCTTACTTAAACGACGCTTCTGGTGCAATTCACCCTTAAACTTCATACGGGTGAATTGCGTAGTAAAAGTTAAGGTTAAGGTTATCGTTAAATATGGCGACTTTTGCTAGGGATCTGACAGTTCATTTCACATTTTGTGATGGTTAAAGTTAAAGTTATAGTTAAAGTAAGCCGGTGCAATCCACTCTTAGGGTGGATAGCACCAGAAGCGAAGTTAAAGTTAAGGTTATCGTCAAATATGGCGTCCATAATGGAGTTTTACTAGGGATTTGACAGTTCATTTGACTTTTTGTTATGGTTAAAGTTAAAGTTATAGTTAAAGTAAGCTGGTGCAACCCAATCTTAGATATATGACGGGTTTACGTTCGCGTCCGTCGGGACCATAAAGTTAATATGCCTGCTAGGTATATTAACTTTATGGTCGGGACTCATACTCACTTTAGGGTGTGTAATTTTGAATGTCTCCCCTAAAGAGAGTTTACTGAGTTCACTGTGAGAGTAGCAGTGCTGAAAAAGTAGCTTTTTAGAAATTCTGCAACTTTACTAGTATAACTTACGATGTGAAAAATCGACTGGGTACATGAGGCGCAAGAGAGCTATATCATGAATTTGGTCTGCGTTTGACGACCAGCCTTCGTGTACAATCTCTTCTTCCACCTGAATATCCTGAGGATGATAAATACTTTATGAAGTAACTGATGATTTGTTCAACAACATAAAAGTTTAGCTATACGCATTACCGAGGACTAATTTCAACATTCATACTAAAACCTTTGTATTTTTCGTAAATATATAAGTATCATCAAATCTTAAGTTGAAATATATACAGAATTATTTCATTTAATATAGCTGTAATTCTGAGCTACCTCCTGTATTCGTTCGCTCTGGGTTTTTTAGCATTGTCCTTTAATAGTACAAAAATGGTACAATTAAAATACCTGAATGTGAGTCTCGCAAATATATTCAGGTCCGCAACCCTGGCAGTCCGTATCACTTGCTATATTGTAATCTCCGACCCTCACGCCAGCTATGTTATGGATGCAGTGTGCTGCCGTCAAAATATACCTCGAGTTGATGATGCTGCCACCGCATGTAAAGTCTAGCCCATTGCCTGGAAACAAGTTAAAGTGAATATGCATATAATTCCTATTTATTAATGGTAGGTAAATGAAGTTGGCTGTCATTTCACAATAATTATTGTGTTTTTGATAGCATTTACACTTACGAGTACGTGTTGCGATTAGGGCCATCCAGGGCAACTCGTATAGACCCGCGATCGTTCCACCGACGATGCGTCTGCCGTCGATGTCGCCGCAGTCGGCGTCAGGCAGGAGACGAGCATTAGGGTGACTTTCGATCGGTACTGGATCAAATTCTGAGCAACACACCTGGTAGCAAATATAATATTAAGCTCCGCTATCGACGTCGGTGAATGTTTGTAACATGCAGCGCTTAATACTCGCCTGGCCAGCAACTGCTGTTCATACTTATGTGGAAATGAGATAGAAATATTCGTGTGGGAATGAAAACGCGTAAAACAAAAGTCAATGTATGAATTGCTGCGTAGTTTAGTTGCTTTTTGTACCATGAAAATAATACCTTAGAAACTCGACGCCAGGGTTGCGTAGTATCGTATCCACAGAAGGACCTTTGAAATATCTTTTGGTTTTTCCGCTGCTGAAACGACTCCAAAGCTTTCGGACACGATGTGTACGCTACACAATCAGCACATTCTAAAATAAAAACAAATAGTTTTACATTATGTTTATTTTTTATTTACCACTAGATGATTCGGTGAATTTCGTATCAATTTCCTCCTAAACCATCCCTGGACTACCATGAATATTTCAAGACTAAAATTAGCCAAATCGGTTTAGCCGTTCTCGAGTTTTAGCGAGATTAACAAAATTTAAAATTCATTTTTATTTATATAGATAGACGAGCTTCTGCCCGCGGCTTCGCTCGCGTTAAGAAGTATTATTATGTACAAACTTTCATCCCCTATTTGAACCCCTTGGGGTGGAAATTTATCAAAATCCTTTCTTAGCGGATGCCTACGTTATAACATCTACCTGCATGCCAAATTTCAGCCCGATCCGTCCAGTGAGGCTGTGCGTTGATAAATGACATGTCAGTCAGTCACCTTTGAGTTTTATATATACAGATAAGCAAGTTCTTTATGCATCTCCAATTCCAATGGTGTGCTTTTTAGGGTTCCGTACCCAAAGGGTAAAAACGGGACCCTATTACTAAGACTTCGTTGTCTGTCCGTCTGTCCGTCTGTCTGTCTCCAGGCTGTAACTCAAGAACGGTAATGGCTAGAGATTAGATATTTTTAATTAATAATGTCCTTAAATAAAATATGCCCAGTAATTTCCGAGTCTATAAATTCAAACAATTAATCATTCCTGTTTATAAGTATATAGTTATAATATTATTATTATAGACATCGATTTATATGTGTCGCAGTCATCTAGTTCAATCTGCGGTTCGATTGAATGACTAGCGCATTCATTGAATGACTCCATTCAATTGAATGACTCGGCCGAACGCCGACTGAACGATCGTCCCTCAACGTTCAACTAGTTAGCGATTTTCAACATAGCCCTTTGAAGAGAGCGGATATGAAATCAGTCAGTCATTCTTACGCTAGTCGGCCATTTGTCAGCAAACAGACGACAGTCTTCAAGTTATAAGACTCCGTCCGCCTTTTTTTCTACGTTCATGATAGAGACGATAATGTGTTTAATAGTAAATGATTGACGATAATAAATTGTACATATTTCTGTGTTTAATAAAATGCTTTGTTACTTTATTTATATAATTATATACCTGCTCCTGCACTAGTAGGAGTAGTACGTTCCACCTGGTCACTTTCAGCTCCAATATTGGCGGCGAAATCGGAGCAACACACCTGAACCGTGAACGAAATAAAAATGTGGTTAATTCAATGCTCACTTACCTGGTTTCTTTAGAGTTTCGACAGTCTAAAAGCCTGATTATACCTACCGAGTAGAGTGGCCAATCTATGCATTTTTTTACACTTAGGACTTAATTATGTCCACACTCCACAGTAAGACCGGAATTTTATTTTAGTTTAGTAAAATTCCTTTTTATTGTAATTTTGAATCGCAATGTTGTGCGTCTCGATGAAAAAAAGTTAAGTAACTGATAAGTTATAGGTAGTAGTAGGTAGTAACAGATTATCACAAATATCGCTTTGCAGACGACGGGGCAAAGCGGGCCGGTCGGTTTCGCCGCGAACAATAGCACAAAGGGAGTCCTATATTACCAACGCACACGACGGGCAAAAAGACCGCGCCGTAGGTGCCCGGCGGGCACTGACGGCGCATGTCCGCAGCTGCCCGCCGTGGATCACACAAACTAGTTTACATGCAGTAACGCAGAAGACGGCGTATGTTTTGTGTACGAGTCGCGGGCAGCCGCAGACATCGACGGCCGTACGTGGCGAAACTGACCGGCCCGCCCCGCCCCGCCCCGTCGTCTGCAAAGCGCCTGAAGAGTTCACAATTATGTTGTATAAATATAAGAGTTCACAATTAAGTATGTGTTTTAAACATATTTTTCTGAAAAACTTACCTGAGCCCCGAACCTTGTAAACCTCAGCTAATTCGATCGGAACATGAACGATTCATTCTAAAGTTTCCTAGTTATCAAATCGGTTACTGATATATTCTAAATTCTAAAAGATCATACTGTTACCGGGGGTCAGATATCCTATATTATTTATTTTTATATTCCCTTTCCGGGATCCAGCTAGTCTACATTATAAGTAACAATAAATTATAGACCTACCATGGGTGGACTTCTAGGTTGTGATGTGTCGTATCCACAGAGAGCATTTCTGAAAATTTCACCGTGCACTTTCCGCCTGGCCAGCTCCAGAGCATTTGGACAAGAGGTGTATAATACGCAGTCATCACATTGTTCTGAAAAAAAAAACTTTAAACTAGATGACCCGTTGAAATTCGTATCACTTCCCTCCTCAGGGACCTATCAGACGGAGAGCGGTCACGCGGTCAAGCGTTCAAGCGGTCAGTTTTGTGTTCTTTATGTTGTACTACGTTACATATTTACCGTGTCTGAATTGCTCCTGTGTAAATGAGTAACGCCCGCTCGAAAGTAGAATGCCAAAGCAGAACGCTTGAATGCGTCACCGCTTTCCATCTGATAGGTTCCTAATATAATCCGTCCCTGGCCTCAAACGAATATTTCAAAACAAAAATTTGTCAAGTTGCTTCGGCCGTTCTCGAGTTTTACGACCATCAAAATTGAAAATAATTTTTGTTTTGTTGAAAAAAATCTTGACAAATGAATAAGTTACTTCCCCAAAAGGTAGCCCAAAAGTAATAATATATCTTAAGGGCCCGGGTTACCCTCGAAATTTTCATACATTCTTAATACCAAAATCATTTTCTCATGCGAAAATATTTAACATGTTTGAGTTATTTTTCAGCTTAAGATAGTAATTACCTAGGGTCCTGAACAATTTTTTTTACAAAATATTTAAATACTAAAAAAAATTTTTGTGTTTAAATATTTTTTGGTAAATTTACTACTAAATATTTAAACACCAAAAAATAGACAAAAACACTAAAAAATATATAAATAAATAGTAAATTTACTACAAAACATTTAAACTTTAAAAAATATTTTTTATTATTTAATATTATAATAAAAAATATTTTTTAAAGTTTAAATATGTTGCAGTAAATTTACTATTTATTTATATATTTTTTTGTGTTTTTGTCTATTTTTTGGTGTTTAAATATTTAGTAGTAAATTTACTAAAAAATATTATAACACAAAAAATTTTTTTTTAGTATTTAAATATTTTGTAAAAAAATTTGTTCAGGACCCTAGGTAATTACTATCTTAAGCTGAAAAATAACTCAAACATGTTAAATATTTTCGTATAAGAAAATGATTTTGGTATTAAGAATGTATGAAAATTTCGAGGGTAACCCGGGCCCTTAATTAAACAAACCAACAAAAACCGTGAATTTATATTTTTATTTAGATATCTAGAGCTTTAGAGAAGTAGCAATAATTAAATATTAACTTACTTAATGTGTATATAACTTTTATCCATAACAGAATTAAGAATATATATTTAAACATTTTATAATTGATGCAACCCACGACCAGAACGGTTGAACTTATAGTGTAAACTGACTGACTTATAATATTATAATATTACTAATACTACTGATATCTAGAGTGTACATAACAATAATAAAATGAATAATTGATTTTATATTAATAATAATAGTGTAAACCCAGGATAAGGTTTTACGTTACTATGGGGAGAGCTGTACCCTAGCACTAGGATCCCTAACACCTACCACCCTAATGCCCTAAGGTCCTAGCCCTAACCATAGGTTTTTGTGATATATAAATATATTTAATAAGTGCAGGAAACCTGCTACCACGAGACCTAAGGTAGCAAGCGGACTGTTGAAGGGAATAAAGGGATGGAAATGATTTTCTCACTGTCAATCACCCAGGCTCAGGTGACTGTGGTTAGGCTAAAGGTGTCTTGGCCACAGTGAGAGGTTGTCGGTATGGATTTGGGAGTCAGTCGGAACACTTCCAGAGAGTAGCCCTGGACGAGTGTGTTAAGGGTAGGAAATGGGAGATAAGTGAGACACAACTAAAAGTTGATATCTGATTTATTATTCTCAATTATCACAATATATACCTGTTTACCTTTACACACACAAATATTTACAAATTTCCTAACACAACACACATATGTACAAGTTTATGCTATTCATCATTTTATTTAGAGTAGGTTAAATTATGTAGATTAGGAATCTGATGATCGCGCGTCGACGCGATCTAGTTCACATGTTCAAGGCTGAACAAATAGTAATAACTTATCAGACTAATAATCATAATTGTACCTCCCGGAGAGTACTACAACTTTTCTGTAACTTAAATGGGTATGTGTACATTTATGCCATATGGTATGGTATGGGTACATTTATGCCTGAAATAAAGACATTTTATTTTATTTATTTATTTATTTAAAAAAATAGGCTAAGTACGAGTTGGATTCGCACATGGAGTGTTCCGTACCATTATAGAGCAAAAATGTGTTTTTTGTATGGGTTATTTTATTATTAATTAATTTTTATTTTATTTTTGTTATTTATTATTAAAGAATCAATACAATTCAGTACTTTGTGAACATTTCAAGTGCCTTCACAAAAAATAGCAAATAAAAAAGCCCGGCCAAGTGCGTGTCGGGCCACGCGCAATTAAGGGTTCGGTGGTATCGCTAGTTTTTGATAGTAATTTTTATATAGTCAATGAATGTACATTTATAACATGTTTTACACTATTATTAACACCATCTCAGTTACGTTCAAAGGAATTTGAACGAAAAGTTCCTATAAACTTCTCAGAATACATTTTTTTTAGTTGATCGACTATTACTTACTTAATAATTAAATTAATGAAGTCTTCTTAGCCGTGATAATTTTCCTTTTCGATTCAGCATATTTCCTACTCCCGTGATTTTTTTCACACTTCCAGAAGCACCCATTTAGCTGGTAGAAGAGGGGGGGGACCCTGTACTCTAATAATTTTACCACTTTTACCCCACATGATGGGGTGGACGCAAAAAAAAACCATCCCCGCTTCATGTGTAGGGGAGGTACCATAATTTTTTTTATGATTTATGTACCATTTTGTTGGCCTTATTAATATGTACATTCATGTCGATTTACAGCTTTGTAGGTCCTATAGTCTCTGAGCAAAACTGCGCATAGACAGACGGACAGACAGACGGACAGACAGACTTACAGACAGACGGATAGACAGACAGACGGATGGATTCCTTGTTTACAACGGAACCCTAATTACGTTTGTTGTATGGGTGGGGCTCCCCTCAAATATTTAATTTCTTTTGTTTTTAGTATATTTTGTATTAAGGCCGTCACAGACTTAGCTATTAATATATATTAATATACCGTACTATAATATATATATATATATATAGTCCTCCTTATCGATTTCGATAACGGCGACCCCAGAAATTAAGGATTGTTTCTATTATGAGCCCTGATATGACTTGCTAGACCGAACTTGGTTTTGAATGTCCTATCACATGTGCTACAGTAGAGTTGGCCGGCAGAATTGTAAGTATATATGTAGGAAGGTTTAGGTCTCTCTTTACGCAATTGGCGCTTTGCTTCAAGCGTCTGTAGACGATACGACGATAGACGAGACGATAATATATATTATGGTAGCTAAACACACCGAGACCAGAAATATATATTATAGCTGAGTGTGTGGTCACGCGAAAATTGTATAGAAAATATGTAGTAATATGCCTAGCTGTAAACATATTAATATTATATATTATAGCTAAGTCTGTGACGGCCTTTAGGCTGTATCACAAAAACCCGACAGCTAGACTTCTAACATTTTCACAGATTGTGTATTTCTCTTGCCGCTATAACAACAAAGACTAAAAATAAATATTAAAGGGGGGTCTTCATTTCTCCATACCAAAGGGTATAGGATACTTTTTGTCCTGGGACAAAGTTCCCGCGTGATAAATGAATTTTGGCGTTAAGGAGTTATTTAATTGTAAATATTTCAACAACTTATTAGAAGTTTCTATATTAAGTACTAACACTAATGATGAACAGTTTATAAGGATAATTAAAGGAAATAAACAAATAATAATTATTAATCATTGTCGTTGTTAATAATAACATTATATCAGTTATTAGTCGACACCTATTTTAAGTTGTTATTGCAGAAAAACCCAGGCATAAACAAGCATGAATCAGGCGATCAGCCTGAAATGTCCTAAGCGAACTTGGAAATAACATGTTTACAAGGTGGGAATCGAATACACGACCTCCGAGACAATATAGCCACGCACTAAGCCACTGGACCATTTTTTTAAACCGTACCTAATGGTATCACAGATTGCTAGTCATCTCATGTATTTATTAATATTTATACATACTTCGTTGTCTGCGTAGTGTGTGTTTATTCGCTTTAGTTTAAGTTTAGTTAATCTTATGCAACTGGGAGTCCATTCGGCACCATGTGGGCGATAGTGTTAGTGTTGGTGATCGCGGCCTGCGGTAATCCAGGGGACCCTCTCAGTAAGTCTATTATGTAGTCTACTTAAACAAGTCACAAACTTTGTTTCGCCCACGAACGTACTATCAGAGAAGATTTTATTGATTCATAGGCAAATGGCGAACCTACGTAATTTGGCCGCGTTATGTCAAACGGTCAAACACAGCCGACAGATTATAGCTATCATTGAATTTACATGAACTTACCAAATGGCGTTGGTACATCAACTACCTATGAATCAATTTCTTCCATGGTACCTATTGATTGATACTGTATAAAATAATACTAATTTATGCCCGTTCAAAACTCGTTTATCGCGATAGAACGGTACATTTTTCCGGGATAAAAAGTATCAACTATAACTATAACTATCAGTAAAAGCACAAAATATATAATGGTACAAGGTAAAAGTAACAACAGGATCGGTTCAGCAGTATGCGTGAAGTGGTAACACTTTATCATTTATAATATTAATATTATATTAATAATTATTATTTATTAGTATGGATTCTTAAGTCCGCAGTCATTATGACTCTAATAACTACAAGTTGGGTTCATTCTTACAAATTAACTGCCGCTCTCAGAAACGAATATTTTACTTATGATGCATGGTGCTTATGTCAAAATCTTCATTTGATTGACTGTCTGATTACTGTAAGTAATTAGGTGATAATTTGAATTAATCCGAAAAAGAAACAAAAACACCCTGTATTATTAAATTAATTTGTAGTGTTGCTAGTCAGGAATAATTTCTGAAAAGTAATCATATAAGGCAAACTCAAAGAAAGTGTTGTATTTCAATATATTGCTTCATATTTCAAAGAAATGTATGGGAAAACAGGAAAATGCTGAATGTCGAACCTTTGCCTGTTTTTTTCGTTTAATATCACTTTGGAGAAATTGTTTATAATTAGCAATACCAACGCATGGTGCAATAATAAATAAGGTTTTTTCTTATTTCTTAGGAAAAATAAAACATCCTGTATTATTGCACCAATTGCTAGTATTGCTAATTATAAAACATTTCTCCAAAGTAATAGGCTACTTGACCTAATTTTTTTCTTCATGCTAATCGCTTCTTAATCATTAATTTTCACGAAATAAACTAATATTTTATTATTTTACACAGTAAAAACCCATAAAAATGTTGATTGAAAAATACGCCTTATAAATGGCGCCGAAAACACTGTCCGCCATAGTGTGACGTCATACTGTTTGTATTTTAGAGTCTCTTTATTTAACATTTTTTTATGTGCTAAATGTACGAGTCTTAAGGTGCCCAAAAATTATAAAAGAATTAAATAAGAAATTAGAAATCATTTGTAACGTTGAAAACTTTTGGAGAAAAGATTTGGCCATTTCATTTCCCGTCTACAATAAATGGAGATAACAATATATAAAACTGGTGTTTTATTTGAATTACTCAAGAAAATATATTTTGCAAATCTTTCTAGGCTTATTCTTATTATTTATGTACAAATAAACTTACACATAACGAGCGCGATAAATAAAAGATATTAAATTACGAACATGATGACGTCACATCCAAATCGGAAGTACTGCAAAAGCGTTTTAGTCAGTACAAATCATATTTTCATAAAATCATATTTTCAAATCGACTTTATTTATCAATCATAAGCTTTTATTTGATGATAAGGGTGAAATACGGTTTCCTACGCCAAGTTCTACTAGAAATATGCATTTGTTCAATGAAATTGAATATAGGTCAAGTAGCCTATTATGTACGATAAAATTCAGGAAAGGTTAGATTTTTAAGGTTTTATTGTTTTCCCATACATTTCGTAAAAATATGAAACAATATACTTACTAAAATACAACACTTTCCTCAAGTTTGCCATATACGATTACTTTCCAGAAATGAATCCTTACCATCAATACTATAAATTGATGCAATAATACAGGGTGTTTTTTGTGATTTTTTCTTATCTTCTACCCTCATTAACTTTTTTCTCCCATGGTTTAGATATTTTTCGTTATACAATAAAATGTTCAACTTTTCAAGCCCTTTGATATACGTCTGGATGTGCTACAGCTTGGGTACGGCTTCCATACAAAAATGCCCCCCCCGCCTTCTTTCAGCCCGGCAGAAATTACGCTCGTTTGGCTTCACCCTAAAATGGAATGAAAATCCGTCCTAATCATTGCCAATACTTACGCTTTATTTAAATGTCAGAATTATATAAATAAAATTCATGACATGATGACATGGTGGAAGGAATATAAACGGAAATGGAAATAAAAAGGGATACAAGCATTTTTTGTAATATTAAAAATAAACACAATAAAGCTTTAATGATCTATTACTAAAATTGACAAGAATAACTATACTTCTTAAAACAACAAGTCGCTCGCTGGTTACTCTTTGATTTTGTTTAATATCCAGTCCATGAACTTGGTAACATCAGTGTAGATCCCTGGGTACTCGGAGCCGCACTGCTTGGGTCCATGGGAAACGATGCCGTACTGCACCATTCTGTAAGCCCCCTGGTCATTTTCCAACATGAGGGGACCTCCCGAGTCGCCGTTGCAGGAGTCCTTCCTCAGCTCACCAGCACATAGCTGATTTTCTGTTCTGTCCTTTGATGATCCCCTTTAAAGTGAAAGAAATTACTTTGAAACAGGATATAATATTATAATGTAAACATGAGTTTCTGTAATTGCCTCAAGACGCAATTATCTCTTGATAAGTTAATATTTCACAATTACTTCTAACATTGGCCTTTATTAATTTTTTGTTGACATATTAATTTACAATAAGGTGAAGAGGTGGGGAAATGAGATAGGTGGAGGATAGTTGAACAGGAATCGGTGGAGCAAAATTATGGTTTTTTTTTTAATTTTATACTTATTTTTACAAATCAACTTATCTGATGGTGACTATTCTTTAGCAATTGTTTTAGGACACAATCTTATAAAACCTAGAGTTTTACCTATTATACTTTTTCCGGCAGTCGTCTCCTCTTAAAATTGGAATGTCAACTTTCAGCAGAACTGACGAATCTTCGTTGTTTTCTGTCAATCCCCACCCGGCTACTGTCGCCTTTCTGCCGCCCAAAGATACGTTGCGCATGGCGTACGATATAGGCAGACATATAGGGGCAGCATTTTCTGAAAAATCAAGAAGGATTCGGGTATCCTTTCGAGGAAAGAGCAAATTTATTGTGATTTATATGAGCAAGCGCCCCACCTGCAGTGTCATCTTCACTGTGAAAGTAATAAGTATACAGGGGACTCATATATACCTTGAAGTATTGTCATTTTATTTTGATTAATTTAAATTAATTATCACTAGACCCTGTATAAATGTTCAAGTGACAAATGCTCTTCGCGCGTTTTTGCGAATAAAATAAAAGTTTTCTCTTTCAAAATGCAAAAAAACAAATACGTATAGATTTAAATCGTTTAAAACGATTTAAATCTATGCAAATACGAACAATCCATAATACAATGATACTAATTATAAAAAATATAACATGATACAAATCCAGTCAGGATTACTTAGCCCAGGTTGGCAAAAGTTGGCCTAAGCAGTGTAAATATTTCTGAGAGCCCTGATCCTCGTAAACGTTATAACTTATAACTAATAAGTGTAGGTACTTACTGTAAGAGAAGTCTATTGGCTTTTTGAGACGAAGAAGAGCAATGTCGTTCAGTACAGTCGGCAATCCAACGTAATCTTCATGCACAATTTCTTCTTCGACCAGCATGTCCTAAAATAAAAAGACTAATGAGAAAATGTATCTAAAAACACAAAATGTATTTAAAAAGAAAGGAATCGGACATCCCTTTAACTGCGACACGTCGATGATATTCTAATGATTCACTCAAGTGGGGCGAGCAAACGAAATATGGAAATATAAGTGTAACCGTCCCTCTGGTGTAGACGGATAAAAATAAAGCTTTGTCGGAGAATTTGGAAAGAACGGCGAATGAGCAGTACCTATTAGTACTGTATGCAGATGAAGAATGAAGTGTACATTAAGAATGCTCCAACCGGAGAATTAGCAGGTCGGATGTCTGTCAGTACGAATATCGACGTTAATGACATTAAAATAAGATTCATATTAGCGCGCCTTGTACAGTGGCGGTTACGACGCTCGCCGCGTTCTTGATATGGCGAAAATGTATAAAAAAAATTGAGAAATTTTCTTATTTTTCTTATAACTGGAAAAGTTGTTTATTTTTATATAAAATTTTTAGTTCAGTGTATTTAGATATTAAGGTACCTAATCAGACCCCATTTTTTTCATATTTTGCGATTATTGTGATGGTTAAAACGTATTTTATGTGAAAATTTTGTATGCGGCTATAGAATTTTTATGGTACAGTCGTAGAGATGAATATGTTATCTTTCATTTGAAACCAAAATATCCTCGCAGTTTGACTCCTAATTCTTTAATAGGGTACCGGAAAATCGCTGATATTTGTAATAGCGTCCTTAAAAATCGTAATCATAATGGTCTGGGACTGAAGGCTGCATTTTTTTAAGCTACTGCATAGCTTTTATCGCTGGCTTTGAGCGCGGACTGAATCAAGAAATTTCGTAACGAAAAAAATCTAACTCTTCCCACTCCGACCGGCACAGCGGTGCGGCGTTGCCGTGCACCGTCTTTCAGTTCGGCAGACTTCGGCACGATGTTAAATTATTACATTTGCAAAATTCGACAAAAATGCTTTGCAAGAGCTGTACCGCAGCTACACGATTTTTTTTTAATCAAGCAGTAAGTATTATATTATATACCTGGAGATGTGATTCGCAGACGTAAGTTTCTCCCGAGCCTTGACAGTCGGTCGCGTATCGGAGATCCAGCTCACCGATCCTGACGCCGGCTATCGGCTTGTTCTGGACGCAATGCGCCGCCGTCAGAATGTACCTCGAGTTGATGATGCTGCCGCCACATTTGAACTGGAGTCCGTAACCTGAAAAGCACAGACAGTAGGTACATTACTTTTACATGAAGTTACAATATTCAGGGACTGTTCTACCGCAATTCTTTTGAGATATGAAGAGGTCCTTTTACAAAAGGGGAGACCTGAGCTGTATTATATTAATTACATTATTATGATAGGTAGGAATTTCGTACTTCAAAATATAAGAAGAAAAACCGACAGGAATGGTAAACCTCGCTTCTAACGTCCTCAGATTTCTCTTTTTATACTAATTCTTGCATATTGTATTCGGGTCTCTTTTTGTAGCTCGCGGAACAAATTTTTAGACGCAGTTTCTTTCTTCGGCCCCTAGACGAGCAATTTTATTGTCAATAATATAAAGCTTTAATTTTATTAAACCCATACCCCAGTCAAGTTAGACATTCGAGAATCGAGGTTGCATTAATCCGTACCAAGCTGAACATCGGTAATGTTGTTTAGAATATGATTACAAATGATATTATGTGAAAGTCCCCCATAGCAGTTCCCCTGAATGGATTTTTTTACTCAAGGCCAAAGGTCCAAAAAATTAGTTTTTCATGGTTTTTAGCAAAACGGTAATATTTTCATAAAAAGGTCTGAAACAAAGTAGGTCATAAAATTATCTATAAAAAGTGTATCAATATTTTTTCCTTACGACGGTTTTTGAAATTTTAAAACGATTCAAAAAATCATTAAAGTAGTAATCATCGTTTGGGTGTTTTTTGTGCGAGGGAATCACAGAGAACTTTCTTTAATCTAGGTATCTGTTATATTAACTTTATGGTTCTAAAAAATTTTACCGATTTTCAGCTTTGTACGAATTAATGCAACCTCAAATGTCTAACTTGACTGGGATATGAAGGCGCGTGATGTTCAATATCAACTCTAGACGGTCAATAATATAACGAATACCTACGTGATATTGTTCATTATTATTGTAGGTCTAGGCGCCCACTTAGTTTTTATTATTCGAAGGTTTCTTGTTTGTCATTGAAAGTACCATCGAGGAAATTGATTCCTAGGCACCTGACAGACCTACGTCATTAACCTGTCGCATGCGACACGTCACGCGAATCTGATACCCTAATTTACCTAATTTTTCGAAATTCGCGGAGACCAACGGTTCGCGCGACGTATGTGATTAGGATATCAAAATATAAAAATCGCTTTAGGAACTAGCCTAAATACTATACTTTTCTTAAAACTAGATAAGTAAGCTAACATATTACTGTTTTTATTGTGCTAAAATGTGTTTTATTTTTATTCCACAGGCTTTTGAAAACAGACATCGATGGAAAAACATACCTGTTCCTAAAGAAGACAGATTTTCAATAAAATTCGTAAACCAATTTCCGTTTTATTTATTTAGCCAAGTAGTTAGATAACCTAAATAACTTACCGAACAAAACAGGCACTATTTATAACAATAAATCACTAGTATTTTCACTTTGAAAATTACAACTATGAGTCAAAATTTCGCCGTTTTGTTGTTCCGAAAACTAAACTTTCAACTTCAATTTTTATGTGAACTATTACAGTTTAGAACTTGTTCTTTCAAACTTTGCACGAATATATATTTGGAATCATCATAAAACACGCAAATTATATCTAAATCACATAAAAACGTGATATTTTGTAAATAAACTAAGAAGTGTACGTGACGTCTCCGACGTCTGTCATTTCTTTTTTTTTAGCCTTATTATTTTGTCTATACAAAAACAAAAGACGTGTGTGGCAAGCTTGAAAAATTGCCTTTATACTGATCACTACACTCATATTGCACCATAGACGATATTCTTGTGCGTCGATTGATAAATCGGTGAAAAAAAGTTCAGATTTACGTATGTGTGAGTGTGATCTCAACCAAGATGGCGGTCAAGATGGCAGTCAATGTTAATTGGTCGCCTGGGTTTGACAAAACGCGACCAAACTACGTTCGGTCCACCGCCTGCCTAAGAATTAACTTGTCTGATAGTACATACGTGTCCTGTGAGAGATGAGAGCCATCCAGGGGAACTCGTAGAGGTTAGCCGTGGTTCCGCCTACGATGCGCCGCCCGTTGATATCTCCGCAGGTTTCCGGGAGGAGACCAATGTTGGGGTGGCTTTCTGGATTCACACGATTGAGGGTGGTGACTGGATCGAAGGCGGAGCAACACATCTGAAGAATAATGACGTTTCGTTAACTTCCATGTTAGATCCATAACTCACCGGGACGCCCGCGCCACCGCGACGTAGCCAGCGACGTCCAAGCAACGTCTGGCGTCTCTACGTCGCCGCAAAACGCTGTTTTTCGGGTTGATTCAAACCGCAACACGATGCGTAGATGCATTTCTAATTTTATATGGATTTGACATCATCATCATCAATACGTCTCCCGCAATTGAAATCTGTCAAATCCATACAAATATGCCGCGCCGCGCCTCGCCTCGCCTTGTCGCGTTGCGGCGACGTAGAGGTGACATGGTAACGTCACTGGCTACGTCGCGATGGCGTCCTGGTGAGTTATGGCCCTTAGGGTCTATACAGACGGACCGCATTTCAACTGCAATCCAACCGCAAATTGCAGTTCAAGTGCAGTTTGAACGCAGTTGACACGACTGCAATAGAACTGTAAACCAAACGGGTTCACACGACTGCACGCCAACTGCAACTGAACTGCAATCCAACTATGCGTTTGGTTTGCAGTTCTATTGCAGTCGTGTCAACTGCATTCAAACTGCACTTGAACTGCAATTTGCGGTTGGACTGCAGTTGAAATGCGGTCCGTCTGTATAGACCCATATATGAAGTTTATTTTAAATTGTGTCAATAGATGTTAGTATTGCTTCATAAATCATAATAGATTTTATTTTTAGAAGTTTTGTTCATATTGGATGGTTTTTGAAGGTCAGATCTGGCCATCGGTTTTTTCAAAAATATTTTCCAGTTTGCTTCATTATGGCCATGGATGTCGACTTTAATATCCACCAAACCCTGCAGACAGATTCTTATAATAATATAACACATAATTTATTGCTTTTGAGAAACAAGTTTTAATATTGCTATCTATACTAATGTAAAAAATCTGAGGAGTTTGTTTATTTGTTTAAACGCTTTAATCTCAGGAACTAATAAATGATTTGAATTTGAATTTTTTGTATAGGACGTTCGAGAAAGCTATTAATAGCATCACGCTGCGACTCAGTTACTACCTTACTACCATCATCGTCTTTGTTATTGTTTGTCGACGCGGACGGAGTTGCAGGCAACGGCTAATATCTTACAGCTTACCTTTGGAATCTTGTTATTTTGTGAAGTGTCGAACCCGCAGAAGGCATTTTTGAATGTCTCAGCGTTTTCATTGCGTTTCGCTTGCTCCGCAGCGCGCGGACATTGGGTGTACGCTATACAATCCTCGCATTGCTCTACAAAACAAAGTAAGTAAGCTTATCCAATATTTTCTTTTACTTTCAACGTTGTTTAATAGTATGCTTCTGCTATAATCTATGAGCATATAATCTACATATTATAAGTTTTATAGATAAAATAAACAAATATTATAGAGATGATCATATTCCAGGAAAATATCAACATTGATTGTCTAAATGTAAATAAGTACAGCGAGTTGTTTGTGATTGTGAACCCTATGATCATAGGAATAAGGTCGTTAAGTGTGACGTTTTAAATATGCACATGTGGCGAGGAAACTCGTAACAAAATATTATGACTACTTGACTACTGGATATTCTCCGACTCGGGGTCAGCTAGTTTATCGATGGATAATAATTATTAATATTGTTGATGATTATATCAATGTTTTTCAACCTTTCTTGCGACCTGTTTATCCAAAAAAAAATTTGCGATACCACTCCCCGTTGCTTTTAAATCAAATACATAAATTGTATATTATGAAAATATAATTTTGATAAAATATTGCTACTCGATTGTATTATCAATCTTTTTTGTTTAGCTTGATTGTTTTTATCACTAAAATTGTTCTCTCGACCTCTGGTGACCCCTCCCCCTCACAGAAACAGGTTAAAGAACACTATTTAAAGCCCTTCATGGACCATGAGTCATGACTCATGACCAACTCTTTTGCATTGCTTACAATTAAACAGCTCTATTTATTTTTTCTTAAAACAGTCATAATGAGATATTGTGACTAGTTCTTAGAAAAGTAAAATAATAATAAAACTAAAAAAGGCTTTAAAATGACTTACTTCCATGTAGAGTATTTATAAACAGGAGTGCAAATAAAAGTATAAATAATTTAAACATTTTTCCGAACACAACCAATGTCGTTGAGCTGAGCGAGTTAACTGATGCTTGCAATCATAAACAAACTGGTTATCCTGGCTTCTCGTATGTTGAGGATATATTTTTAATTCGTATTTACCTTGTATCCTCTGGGTATTTTAAAAGCCTCCGCGGTTCAGTGGTTTATAGCGTAGCGTAACAGACGTGGGTTTTTACCCGAGTTGGGAAATTAGTCCAAGTTTGGTTAGTAATGTTAGGACGGTGCAGGCTCATAAGTCATGTCTGATAAGAAAGGTGATCTATGCGTCGGATGGATATGTATCAAGTCGGTCTTATAACTTATGCCTCTCTCACTAACTGATCTGTTGAACTCTCGCAAGCCAATTGGCCAATTGGGGAAACTCGTGTCGCTGGAGCGCTTGACCATACAAAACTGAAAAAAAAAAATGGTCTTACGGTGCTGTTACTTTCACAGTGAGCTCTCTACAAGGAACACGTATACACACCCTAAAGTATTATCGCTTAGTTTTGTTACACCCTGTATAACTATATTTAGATCAAGAATTAAATTCCTATATCCACCATCCATACATCCACAAGGTTTATCAGGTTTATTACCTACTCAAAAGTAAATATCTGTCAGTGTCTGTTTGTCTGTTACCTCTTCACGCCCAAACCGCTGAAACAATATTGCGGAAATTGGGTATGGAGATACTTTGAATCCCGGGAAAGGACATAGTAAGTATAGTTTTCATCCCGGAAAAATGTACGGTTCCCACGCGAAAGCTAACTTAGGTGCAACGGTGTTGCGGGCATTATCTAGGCTATATTAATGCAACTGTGCATACAATTAATGCTAACGCCTCCGTGGTTTAGTGGTACAGAGCGCGGCTCTTGACTCGGAGGTCGTGGGTTCGATTCCCGCGTTGGAAACATGTTATTTCCAACTTTGGTTAGGACAACCTGATGGTCTGACAAGTAAGATGATCCATGCGTCGGATGGGCATGTAAAAAGTCGGTCCTGCGCTTGATCTCTCGCCGGTCGTGTCGGTCTGCCGTCCCACTGGGTTATGAGAGTAAAGGAATAGAGAGTGCTCTTGTGTACTGCGCACACACTTGGGCACTATAAAATTACTGCTGCGTAGCTGGCCACCGTCACCGAAACCGGTTTGGGAGCTATTATTATATTAATGCACAACTTTTAAAAATATGCGGTTGCTTAAAAAACTTAAATAATTTTATTACGTAAATCGACGCGATGTGTCTTTATTAATAATTATATTTTATGATGAATAACCCAATTCCACATCGTTACACTTAATTGGTTGGCTTTTAGTAGTCGCAAGGCATATCAATGAATCTAAAATTGCTAAACGGTTTTTTCTACTTGTCATATAACTCATAATTATGGCTTAGTTAATAAATTATATTTTTAGGTTTTCCCAGCTTCAATATTTATGAGCTAACGTGCTATGTATAAGTAATTTAATATGAGATTTTGTCATATTTATCGCTAAATCACAAGCATATTTTAAGTTGTTGGATGTTATTAAAACTTTAGAAATACCTTTATGATACAATTTTCAGCATCGTTTTTCTATAGAGTCTAGTCAAAGTCTAAGTAAAAGCAACTTAAATATATATTCTGTGGTAAAAGTCAATACAATCAGGAAGTCAAGTCGGTCGATTCAGTAAAGTGGTAGTCGTAAGTCGGTAGACGCTTTTGACGACAGACCTACACGAGAAAAATGAATGTCATACTCATGAGGATCAATAGAGATGAAGACACAAACCATCAAACATCGAGAAAACATGTAAGACAAAATTTTCTCGTTATGCGCATGTTAGTCGCAACTCGCACAGGAAAGGTTTTATTTATAGAAGAGAAGTGATACGAAGTTCACTGGGTCATCTAGTAAATAATAATGTTTAGGTACTACCTAATTTACTATGCATAAATAAATTGTGTAACTTTATAACTAAACAAAACTGACAACAATAGAAAGTCAAATAAAACACAGATGACGACTACCGAATTTATTAAAAATATCTTAATTTATTCTGTGACCTAATTTTAGTCTTATACTCAGTTAAAGCTTCCATTCTTTCTTGCTTGTATGGATCGTGTATTATATTTCAGAGGGGTAGTGGAGCGTCCTTCGACCCGAAAAAATTCGTCCCAATGGGACGAAAGACTAGTTATGAATTTTTAACATTTTTAGCCCTTCGTCCAACTTTTATTATTTATTGAAAATTTTTGGGACGAAATACTCAACCACTCTTTCAGAGTACCCACGCAAGAAACCAGACAGTTCTAAAATATTCATCCTCGAATGTTATCCAGTATCCAGCCCATAAATTTGGAGACGTTCGTGTAGATTCCTGGATTCTTGGAGCCGCAGTTCTCTGGCCCTCTGGAAACTACGCCGTACTGTATGATCCTGTATGCCCCCTTGTATGTGCTCTCCAGCATGAGAGGGCCGCCTGAGTCGCCCTCGCACGAGTCCTTGTTGACTGCCCCCGCGCAGAGCTCGGTGTCCACATTCCCTCTGTTCAAGGAATACATAATATAAGGAACGCAAAATAATCGGCAAAAACTGGAGGGGGTTAAGTTCGACATAAAGCGACCAAATTACATAGATCCGCCATCTGCCTACGAATCAATTTCTGTGATATAGTGCAATATGACGTCGGCGCGGCGGGGCCATTTAGCTACCAAAATAGTGAGAAAATGTCCCAATGAGCACACCTAACATTAATTTTTAAGTTCTATCATTACATTCATGCAAAAGCGGATTTTGATGGGTTACTGTAAGGTGACTTTATATTTCAAAACAGCAATGCACTGTGCACACAATACTCACTTTTTATGCAAAACCAAAGCTAGTGTGCAAACATATTATCGAGTGATAAAAATAAAAGTCAATGACCACTGGAAATAGCAGCTAAGCTGGAAACAAGACTGGTATGATTCGAATGATGTCATTGGGCTTGATCAACCTTCATTATTTTTAATTTATTTGTCCTTATTACAATCCAATTATTGTGAATCCTAAATGAAATCCAATGAAAAAATGCCGTATAGATTATATATTTGACCGAACTTTGCTCGGTATTCGATAAAACACGAATAAAATTACATTTTCTAAAAATGATTCCTAGCTAGATCGATTTATCGCCTCCAAAACCCCCTATTAAATTTCATGAAAATCTTTGGAGCCAATTCCGAGATTCTTCAATGAGTTTAAGTTGATTATCGATTATCGAACACGAATAAAATTACATTTTCTAAAAATGATTCCTAGCTAGATCGATTTATCGCCCCTGAAACCCCCTTTATACTAAATTTCATGAATATCGTTGCAGCCGATTCCGAGATTCCAATTATATATTTATTAATATATACAAGAATTGCTCGTTCAAAGATATAAGATATAAGATAAGATATTATTAGAAAAAGTAGTACTTAGACTACTTAGCTTTGAATTTACTTATATCATATTAATTTAAGGTAAGTTTTCCTCGTAACAAAACTTTTAATAGTAAAACCTGGTAAGAATTTTATGCATTATAATTATTATAAAATACATATAATTTATATTTTATATGACTCATAAACTACAGGATATTAAAATGTACTATAAATGCTTGCCGGGTTTTTAACTAGTGCGTATTAGGAGTATAGTGAGGGAACCACGTCTTGGAATTTTTAACAATAAAGGGAGTGACATTGTACCTGTTGTAAAAACTGTCGCATTGGCTGCTGCTCCAAATGGGGACTTCCACCTTCAGCAGAATTGAGGAATCCTCGTTATTCTCAGTGAGGCCCCACCCAGCAACCGTCGCCTGTCGCCCTGCTAATTCTGTTTGCCTCAAACTCGCCGTTATTGGTAAGCATATGGGGGCGGCGTTTCCTAGAGTGACAGTTAACTATAATATTAAATGTTACGGAAGAGTTAGAGAGGGCGCTACTAGCACACACAGTAAATAATAATCTGACTTGTTGCACACGCCATATTAATTAACAGAAACGTCAATAGCCTCTGAACAATATAATACAAATTAGGGCATGTATTTACTTTGATTAGTGCGAGTGCTAAGTGCAGGTGATTAGTGGTAATGGTGGTGGAATAAAGTTTCAGCACCACTGTCGACAGCAGTATTTCCGGACCAATTATACAACCTGCCTGCCTAACATACGCCAACGAGATATCTCACTCTACATGTTTCTCGATGTTTGATAGTTTGTATTTTCATCTCTATTGACCCTAGCATGACAAACATTTTTTCTCGCGTAGATCTATCATCGAAATATAACACATTTTTATAGAGTTTTGTCGAGATAATGTCGAGATTTTGACATTATGAGACGAGTAGTTTTTAATTATCTCGAGAGTGAGATATCTCGTTGGCTTATATGCTAGGCAGGCTGCAAACCTTTAAGAAGAAAGCGTATTCCGTCTTAAAAGGCTGGCAACAATGATGTTGCCGGCAACGCACCTGCAGCTCATCTAATGTTGCGAGTGTCCAAGGGCGACGGTAGTTGCTTTCCATCAATTGACCCGTTTGCTCGTTCTCCCCTTATTTAAAAACTTACTGTATGTGAAGTTGATAGGCTTAAGCAGTCGCAACAGGGCTATGTCGTTGGCCACAGTCTTACTGGTTTTCACGTAGCTTTCATGAGGAATTATTTCTTCTACGATCATGTCCTGAAAAAGTCAAACTTATTTTGTCAATATTTTTTTAACAAATAGTGCAAAGTTTAAAGAATAATACTATAAAGATAATTGATTTACAGGCAGACAGTGGTCCGCCGTCCGTCGTAGTTTGGTCGGGTTATGTATCCAAATCCACCAACCCACAAATCATGCCTTGATATAGCCCTACCGATTAATGTTGATTCGCTATGCTTTACATATACTTTATATTGTACAGAGATGTTCATTCGGCAGAGTCCGGACCTACGCAATAATTGTGTGTATAATAGGGATGATGACAAGGTCAAAGATTAGCGAATTTCGTTAATAAAATAAAGAAATCACGGTAAAAAATAAGTGTTCCCAAAATTTCAGCTCGATAGCATTTGTATTTTTTTTGTTATGAGCCTTCAAAGTTAGATATTCAAGTCGATTTTATTTGAGCGACCTAAAATAAATTAAATAAAAAAAAAAAAAGTTCTCTCCCGATGCGTACAAACTAAGAAAGAGTGACGTCAGTCTTTCGTAGCACTTTGTATGGAGCGTTTCGGGCAGGTCTATTTTATGAGATGTTTGAATTGTCATATCTTGGTGAATTTTTAAGCTATCACAGTCATTTTTTCAGCAATGTTTCTATTTTTTAAGGGTCTTTCAATTACCAATAAGAAAAAAAATTAGTCATCAAGCCTATTTGGTCCAAGTATGTCAAACCCATCCAAGAAATCACGACTAAAATTGAATTGAAAAAACTAACATTAAAAAAACGCGACCAATCAGTAGGTCCGTCAAATGCCTATTGAATCAATTTCTTCGACAGTACACTTTATTGTAAGCTTACAATATTTTTGGAAATAAACCTTATTCGAATATACCTGAATATGTGATTCACAAGCGTATTGGTCTCCTGTCCCCTGGCAGTCAGTCCCGTACCGTATGTCGTATTCTCCTATGCGTACACCAGCGATGATCCTATTTCTAACACAGTGTGCTGCAGTCAAGATGTATCTTGAATTAATAATGCTCCCTCCACACTGGAATTGCAGACCTAGTCCTGGAATGCAGAATGTTATTTTGTCATTACTACTAGCATAACAATTTTAATTCTTATTTGCTCTGAGGAATTGTTCGGAATCATACCACCTGCAACTTTTCGCCATCGTCCCACGCGAAAAACATACCATCCTCATCACCTTGATGAGTGGCAGTCTTCCACAGTGCGATTTTCGCGTAACTTTCTGCCGCGCACTGTAAAACTCTGGAACGAACTGTCACCAGCAGTATTTCCGGACCTATATGACCTGCAAACCTTCAAGAAAAGAGCGTATTCCCTCTTAAAAGGCCGGCAACGCACCTGCAGCTCTTCGGATGTTGCGAGTGTCCATGGGCGACGGTAGTTGCTTACCATCAGGTGACCCGTTTGCTCGTTTGCCCCCTTATTTAATAAAAAAAAAAAAAAAAAAATAATTTAAAAGTAGAATCTTTATCTTTAGTACCTTCCCACAAAAGTGAGGGGCAGGGATGGGAATGTTAGATGCCCATGTCCCTGATTCTTATTGCTTCATGCTGCGCGAGTTTGGGAGCATGAAGAAATATTATGGTCGGTGTTGGACAGTGTTTGATCACTTTTTTATCCGACTGAAGCCAAAAGGAAGTAGTTTAGGTAGTCTTTTTATGATTGTATGTGCCCTCGTAGCAGCTGAACTACTGGTGTGATTATAATAATTATAACAAAAACAGGTGTAAATAGATTAGTAATGATGAAGGTGATTTCTAAGGGTTTCATATTTTTGCATGATTGGGTTATAGTTTTTTTAACTTCTATTTCTTAATAATTATTACTACTTGCTTGTTTTGTAAGAGATGAGCGCCATCCACGGATACTCGTACAGGCTCGCCGTGGTCCCCCCGACGATGCGCCTGCCGTCGATATCACCACATGAGTCCGGTAGAAGGTTAATGTTTGGATGGTTCTCTATGTCATCTTTACCTTCATCGTCTTCGAAATCTGAGCAACATACCTGTGAATAATGAAGTTTTTGCTTAAACAAGTTTCTAAAAAAATATGAACGTGGGTGTAGTATGTTAGTATTCTTAATAAGTAAATAATATTATCTATTTCCTCACATAACTCGGTCATAGAACACGTAGTACCATCTAGAGGTAAACATAACTTTAACTCTATAGGTGATCTCACTGACAGCGATTTCTGTGGTATATGAAATGTACAGTGCGTTTTTCGCGTAACTTTCTGCCATGCACAGTAAAACTCTGAAACGAACTGTCGTCACTCGTCAGCCGTATTTTCGGACCAATAGGTCGTATTGGTCCAAACCTCCAAGAAGAGAACGTATTCTCTCATGCCGGCGACGCACCTGCATGCATGCTCTTCTGATGTTGCGAGGTTCCATGGGCGACGGTAGTTGCTTTCTGTCAGGTAGCCCATTTGCTCGTTTGGCTAATTTTATATGGCTAATTCTAAAAAATACAAGTAGCCCTACAGTATGTCGTATGACATACTAAACGTTCAGTTCGGCAAAGTTTGGTATAATGTCTTACTTTTGGAATCTTCTTGTATCCTGAGCCTACGTAGCCGCAAAAGGCATTTTTGAATTTCTCTTCTGTGTCCGAATTCCTGTTGTGTATTGCGAGATCTGTTGCTCTTGAGCAGGAATTGAATGTTACACAGTCGCCACAGTCTTCTGCAAATAAATAAACAAAATATTACATAAGTAGTATACAACGTGACATTTTAGTGGTTGTTTTCCCGCAGCAGAACGATTTACCTATAGTAGTACTATCGAACCATGCATGTTATTTTTTGAAAATAAAAAATATTTTGTATGACGTACTATGGAAACTTTATGATAGGCGCGAGTTACTATGGACCCGACCGAATTTTTTTTTTGATTTGACCAAAAAAAACTTTACAAATCTATTGTACTACTAAGATAGAATCATTTTACTGCGGGAAAACAACCATTAAAATTTCACACCGTATAATTATAGATTCTACCCATCTTATATTTCTACATAGTTTCTGTCTTCTCTAATGTTGGCATACTTAATACTTCACCCTCATTATCTTTTTCCAAAACTTACAGCCAATCAATATACCTTATATTTCTTCCTTATATTATGACATCTCTATTTTTCTACTGTTATCAGCTGTTCACACTACCTAACACTCCTTCCAAATGTCTCCAACCCTAACTCACTAGGCAACTCTACTATGAGTAATTAATAATAATTATTGTCGTTGTTGAAATAATTGAATGCCATTTGTCTAAGGCCGGTATAAATAGTCAGTACTCAAGATGCATTTCGGTCTCAAGACACGGTTCAGGCTCTGTGATTGGTTGGCTGTCAAAATTTGGACCAATCACAGAGCCGAACAGCGTCTTGAGACCGGGTCGAATCTCAAGTACTGACTATTTATACGGGCCTAAGTATCCAGTTAGCTTTTGTCGTCATCAGGCTGGCCATTGGGTATATTGATCATATTATGAACTGCCCGTTTTATGTATTTATACGTGCGTCATTTTCCTTATTACTAACTGCATCAAGGGCATTTTAATAAAGGATTATAGCATAAATCTCTGCACTTGTTAAACTGGTGGTAATTTAACAACGATTAAGTAACTTATACATAGGACATAATAATATTATACCAGTATAATATGGAATGTACTATCAGAGAAGTTGTTTCATATATATAGATGGCGTGCCAACGTGATTTGGTTGCGTTATGTCAAATTCAGCCAACAGATCTCGGCTAACATTAAATTGACATTACTCGACTAAATTACGTAGGTCCGTCAACTGCCTATGAATCAATTTCTTCGATGGTACCTTTAAGAGCTAGGTACCACTAGAGCCGTTTTTCTATACAAACGCTGTCCCCTGTTTCCTCCCTGGATAATACCGGTAGAGCTATAATTTTTTTTCTGAATATCTGTGGCCACTATTAAGCATGTCCCTATGTTTTCTTTTTTTTTTCATAATTTTATTAATAAGAACGTTCACAAACCCAAAAAATAGCCAGATATATAATATATATATAAAGATTGTATTTTTTTAACCGACTTCCAAAAAGGAGGAGCTGGTTTTTCAATTACCATACCATATATATTATATGTTCTTTTTATACGCTTTTTATTAGCTTCACCTGTATATTTGTTCATAATGTTTGTAACCGACTTCTTTGGGCGCGATTTTGACCCACTTTAAACGGCCAGATTTCGTTCAAACTTTGTAGATTTATCGAGGACCGATGTCAATACACTAATTTGATATAATTATTCCATTTTTCAATTTGTATGTTTGTATGTTTGTTTGTAACCGACTTTTTTGGGTACGATTTTGACCCACAGTAAACGGCCAGTCTAGTTTGGTTGTATATAAAAAAGCGTGTTTTTAGTTTTTTTAACTATTAATATTTTATTTATGTGTGCACAGTTTCATAAATATGTAAATATTGATAACTGTATGTTATAACGATGTACGACAAATAGTTTTATTGCTGGTTAAGGAAATTATGTTATAGAACAGTGTTCCTTCTGATATTGTAACCCCTGTAACCGACCGTAACCGTATGTCACGTAAACTGATTATTATACACCCTAGCCTATATGAACTGTGTGTTGTTAGAATAAAAATAAATTACGACATTGTAAATTTTATTTTAAAGTGGACCCCCTGCGAGTTTCTTACGTCGGTTCTTCTCGCCGGGTTAGTTCCCGAACCGGTGGTAGGCAACGTAGACTTTTGACGTGCAAAAAGTGTATTCATGATACCTATTTTGAATAAAATATATTTCATTTAATTTCAATAGAATCTTTAATAGTCATTATATCAAGTTAAATGTCTATTTTCATGACTATCACTTCGTCAGCCCACGCGGTATCGCTCGGTACTCTATATTAATTTTTTCTTTGATTTTTTTAAGTAATTTACAGTTCAATTATAAATTCCTCGTAAGCACATTAAGTACCCCGCTAAATTATGGGTTAACAACCCATAGTTACTATATTATATAGTAAAGCCATACCTACGTATTAAACAAAGGCAAAAAAAAAACAATTACATTTAATACTCACTCAATCCTTGTAGATGTTCCACGAGATACAGAAAAACACACAGGAGATAATATTTCCGCATTTTTTCCGCCTCCAAAACACACCTGGATCTGCTGAACTTTTAAGGTAAACTGACTACAAACAATTTATAAACACTATAACAGGTTATGCTTATTTTAATCATATTGCCAACGACGTCTGCAGGCTTGAATTGATTTGGATATTATAATATACCTGTATGTTATGTATAACGGTGTAAGTTTTTTGATGGATGATTCATATATATAGTAGAGGAAAATAGAGTAAAGAATTATCATAGCAGTAAATGTAGAGCAATTTAAAGAGACTAGAGAGCTATAATAATAATAATATCTATGGACGCTTCACACCACGTCAGTCTGGCCCCATGCTAAGTACCTGAAGGACTTGTGTTACAGGTACCAGACAACGGAAATATATTTAATACTTTTATACTATACATATATTTAAGATTTATAGAAAGATTTACAAAAAGAAGCTATATACATATAATATTTAAAAGGAGTATTGATTTGAATAAAATATATTAATATATATTCCTTTAATAATTTTGTTAGGTATCTCTATTCTCTACTAACTTTTGCCCGCAGCTTCGCTCGCGTATCTTATCAGGCGCGAATCGGTATCATATCAAAGGTCATTGATTAATGATTAATGGTTAACGTCATGGTTGTCTCAAATCAAGAGCGTAATAATTGAAAATATATTACATTAAACAACTAAAACAACTCGAACTGAATTAAAACTGAATCGAGTAGTGATTTAGTTTCAATAGGATATTTACTTACCTACTTAATATAATATTATTATTACTGCAATGTTTTCAAGTCAACCTATAGTGCAGCACCCAGCATAGACAGTAAGTAATAATAGTATTTTAAAAAGATAAAACCGATTTCAAAATTATTATACGTAATTGAGCATTAATCAAAACTCTCTATCTCCGAAACTAACTGAACTGATTTTGATGAAACTTGCACTGTTCCCTAAGTTGAACAATACCTAGTAAAACAAAAAAAGAATTACTGAAATTGGACTTGTAGATCCGGAGATATGCGAACACAAACATAAAAACATACATACACTTTTGAAATTTGGCACATTTGCTCAGTTGCTGATATAGACTAACATAATATACGAAAACGGGCAGTTCTGGAAGTATTATTACATACAATATACGCGTCGAATTGATAACCTCATTGTAGGCTACGGGAAGAGGAGTTTAGAATAAAATTCTTGAATGCACGAGAAAGTCCGATATATTCACGAAAAACTCAAAATACACTTTTACAAAACTAAAACTAAAATATACTTATCTGCCGACGCCCGACATTCACTTTTAAAAAACTGAACAAAACAATTGAATTTCGCGGCGTCGCTTCGCCATAGACAAAACATAAACAATAACCTTTTTTTTACATTTCCTAAATGTGGCAAAATGCAGTACGGTGGCGGTCGCGTCGCCAACACTCATTTTTTGAAGTCGGTTAAAAATATGTTTTATTCGATGTTTGACAATATTCTGATAATCCTTGCTGATAATATTATTATGATAGTGTGCCACACAGCCACGACATGTCAAATTTTGGTCGAAAATCGAAATTGCAGTACGCACGCCCTCTATCAGATCTGTCTGGTAACTCTTAACAAGTACCTAGCTAAGCATCGAGGCAGAGCAACGCGACGATAGAAACTGTTTAATTTACCTATAACTGCACGTATTTGTGGTAGTTGCAATGAAAATACCGAGATGGCGCTACTGAAGAAAATAAAACAACTTACTGAAGTAACTACTTAAGTTTAGTTCTCTGTTTCAAGGTTTTTGCTTGTGATTCGAAAATTGTTTATAATATTTCTTTAGTGACTTCTACATTAATTATCTGCATTAAATTTCCTATAAATTACGTTTAAACATTTTTACTGTACTTTAGGAAATACAGAGTACCTATTAATAAGGTACCCTAGCACTGTTTTGCCATACAAACGTATTCCCCAATTTACTCCCTAGACAATGCGTCTAGACAAATTATTTTTTAAACAATATTGGGATCTGTTAAAGCATGCCTCTACGTTTGATTTTTTTCTGAAATTAAAAAATATGACCCTAAAAAATTTGCAAAGGAAGTCGGTTAAAAATGAATGCCTTGTACCTGAGTAAAGTTGTACCCCACTAATCGACCGACCATAAAACAAATTTGAAAGATCTTTAAGATAAAATAAAAACGTAGAGGCAATAGACTCACTCTTCCTAAAGATAAAAATATACCTAATTAGACTCTATTTTAAAGGAGGACTTCTTCTTTTACTTCTTAGGACTACGTTACCTCGATTTACTATATTATCTAGAGAGTAGAGACAGATAAACAGTAAATCGACGTAATGTAGAGCTGTTTTAAGAAAGGGAAAGTTTTTATTAATTTTTGCTTACGCACTTTGGGGGCTCCATATATATAGTTGATACGGCATATACGGCGGTAGCCAGGCCCCTGGATAAGACGTCTTTTTCAGTTTTAATCAAAATATATTATATAGATTTCATACTAAATGTCAAGATATTTTTGGCGAATGAAAGAAACTGTAAAATGAAAGAAAATCTTACGGAAAAAAGAACAAAACATAACATAATGTAAACATAACAAACATAAAAAAAAATGTAAACAGCGTAATTGTTTAAATAATTTATTATCTATAAGTAACTTAGTCAACATTTACAATAACATTTTTATAATCATACAGCGCTCTCCCTATGAGGGGTCAGCGTAACATCCGGTGGAGGTCGGAGGTGACCGAAGTCCCAGATCCGCGGTTTCTTCCTGCGGTCGACAGGTGGCGCTGAGTCCAGCGAGCCTTCGGAGTAGCCACTGCTGCACGAGCGAAGACTGCACGGAACTTGTGTCTTATCTGCAAACATAAGTCAAGAGTTAAAGCCTAATGCCATGATCACACGGTCACACCTATCGAGTAGAGCTGTGGCGAGACCTCAGAACAGGTTACTTCTAAAATCTGTGGGCGAGACAGTGCAAACAGATAATTTGATTAGCCAGAGCGAGCGCTAAGTTAAGGTGGAACGTACCGGAAGTTACTAGCGCTCAAGGTTTTTAATTTATTTTGATTTAACTACAGAAGATACATAGACTTTTTTTTTGTTTGCGAACATTACACCATAGGGTGGTATTTTAGCGAACATTGCAAGCATTGAGAGTATCTTCGTGTAGTTTTAAATGGCAAAAGTGCTAATTAAAGTGTCAATTTTAAGCACTTTTGCTATTTAAAACATACATTACCTACATTGTGTTTTGTAGAGCAATACAGAACACATGATATTATATTATACACTCAAGATGCTTAGATCTTCATGTCTCAAGTGAACACCCGAGTAATAAACTCGTAATTTTAAATTCAATTCAAATTATTTATTAAGCATACAATAATATTATACCATAGTATGTAAGCTAGGTATTTTTATAACTAAACTAGCTGTTCCGGCAAACATTGTATTTTATTTGAAGAGACTAAATAAGTATGACACCATGACAACGTCCATCGCTATGAGCTATCCCGTCGCACAAACAATGGTCGCCGTCAGTCTCGAGTTGTAATAATTTACTAATATTTATTCAACAAATGCACTTATCAATATACAAAGTAGATGTTGTCCGATTCTCAACCCTAGCCGATATGCTCGCAAAGATTCACGAAAATCGGTCGAGCCGTTTCAGAGGAGTTCAACCACGCACCTGACGCACCCCGTGACACGAGAGTTTTATAATTATATTATTATTAGATTTAATTTTTTTTACTAATACCTAATATTCTACACAAAATATTATAATTGGGATGAAATAAATTACGTACTAAAAATTAGCCAACGACTATAATTTTATTCAACATTTTAACTTAGCGTGGAATTAGGTACACGACGTGATGTACACTCCAGCTGCTAATAAACATTATCTATAATATAATAATATATAATATTTGTTTATTGGAATACCTCCAAGGGCATCAAGATAGTCCCTCGGTATATCTTCTAACGGTACCACTTGTATCACTGGTGCTGGTTTTCTTCTCTTTCTTCTAGCGAGTCGCACAGCTATCGCAGAAGATACGATGAAAACAGCCACCAACACCACGGCGCCTATTGAAATACCAACGTCCGTTTCCGTTATATCTGAAACAAGAAGGAATTAATTTTTATTTATTTATAGAAAAAAGTATAAGCTCCTAAGACTTCATGGTTAATATCATAATTTTATCCCAAACTACATTCCTCCACATATTGTAGACTAGTTAATGCCCGTAACTTCGTTTCTCGCGCGGAATCAATACATTTTTCCGGGATAAAAGGTATCCTATGTCCTTTCCCGGAACTCAAAGTATCTCCATACCAAATTCCATCAAAATCGGTTCAACGGTTTAAGCGTGAGAAGGTAACAGACGATAATTTAATTCGAGTTACTACTCTACTAATACTTACATTTCCACCACGGGCTTTCGGCGGCGCTCAGCAGTTTTTCAGTAGGTCGCAGTAAAAGAGCGGCGGAGCACCCATATCTGTTGCAGGCGGCTGCTCCCGCCTCGTCTCCAGGCCTGAGCTCTCCCAGGGTCCCTCGAACCAGCCAGGGTCCACCTCCTCCAAGGGCCAAAGCTCGCCCCGTTCCATACCCCATGGAACCCTTGCGTTCCAACATCAAAGACGAGTTGGATGTGGACAACCTCCATACAGATACTTCGTAGTACGTTGCGTTTTCAACTATGGAAAACAAAAAAATATTTTGATAGGTAAGTACATAAAATTCAAGTCATCAGAAACTAGTTGTCATCCGTATAATAGTTTATTATAATATTAATTTAGTTTTATAGATTATGAGGAAATCGTTATAATTATTTATAACTCACAAGAAGTACAAGTTAAATTCAATAATGCTAATTTGACAACAAGAAGTACAAGTTAAATTCAATAATTCTAATTTGATACCTGCAGCTGCTGTTGTCTTAATTTACTTAAATCTTATCACAATATAACTTTGTTGTTGACGAGAAATGAATATCTTAATAATTTACAGAAAAATAATAAATATTTGCTACAGGCTACAGCTATAGTATATGGGAAGATGTAAAAAAATCTAATTACCGGGTACACATCTCATCTGAAATTCCTCATCTTGGTCATCATAAGATAGATCACACTGTTGAGGTGGAGATGGCCTTAGTCTTTCGAAGTGAAAGACTTTCTGACAAGGTCGATGTTGCGAAGATACTCCGTTGGTTGCTTCACAACTGACAGTCAAACTCGTTGCCAGCGAGCCACTAATTTCTGCCAGTGGTAGAATAGCTGACTCCGTGGTATGCTGCTGCACTTCTTCGTCTGCTGGTTGAACGTGCCAAAAGTATGTTTCAGTTTCTGGTAAGCTTCTGACAACACATTCCAACTGCTCTTCAACCAACGTTATCCCTTCGTCTGAACACTCCGGGGGATCTGCAAAGGATAGTAGATGATAAATGTTAAAACCATTTTTATTTCAATAACATTAAAAGAAATCACAAAATCAACTCCTTAATTTATGTCATATCGTCAAAAAATAGGTGTTGGCACCTTTTTGGTTTTCTCTGACCACCAGCGTTGCGGACGACGTGCTGCTGTCTCTGAGACTATATAACTTACACAGTACGGTGATATTGAGGGTGTCGCTCTTGGTCTCGCCCACGCCGTTGAGCGCGGAGCAGCAGTAGCGGCCGGCCAACTCCTGCGTCGTCATCTCCACCACCAGCGTCGCGGACGACGTGCTGCTGTCTCTGAGACTATATAACTCACACAGTACGGTGATATTGAGGGTGTCGCTCCTGGTCTCGCCCACGCCGTTGAGCGCGGAGCAGCAGTAGCGGCCGGCCAGCTCCCGCGTCGTCTCCTCCACCACCAGCGTCGCGGACGACGTACTGCTGCCCCAAAGACTGTTTGCACCTATCTCTATATCCTGAAATGTTTTAAAAATAAAAATTCAGTATGTATAGCTTTCAATTGAGGGCACAGTATATTGAAGGAAAGTCTCATACTTACATTATAGAACCATTTATACTTAAAAACAGGCGGATTGGCTTTTACTTCACATTCTAACTGTAGCCTTTCTAATTCAACTACTTCTTCCAGTCTTCCGTCTCCTTGTTTTGTAATTTCTACTATGGGACTGTCTGGAAAGAAATAATACTTTATTATTGTACGAGTAAAAATTAATAAACATTTTTAAATTTACTGCAATAATTGTGGCAATGATGATACAGTTGAATCTGTTAGGCGACCACGATCACCATGGTCGCCTACCGCATTAGATGCATTGCATATTGGGTTGTTCCTTCTCTGGTGGAGTTATCGACACTTACAGGTAACATTAAGTATGATAAGGTCAGCCTTTGAGTCCCGTCCCGGCGGCATGGCGGTGTTGGTGGCGACGCAGGCGAGCGTCGCGCCGTGGTCACTCACCGCCGGCGTCAGCTGCAGGTACGACGAG
The DNA here is from genome assembly GCA_905404155.3 of Plebejus argus. Taxonomy (NCBI): domain Eukaryota; kingdom Metazoa; phylum Arthropoda; class Insecta; order Lepidoptera; family Lycaenidae; genus Plebejus; species Plebejus argus. Next base: position 7,024,037 of record FR989930.1, read on the forward strand.
GCAGTGCGTGTTGCGTTGTCCCAGCTCTGAAATTTCATACCGCTTCTTATCTAGTCTTCTACGTAAGTTGCATTGCGAGTGTGTCTACTGTCTATAACTAGTTTTAACCGGTTAGAACCTACACTAGTCAGCTAGCTGCAGGTCTCATGTGCTAGTACAAGGTCCAAACAAACCCTTGTAGCTGATATTAGGTTTAGCTGATATTATATTTGTAAATCTGTCTTTTAAAATGCATGATTTACCTGATTGCTGTGATGCGTCAGATGTTTGTGATCTAACCACCAGGAGAGTTCAGGAGATGGGTAGGAGCCGCGAGCTACACACTTGACTACTTCCGGTCGTCCAGATTGTAGTAGACCTTCAACGGGTCCCTGGACCCAATTTATTGACACATTGTAGGCCGGTACTGGAAATGGGGGATTAAAAATGAGTAATGAAATTTCTGTCAAGGAAATCGTATCTTTCATATTTTTCTGAAACAACCTAGGCAATTGAATATAGCGGACATACTTACAATATAAGTCAATCACTAAATCAGTTATCACAGGTTTAGCAAGAAGCGTGTTCGTCGCCCTGCACGACAGAGCTTCAGCATTGTTTCGAGTGAGAGGGAGATACAGCTCGTTCTCTTTCACGCCAGGGATATCACTGTCATTATCTGAAGCATCTATAAGATCACCTCCTGAATACCAGTAGATTTTTGGAGGTGGACGACCTGAAATTAAAAGCATCTCTTTAATCATTTCAATACACTTAGGAAAAGTAATGTAAATACCTAACTATCTTAATATTATTGTATTAATTTAAATATTATATCATACTATGTATTAATTTAAAATTTATAAAGTATACAGCATACTTAGATAAAAATTATCTTATTTACGTCGTAAAAATACGTCGAGACTTTTAAAAGATTTTGCCATGACCTTATGAAAAAAATAATCAGCTTAATAATATGTAATTACTTTAGCAACCTCTCTGAATAAGTCTGGCAGAATCATAATATTATATAGGTTACAAAATATTATTTTACTTTATATCGATTTTTGATAAAAATACGAACCACCGATCACTAAACAGCTCAGCACTAGGGTGTCACCCTCGTGGTAGGGCCCAATCTTCCCTTCGACCTTATTGCCCAGTTCGTCCATGAAGAACGGCTGACTTGGAAGAACTGAAATAAAGTACTTTGTTTTAGCTTCAGGGTTAGTTCACATCGAAATCCCGCTTGGCTCATAAAAGGTACAGAAAATTAATATTATGTCAAGTTGCGTTGTTTTGTATTGTTATCATGTAATCGGTGTTCACCATTAGATTAGGCCATGAAGTACCACCATATCACTATATTTTGATATTCACAAAAAAGGTCGTCGAAGACACTAATCACGGCTTTTCTTTTATGAATACTTAAATACAAAGAATGTGAGAGACAAAACTATTAGACTAATAAGTCAGTTAAAAAGATAAATCAATATTTGTAATATATTTTCATACCGAACGAAACGTTAAAAATCGGCCAAGTGCGGGTCGGAATCGCGCACGAACGGTTCCGTACCATTATAGAGCAAAATTAGGCCATAAATTGTTTTTTTTTGTATGGGAATTGGGAGCCCCCTTATTTTTTATTTTATTTTAATATTATTATTAAATATTAAAGAACACATATTATAACGAAGGATTTTGTGAAAAATTCAAGTACCTACCTGTTGCCATTTTTGATATAGAGCAAAAAAGGCCAAAAAATCACGTTTGTTGTATGGGAGCCCCCCTTAAATATTCATTTTATTTTATTTTTAGTATTTGTTGTTATAGCGGCAACAGATATACATAATCTGTGAAAATATCAAATCTCTAGCTATTACCGTTCTTGAGTTACAGCCTGGAGACAGACAGACAGACAGACGGACAGACGGACGGACAACGAAGTCTTAGTAATAGGGTCCCGTTTTTACCCTTTGGGTACGGAACCCTAAAAATTATGTAAAGTCGTCAAATAAACGAACGGCTATGAATGGTTATGTGACACTGAATGCACTGTTATATAACCACGTATCCACCATAAAACAAAACTGCAGAAATAATATTTTGTTGCCTCAAATTAATATAAAAAATAGGCAGCCGCAGTATTTTTGGAGTTTTGCTGTAAAATGGATAATAAATGTGACCGCTTTAGTGTGCATTGCGGCTTTAGGAATGTAGGTCATAAAAGAAATGCTTTGATATTATTTCACTCGCAAAATTCGAAAATACTTCGAAATTATTAGCCATTTTATAATTTAAAGTCTGCAGCAATTTTCGTAAAGATGAAAAATATATTATCGTTGCAAAAACTTTTCCCGAATTATTTGTCAACGATGACTGGCTTTGGAGAAACTTTGACTTGGTAGTTACCGCCAAAACCACAAAATAGTATCCCAATTTCACTATTTTGATGCAACATTTACACAGATTCGTATCCATGTGATAGGATAAATTACTACTTACAATGTTTTCACGCTCGCGCTAGAGGCAGCACCAGCATAGACAGTAAACAAAAAAATAATGGATGTCTGACAACGTTTCTATAAATAATAATCTGCAACAGGTCGGATTTTGATCATTATATTATTTATTTCACTGCATCTGCTTGTCCGTGTTGTTTTCTACCATAGTATAAAATGGTTCGTTCGTTCAGACCGGGGTGTACCACCGGTGGTGCACGGAGTACTCGCTGACAGGGCGGAGTGTACCACGGGTGGCCACCTCACACCTAACTTTTAATGTACTAAGAAATTCGTGCCGCCTTGAAAGAGAGTATTGTAATTACCGTTCCCGCCCTGTAAAATCGACAAAGTTTCATAGTGTAGCTCCGGAGATGGATATTATTTATAATTTGTTCTCGAAATTCTAACATACTTAGTTTCTTTCCTTTTCCAAATTTCTGGTGAATAACCCAAGCATTTACTAACATTGTGCCACAAACAATCTTGATGATAAGTTTGCGGTACCACTTTAGGGTTTTTCTAAGCCTGGTATAGTACGAAGCCTGATCTGATACATCCACCCCCTTTTTGACAAAGCAATTGACCTATTTTAGGATTATTAAATCGTTAGGAAGAGGGAAAACGCATAATTCGTGGATAATCGTTGGCCGTGACCACCGGTGGCGCATCCCGCCCGGCAGATCTTTCGTTTTATGGGGCGGTGGTGTACCACCGGTGGCCATGTGAAGATTTGCTCGTTTGGATACCCAAACCAGTTCATGAGGTCCCGGTCTGAACGTGTTAAAACGTTTTGATTGTTCAAACCTAAAAGTCAAGTAATATTATAACTCATAACTGTATTAAAAAAAAACTGACTTCAAAATTAAAACTTCCTATCTCCAAAACTACTGAACCGATTTTGATGATACTTGCACTGTTCCCTTAGTTGAACAATACCTAGTACAACAAAAAAAGAATCACTTAAATCGGACTTGTAGTTCCGGAGATATGCGTGAACAAACATAAAAACATACATACATACATACATACATACATATGTACATACATACATATGTACATACATACATACACTTTTGAAATTTGGCACATTTGTTCAGAAGCTGTTATAGATTAACATATACAAAAACTGGGCAGTTCTGGAAATATTACATACATACGTCGAATTGACGATCTCCTTTTTTGAAGTCGGTTAAAAATACTTTTTATGTTTTTTGAGAAAACAGACTGGATCAATATTAATAGCAAGTAATGAATCGAAGTTTCAAGTTACCTACTGGGTACTGAGATAGATAAAATGTGAACATAAAGTGACATTAAATCCATAATTCTGCATCTAGAGAAGGAGATCACAATGATCCGCTTGAAATAAATGAAAAAAAAAAAATGAAACGGAACAATGAATCTTTTATAACATAATTGCGGGATGTTTTAAAATGAAATGAGTTTTATACAAGTTCATAGAAATATGGATTCCGTATTGTACAGTCTTAACTCGCAACGTACGTGTCTAGGTAACATAATAAAAGAGGATAACACACTTAAGGCCACTTGCGCCAATCTGGGTTAAAGTTAACTCTGAGTTAAACATCATGTCATCTCTATCACTGACTTGGTGAGTGACAGATATGACATGATGTTTAACTCAGAGTTAGCTTTAACCCAGATTGGCGCAAGTGGGCCTAAATAGTTTTATAATAAAATGTTTCTTTCAAAATATCATTAGAGGAATCAGCTCTACTCTCTAGTCCTGGCTGAATTCTCACACCATTTTGTTTATGAACACCTAAAAATTATCTGGTAGAGAATGTCATTTGGCATTTAGTCCGCCTATGTACCAGCATTCTGCAAAAAGTATAAATAAATAAATCCATACTTAATATTACTTACTTACTAATGTAATATACTGCGAACGCCTCCGTGGTCTAGTGGTACAGAGCGCGGCTCTTGACTCGGAGGTCGTGGGTTCGATTCCCGCGTTGGAAACATGTTATTTCCAAGTTTGGTTAGGACAATGCAGGCTGATCACCTGATTGTCTGACAAGTAAGATGATCCATGCGTCGGATGGGCATGTAAAAAGTCGGTCCTGCGCCTGATCTCTCGCCGGTCGTGTCGGTCTGCCGTCCCACTGGGTTATGAGAGTAAAGGAATAGAGAGTGCTCTTGTGTACTGCGCACACACTTGGCACTATAAAATTACTCCTGCGTAGCTGGCCCGGTTTCAATGAAACCGGCCACCGTCACCGAAACCGGTGTGGGAGCTATTATTATACTGCGAAAGTGTGTCTGTCTGTTTTCTGCCTATTCCTTTTTCACGCCACACACCACTGAACCGATTCTTCTGAAATTTTGTATGGATATACTTTAAGTCCCGGGAAAGGACATAATATTATTATAATAGGATACTTTTTATCCTGGGAATATGTACGGTTCCCGTGCGATGACGTATTTTGGCGCAACGGAGTTGCGGGCGTCATTTAGAAATTTTAGAACGTAAGTTTTCATTTATTTTACTAAAAAATAAATAAACATTATGGGAACTATGAATTAAATAAATTACAATCAGGATACATGCCCTAAATTCCTAGTTACCTACATAATGTTGTAAAAATAAATAATAGAGTAGGCTCTATCTTTAATTTATACAACATTCTTATACGTGGCCAAATAAATAAATATGATTTTATAAATGTTTATTTATTTTACTACGCGTGAAACGAAATATTTCAACATGAGATACAGTAAGGTACATATTTTAGATATTATCCCACGGTTTTTAACATTAATAAAATATAATGTATTATTATTATTTATTTATTAATATAATCAGTAGCGCACACACATTATACTGTATGTATCGCAATCGCAACGGTAAAATATTTTATTCTACTACACGACGCCCGCAAGTCCTTTGCGCCAAAATTCGCGCGGCAACCGTACATTTTTTCGGGACTCTAGCAATACCGCGGTACTTGGAATAAAACATTTAAATCTTTATTTTTCTAAATAGCGGCTGGTTCTGTGTGTTAAACATGCAAATATATAAAAATTAATCCAATGATCATGGATATTTTTTAAAAATCTGCTGTCAAAAATTGCCATCAGATTCTGGTACACCTACCTATACATAAAAATTGCTGCTACTTTCACAGTGAACTCTATACAGTGAACTAATATACATTACACGGTACACACCCTAAAGTAGTATTACTTTGTTTTGTTACACCCCATAAAATATTCGTAAGGATTGTACAACCATTACTTATTCTGTCGGCGTAAAATGCTTAAGGGCCCGGGTTACCCTCGAAATTTTCATACATTCTTAATACCAAAATCATTTTCTCATACGAAAATATTTAACATATTTGAGTTATTTTTCAGCTTAAGATAGTAATTACCTAGGGTCCTGAACAAATTTTTTTTACAAAATATTTAAATACTAAAAAAAAATTTGTTTTTAAATATTTTTAGTACATTTACTAAAAAATATTTAAACACCAAAAAATAGACAAAAAAAATAGAAAATATAGAAATAAATAGTAAATTTACTACAAAATATTTAAATAATAAAAAATATTTTTTAAAGTTCAAATATTTTGCAGTAAATTTACTATTTATTTATATATTTTTTTGTGTTTTTGTCTATTTTTTGGTGTTTAAATATTTAGTAGTAAATTTACTAAAAAATATTGAAACACAAAATTTTTTTTTTAGTATTTAAATATTTTGTAAAAAAAAATTCTTCAGGACCCTAGGTAATTACTATCTTAAGCTGAAAAATAACTCAAACATGTTAAATATTTTCGTATAAGAAAATGATTTTGGTATTAAGAATGTATGAAAATTTCGAGGGTAACCCGGGCCCTTAAAATATTATACTTAGCTTAAATATTCCCTTTGTTTTCGCATTACAAACATTAAAATTCTTCAAATTCTCCGAAGAATCTTGAGTTTAAGGTTTTCCGTAGAAGGCAAGAAGCTTTATTTAGGCTCAAGTAATTTACATCAAGACTAATGATAATAATAACTTTTCATGGTTAGCACAAGATGTTGGTTAAAATGTTGTAATAGTAATATGTATATAAAATTTATAATTTATTTTGTAGCCTTCTGAATGTTATTAGTAGGCACTATTTAGTTATCTGTGGTATTCCTATAGGTAGTATGATTCCTAAGGTCCCAAGAGCCAGCGACAGCCCGACTTTCGTCATATTTTTATAAAAGTTTTCCTGTTAGTGCAGATACCTATGGACGTAAGAAAGACCAGCAACTATGGAGTTTCGGTCGCGGTTAGTTCTGAAGTTCTACCTAGCCTTCCATAAAATATAAAAGCTAAATTTTTTTATCTTATTTTCTTCGGGATGACTGTAGAAATCTAGTTTCATACTGCCGGACACTATATTATGACAGTAACTTCCCACTGCCAGACCGTCCAACTCTAATACTTTAGGGGGTACTTGCGTAGATCTGGGTTAAAGTTTAAAGAGTGATAGAAATGACATGTAGTTTAACTTAGAGTTAACTTTAACCCAGATCTACGCAAGTGCCCCTAAGTTAGGTACAACTTTGATAATTATTAAGTAGGTATAAAAATAGTTCGTTACGTAAAATAATTAAGACTGAGCAGATAGTCTACCACGCAGACGCGAGTCCGTTATGTGCTAGTATTTCAAAGGATGTGGTTTTGTGTAGATGATTAAAAAAATGATTAACTTTTTACATTTTAACCTATATTGAGCTTTTCCATGCATCAATAAAGTCTATACTTGCTATTAGCTCATAGAGCCTGAATGTAATAAGGTTATGATGACTTGTTTATTGTGGAGATAAAAAGTTGCACATCTCGACCTTGGCCGTGTATAATGAGTTCACATAACTTGACCACTTGATCTCATATTTTTATATCAAACAAATCGGGGCTTGATATCATCAATGTCTCAAACTATGAATTATTTTTATGGTCCCAAGTCCCAACTCCAAAGTATGGAGTACTAGTTGACGCCCGCAACTATGTTGCGCAAAATCACGTTTATCGCCGGGGAAACTCCGTAAATTTTACGGGGATAATTATTATGTATCCTACTCTAGTCCTTTCCCGGGACTCAAAGTTCAAGAAAAGAGCGTATTCCCTCTTAAAAGGCCGGCAACGCACCTGCAGCTCTTCGGATGTTGCGAGTGTCCATGGTAGTTGCTTACCATCAGGTGACCCGTTTGCTCGTTTGCCCCCTTATTTAATAAAAAAAAAAAAGTATCTCCATAACAAATTTCAGCAAAGTCGGTTCAGTGGTTTGGCCCTGAAGAGGACAGAGAGAGACATACAGACTTTCGCATTTATAATATTAGTATCAAATAAAAATGCTAGATGCTCGATATTTATGTAATGACTAGCTGTCCCGGCAGGTATAAAATATAAATTGAAAGTGATCTTTATTTAATAACACAAATTGCGAAGCAAAAATCGACAAATGATATTGGAGCTACCAACGAGATAATATCAACAATCAAAATATCAAACAAGTACAATCATAATTTGTCATAGATTTTTATAAGTCTCACGTAGATACAAAATATAATTAATTTGGTCGAGTTTTTATTTACATTGAGATTAAAATGGATCGAAAAGGAGTACACGCAATTTTTAGTTGAATGAAAAAAATGAACGAGCGGAACGTGGAAAGCTAACAATTTGAAACAAATTTTATAAATGAATTTGCCACACGTTTTGCTCCCGAGCCTGACCTAATAATTGCATATGTTTTACTTACCGACTCGCAATTTAAAACGTTTACTGTAATAAATTGGAAAAGCGATTGCTTTCGGTCCGTATTTTATTAATCGATGAAATTGCCGAATATATTATGAATTTTTAAATGGAATCTCCGAAATAAATACGCGGACCACCTGATGTGCGTGTCGTAGTTTATTCACAAAACTCGAACCCAATTCCGGTGCTCGTAAACTCCGATTCAATACCTACATGTTGATCAAAAGGTAAAATTACTATAAATATTGTATTGGAATTTTTCTTTTGGTAAAAACTCAGGAACTGGGCGTCTTGAAAGTAAACTGTATAATAATTAAGGTTTGATTAAACATAATCCATACTATTAAGTATTATTATAAATGCGAAAATGTGTCTGTCAGCCTGTGTGCCTGTTAACTGACGCTCAAACCGCTAAACTGATTTTCATATTGGAGTTCTACGAGCATGGGCGTCGGCAGAAATAATTTCCAAGGGGTGTAAATTTAAGTTATCTTTATTTTCTTTTTACTTTTTACGAACAACAGGTACTGTCTATTTACGTCCACAGCATATTATACACACAGAAATAAATCAAGATAGAACGGCTAAGCGGGTGGAGTACGCGTGTTTCAAACTTGCACAAGTGGGCAAAATTCGTTGAACGTTTATTCAACTTGATTACACCGGAGGGGTTGTGCAAAAATGCCTCATTGTGCAGTGTCTAATTGTAAAAACAGAAGTACGAAAGTAAATCGGTTAAAAGGAGGTATTTCTTTCCACGGGTAAGTTATAAAGCAAAAATTGACACGCGCGATATCTTAGCAACGGACGCGTGTGGCCGTACTATCTTGATTTATTTCTGTGATTATACATATTTTAGAGCTGAAGCATTACGAACATTCATAGGTACGGCTTCCAACATACTGCTTTTTATTTCAATAATAATTCCTGTTGATCCTGAGATTCCCAAGGCAGACCCCTCGCGGCACCCATGCCTACGAGGAAGCCAGTCTCGCCAAGCTGGTCTAAATTGGCGCCGATTAGTTGTTTCCCGATGGTTGATGGACACAGATCCGTAATCTCTGATCACATATTAAAGTGATTAAATTCGACATAGATTTCAAAGTGATTCGCGTCTTTTCGATTTCACAGTACGTTAATAAAAATCGCAGGTTAAAATTGAGTATTTAGGAAGATAAGTTGTAATGTAACATAACATTAGTTATTACTTCCGGCGGATTAAAGTCTTGGGAAATCTTGAGGGTATCTCGAGCTCTCAGGCTTATTTTAATCTGGAGAACTGTGATCAGAAAATTCTTGATGGAAGTGGTTTCGTGCTTTCAATTTTCAAATAGGTACTGGATATTAATATGTACTCTGTAGTGATAGTAAATATACTAAAATTGATATTTTTTTCAGTCAAATGACCAAAAAAAGTATTTATTATACATATTCTATATCGTTATCAATAGTTTACTAAAATTAACTTTGGAAATTGAAAATCTACATAATATAAAACGGTTGGCGCACGTGTAAAGAGCAAAATGGAGTTTGTATGTACGTAACATCAGTATAGTAAATATCTACCTAACCAAACCGTCCACAATCAAAATACTTCTTAACATTCTGTTAACTTTCCTATAAAGTTAGTAACTGTATAAAGAGGCTAAATTTGAATGTAGCCGGGGTTGCGGTTTGGACAAATACTGTCAGTAGAACTTTGTAATTTGTTTGATATTTCAAGTTTAGTAATATATCTGTAAGGTCCACTTGTGCCAGTGCCCAGTCTGTGCTAAATCCATTCTTGTTTAAATAACAGGACATCTCACACTATCTTCGTATAGAGGGTGTAACCAAACAAAGAGATACTATTTTAAGGTGTGTATGAGTCCCCTGTATGGAGTTACAAAACAAAGATAATACTTTAGGGTGTGTATATAGAGTCCCCTCTATAGCGTTCACTGTGAAAGTAGCAGCGGGGAAAAAAGCAACTTTTCAAACTTTTATATTATGGGAAAACTCATGATGTTAGGGCGCTTGCCCATACAAATCACAAAAAATTGTTCTTTTAGCGCTGCTAACCAGCCATTATTATTTAATCTAGATTCTAGATATTTCATAAAGATATTGTGTCTTCGCTGGACGTCCTAATAAATCTTCCTACTAAATGAAAACTTCCTTGCCGCAAGATATCAAGCGAGATAATCTCGGACGAGGAAAGAAAAGCGTTGAAGAATTGAATTCCTGATTATTTACATTTTACATAAACTTGACTAGGTTATTAAATAGGAATATTGAAGTTCAAAATAATTATAATATGATATAATATACAGGGTGTAACAAAACAAAGTGGCAATAATTTTGAGTGTGTATGGGTCCTTCCTGTGAAAAGTTGACTCGGAAAGTAGCAGCGCTTAAAGGGCAACATTTTTGTTTTGATTTGTATACATGGGCGCCGGCAGAAATAATTTCCAAGGGGTGCAGATTTTAGTTTTCTTTCTTTTCTTTTTACTCTTTAGACTCTTTACTTTAGACTCGTACACACCCTAAAGTATTTTATATAACTATGTACCTATAGTCACAGCCTGTACATTTAGTCATTTTCTTTTCTTATTTTCAATTTACAGAAATAGTTCAGAAAACGCACACTTTTTTTCTTGTTTTGTCCCTCCAAGTTCCAAGAAAGAAATGATAGATGGATAAAAGTTAGATATGCTTAGTTTAAAAGTAATTTATTACAAGTTAAGTAGCAATTTATCTAATTGAGGTACGTTAGATACAATAATACTCCGATTATTTTCTGTTATTTTGTGCAGAGTTTATTTTAGGTAGCATAATATATTTTGCTCGAGATAAATACAATCTGAATGTCTTTTAACTGAAGCTGGTAGTTATTTAACTGAATGAAATAATAAAAAATAGAGTAAAACAAAATATTCGTAATGTGTAAAAAGATAATTTGATCTTACCAATGACGGTCAAGTTCACGCCGATGTTTCTAGTTGGTGCCAGGAAGAAGTCGACTCGGCAGTGGTAGAAGGCTTGGTCATCGCTCATGACATCGAGTACATTTAGCGCAGTCGGTAGGACCTGCAGATCCATCCTCAGACGATTGGTGTTGTTGTAGAAGGGATTGATCCATTCTTTGTTGTCGCGAGCATCGTAGCTACGACATAAAAATACTTTTGAGCATTTGAATAAAAACTTTTGCAAAAATTATTTCTTATGGTCTTAACTTGAATCACTAATCACAGTACAGGGAGGTGGGGCCTGTGGTATCTGTACCTGTAGATGGGTGCGTTGTTCTTGTACCAGACGAGCAGCATGAGCTCGTCGTTGGGGTCGGCGGAGGCGTCGCAGTACAGGGAGGTAGAGCCGCCCTCCAGCGCCTCCTGGGCAATCACCGGACCTGCAAATAAGATAACATAGACATAACTCGAGAAAAATATACCATCTAATCTACCTAGGCGTCAGAAGATTTAAATAATATACCTACTACTAGCTGATGCTCGTGAACCCATTACATCAAGCAGTAGGCACTACTCACCATCAGCTCCGGGGATGAAGGTGTGTGTGGGGGTTACGGAGACCATGAAGTTTATGAGCGCCCAGACGACGCGCATCCTATGGCCCATCCATGCTACCGCACTCAGCTCTTAGCCAGGACTGTTTGATGCTGCTCGTGAACCCATTACATCCAGCAGCAGGCAGTACTCACCATCAGCTCCGGGGATGAAGGTGTGTGTGGGGGTTACGGAGACCATGAAGTATATGAGCGCCCAGACGACGCGCATCCTATGGCCCATCCATGCTCCTGCGTTTTCTTTTTATAATGGTCAAAATATTTTCACGTCTAGCATCTTGTTTCTATTCTGATGTTCTGTCTGTAACAATAAAAACCATGGACAAGTATCAGATTAAATTTAATTATAAGTTGATGGCAGCTGCAGCGGCAATTAGAAATAAAAAAAAACATTCTCAAGCTTTTGCGGATAGCTGATCGCAACAGATTTATGAAACTGTATATAAGATAAACAACGTTATGGATACCTACAATAATATTTTCTGTACAATTTCAGCTAAAAAGCACAGCTATTCTTAGATCAAAATTAAGTACGCTGAACGCTCCTTTTTATCTTAATCCGATTTCATCTTAATAACAATATTATGCAAATTTTGTTGTTGATAGATGTTGAAACAGTTTTAGCTTTTACGTTTACAAAACTTTCGCAAAAATATTTTTCAACCTTTACTTTTGGTCGAATTTCTTTGTCCATCTAAAGCTCTTTGAAGTATCGTTATTAATTGATACTCATTCTAAACCAAGTTGATTTTAGAAACTGGCTAGGAATAAGGATGATAAAATTATACAAAATACAGATGTAATATGAACATGAACATTGTGTATCGAGGCTTCTAGAATAATATTTCTAGTATTCAGTCAGCTTAGAAAGTTTTTCTGCGCATACAGTTGAATAATTCCTTCGCAATATGTTCGACGTAAAAACATTATTCTCAGTTTGTTCCACTTTGAATTGGAAAAGTTTAGTGTCCTATTTCTCTCTGACAGAATCTAATGTATAGTTTTCTATTTTCATCCTAGTTCATTGAGTACTTCTTATCAGAAATTTGCTATCTCATCTGTAACTTGCTTGCGTTACATTCACGGGCTTAGAGAAAAAGTACAACGTAGAATTCCGCTAGAATTTACCTACAAGTTTTAAACAATATCAAAATATAATCCCTAATAATATAAATACTGTTTGCCTAGTTTTTCCGTCTCCTCTTTACACTCAAACCGCGGAAACGATATTTTGATGACATTTAGTATGACGACACTTAAACTGCGACAGTTTTTATCCTACAAAATGTGCGGTTCTCTAGCGACTAGCAATAAACTACTTTCGGCGAAAAGTAGAAGTTGCGGACAGCACGTACTTAGTAGTTAATATTGTAATAAATAATAATACATACTAGGTATAACATTGTAAAGCATTAATATATTTTAATACCCACCTTGTAATATTATGTAGGTATTTAAATAGATTGGGAGTTTTTGTTTTGGGTAGCTAAATATGTGAAATGAGGAATAAAAATAACATATTATATTTTATGGGTTAAAAATTTTAACGGGTCGGAAGGTTTGTGTTAATATCGCCGAATCATCGATTTATATGTCATATAAGTCTATGCGCCGAATACATATTCTGTTACCCACTTAAGGTCAAAGGTATATATTCAAAGAATTTTATACTTTTTATGAATTTTCTAAATATAACAATTAATTAATGATGGCTATTAAATATTGACAGTCTATCTCTACTCTATCCCAATTCTTTCAATGACTACGCTTATCAGTTATTACTAAACTAATTTTAAAGTACTGTGTTAGTTTGTTTGCATCGAATAGATTCCGAAACTACAAGACGATTGGCATAGACATCTATAATTATACATAGACTTTATTAGACTGTGGGATACTGTTTGTCTCGGGACAATGTACCGCGATATACCTACTTTTTTTATGCAGGTGGAGCCGCGCGCAATTTCTAGTTTGTAATTTCCATCTATACATAATATAATGAAACGGTAGAAATGAAAATTCTGTAAGTACATTAAAGATATTCAAAAAATAATAAGCAGGGAGTGTTACTACATCGCTATAGAAGCCAAAACTGTGGTTAGTTTTTTGTCTGTCTGTCTGTCTGTCTGTCTGTATGTTTGTTCCAGCATCACACGAAAACTACTGATCCGATTTGAATGCGGTTTTCGCAGATATATTTGTCTTCTTTCAACTTAACATCTGGTGTACAAAAAAATTCCCCCCACCCCTCTAAGGGGACAAAAGAGGGGTCAGAATTTGTATCAAACTTTTGTATATAACATGAAAACTACTTTTCCGATTTGCATACGGTTTTCGCAGATATATTTGTCAGCTTCCAACTTAACATCTGGTGTATAAAATTTCCCTCCCCCACCCCTCTAAGGGGCCCAAAAACGGGGTCAGATTTTGTATCAAACATTTTTCTTGGACTTACTTCATATTATTTACTGTGTTTTCCAACTTAACATCTGGTGTATAAAATCCCCCCCCCCACCCCTCTTAGGGTCAAAAGAGGGGGTAAGATTTTGTATCAATTGATGAAGTAGAAATACTTCATATGGCAAAACAGCGTTTGCCGGGACAGCTAGTATTGTCTATACTAATATGATAGAATGTGCGAAAGTGTGTCAGTCTGTTATCTGTTAACTCCCAAACCGTTGAGCTGATTTTGCTGATATATGGAATATAATAAATATAAGTACCTACTTTGAGCCTCAGGAAAGAAGAAATGATACTTTTTATCCCAGAAAAATGTACGGATTCCGCGCGATAAAAATTTTTGACGCAGCGGAGTTGCGGGTGTCAGTTAGTTCGAATATAAGTCGTCTCCCAGACAGACGCGGGCAGCGGTGGCGGTGGCGGTCAGTTGGATGACTTGAGAGTTCTAGGAACGACACAGGCACACGCGGTGGCGGTGGCAGTACAAACAACTGACCGCCGCGCGCCGCCGCGACCGCCACCGCTGCCCGCGTCTGTCTGGGAGACGCCTACAATTTCAGGCTTATAAGTTATAAGTCGGTTGCGAAAAAATCAAACAGCCTAGCTGTCCTAGCTGATACTATAGTATCAGCTGCTTCATTTTTTCGCAATCGATTATTATTATTGTTTGTGTGGGCCGGTTGTTCGCGAGTTACATTTGTGTGCCCAATTCTTTTACCTCGAATTTCCCGCCGATGCTAGCTGTCCGCCCGCTAGATCTTAACAAGTTAACATCCTAAGGTGCACTTGCGCAGATCCAGGTTAAAGTTAATACCGGGTTAAATTGTGTTTTATCTCTTATATTCTTTATATATTTTATGAAAGAGATAACGTTTAATCCCAACCAACTTTAACCCAGATCTGCGCAAGTGGGCCTAAGATCTGAGAATCGAACCACTGTCGGAACTCGGAAGTATTAGAATTGGGCCTCTAGCTATCTCCTCTCATGTGTTTGCGGCCTTCTTACAATAAACTTGTGTTTTTCTTACTCAATATTTTGAAATGTCAAGGCAACGACTGATCATGGTTAGAAGAGTTACGATATTTGAGAATATTATAGTCTTTTTAAGTTTTACAGTAAGTATAGTATTAGTATAGTTATGTAGGCGGAAGTGGTATAATTCTACTGTATGTCAATCTATTTAGTAAATTACCTACGGACATATTTTCAGGTTTTTGGTATTCAAAAGTAAAATTTATAGTCGTTTTATTGTTACAACGACTAAGTATTTTAAAAATAGTGTGAACCCTGCTGCAAAAATCTGATGCCATATTTTAAACAGAATATCGTTATTCTTATCAGGGGCTAGCACTCATAAATTTTGATGAAGTATTTTCCGTAAGCGTACGCAGCTGTCTTATCAATAAAATTATACTGGGCAATTTGAAACGGGCCCAACATGTTAATATTTCTCACCATCAACTCGTCACATTTACATCACAAAACCACTCAATTAGAAAGAGAAAACCTCGCTTTTCCTTGTTGTTGTGTCCCTTATTTAATGACATTAATATTTCAACATGCTTCTATGGACCAAAACACGACCAAAATACTTTCAATACTAATATTATAAATGCGAAAGTGTTTCTGTCTGTCAGATCCCTCTTTACGCAGATAGGATTTCACTGAAATTTGGTATGAAGATACTTTGAGTCCTGGGAAAAAATGTACGGTTTCCCGAGATAAATGCAACGGAGTTACGGGCGTCATATTATGAATTATGATATTACGTCGTCATACATAATTATTATGATATTAATAGTATGTCTCGTGAATAAAATTAAAACTACTTAATGTTTTTTTGACTACCACTTCACTCTACTACAGAATTAACTTTCACGAAGCATTTCTTACTAAAAGGTATAATTTGGAAACTTCAATTTTGCTGACAAAGCGCAGGCTGCGCGAACTATTATCATAATAATCTTCGGTTTTTAGTATAAGATAAATCGAATAAGTTATAAAAGCGGCAACTCGTTAATAACTTTTGGGCAACATCAGTTCAGATAGTTGATTTGATAGCTAGCATTAAGTTTAAAGGTCTAGAAGTCTAGTCTCTAGGTTTAGGTTCCTAAGTTCTTCCAGGCGCTTCAACTTATAAGTGCTTCGTTTAATGTTGAGATGTCAATGGATTTAGTGTCATAAGCACTTACGAACAATTTTGAAACTGATAACAAGTTGTTATAGTTAGTAGTTTAGTTGTTTCATGTTTGCAATATCAGGGAAAATTCTAAAATTTTTATGAATTACCTAGGCAGCTCAACGATTCGTTAAAATCTTCAGTCTTCACGATTCGTTATAATCTGACCCTTATGTAGACTGTAGAGTGTAGAGCCTAATGTACATAAGGGTCAGAATAAAACGAATCGTGAACACGCAGCGAAGATAATAGCGATAAGAAATTAAAACGTTTAAGTGATAATATTTTAGGGTGTGTAATGTGTATATGTTACGCTCAAAGACCGAAAACGCTCAGTGAACGAAAAAATGGCTCACAACGCGTTGTGGTAACAGTGAAACGGCCACACCACCACACACTTGGGCACTATAAAACTACTTCTGCGTAACGTGCACTTGTGTATTGCGCACACGCTTGGGCACTATAAAATTACCCCTGCGTAACTGGCCTAGTTTCATTGAAACCAGAGTACTCTTGTGTATTGCGCACACACTTTTGTGCTATAAAATTACTCCTGCGTAACACGGCCTGGTTTCAGAACTCGTCGTGGCCGTTTTCATAGAGCCACAACACGAATTCGCGTCATGTCTGTTTATAAATATGCTCAGAACGCGTCATGGCTTTACTCGATTACCACAACGCGTTGTGGTCGAATCGCTTTGTGGTATTTCTGTGATTACCAGAACGCGTCGTGGCCGTTTTCACTAGGGCCACGACGCGAATTTCGTGTCGTGGCCGTTTCACTATTACCACAACGCGTTGTGAGCCATTTTTTCGCTCACTGAGCGTTTTCGGTCTTTGAGCGTAGCATAATATATACTATATGCCCCCTGTAAAGAATTCACTATGAAACAGCAGCGCTGAAAGCACCGCTGAAAGAAGTTCTTTTGTATGGCAAACAGTACATGACGCTGCCGGCGCTTGCCAATACAAATAACCACTGCCACTTTAACAGTGAAGTGTGAACTCTATAATATTATGTAAATAATGACTCCCCACACCGGTTTCAGTGACGGTGGCCAGTTTCATTGAAGCCAGGCCAGTTACGCAGGAGTAATGTTATAGTGCCCAAGCATGTAAGTAAACAAGAAACACTCTCTATTCGTTTACTCTCATAACCCAGTGGGACGGAAGACCGACACGACCGGTGAGAGATCAGGCGCAGGACCGACTTTTTACATGCCCATCCGACGCATGGATCATCTTACTTGTCAGACAATCAGGTGATCAGCCTGCATTGTCCTAACCAAACTTGGAAATAACATGTTTCCAACGCGGCAATCGAACCCACGACCTCCGAGTCAAGAGCCGCGCCCTAAGATAGTATGCCCAGTACTCAAGATTCATCTCGGTCTCAAGACACGGTTCAGGCTCTGTGATTTGGACCAATCACAGAGCCGAACCGCGTCTTGAGACCGGGTCGCATCTTAAGTACTGACTACTGACTATTTATACGGGCCTTAATCACTGGACCACGGAGGCGTTAGGAGGCAACTCTATATTATGTGGGATACATAAAAATTCTAAATGTTATCACTTAGTTTTGTAACACTTTCTAATCTTTATACATTGCCAGTCTCGCCTCGGTTCATCGCGCTTATTTCGGATACAGAAGCTAATTCATGATTTCTAGGCTATTTGAGTGTTTCCTAACTAATTTAGCTTTCGCGGGACCGCAGAGACTGAGCTGCTTACTGTGAGAGTGACAGGTAGTGTAATGACTAGCTTGGAACTCAATTTAGGTAGCGCTAGTGAGGATTAAGAACATTATAATTAAACAAATACAGGGAGGCCCATTTGCGCCAGTCTGGGTTAAAGTTAACCTTGGGTTATCTAGTTCCTTCAAAATGATATTTTAACACGGTACTGTAACTCGTTACGGTAAAATTGTTGGCGCCAGTGGGACTAACTGTAGCAGTTGTAGAGTACTGAATATACTCTAACTTTCAAATCCATAGAGATATCTCGTGGATTTTCGTTGTTAAAAGTTTTTAATAAACAGTGGTTGCATAAAAATTTAAGAGGATATTTTCTGGAGATAATTTTGGAGACTGATATAAAAATGCTACGATAAAATTATCTTTTATACAAAATAACAGATACATGTTTCCGTTAGCGTAATAGCTAAAATCTAAGGAATGCAGATTACATTTGGTATTTAAACAGGACATCCTTTTCCAAAATAATATACAAAATAAATAATTTACGGTGATGTCAGCAAGTGAATAAAATCAAGGCTGCTTCAAGTGAAGTTTTATTACCTAGTAAAGGACATTATTAGGTATGGAATAAAGAAAATTGTAAAAAAGTAAAAACCAATTTTTTAATGTTTTTTTATTTAGATGTTATAAGGTTATAGTTACATGCTTACTGTGCCATAAATAGGTAAAACGCAAATTATTACAAGCGTCTAAACTCTAAATGTTTTAATGTAGTTTAAATAGAATTAGTATTTAATTTAACTGTTATCAATTTTCTGATCAGGGTAATTATTACGCTAGACACACTGCTCCCAGCGGGTTTTAGGGTATCGTAGTATACTTCCGTAGGGTAAATTAATCAGTATTATATCAGGTGGTTCACTCGAATAAACATCCATTCCTATGAAAACTTCATTTACCACCATATTTGGCAGTGAAGTTTCAGTTATTGTATATGTGGTTGGAGACAAAGATGCAAAATGAAAAAGGATAACGAATGAATGAACGACAAATGTCTGAAAGCACCCCAAGAGTGAACAGTTCATTCGAAGGAACAGTTTCATAAAAGGTCAACCTTTTGCTAGTGACTTAGTAAACTAAATGGCAGCAGAAAAGAGCTGACGATGCATCAAATACGACTAGGGTAGTGTCGTCTAGCAACACTGACTGAATTTCAGATAGGAAGCTATGAGATTAGTTTTTTCATTAATTTTAATTTTTATATAAAAAAAAACATCTTTTCACGATTTTTTCACGATTTTCTTTATATCGTAGCCGCGTAGGATGTATAGGAAATGTATACGGAACACTCACACGATCCCTCTTGGCCGGTTTTTAACGTCACACACCACGGGGGTTTAATATTAATTACTTGAGAGTATTTTCGTTAATTTACATTCATACGCGACCTGTTGTATTATTCAGCGCGGGGTTTGTCACGGGGATTTATTATGAGACGGCGCGCTGCGCGACACGATTTTCATCCACCTGAATGTCTTATGTAAAATTAATTACAGTCTACAGAACTGTTTGTTTTGCAGATTTAAAAATGTTTTAAGATAGAAGAGAGACAAGATGCTAAAGTATATTGATGCTAAATAGCTATGTCCTTGCATAATATTATAAGTTATAACCCAAAATCCCTGTGAAAAGACAGTAATTAATGTCGTGTTTATTAGCTGGGTTCCAATTACCGCATGATGATGAATTTCAGGATTTACCTACTGTGGTAAACCTATTGCAAAGCATTTTTATCAATTTTTGAAATTAGGTAAGTATATGTAATTCACATACGTCTAGTCGTACGCACACAAAGACCGTGCCGAAGTCTGTCGAACTGAAAAGACGTTAGACGAAGCACAGCCGGTCGGAGTGCGGGATGCTAGGTTTATTTTCGTTACGTAATTTTTGGATTCGGTCGTCACTCTCAAAGCTCGCAATAGCTAAGAAGTGTAGAGTCTACGTGATGCGGAAATAACAGACGAATCCAATTAGTGTCAGATGTTCATTTCAATCGATCCTGCACCAAGTCTGTCATCGGGTTCCACAGGAAGATTGCACCTGGGCGCTCTCACGCAAATTGCCGTTATAAACAACTGTGCGGTTACGCCATTACCGCCCAGTCGTCTCCCTAACCGAAATCTGTGCTTTTAATAATAGAAATGGACTTCATCTTAAAACTATTACCTTTTTTATATTAAATAAAACGAGGAAACGGGTCACCTGATGGAAAGCAACTACTGTCGCCCATGGACACTCGCAACATCAGAAGAGTTGCACGAGCGTTGCCGGCCTAAAGTGCCTAAACTCTATAGTACGTTTAAGCGTTTAGAAAAAGATTCCAGGACCGAACCTTCACTCGGAGAGTGAAGGTTCGGTCCTGAGATCTGAAAAAGATCTCAGGACCTTACTACTACTTAACGAGGGCCAAGCTACTGAAAAACGCAACTAAACTTACAAAGGATTCAAATGCCAACACTTAAGAAGTTTACTCTTTCACAGGTTTTCATTGCTGGATTAGCTGGATATTTTATCAGTATCGATCAGGTATCGATCTAATGTCACTGCAACGTAGACCGAATTCATTATGATGTCAAAACTTACCCTTCATCGACTAGATGGAACTTCCCAAGAAAATTACTACAGACCACTTCAGTTTCAGCTTAGTTCAGTATGAGCAAAGTTCGGTAATTAAGAGCGCGTATAAAGTAAACTGTGAATAGGTTTTTGTAGTCGATAATAAGCAACTTTTTAAATATTATAGATAGCCCTATATTTAAGTATTATAAAGTCAATGATTTCATCGAGGACATCACACCTTGGGAATAGGGTGGCTCCATGCAGGTTACTTTACTCTTATTTTTGTTACATAGCTGTAAGTAAGCCAAAACATTGTTATATTATTTTATTTTAAAAGATTAATGTTTTCTAACTTTTTTGGTAAAAAAATGGGCCCCGTGCGAGTTTCTTACGCCGGTTCTTCTCGGCGGGTTAGTTCCCGAACCGGTGGTAGGCAACGTAGTTTCGTTATGTTTTTTATGTTAACGTAGTTATGTTTTTTTTATCTACCCACACTGTCGAAATTAAAAATGTTGTAATATTTTATTGTTCTCATATAAGTGACGAAATGTCTTAATGGGAAATAAAGATCTTTAAACCGAAACCGAAGTTTATTATATGCCTTCTTATTGCCTACGTCACACGGAGAATACTTCCTCCAAATTTTAAGTCTCTACGATCAGTGGTTTAGGACTACGGTGATTCCATTTTCATATGTCATTCAGGACAAAGCCTTTTATGTAATGATATAGATTACAGAGAAACTAAACTATTTAAAAAGTATGGTATATTTTATGACTTATTATAAAATAAAACAATATAGGTGATCATCGTCCGTGTAAAGATTGGTTTGCGCGCGTTTGATTTTTCGAGCCTCGTACCGATATCTTAAGGCGCTCCCCCTACGGAGATGCCGTAATTTACCGTATTTAGAGCCTTATATAAACTCATAATTTGAAAGCTACAAAGTTATAATAAGAATACAGCAAGTATTTAAACATTCATTTCCCTATTATTAATTTCCTATTAATTTTTATTATACCCATGATATTAGCTTCCAAAGTAATAGCAATTTATTAAAATTGAAGCATACTTTCAGCATCTCCGTAGTATTTACAAATTACATAGTACGTTTATTTGAAACACACGTTTAAATTTTTTTAGATCTATTTTGAACTAAGAAGTAAAAAATAGGATTTTTGTGCGATCTCGGCAACGCGTCAAAACTCAAATGTCAAGGTCGTTTGGTCGGGGGATGGCCTTAATAAGCAGTGTCATGTGGATGTTTTAGCTCGTAATATCATATATGATTTACAAACATATTTTACGCAAATTATTACATCCGAAAGCAATTACTTGCATAAATTTAATTAAATTTGTCGGTGTAGTGCGTTTATGATATAATTTATTTGACTGCTCAACGTATCGGGATTATTGATTAATATCAATTTGTTACGATAAAAAAATGATCAAAATATATTTGCTGATCATGATCAAATTATAATAGTTTAAATACTGTACGTTGGCCTATGTTGATGATTGAGATTTAAAAATAAAAAACGTTTATTTATCTCACCACAGGTACAGTAACAAAATATTTCGTTTTCCCAGCTAGTCACACAGAGCAGTAGAAATTATGTAGAGGATATTCGTCTCGGATCGCCCTAGATCGTCGTCATCTGCATACACGCACAGAGGAGTCTTTAAAATTGTAAAGAGAAGTCTTTAAAGGTAAGAACTAATAAAAAGAAATTGCTAGAAGTAAAAGCAAATAAAACTTAACAGCTTTGTAATTTGATACTAAAAGTGAGGGACTTGAAAGTAAAGTAATACGGTAGTCGTCTTGGAGTAAAGCTAATACCAGTAAAACATACAACATACATAAATGAAGGTATTGGTCTTAGGGTCAGTTCACACAAAAACTCTCGGTAGTCGATACCGTATATACCGAAACGAGACAAGATGAGACGACAAGTGACAACCGACAGCGTTACAAAATTGTAATGTGATTAGCGATTACTCAATGCGTCGCACTGTTTGACATTTTACTTTCGTATTTTTATTCTGCAATAAGACGCGCCTCGTTTCGTCTCGTTGTGGTGTGAGCTGACCTTTAGTTTAAGTTACGTATAGGCTTGGGATAGACACATTTCTCATTTACATGTATTTACTTAACTCTCTGTTTATATGTGTTGACTTTGACCCGCGAGAAACAAGGGATACTGTTGCTGAGTACATACAAAACTAATTAGTCAAGTACAATAACGAAATGTGAAATTTAAAGATTTAAATAAGTGGAAATTTAAAGTACCTGTTGAAGAAAATTCTGAATTTTTATATGCTTTTGGTGTTCAACAAATGAGTAACTAAATAAGCATTAACTAACACTATTCCCCGTGTTCATTTAAGCGTTAAAAACGTTCAAAACGCTCAAAATGCCTCCAATTTTGAGCGTTCTGATCGTTTTTAATTCGCCCGGCACTTTATCAGGAAGTGGTGAAAGAGGCCCTAGCTATCAGTTATCTACATTCTATGGTAGTACTACATCGATATCAAGCAGTACATCACAGATTAATGCCACGGCCTCGTTTGTAAAAATATTAAATCGAGTTTGACAGCCTTAATCGTTCGTTAAAATCAATAATTAAGCGGGGCTTTTCCAATTGTTCTTTATTTAGCGCTACTCAATTTATGTAACATCGACTTTAGTCAATGCTGTAAGCGTTACCTGTAAAAATCAAAATATATAAAACTCAAAGGTGACTGACTGACATGGTGATCTATCAATGCACGGCCCAAACCACTGGATGGATTGGGCTGAAATTTGGCATGCAGGTAGATGTTATGACGTAGGAATCCACTAAGAAAGGATTTTGATCAATTCCACCCCCAAGGGGTTAAAATAGGAGATGAAAGTTTGTATATAATACGAGCCAAGCCACGGGCAATAGCTCGTTCTATAATATGTACTTATTTCGCTGCTAGGAAACACAATCTAATCTGCTCCTGCAGATTTTAATTGTCTGTAAAAAAATGTATTTATTTAGTTATACCATATTAATATAATAATAAGATAATTTATAAACGTTTTTAATTAAACAAAAACTCTACATAGAGATAAGTTCTCGGTCTCCAAACACTTCAACTTCAAAGATTATCGAAAAATCGGCCCAGTTCTCTACGCCCTACGGCCCTACATATTCTTCTAATACATCACGATTTTAAGTATCATTATGATACGGAGGTTACGTTGCGTAACCGTTGCGTACCCACTTACCTAAAAAAGGTCAAGATATTAATTTACATGACAGTATTGACGGATCAAATATTTCACTTTGCATAATACTTAATGTTTTCGTTTTTAGGTTGCAAGAAAAAACACAGAGAAGTCTGAGCGTTCGTGTCGTCCGCGCTTTTTAGGGATTAACTAAATGACCAGTGACAATAAATCTAATCTCTGTTTTTCCTTGAAAAAGAAACTGTTTTTTAGCTTAATCACTTTTAGGATTAACTGGCTTAGACCTAGTTTCACCAACCTCTGTTTGTTCCTAACGAGGCATTACTTAACGGACAGTGGACACAGACTTTCAAAACACTTAAGTTCCACAGTAAAATGTTGACAGCGGATAAATTAATAATAATAATTATCCATCTTGTGGTAAACAATAAAGGCCTGTTTCACTTTCACCACTTCCTGATAAAGTGTCGGATAGACTATCCACAACTTTTTTGACAGATTCTCCATACTTCATCTGTCAAGTTAAGTGGTGGATACTGGATAGCCTATCCGACACTTATCAGGAAGTTGTGTAACAAATAATGATAAACAATATAAGGATTTGGTGGAAACACTCAAAAGTCAAAACAGATTCTTCTATTGATATTGACTTTGACAGTTGTTATTTTAACTATCTAACTGCCTGTTAAATATTTAACGGACCTCTAGAGCAGGAATTAAACTTGATACTCGATGTCGATAGCTCTAACAGGCCGTTAACAAGTCATTATATTTTATTTATTTGTTTTTGTTGCTTGATGACGGTACCATAAGCTAGTTTTTTTTGGACTCGTAAGCGTAACAATATATTTTGTACTTTGTTTCACAATCAGGCGCTGATTATGCGGCCCCAGAAAGGATGATTTCAATTTGTATCTCTTATTTATTTCGAATTCAAATGCTCTCTGAAAATCTGCAAATTACGTAAACAAAGAACGTGTGGCCGCAAGCCGGCTTTAGAAATTCATTTGGCGAGTTTTCGTTTTGCACATTTTTGCATATCTCACAAGCTGTCCAACCAGCAAAATGTGGAAAAAGACGCTCGTGTCAAACGAAATGTTTTGTTATTCAGCTGCGAACCACAAATTTACGTTTTACCGAGTTTACTATTAGCACTAGCTCGCTAGTTGGCCACGCTGGCCTGATTGACTAAATTAAGCGGGTAAATGTTTCCTTCTTTTTGCATCAGTAACAAAATTTGGCACAGCTTCTCATACATGAAAAACGTAAGTTGAGTTAACAAAAAAGCGATATCTTGCGTTTATCAACTAAAAATCGCTACGATTTATGATGGATAGAAGATCAATTATCCATTTGTAGCAGTGTTTCTTTCTAATTACAATTGAATATTCCTCCTAGATAACTTCATGATCGCTATTCTATAATATCGATAAATAATTAATTAATTTCTACTGCCTCAAATATTATGGAGGTTCTTTCCCATTTGCATAAACTATAAAGTAACACGTCAAAAATGTAGCGCTCTGAGCCTCTTCTCCATCAGCTCGCTGTCACAGTTTCCACAGCGGTGCATGAAGTCGAGTTTGGAAGCAAGTTTAATCAATAAAAGTAGGACAGACATTCAGTGCAATATATTGTTGTCTTACAATACTTTATCCGTTGGATTGAATCGAAGTTGGATTTAGTTGGAAAATATTGCTTTTACGAAATTACTTTGTGTATTTCAATCTTTGCTTTGTCTTAACCGAAAAACAATAGTCACTCACCTGCTCTGCACAAACATAGAGTATGAAAAGTAGAGAAAAATAAGAAAAAATATTATTTTTAATTAATTTCAGCGAGAAGCGGGGGAAAAGGAAAAGAACTAAAACTTGTTTGCCCGAAGGCTATCTACAATTGTTTAACTTCTCTACCACAACTACTGAGATAATTAAAATAGTAAAACTATTATTAAAACGGAGTGTGTAGATCCAGATACAAAATAATAATAATCAAAATATCCCCATCCTATCGGATATATAATATGAAGATCGCTAAATCGCGCAGTTAAATTAAGGGGTAGTGCACATATTTAAGTATAGTTTTTATTATTCGTAGAGTTCAACCATGTCTGAAGTCATTTTGAGGTTGTATAAAAATAAGGTTAATAATACTTTATCACCTTGTTTTGTTTTCATTAGGGTTTGTATGAGTCCCTTGTATAGAGTTCACAGTTGAAAGTAGCATCGCTGAAAGAGTAACATTTTTTAAACTTATAACTTAATTACTGTTTTAGTTTACGGTAAATAAATAAAATGATCCTTCTGTGGCTAACAACAATGTGTCCAAAATATCAAGTCGTATTGAGCGTATTCAACAAATAAATCGATTATCATACCGTAACAAAGCTATTTACCGCTTCGCGTCCTTTCCTTGAAGGTTGAGAGTTACAAACCTGAATCAAACCCCTAAAACATTGCTTTTTCGACAATCCTTGACGAGGTCGTAAGATGTAATCAATATTCTACGATGGGGAAAGTAGGATTTCTTTTAAGTCCGTGACCGGAGCCTATAGTGGGTGGACCGCTCTGATTCGCATTAGAGAGGGTGCAGGTTCGAACAGAATGACTGGGACTGAGACTGGGACAGATGGAAATGTCAAATATTGTAGATATGGAATATGGATAGACGTACTGTCAGTGCACATAATGACAGTGTGTTCTAAACTCTACGTTAGCCGGCCCGTAGATTCCGGCCGGTCATTTGTCAATATCACGTATTGCGTAATATAATTGATCGTCTAGGGTTGATATTGAACATCGCGCACATTCAATCTAATTGTAAAATAAACTGTTCAATAAAATTGAAGCGTGATATTGACAAACAAATTGCTCATCTAGGAGCCGGCTTACACAAATACACATTACACATGTTCATGTTTGTTGTTTGAATACATACGTAGCTTCCAAGCAATTTTTTACACCACAAGAATTAATATTTTTAGTGGAAAACATTTTCCGGGTCAGAGCTCAGTGTAAATAATAGTTACGCCAGTTTAAAGTTGTAATATAAAAGATAGGATAAAGATATTATTAGTACAGCTAACGTGTTCGTATAAAGGGTGGTCTCAGTGTAGGTATCTGGTTTATTATATAAATCCATAATTCATAATTAAAATTATAAACGCGAAAGTGTGTCTGTCTGTGTGTCTGATCTGAAACCTCTTCACGACGAAACTTCTGAACGGATGTTGCTGAAATTTAGTATGAAGATACTTTGAGTACCGAGAAATCTAAGGATACTTTTTATGCCGAAAAAATGTACGGTTCCCGCGCGATATACTGGCGCAACGGAGTTGCGGTTGTCATCTAGTTAATAAAAATTTCGAGAATTCAATTGATACAGCTGTTAACATAAATATATTAATTATACCTTTCCAGTTTCCACGTGTAGTAATTCATACAGTAAGGCAGGGGCCAAACCCAAAATACTGCGGTGTGTTGTTCAACTTCTAAGGGCTTTGAATATGGTATCAATGTTTGTATACGGAATATTATTTCGCACGGGGGAGGCCGCAGGAAAAAAATAGATACCTAACAAGAACAAAAATTAAAGTCAGCAGAAATTAATGACTTTAGTCTTTTTAACTTTGTCATCCTATCTATTAGTTGAAAATGTCAATATTTTGATGACACAAACTTTCTCATCCTATTTTGGGTATTTCAACGCGAGAAAAATCATATTCGACAATCGATTGTTAGAGCTTTAAAGGTTGATTCTCGTAACAAAACCGATGAAACATCCATTTGAAATATTGGATCATACGGCGCCGCGCTGCCATATGATTGTCGTTACGTGAACTTATCATCTACCTATTCCAAGATAGGAATACATATTGGAGAAAATTCTCGAACCCGACCGCTTTTGAGAAATATTTCACACATTTTTTTCATTTCAAATCAAAAATATTGTATAAAATAAAAGGTGCTTTAGAATTATACGTAGTTATATAATTGAGAGATTTTATATTATTATTAATAATTATAATAAGAGACTTGCCTTATGGCTTGGATTAATATTGTAGGGCTTTGAAGGAGGTTACATTGATACCAAACAATATTTATGCAATCGCTATTCATTACAGTGTATCCAGTTTCCAGGGAGTTCATCCGCGTCCACGTCAACATTTTTTCAAATAATAATATTTTATATTTTTAAAATAAAAAGTATATTTCAGGAAGATTCGTCAAGTAGTTTTTTCGTGAAAGCATAACAAACATCCACACTTTCACTTTTATAATATACTAGCTGTCCCGGCAAACGTTGTTTTGCCATATAAAGTATTTCGCCCATATTATTTTATTGAAGTGACTAAAAAAGTATGTAACCATGGCAACGTCCATCGCTATCCCGTCCCACAAACAATGGTCGCTGTCAGTCTCGAGTTGTAATAATTTAGCAATAAAGTTCAAATTGACTCTAGAAAACGTTTGTATGGGAAATAGAAAAGGGCTGTTTTTAGGGTTTTCCAAGAAATTATTCGATTTTTTCTCGCCTTTTAAACCTTCCCTGGACCTCCACGAACATTTCAAGAATAAGATAAGATAAATCCGTTCAGCCGTTCTCGAGTTTTAGTGAGACTAACGAACAGCAATTCATTTATATATATATATATATAGATAGTAAGGATGACAAAGAGGTAATACGTTACACCATTAACGTCAATATAAATGTCAAATAACAAAATGGTCCCAAAGACCCAAATAACAACGGAAGCGTCCCCAATTTTTGCCCTGTAATGCCATGTCCGTTATAGAAGGTAACTTAACTTAACTAAGAGATAATATAATACTTTAAGGTTTGTATCTGTCCCTTCTATAAGGTTCACTGTGGAAGTAGCAGCGCTATAAGAGCATTTTTTGTCATTTACACTATGGGTCTCATGAATATGTACAAAAGTTTTAAAAAAGTTACTCTGACATGGCTATTAAAGTATTATCACTATGTATTGTGATATAAGTACGTTAATGTTTCAACTTTCAATGAAGCACGTGTAAAATTATATTTTTTAAACACATTCCTGAATAAAGTAAAATTCATCGATATATAAAGATTACATTATTAACCCAAGTTACGAGAACAGAACTTTCAAACGGTCGGTTTTATTTTTTTTGCAAGACTGCGTACAACATAAACAAGGAAAGAATTTTTTAAACCGAGTAGCAAAGTACTGGTAAAAAGATTCGATACTTTTTCTTTAGTACCGTAACATAATTTTCTCCTTTACCTTTAATAACTTTTGTTTGTTTGTTGTTTTTATATTTTATTTACTGCAATTTTTATTGGTATGTTATCTATACTAATAAACTAATAATAATATTAAGCTGCAGAATTTGTTTGTTTGAATACGCTAATCTCAGGAAGTACTGGTTCGATTTAAAAAAATGTTTCAGTGGTCGACAACCCTTTTATTGAAGAAGGTATATAGGCTATTTCACTATTTATTATCATGCTAAGTTCAATAGGAGCAAAGTACAGAGGAAAATGTGGCAAAATTGGGGAAAATTATTTGAAACTGCTTATCTGACGAACTGCTGGAGCAATTTTTATGTTATTTGGTACAGAAATAGTGAAGGGACATAGGCTATCTTGTTGCGGGAAAATGTACGGTTTCCGTAAAATTCCGTCTAGTATTGCATACTTAAAAAAACTTTTACAGTGTGGGATCTTCTTACTTCTTAAAGAAGACTGATCTGATATAGTACGGGAGCCCTAGAACAATTTTTTTTATTACTATCAAGCTAATTTTTTGTGAGTAGCTTCATTTTTATAAGACGAACAACATATTTTTTATTTGCGAAAAATCTCGAAAGTCCTAACAGAGATAGAAATGATTTCATACCTTGAATTGATGCTCCTAAAATATGCATTGTTTAATTTGTAGGACAATGTTACTCTTAAATAATTATTCTCTTAATAATTTATATTAAAATTTAAAAAATACTTTTGTTCGCGAAGTCAATATTATAAATGTTTAAGCACTTTCAAAGTAAACCCTTCAAAAGGACCTCGACGTATTTCCTAAAATTTTCTATTCAATAATTCACTTTGAAAACGGATTGAGTTTTCAAAGCCATTTCGAGCGAAATAGTGTGTAAAGCTACAGAAAGCCTCTCTGAAAGTGTTTTATTAATGAGCGTATTTACGTGAGCTATTAGTTTATTTCCGGCTAAAACTATTCTATTTCCGGTGAAGGCAATGAATGAATCCTTACAAAGTAAGATACATGACGTTTCATAAAGAATATATTATAAAGAAATTAAGGGCCCACCCACACGAACCACAACCACACGACATCGCAATGACAAAATGTTGTCGAGCAGTGGTTACTTCATACGTGTGAATGGTGTCGCTGCAGCTTTTTGTAGTTGCGTTGTGGTACCGGCATAATGCCGACGTGGGTGCGTTGTCGCCAGTGGTTACGTACGAAAGTCCATGAAACGGAGAGGGGGAAGAGCGCGGGCGGTGTGCGCGCACTGTCGTTGCATTGACGCAACCTTGTGGTTGCGATGCGGTCGGCCGTGGTTGTGATGTGGTCGGTATCACACAAGAGCACCCTCTGCTCCGTAATATAATATATTACTTTGCATAATATTCCCTATTCCTACATACTGCATAATTATACCATTGTCTTCTATACATATTATAAAACTTGAAGTCGCTTCTTTCCCTCATGTCCCTTTGTTCCCTTTAATCTTTAAAACTTCCCTTTAATCTTTAAATTTGATGATTCTTTCAATGTTAGATATCCCATTTATCGAGGAAGGCTATAGTCTATATTTTATCACGCTAAGACTAATAGGAGCGAAGAAATAGAGGAAAATGACAAAAAACGGGGAAAATTATTTGGAAGGGCTAACTTGAACGCGCTAATCTAAGGAACTAATGGTCCGATTTGAAAAATTCTTTCAGTGCTAGATAGCCCATTTATTGAGGAAGGCTATAGGCTATATTTTATCACGCTAAGACTAATAGGAGAATGTGGAAAAAACGGGGGAAATTATTTGAAAGGGCTTATCTCGCGAACTACTGGAGCAATTTTTATGTTATTTGGCACAGATAAGAAGTAGACCACGTGAAGGATAGGCTATCGATTTTAATCATTTTTTCAGTGGCTTTAATATATTTTATATCCGTGCGACGCCGGGGCGGGTCGCTAGTTACCTATATAGTATAATTTGTTTATATATACAGTACTAGCTGTCCCGGCAAGCGTTGTTTTTCCATAATATAAAGCATTTGGCGCCCAAAACACTTAACAGGTTTTGTTGAAATTTGACACGGAGATAAAAGTATCCTAGATCTCAAAAGGGTTCCAAGATAGAACATATTATACATTTATCCTGGAAAATGTAGAGTTCTCGCGCAATAAACGTCGTAGCCATCATCAAGTTAAGAAATAAATACAGTTATTCCTTACATTGAAGTAAAAAAAATGTCTTGACGTCGTAATTAATGCATATTGATTATTACAATCTATACATATAATAAAACTGTAGAAAATGAAAATGAATGAAAATTCTGTACATTAAAGATATTCAAAAAATAATAAGCGGGGGGTGTCACTACATCGCTATAGAAGCCAAAAATTTGGTTAGTTTTTTGTCTGTCTGTTTGTTTCTCTGTCTCTCTGTCTGTCTGAAATACTTTATATAAGAAATACTTTATATGGCAAAAAGGCGTTTGCCGGGACAGCTAGTATTATAATAAACCATGGAAATGTAATCATACTTTTAATATAAATCCAATCGTCTACATTCGATTTCTACTATTACTAAGCCGAAACGATAATGTTTATTTAATTGGAATATGGATAGAGCATGAATTCATTATTAATTCTCAAACTGATATTACGCTTCTTTGAACATTTTACCGCTTGTTATTAGAATGAGTGTTATGCTGGCTTCTCACGGCGCTTCTTCTCAGCGCTGCTACTGTCACAGTGAACTCTCTACAAGGAACACGTACACACCCTAAAGTATTATCACATAGTTTTGTTACATCCTGTAGAAGCTCTTAGCTGACAGAATCATTTTTAATTTGCCATGGTCGCGAATAGAAGACGATAATAATCAACAAAGGTAAAGATTTCCTCAAAGTTTCTCTTGATGGATAACAACAGTATCGTTTTAGGCAGAACTCAATTCTTAATTAGTGAAACACGGCCTTGTTTTCTTTGCGAAATACACTGGTCTTAATAAACACAAGTAATAATTTGTATTGTAATTAATGCTTTCCTCTATAAAAGCGAAGCCACAATGTTTTGCTGCGTTGCGTTGTCGCAATGGAAGAACGCGATAAATGCCAAATCTGGGTTGTGTTAACGCGCGATTAGTGATGATGATGAGCGATTACGTAAGGCGTCCATTACACGGTAGATTTTGCTGTCAGTTTTACCACAGTCATGGCTGTGACTGATGGCTAACCTGCTGTGTAAGAGCGTTACTGACGGTTGCATGAAGTTGGACGAAAATCTGGATATTTTGATTTTGGCTTCATGCAACCATCAGCTGTCATGAATTTTTGGTGAACGTAGTTGAGTATTTAGATGACCTCTGTGGCTCAATGGTTAAGAGTGAGTGGCAGCTCAAGCCGTGAGTCGCGGGTTCTAATCCCGCCGACGGAACAAAAAGTTTTGAATGTTCCGGGGTCATGGATGTATATATTAAATATGTGTATGTCATAAATTCATAATAAATGTATTTTTGTTAAGAATTAATATTATATTTCCGTTGTCTGATACCCGTAACACAAGTCCTTCAGGTACTTGCCACGGGAAATTTCTGGCTTTGTCTGACATAAAACTGAAGAGAATTGAGTGACCGTATAATACCATTCGTCAATCCATCAGCCACCATCTGTTTATTTATTCAGTCAAATATAATAACTCGTGATTGACGGAATTGACTGTCACTTGCATGAGCATGTAATGGACGCCAAAAACAGACTGTTACAACAATGCGCGTCATTCACCTTCCCACTTTATCACCTGTCTCTCGTTTCGTTGTGACACCGCGTCCGACGTCGCAAAGCAGTAATGTGTTGCATTATAGTAAACTAATGTTACAATTACTATCTACTAGATAGTAATTGTAATTGTATCTAGTCTCCCTGCGTTGGTCCATGTTAGACCAATATAAGCGATAACGTACGTGAATATCCGATAAATTGTGAGTGCTAATATCAGTTACCCAATCATGTTAACAATCAAGCAATCATATAGTTATCCATCCATGACAGGAACCTTCAAACGTCGATCGTTGCTTCGCCGCACCGCACCGCAACGGAGCTACGTGGCTTCGCTTTCAAGTTACCGGCTGCGCTATTGCGACAAAATTTTCATTACCACTTCCATCAAAATACAGCTGGAATTTAATTACAAACCTCTTGCCCTAGCTCTGACCCTGTAAAAATACCAAGGACTGCACGACTCCGGTCATTTAGAAATAATCGGCCAAGTGCGAGTCGGACTTGCGCACGAAGGGTTCCGTACCGGTATAGAGCGAAAGTAGACAAAAATTGTGTTTTTTTGTATGGGAGCCCCCCTTAAATATTTACTTTATTTTAATTTTATTATTAATTATTAAAGTACAAATACAATTAAGGATTTTGTGAAAATTTCAAGCGCGTAGCTGTTACCATTATTTATTACGAGCAAAAAAGGCCAAAAAATCACGTTTCTTGTATGGGAGCCCCCCTTAAAAATAAACTTTATTTTATTTTTAGTATTTGTTGTTATAGCGGCAACAGATATACACAATCTGTGAAAATTTCAGAAGTCTTCTGAAGTCTTCTGAAAAAAGTCTGTTCTTGAGATACAGCCTGGAGATACAGACAGACGGACAGACGGACAGACATCGAAGTCTTAGTAATAGGGTCCCGTTTTTACCCTTTGGGTACGGAACCCTAAAAACACTAATTAATTCTAAACGAGTGGTGCCAATTTTACTAAAGCCTGATTAGTGCAATTACTCTCTACTACCCGTTCGCGCTAAGTTTGCCGCTGTCATCGATACATATAAATCGATGACAGCGGCAAACTTAGCGCGAACGGGTTATAGTTATTTATGAAATTGTAGAGACAGAAATACTTTGCAAACGTTGGTTAAATTGCCAGGGAATCTTTTTTCACTGACTTTTGTGATTGTTTTATGAAAAAAAAAACTGTTCCGTCAGCGCACCCTTATTCCTGATTGCCACGCGCTAAAGTAGCCCTATAGATCCTCAAATTCGTCTACTTTTCTAGTTTTCCATTTAATTACTTTAGGCGGCAATGTGTGAGGAAAAACTTTGTCACGTAATGACGGAATTCTTGTTCGCGTTGTACAAACAAATAATTAGGGAAAGTAATGTGTTTGTGATGGTAATCGTGGGTAGTATTGTTAAATACCGCCTATAAAAAGCTCAGCTTATGACCGTGCTGCGTTACATACTTTTATTTCGAAGTTGGTTAAATTGGTTCTTAGCCAAACTACATTCGATAACTTGACCAATTACGGCTTTTTAAATTTGTAAGGGTTGGTTACGTAGAAAATTGTAAGCTTCCTCGTTAAAACTTGAAACAGACAAATATTTCTGTCGGTTTGTTTCAACGAGAAAGCTTAAATAAAGAACAAAAGTTATTGAACAAGAGCTCAGTCTTCCTTTACGGTTTCCTAACCTCTTCGGTAATGGCCAAAGATTTTTTGATGATGATTTGAGATTGAGCGATAAATTAGTTTACAAATTACAGAGTTGATTCAATTTAATAGGTTTAATATCAATAATATTCAACTATTATAGTTTCTAAATAATTATATTATCATAGTACTAGCTGTCCCGGTGAACTTCGTGTCACTTTAAAACCTTCCCTGGACTTCTACGAATATTAATTTAAGACTAAAATCAGCCCAATCCGTTCAGCCGTTTTCGAGTTTTAGCGCGACTAACACATTTGAAGATCCATTTTTATTTACTATAGGATTTTGTTTTTTTTTTAACATTGCAAATATTTATTTTAATAAAAAGTATAAAGGATAGTTTAAATTGTTAGGAAGGATTTCTTTAGGTAAAGCTCTCAGGTCCAAACTCTAAAGTTACCTACTATTGCGGTCAGGACTAGGTGCTTTACTAGGTGTATCCTAGTAGAAATAAAACTAAAACGTAGTTTACATTCATAAAACCATAAATTAAGTTTAGGTTTTTATGACTAAGCCTGAAGTTGTCGAAAACAAGTTCTCACGAATTTGGCGCGTCGCGTTAAGCCTCTATAAACTATTAAATAATATGACTAATACTAGGTAAATTTATGTATTGCTAATATACAGAATATATCAAAGATTTTTCCATAGTAGTACTAATTTTTTTATAGTTTTTATGTGATCGAAGTTTTTACCATAGAAATTAGCGAAAGAAAAAATACTTACATCATGTCACAAAATCACAAAACCACTGATTACAACACCAATTGCGGCCGGAACCGCAGCAAAAAGAATTGGTTCCGATTGGAACGAGCGGAAACTCGGATTTCACGGTTTACGCGGGCGAGTTAAATGGGACGAATCACGAGCGTGGTGGGACGAGTGTGCGTGCGAGCGGCCCCGGCGGCACTGCCTCCAGCCGAAAGCCTCGCGCTGTTGAATAAATCTGGTTTTAGGCCGGCCACACACGCTAGACCATTATCCATTTTTTGTATGTGAATATCGTGTAGAGCTACGTTATTTTCGGTAGCGTTATTAGAAGTCAATAATGTACGGGATAGCGCAGCGCAGTACTGTACATACTGAACATACTGTAATTATGCTATATAGTATTATTAAAAAAAATCTCGACTTACTGTTATTTTAAAATTTTTATCTTTGGTTTAATGAGAGATACAAACGAATGGATAAGATACAAAATGTATAGCTCTTTTTCGTGATTGCGGCTGTATATCTAACTCATTTTTGGCGAAAACCCGACTTACTGTGTTTATGCTATTGACGGCAGTGCAGCGCTGTAATCGCTTGCGATGCGATAGCGATTGACATCTAACTTTGCTATCGAATTTATTTTGTCTAAGTACCTACTCAGGTTAGGTGTAGAAGTTATTAATATACTAATAGGCTATCTATACTAATAGACATTATAAAGCTGAAGAGTTTGTTTGTTTGTTTGAACGCGCTAATCTCAGGAACTACTGGTCTGATTTGAAAAATTCTTTCAGTGTTACATAGCTTATTTATCGAGGAAGGCTATATTTTATCACGCTAAGACTAATAGGAGCGAAGAAACAGAGACAAATGTGGAAAAAAAGGAAAAAATACTTGTTATTTGGTCCGTGTTTGGCACAGATAAAAAGTAAACCACGTAAAGGATTATAGGCTAATTTTTGTGGGCTAAGTCTGTGAAATTCCTAATTTACGCGAGTGAAGCCGCGCGGAACGTCTAGTCCTTAACATAAAAGAAGATAGAGATTTGTACTGAATAGCATTGTTATCAGTTCTCAATTCAGCTACCTCCTAGAAGTTGGTACAGTTTGACTCTTTTGAGGAATCATTTATTTAATTATTCATAGGGTTATCTATGATCCAAAAGCTTTGATTATACAACGTGAAATTTTAGTGGTTGTTTTTCCGCAGCAGAACGATTTACCTATAGTAGTACTATCGAACGATGCATGTTATTTTTTGAAAATAAAAAATAATATTTTGTATGATGTACTATGGAAACTTTGTGCCGATAGGTGCGAGTTACTATGGACCCGACCGATTTTTTTTTTCGATTTGAACAAAAAATACTTTACAAATCCATTGTACTACTAAGATAGAATCATTTTACTGCGGGAAAACAACCATTAAAATTTCACATTGTATTTTACACATGACGTGTTTACTTATAAGTTAAGGTAAATACTTAATTACTTCTAGTTTTAAAATGCTTGTTTAATGAAAAGTGAAAATACGGTAACTATTGATGTAGATTTTGGCTCATGCGGAACCCGCTGAACAATCTCTATTAAAAATAACGCGAAAACAAAAGTTATTCTTTACTGCAACTCTGAAAGTGACAATGCGTTGTGTAGTTGTGTATATAACAAGAGCTTTTATAACAAGGGATAAAAATGTGGGTCACCCACTACTCACAAAGTTATCCGGATAATTTTTTCAGTTATTTGCCGAAGACCTTTCCCACTTCCAAATCAAATTATCTTGACCACCTTTTCTTGATTTGATTTCTCGAGTGTGCTATTCTCGTATACAAGAATATGTTGCATCATCACTATCATCATGATTTCGTTAATAACTAGATGACGCCAAAATTCTTAATTCGTGGAAACCGTACATTTTTCCGGGTTAAAAAGAATCCTATGACCTTTCCGGGGACTCAAAGTACCTCATCACCGAATCAGTTTAGCGGTTTGGGGGTGAATAAGTTACAGACAAACACACTTTCGCTTTTATATTATTAGTATAGAAGTATGGATATGAATTATGCCTCTACCTGCTTTAATTAGCAGCTTCTTGAATCTCTGAAATTGCTGTAGATGAAATTAGCTTGATTTTGCTTGTATTTAAGTATCCTAACGAACTTTTGTCAGCCTACTACCTCATTCTAAAATTGAACCAGGCAGCGCGGCGGCTTGAATTTATTTTTACTTTTCAACTTTTTAAAGCTATTTAAAATGTTTCATTATGACTTTTTCACTAATAATATTATTAGATTTATTAGATTTTTTAAAATATTAAATAAGAGCACGATTGAAACTGTAACTTGATTATAAAATATGGTAATAGGTACTAGTATTTTGCTGTCCCTTGATAATACGCTCTGTAGTCTATGACATACCCTTTATTATGCACCATTAAAATCGCA
This sequence comes from Plebejus argus, assembly GCA_905404155.3. NCBI lineage: Eukaryota > Metazoa > Arthropoda > Insecta > Lepidoptera > Lycaenidae > Plebejus > Plebejus argus. The sequence continues at coordinate 7,061,891 of FR989930.1, forward strand.
TCAGTAGTTTATGTGCGGTTTCGAAGAAACACACATATTATATTGTATACTAGTTGACCCGGCAAACGTTGTTTTGCCATTTAAAGTATTTCTACTTCATCAGTTGATACAAAATCTCACCCCCTCTTTTGTCCCCCACCCATTTTCATTTCTACAGTTTTATTATATGTATAGAATACCGCAAAAATCATTACATTTTGTCTTTACCGTCACCATAAAAACGGACACTGCTCCTGAAATAATGATCAAGATTACCGTCCCAATTTCCGTACTAACAACGTCCCCTTTAATGTATCGGAGACAAATTGAGGGTGTATTTATAGTATTAATTAAGGGCATTGTCTCATTAGACGATACTGAAGACTGATGGATGAGGGCCAGGACGAGGAGTGACGGCCGCTTGTTATTTTTCGGCACTCGTATGAGGGATAATATGTTGTGTGTCAAGTTAAATGGGCCGTACGTTATTTTTGGTATCGAATATTCGATGAATTATTTATTAGAATGCCTAATGGTTTTTTTAGTGTTTAATAAAGTTTTTTATTTCATTTTAAAAACAAATTTGGTACTTAAGGTTGACACTGCCGCACTCAGACACGAATATTAATGGCCTAACTGTAAATTAAATGAAGATTTTGGCATAAACATTAAACACCATTATCTGTCAAAATCTTAATCTCATTAAATCTTTAATTAATTTAATATTCGTCTCTGAGTGCAGCTGTTAGTGTTAGAGTTTTAGTCCTTCTTAAGGCCCTCCTCCGAACGTCAAGGAACTAGCGGAACGAGTGTCGCTATTAGTAGATCAGTGATCAGTGATCACTGATCAGGCGGGTTCATTTCATTACGGGCAGATCATGACTAAACGGTGACATGCTATTTGCAGCTATTGTGTGTTATTAGTTATTACTTATTGGTAGATAATATTATTATGATTAAAATATTGGCCTTTTGTCTTTTCCAGTTTTCCCAAACGATCTTACAATTACTGTGTGCGGGCCTATACGATGGAAAAGATAAGGCAGAAGATTTAAGTATGCTTATGTGAGCGATTCCGGAATCGCCAAAAGGCTTCGATGTCCTTAAACCAACTCTAGAACACATAAATATACAGCAGAATTGATTATCCCTTCGGCGTTTGGATATTTATTACAAAAGTTCCCGACATCGGAAACTTATTAAAAAAGTAGCAGCTATGTGGACGTCGGTTCTGTTAATGTTTTTAAGCACTTAAGCCAATATCTACCAAGTTTTAAATTACGACTGCATTTTAGTATGACTAAAAATGTAAAAGTTTATAAAAGAAAAAAGGAATTATTATTTTTAACAAAAAATTAAAACCGACTTCCAGGGTAAAAACAATAATAATTTATAATGAACAAAAAAGTGTTAAATAATTCTTACTCTTTAAAGTGCCTTATGCATAATTCTCCTAAGCCTCAACTATTTCTGTACACAATCTACATTATTTTGAAGACGGTACCAGCTATAAGAATGCTGAGTTGTATGACAAAATATTTTTAATATTTAAGACTGGTACCGACTTCAAAATAATGTAGATTGTGTACAGAAATAGTTGAGGTTTAGGAGAATTATGCATAAGGCACTTTAAAGAGTAAGAATTATTTAACACTTTTTTGTTCATTATAAATTATTATTGTTTTTACCCTGGAAGTCGGTTTTAATTTTTTGTTAAAAATAATAATTTCACTCTTTTGAGTGATTTATAAGCTGGTTTTCTGCACAGACTAATATGCGTTATGCTTAGTTACTTTGGATCCAGGATACACTTTCATGATATTATGAGAACTCATTGTCTGATGTCACTACTTCAGAATTGCTCACTTAACTCGAAGCATATACCACTGGTATACCTAATGTATATGCTTGGCGTTAATCAAGCAATAATAAAATTAATGTTTATACGCCTGTCTTTAAAGGCTCTAAAGTTCTGTTCAGTGACTTTCTATCATTACACTCATGAAAACAACTCAACATTACTAGATGACGCCCGCAACTTCGTTGCGCCAAAATTCGTTTATCGCGCGGAAACTTAAAATTTTTCCGGGATAAAAATATCCTATCCTATGTCCTTTCTAGGGACTCAAATTATCTCCATGCCAAATTTCAGCAAAATCGGTTCAGCTGTTCGAGCGTGAAGAGGTAACAAACGGACAGACTGATAGACAGACAGACAGGCACACTTTCGCATTTATAATATTTGTATGGATGCTCAAAATATATAACTAAAATCGTCCTTATACATTTTAAGAATAACTTTCCTCATAGATCTTATGATCAAGTTGCTAACTCGGTAACCTAAACACCAAGGTCGAGTCATTTACATTGAAATAACATTATAATTTTTTAAATCGTTCGACAAATTCGGGCTTTGTTCTTAAAGACGATTAAAAGTAACAATAATAGGGTTATAATTAGATAACTCATGGTGTGGTGACTGGTATTAGTGATGATGATGATGAATGTAACTTGCATAGTAGCATATGCTTTCAGTTCTTAAACCAACTCCGAAACCCCCAAACTTGTATATATAAGGAATCCGGAGTTCTCTTAGCACCTTCGGAACCATGGTATAACTAATTTTAAAATCTTACTTTTTGGTAGCACATACTTAGGATACTTCTCATAAAATCGAAATCATTATATTATGTTTCCATATAAATTTGGAGGAGTTCCCTCGATTACTCACGGATGTATGGTGGAATGGTGGTGATGATGATAATGATGAATTTAATTTGCATAGTAGTATATGCTTTCAGTTCTTAAGACAACGCCGAAACCCCCAAACATGTATCTATTAGGAGTAAGGAGTTCTGTTCACCACCTTCGAACCATGGTATATCCTGGTGCAAAATCTTACTTTTTGGTAACATATGCCTGAAATACTTCAAATGAAACCAAAAAAAGCATATGTTTCCATTTGAATTTTGAGGAGTTCCCTCGATTACTCATGGATCCCATCATCAGGTCACCACTTTTCTGAACATTGCTTTTTGGTAGCATATGCTTAGGATACTTCTTATAAAATCGAAATCATTATAAGTTTCCATATAAATTTGGAGGAGTTCCCTCGATTATTCACGGATGTATGGTGGAATGGTGGTGATGATGATGATGATTAATTAAATTTGTATAGTAGTATATGCTTTCAGTTCTTAAGATAACGCCGAAACCCCCAAACATGTACCTATAAGGAGTAAGGAGTTCTGTTCACCACCTTCGAACCATGGTAAATCCTGGTGCAAAATCTTACTTTTTGGTAACATATGCCTGGAATACTTCATATGAAACCAAAAAAAACATATGTTTCCATTTGAATTTTGAGGAGTTCCCTCGATTACTCATGGATCCCATCATCAGATCACCACTTTTGACAAAATGGGACCAAATTGGAGTGGAACCTAATATAACAAAAGAAAAATTTTGAAAATCGGTTCATAAACGGCGGAGTAATTGTTGAACATACATAAAAAAAAAAATATCCACAGACGAACGTATAACCTCCTCGTTTTTGGAAGTCGGTTAAAAAGTCAGTGGTAGGTTAAAGGCTAGAGCTCAGACTGTATTTTTGGTATTGAACAAAGACGGAATTTATATCAAGAGTGTCTTCTTTAATATATGTAGTTAGTTTATAATAGTGTATATATGTGTGTATATATGTGTCTATAGTGTATCATTTATTCGTAGTTTAGCTTAGTTAAGATGGGATTTGACCAATTATGCTATGAATGTACGATTATTTTAAGGTAGACAACATAATGTTTTATGATTGTATTTTGATACTCATTTTGTTTAAGGTAGCGGATGGGTGCCAAAATAGTACGAGATCTAGCTCACCCTATAAAGACCACTTCTGAAATTATCCGGATATAGAACCGAAATGTATTGCTTGTAGCCCAGTTTTGGAGACTGTGTATAGGAATCTATAGGATACTTACCTGCTATTATTATTGACGCCTGCAACTCCGTTGCGCCAAAGTTCGTTTATTTACTTTCCTCTGCACCAAATTTCAACAAAATCGACTCAGCAGTTTAAGGGTGAAGAGGTAACAGACCGACACTTTCGCATACTAATATTATAAAAGTGAATGTGTTTCTGTTTGTCTGTCCGTTTGTCTGTCTATCTGTCTGTTACCTCTTCACGCCCAAACCGCTGAACCGATTTAGCTGGGCATGGAGATACTTTGAGTCCCGGGAAAGGACATAGCATACTTTTCTGCCCAAAAATGTACGGTTCCTTCTCGATAAACGAGTTTTGGAACGGAGTTACGGGCGTCATCTTGTTCTTCATAATTTTGATACAACTATCATACAATCGATACTTATAGCAAGACAATATCTATCTGCAAGATACAAAGGACGTTTTCCACTTTCCACCCCGATGCCGCTGAACAGACTATTTGTACCAAAGTTGGCTGGTTTCAGTTCTATTTACTTCCAATACTCGTAGGAGACTCCCTAATACCACACAGACCATAGAATTATAACCTTTAGAAGAGGCTTCCCATACAATCGTCAGCGCGAAAATGTATCACCCTCGAAATGAGTGAGCTCACTCGTCTGAGAGCAGTGTGCCTTAGGACGCGGTGACAGTCGGACGTGTTAATGCATTGATTACGTAAACTGAAGTACTTACGTAAAATATGCATTGAACTAGACGTTGCCTGCCACTACTTTATAGCAAAACTAGCTGACGCCCGCAACTCCGTTGCGCCAAAACTTGTTTATCGCCCTGGTACCGTACATTTTTTCTTAACAAAAAGTATCCTATATCCTTTCCCGGGACTCAAAGGATCTCTATACCAAATTTCAGAAAAATCGGTTCAGCGGTTTGGCCGCGAAGAGGTAACAGACAGACATAGTAGTGATAGTGAGAGACAGACAGACAGACACACTTTCGCATTTATAACATTAAGTATGGATTGATACGATATAAGTCGTGAATCATTTCGTGGGATTTAATGGTATCTTTATTTATTTATCTTTACACCAAATTTCAGCCAAATCGGCTGAGTGGTTTGGGCGTGAAGAGGTAACAGACAGACAGACACACTTTCGCATTTATAATATTAGTATGGATTTTTCACCATAACATTATAGTTATCATTAAGTAAAATATAATGTATGTGGAACCACTTCAAAACAAACCCACAGTCTGCTACTGTAATTTAGCCGCTGTTAAGCATATTTTGTGTCTCAATGCACAAAAAAATACGTATTGATATGCAGTTATGTTTTTAGGTAATTTGAAGGTACAAGTTGGAAGCCGGCAACATGAAGTTGCAGCAGACGACGTGTCGTCGCGACACTACTGGTTTCTATGTATTTCTATGAAGGTGTCGCTAGCTTCGTGTCGATAGCTGCGCAGGGTATTTCATAGAAATACGTACCAACCAGTTATAGTGTCGCGACGACACGTCGTCTGCGGTTGTATCATGTCTGCAGGCAGACTGCATTCATAACACAACACCAATATTTTGTGGGTTAAAACAAAAAACTGTATAAGGAGGTTTAAGACTACTTTATAAATTTTACTAACCGACTTCCAAAAACGAGGAGGTTATACGTTCGTCTGTGGATATGTTTTTTTTTAATTTTCTATCGTTTTTAAACCACTATTTTATTTTAATTGTGTCACTGAACATTTCAATGCTGACTCTTGTGCTACCCTATAAGCAGCTCATAATATTACATCGTACAACTTAAGTAGGTACTCGTCGAGTGGTCGCATTGTGAAAACTGAAAACTATCGCTGCTGTCTGCATAATACATAGAATTTGTCATACATACTACATTCGTTCGTGCATTGAATATTGATCTCAAATATCATTGTACCTACTATTTGAAGATGATTATGTTATAAGTTATAACTATATGTCCCCGCAAGTCGCAACTTCTTGTGCGAAAATTCCGTACATTTTTTTACATTTAGTATTTCTTATAATATTATATTAAAATAATCCTATGCCTTTCCTTAATAATATGCAGGCGGTAACAAGACAAAGTGATAATACTTTAGCGCAGGGCTTCCCAATCTTTTTCAGCCTGCAGCGCAGTTGCACATCACAATATTTTGTCACGGCTGACCGCGGCGCCCTACTCTACCTTTTTTTTACATGGAGAAATCCCCGGCGGTTGGAGACATCGGCCGAGGTATGTGGGACTCTCCGGACAACTACCCACTAAAACCCCATGGTGCTCCACTCCCCACCTAGGCACTGTCAGTTGTCACGGACACGATCAACCCACCGCAACTCTACCAGCAGTTGTCCGCGTCTCCCAGACTCATCAGATCATGTAGACTTTTTTAAGTCATCCCTTCGAGTTGGCCTAGCCAGTTGGCCCACATGTGAGCCCCACTCTACCTAGAATCTAGATATTAGAAAAAAATACAAGTTACATTATGCAGGTAAATAATAATAAACAAGTATTTAATCATCCACCTGCTTGACCTAATTAATATTATAATTTTGTTTCATGAATATTCTTGGTTTCGGATAACGATTGAGGATCGAGTCACGGCGCCCTTCTTGCCTTTCCACGACGCACAAGGGCGCCGCGGTGCATAGTTTGGGAACCCCTGCTTTAGCGTGTGTATGAGTCTCCTGTATAGTGTTCACTGTGAAAGTTGCAGCTCTGAAAGAGTAACTTTTTTACTTTTGTATCGGCAAACTCATGACGGGGTGCTTGCTCATATAAATCACAAAAACAAAATTTCTTTCCGCGCTGCTATTTTCACAGAAAACTCCACAGATACTGTATATATTATACATATATATTAAGTATTATAAGCGTCTGGATCTTTTTATTACTTTAGTAATGATGACATGTGGAGTTAACGTTTTGCTTCCAAATAAGGATTAGGTAATATATTTTAAGGCTTATTATAGCCAATAAACCTGTTTTGATAGTTTCTTTTATAAAATTACATGCTACGAGTAAGCATACTGTGTTCTTTTTTTAATCGAATTTTTATAAAGGAGGTTTAATTGAGTCCTCTATTATAGCCCGCTCGCGCTGTCAACTACGTAAATCGTTAAAGACCAACTATTGGTAATTTACAGTACCTACCCAGTAGTTATTATAATTTACATGCCATCGAATGACCAGCATAAATAATTTAGTAGTCATCTTCAACATTTGTGTGACTATAACTATACAGTTGACCATGTGCTAATTTTGTTTTTTAGTAAATATGGTGATTCTTTAACTAGGGGAATTTCTTATAATTTGGGCCGTATAAGTAAATGTATTAGCCAAATAATAATGAGCTAATTTTTACAGGTATTTAATGAGGGAAAAGTGCTGCCGAATGGTTCTTATAATATTACACACGGACGCTTGGTCTGACAGTTCTAAATGTTCAATCATGGCTACGTTTCGTGTGCCTATAATTGGTATTTAAATCTATACTTATTAATATTATAATTCTAAGGAGTTTGTTTGTTTTTTTGTTTGTTTGAACGCGCTAATCTCAGGAACTACTGGTCCGATTTGAAAAATTAAATTTGATCCTAGCTAGAGGAAAATAGAGTCAGGATTTTTTATTATTACTTTATCTCATTCAAAAATATCATGCTGTATCGTTCGGGTTGTAGAACTAAAGCTTAATAAAGACATCAGCCGACTATTGGCTTTCAATTAAAAACGATGTGAAGCAATTCGATTGTATTCGAATCAATTATGCGAGTAACTCGTGAGATCTCACAGCGCAACCTGCTAGTCATGTGTAGGGCTATCACCAAATAGATTTTTGTTTATATATTTTTAGTCAAAAGTATTTAGAACTAGATGATCATGCAACTCCGTTGAGCAGAAATCCGTTTATCGTGTGGGTGGGTGTTTATCTCTCCATTTTCCGGAAAAAAATCCACATAGATTTTTTTTCGGAAAAATTTTTTCCTTTCCCGGGATGCATGTCATCTTCATGAAGAGGTAACAGACAGACAAGACAGTCACTTTCGAAGTTATAATATTATTATGTATGGATAACATTTAAGTACTTTTGCAGTACGGATGCAGTCTGCAGATGTAAATTATATGTAATAATAATAATAATAATAATAATAATGGCCAAATCGTACCAGGTGGGCGGTGGCGTCCCGATATGCCATTGGTTTCTAATATTTTAAGGCATCGAAAAACATTAGAAATGTGTCTATAAATAGCCACAAAGAAAAGATCAGTTTCGTTGTTGTCTTTCATATGTTCTGACAGCCGGCGATCATTCGTTCTATTTTTTGGGTAATAACTCTACGAAAAATTTAAATAATTAGAAACGAGATCGCCGAATATACACTTGTAGACTATACCGTCGGAAAAAAGGCAGTTCTTAAGTCTAGCCTCAAAATAATTGTAAACGTTAATAATTATTATTATAAAAAATCGTGGCTATTTAGACATAATTCTCAAACGGAATTATGTTTAGGGCATAAGAACAACCAAATCTAACTATAGTTTATTTTGGGACATCAAAAATAAAAGTCGAGTCCAGCTCCTATACAAATTTGGCCATGATTCTTTTCGTTCATGACATTTTAATTTAGTACCTAATGTGTTAGAATTTTAAACTATTAAAATACAAACAATTATATTATATATTTATAAATTATCTCAACTTTTCTAGGAAGCAGCCCTGGACATGATTTGAATGTGCATGTAGTTCGTCCGTTTTATTCATATTGTGATATTGTTATATTTAAATGATTCATACCTGATAATATTAAATGGAGAACTGAAATGTTTTAAATAAATCCCCAAAAACTGTCATTATTTCAGTTTGATTATTTTACAGGAGTTCGTCTAGTGTTTCTAAATTCTTCAGAAATATAATTTTACATTGAATTTGAATGATATTATATTATATTACCTAAATATTTATCAAGAAAAAATAATAATTGGTAACAATATTTATGAGATGAGTTCTTAGAACTAACGATAATATATTTTGTCACCTCGCAATAAAATAGGGAAGCACTATTATATGAGCTTATGACAAAGGCATAAAGTGCCCACGGACCACTGATCAGGAGAGTATAAAAGTTAAGTGCGCCGTTAAATAACAAGAATTAATTAACTGCAGAATATGCTAGTGCGTTTATTGCCTTATGGGCGTATAGTGTTTACTATGTTATGCGTGAATCTATGGACCTCATAAAACGTCTTATGAACATATTTTGAAGACTTCATTGGGATATCTTAAAAATATTACTTAAACAATGTCCGAGGATGCTACACACGTTACATCTGATAGTGCCTGAAAGATATTTAGTGTTACGCGTCGTAGTAGTCGACGCGTAACACTAAATATCTTTCAGGCGTACGTACGTACGTAAAACAACAGAAAGTATTAAAAAAAAAGAAACATCAATCATCTTAAATTTAATTATATTACGTAAATATTTAAGACACACACAGACACATTCGTGGCCAAGGAAAACTGTCACCACACACAAAATATTGTGGACTGAAATTTTTTAGGCAACCCACTTGCAATAAATTTATTGACATACGTAATCAAATATAAAATACTTTTCATCCATTAACCAGCTCGGTGATTGTCCTTCTATGGTGGGATCCTAGGCCAATGCATTATTTCTCATACCGTCAAAGAAAATTTATTTTTCCATAATTCTTTAAGCTTCACTTTCATATTATTGAAAAATGTTAATGCTTGAAAATGATAGAACGAATTTCAACTTAATTGAAAAAGTTTGCCTTTGAACTGCCCGATTTTCCGTGTGCTTTTGACACCTCTTTTTTACCGACACATTTTGGTCTCCTACTAACAATGACACGTTAGCTATGCATACAGAATCTCTCTCCAGCTGTGAATAATATAGAATCATTACAATTTGCCCATTGAAGTGTCTGTTCCGTTAAAATCTGTGTCTTTGGTCTGATACTTTGATTACGTTTTGTCTCGCGCAATACTGTATCAGCTGTTTGTATGTATTTAGCTTCGAAAAAGTTTAAACCTATTTTGATAACCTTATCTAGCATATTATCCCGGGAAATTGTATTTTTGGCAAGCACTGAAATTACCTGTTACCGCCCGATAACCTAATGAAAGCCACTACGGCCTACCGGCGAGGTCCACCTGTGGAGGTATGCCTGCGCAGTTAGACCGGAATATGTGTGGGAGTAGACCTGTGCAGTTTTTTTGACCTGCGCAGGCGACCGGCGCAAATCGAAAATCAATTCTTTCGAGTTTCGGCTGACACCGTGTTACATGGCAGCCAAAGCTTGCAACAAAGTTGCTGAAAATGTTTAGTTTAAAATGATATGTGTCGACTGTCGAATTTGGATAATATCCTTTTTGAATTCAAAACATTACCTTAAATTCTAATACGTCACGTAAATTAAAATTGTTATACTCGTACTCACATTTGGAATAATATTTCAAAACTTTATTGAACACGTTTTGTAACTTGACAGTCAAAACACGTTGCAGTGGAGTTGAAAATATTCGTTTATTCTAAATGTTGCCGAATACAAGACGACGTGTAGGAGGACATTTTGTATTCCGCTTTCCGACCGACGAATGTGATCCTCGGGGAGACAGAGAAAAATTAAGTACTTGGTATTAGTAAAATTAAATTACTTTTACAAAAATTATAATAATTTTTGTACTTAATACTCCGTACAAGTACTTTTTCATTCTGCGGCCTCATCATGATGGACATCCTTACTAATATTGTAATGCGAAAGTGTGTCTGTCTGTTCATGCCCAAACCGTTGAAACTTTTTTACTGTTTGGTATGAAGATACCTTGAACCCCGGGAAAGGACACATGCCACAGGGTACCTACTTTAGCCCCGGAAAAATGTACGGTTCCTGCTCGATAAAAGATTTTTTTTAACTCTGAATGATCAAATATAATTATTATTAAGTTTTATTAGGTGCAACACTACGGTTTCCTGCCTGTGTAATTTGATGTGCTAAATATGTATGACAGTAATTTTTTTATGACTTTTCTATAAAATATAGATGGGCGAATATAATATAATCAAATAAGTGCAAAAAGTTTGAGTCAACTGAATTATATAGGTACTCCAAAGCTGCGGGACCAAAAAAAATTATATCGTCTTACCATCTTACGTACACTACACAAAGTAAAGAGAACACAGAAGGAATTATAGTATGATATACAGGTGTATAACTACTTATAACGTCTGATCTCACGAACACCACCCTCTAGGACCTTTGTTTACGCTCGCACCACCTAAGTAATATAAATTCTGAAAAGACCCCGGATAAAGAACTGCACTATACTATCATCGCATGTACAGACAACATTTTTCACAAGTGTTTGTAGTTTGTAAGAATTTTTAAAGTCTACAATATGTATGTTTCTGAAGAGACAAGGTAATTTACTGGTCCAGTTAGTATGCCCATATATAATGAATCATCCCACAGAAATGATATTTTAGTGTTTCAGGCACAGTGCGAGTTATGACTACGCAGTTTGTGTCCTATCCCGGGACTCAATCTATTTCTATATCTACCAAACATAAAAATCGTTGCAGTGGTTTAAGCGTGTAGAGGTAACAGACAGACACACTTTCGCGTTTATAATATTAGTATCATCTATTATTGATAGTAAGGATTATCATTTATCATCAACATCACGAGTATAAAGCATGATAGTTTCTATCAAAACTATTAACACATTCTATGACGATACGAAAAATTTTAGTGCTATCCGCACCCCGACCACTGAAACGTTGCAACGAGCTCAACAACAAATCAAAGCTACTTTAAATTCATGGTACAGATGCGGAAAATTAATACCACCCAAAGGGCTCCACATGAATATTCCACATCGGGTTAGCTCATATTATCATAAGCCCTGTTTTATTGATTCCAATCAAATTGCTTTTGATATTAGAGACAAGAGACCTCCATTTATGAGGGTAGTCAAAGGATGGTGTAATCTGCTTACAATGTTGCCTTATTGAGTCACGTGATACGTATGTACTGTCGAAGAAATTGATTCCTAGGCAGTAATTGAAGGACCGACAGTCGAGTTAAGTCATTTCTCATTTTTCAAATTTTAATTATCTTTGACGACAAAATTCATCTTTTAATAAAACTTGAGGATTAAGAAAAAAAGAATACGGAACCCTAAAAATGACCTAATGGTCACTCTTCTTTCTTTAGGCCATGCCTTATTAGAATATTCGGTTTCTTTGAATGTTTGCTAGCTAGGATGTGTTGTTTTACAGCCTATATAGATTAAGTTAGATTAATTAACGTTTATAAAAATTAATAACTTATTTAGAAAAACACTAACTTAATTTACTCACCACAAATTACATCTACATTGTTAAGCCCCTCGGCAATCTTTTCTATCGGTTAAAAAGTAACGACATCCGAAAGACATTAAGCACGTGGTTTGTACTTACAATTCTTTTGCATAACGAATTCAATGGTGTTAAATCTTTCTATAAATACTCGTTTCGAATAACCGTCCCATAACTGGAAACATGTAGCAGCGAAACAATGTTTTACATTGTTGATTCGTTTTGCCTTTGCATGAGGTTTTATTTCTCTATTGAATAGGAAATGTGGAGAAAGAACTGCTATAGGTACTCCCTCCGTCACTATTTCGTGTACTTGAAAGTCGAAGAATTTTTCTTCTCTTCATGCTTAAACGACTGAACAGATTTTACACATTATTGTATGTAAGTAGATATAATATTGATGCAATTTTTTTTAATTCATATATTTAATGTTATAAATAAATAATATTAGGTATTAATTATTATGTAGAATTTTACACGCCTAATTCTTTCGTATTTTATGGTACGTATGAAGTTATATCCCGTCATATTACATTTATTTATGAACGTGAAGTTCTGTCATTAAAACTATCTTAGGTGTCTGAGGCCCGTTACACAATGATAGGCAATTAATTGCACGTACACAGTATACAGTGGTAAGTTATGTTAGGAGTCATTCTACTCGCTTATGGTGCCTTTAAACAATTACAGTACGTGGTGCAGTCATCTTTGTAGTTGTAACAGTCCTTAGGTATATTTTTTTTCCCAAAAGAAATCAGGCCTACGAAATATAATACTTTACTTTTTGTAGAGCTAATATTAATAAAATAATTTGATGAATAATCCAAAAAGCCAACCACCTATTCCACAAGCCAGCTCTACCAACCTATTTGCTAAAAATAATAAAAAAATTAATTCCAATATTGTGATTAGTCATATTATTGTGGTTGTCTGGAAGAAATCGCTTGTAGCGATAAGGCCGCCTTTTGTACTTTTTACTCTTATTCACTAAGTTTTTTATGTCATGTTGGTTTTGGACTTTGGTGAAATAAAGTGTATTCATTCATAATATTTATTAAACTTTTTCACTACATAAACTGCTTAGTGCTTAGTAGTTAGTACCCACAAAACAGTTAATGCATTGAGAATTACTAAATGTTCAGTGCCAACAATAGAAACTATTATCAGGCCCTCAGTTATATTATAACTTATAAGGATTCGCGATTATCCGGACTGCCACTGGAAAATGTCTTATTTAATTTCTATGTGTTATCTTTAACAAAGACATAACATTTGGTACTGAACATAATATGCATCGAACGCCTTCATAAATTCGATTACGATTTACGACTATCGACTGGATTTTCCTAACGATAACAATAAAAAAAAACTTGAGAGGTGTCAAGGGACACCCGAATGGAACCAACGAAGTGATTTCTTATGTTCAAAAATCCTTTATGTATACATATTATACACTCAAAAAATTATAATAAAAACGCCATCTATTGACGCCCAGGAATACTAACAAATAATATACTATCAACGCCCTCTGCCCCTAATATGCAGGTACTAATAAAAGTGTCGAGGTCAAATATCGTTCTGTCTAGCCTCCTTTTGTAACACCGAACGCGCCATAAGGAACTTAGTTCCAATGAATCCGTCGGTTAATCGAGTTCTTACTGTGTACGAAATTAGAAGCAAGTCCAGCGCGTGTTGTCAACGCGCACGATGTAGGGAGCCGAGTTCTTTTGTCTGCAGGTTTAATCACATCTCGCCTGGGGCCTCACACTCGTTATATTGTTTAACATACAGATACGTGTTGATTATTGTCTGCAGGCAACAGTTTAAGTGTTAGTTAGTCTCGGATAGGGCTTAAAGAAAGCTGTGTTTGTTGATAGTAAGTAAAAACATTTATTGGAGGTGCTTTTTGGTCAAGCGAATTTAGATATTATTAGCCAAACCTTTGATATACTTTTTTTGTGTATAATTTGGATTTACATGTTGCCTACTATCGGAGTAGGAATTCTTTAGTACAAAGAAGTTATAAAATACCTAAATCATTTTAATGTGCTAATTGTAGATAGACTTTAGAATTGCAAAAAGTGAAGCTTTAAATTGATTGTTTAGTTAATAAAGTACGTAAAATAATTATTATTGTTCTCAAATAATGATTTTTATACCTCAATAAAAAATGACAATCTTTTCGTGTTTTTCATTTAAATTGTGAAATTAGGCTGCGTACTTTTTCTGCGCTGTATAATATTATAGACCTTAAATGTATTCTTGTATCGATCTTTTATATTATATTTCAATATAATAGATCGATACAAGAAATATTAAATTTCCTTCTACTATTCTCGCGCGTCTTCCTCAACTCTGATATTTATCAGCACTATGAGTAATTATGTCCAATACGCTGCTCGGTACTCGTAATTCTTTTTAATAATTTTTATCAATACTCTTATTGATTTATATTATTCCGTTGTGTGATAGATGAGGTTTACTGGGAGATAAAAAGAACCATTTATTGTGTTACTTGTAGTGTTCGAAGCACGTACTTATATCTAGCTTATGCATCATAATTTATCTACAGATTTTATCCTTTGCCCGTTGAGGAATTTCATAATGTTGTAACTTGTAACAAACCTCTCGGTACAAGAGAGAAATTTTCAATTATGAAATAATACAAAAGACTAATACATTTTGTTTCATAATGTTGTAAGTTTTAACAAGGTAACAGAGAGGTTTTCAGTTATGAAATAAATTCAAAAGACTGAACATTTGTTCCTTTGAACTCGGATATATTGAAAAATATTTCAGAACATTTGTAATGACTACATAATAATACGAATAGCCGTAGACGGAGCTGTAAAATAGCGATAAACTAAAAGGAGTGATAACAATAAATGATGTCCAATCCAAATTCAGCAAAATTTTGAAAGCGGTCTATAAAACAATAGTGTTTGGAATCCTCTGGTGTAGAGATATTCGTATATTTTATTATGATTGATTGCGATTAGACGTATCAATCATGGTTATTCATCATGGTCCAATGGTAAGAGTGACCTTAAAAATAACAATTCTATGTTCAAAATGGTCCCTTAAAGATATTTTTAAAACAATTTTGGGTCAATGACTTTTGACACGTGCTTGGTGCAAATTATCTCTCTCGGGTTCGAGGACAGTACATATTATTTTGGGTTTTTTTTCAGGAAAAGGAAGTCTTTATCAGAATGATTATAGTAATGACGAACATAAATCGTATTAATCCAGAAACAGTGCAAACTATACTGCCGACTAATCGGTAGGACAACAGTAATTAGATAATTAAAAATATTATACCAGCTTTTAAATCAAAATGTTGTTTGAAATTGTGTTACTGTTTATGTCTGCTTTTGGAGTATCTTTAGCATTAGGTGAGTGTACTTTTATAACTTTTAGTACAAAATGATAAAGGATCCTAACGCATCGAATATAAATAACGAGTGCAAAAAATACAATATTTTATACGAAAATTTAATGAATTATTACAGTTAATTTATTAAAACCTATAATTAATATAACAATTAAAATGTGAAAACAATGCAAGAGAAATATGATATTATGAAGAAGAAAGATGTGAAAGTTTTCAAATAAAATCAGTAAAAACTGAATAAGCTTTTAGATGACTCGGTGAAGTTCGTACTATCACTTTCCTACTAATATAATCACATTCTTCTATGAGCATTTTAATACTAAAATTAGCCAAAGTTCAGCCGTTCTCGAGTTTTATTGAGAGTTAGAAAATTTGAAATTCATCTAATTTATAAAATTCTCGTGTCACAGTGTTTGTGCGCGAACTCCTCTAAAACGGCTCAACCGATTTTAATGAAATTTTGTATGTACATTCGTTAGGCCTGAGAATAGGTTATTATCTACTTTTTAACCGACTTAAAAACGAGGAGGTTAATACGTTCGGCTGTAGATATTTTTTTTATGTATGTTCAACGATTACTCCGCCGTTTGTAAACCGATTTTCTAAATTTTTATTTTGTTGTATAGGATATCATTCCAATCTGGTACCATGTTCACAAAAGTGGTGACCTGATGATGGGATCCATGAGTAATCGACGGAACTCCTGAAAATTTAAATGGAAATAATATAATATAGTGATTTTGGTTTTATATGAAGTATTCCAGGCAAAAAGTAAGATTTTGCACAAAGATATACCATGGTTCGAAGGTGGTGATCAGAACTCCGACCTCGTTGTAGAAACATATTTGGGGGTTTTGGCGTTGTTTTAAAAACTGAAAGCTTAAGCTACTAAGCAAATTAGATTATTTTTTATGGCCTTCCATATCTTTCTCCTAAGTTCTACCCATGACCTCTACCAAAAGACACAGGTACTAACAGTACGACAACTATAATATATTCATTCTCCACCAACGATATAAAATATGGGTTTTTTGAAGATCATTGTTCTCCCGGGGCCTCGCAAAGAACGTTTTGTAGGATAAAAGGCCTTACAAAGACCTGCCGCCCAGGGCCTCGCAAAGACCTTTTGCCCGGGGCCTCGCAATGGGCAAGGCCGCCATAGAATTTAAACTAATTGATGTTTTCAGAAGACTGCTACGACTGTATGGGGTACTTGTCATGTGAGGGAGCTATCTTTGCTATGAAGAGGCGACGGCCTGAGACAGAGAAGTTAATACAAAATAGCATTTGCGGCTATGAGAACTACAAGGGGAAAATAATAGAAAAGGTAATAAATTTGCCCAGAGCAAGATTTTTAATTTTGTAGAAAATACTCTATTATGTTGTAAGTGCTCAGAAAAGCAGCTGTTGCTTGTACTTATTTGAATTGTTAGCTCTGCACGCTTAAGGAGTGAGCACACTGAGACAGGCCGTGCCGGGGCTTAGCGTGCCGGGGCGCATCGCAAAAATGCGGATCGCTCACTGTGCCGGGGCGCATCGCGGCGCGGATTTTTGCTCGGCGGATTTCCGTCAATGCGACACGGCCCGATAAGACCCGCTGCGCCTCGGCAAGTGACGCACGGATTGCGATGCGATGCGGCCCGGCAAGCCTCGGCCCTCAACTCTAAATCTGCCAATGCGTTGCTCGCCGACCCGCCCCGGCATGCTCCGCCTCAGTGAGCGTTAAAATCCGTCAATGCGATGCGACCCGTTCCGGCAATAGTGTGCTATAGCGCATTTTGCGCTGCACTGCGCCCCGACCCGCCCCGACCAGCCCCGGCACGCGCCAACAAAGTGTGCGCGAACCCTTAAGCCACTGTCCCATTTTGATAAAATTTGGTATGCAGATACTTTGAGTCCCGAAAGAGGACATAGGATACTTTTTAAGCAAATTTTAGCGTAACGTAGCATTTAACTTATAAAAAATATACATGGTTTTCTGGTTTAACTTAGAAGATAACTCTGTAATGTCAAGATGTGTTCATAAAGGTGTGCTGCTCGGATTTCACGGATACGAGGTTGGATCTACTGCCGAGGGAATGTGGAAGAAGGTACATCAACTCCGTTGGACGAGGCAGGATGACGTCCCAATATGAATTCCCATGGATGGCACTAATTGCTTATAAAACTGGTCATTCACTTTTTTTTTGTAATAGGTCTGAAGCTTCAAACGTGTTACTGTTTTTTACTAGATTTATTAACACGAAAACCTACCAAAAGCCGATTTGCTTACGCATAATGCCTACATGCGAGCCAACTTATTAACTTTTAGATACAATCACAGGAAGGTATCCATGGGCAGGCTTTTGGTCGTGTTTTGTCAACGCAATGGTAGTTTTGATCTCATGACACTTTGTTCTTTTTTTTTTTATAATTCCTTCCCCTAACATAATTAGGTCTGTTTGTGTTCTAATAAAATTAAGTACAGCACAAAGTTTGAATAACATCCCAATTAAAAATTACAATAAGTACAATTTCACAAAATTAAAAATGTCAAGTTTAAAATAGTACAGCACAACGTTTAACTAACCTAATATCACAGTGAAAAACCTACCGCTAAGGAACTTAACTCTAATTATCACAGTTTAAATATCACTATTTCTCTTATTAACTACACCCACTATCCTCTTACAGAACGAGAGGAAGATATCCCTCTTCTTTCCCCCAGGATGGTAGGCAGATTCTCACCCGTTATCGGTGTGCCCAATTTTTGTCCAATATCAAATCTATTGCTCGCAAAAATTGGGCAGTCGAGTAACAGGTGAGGAACTGTCTCCTCAACTCCTGGCTGACACAGGCACGACGGATCCTCCTTCAACTTGAATCTGTGCAAGTAGAAGGCGAATCCGCCGTGTCCAGTCAGGATCTGTGTGGTGTGGTGAGTTATGTCTATCTTTTTAACTATCATGACACTTTGTTGAAGTTGCTAACATAACCCAACCAAATTACATTAGTTTGCAATCTGCATTTGAATAAAATTCCCTGATGGTAGTATATAGGGTCTAGAAGCGACACACATATTTCGTATTATTTAACCCGTCTCATGGGTAGATTTTTGTAGCCCATAACGGTAACGGTATAACCATACCTTTCCGAACAGATAGAGGTATATCCTTCGGGTGTTCTGGCACCATTATCAACATTTACTACTTGCTGACGGCCGCGCACTGTGCTGTGTGGACCAAGTCGATCGCCGGGGTGAGGGTCGGCGAACACGACATCACGCGACAGTACGACTGCATATGGGACGACCTTGATTATAACTGCGAGTCATATATTCAGGTAATCCAGCTACCAGGCGAAGCGAAGCGAATTTTTTTCTGTGGAGAACGTGCATTACATTTGGGCGTTGGCTTGATAGATTTTTAATTGAAACTCCTGTAAGGCTTTTTGCAACGTGACGGGACAAAAAAAGCCATTCAAAACTTTTCTTTAGCTACTATACAAGAATTACTAATTGCATCGCCCGTGGAGTTGGGCTGCCTATTACAAATATTTTGAATGGTCTTTTAGAACAATGATTGGTCTCCGCGCGCTACGTGCGCTACGGCGTAGCGCGCGGAGACTAATCATTAAGAGGATAGTGACACCGGCTAGAGAAATGAAAAAAAAACTTATAATTGCTGTCTCCCTTACCTCAAGCCTATACCGCAGAGCGCGATAGAGACAACTGCAGAAAATCAACGATTCGTTGTCCCTTGATTTTTTTTCCAAAACTTAACCGATTGAAGTACTTTTTTCATTTAAAAATTAAAGCAAGACTTGAGCTGTATTCCTATGTTTTTTTGTATAATCTAGCCAAATTTGTTTTCTGGATGTTTGAACACAGCTGAAAATCTGGCCATTTTTTGAGTTTTTGAACGTTCATATCTTTTTTAATAATTAAATTATGAAAAAAAAAGAAAACATAGGGACATTGTATTAGTGGCCGTAGATATTCAGAGAAAAATTATAACTCTACCGGCATTATCCAGGGAGGAAATAGGGGACAACGTTTGTATGGAAAAACGGCTCTAGTGTATCCTCTTAATCTAACGGCTTTAAAATGCATCGCATTACGTAGTAATTAGAACAGACTCGTACTCGGTTCTAGGATATACCAGTAGCAGAGAGAGTGATCCACAAGGGCTACAGCTACTTCACCTCGCCGGTACGACACGACATCGCTCTGCTGCGGGTCGCAGATCGGATCCAGTATAACTACAGTAAGCATATTTTTTCTTATACCGAAGTTCATTTCTCAAAGGAACCACTCTTGGTTGGTTGGTTCCTTTGTCTTGCTTAATCTTCTCTCAGTATTCACTTTCCGAGACTGGGTGAGACTACTATATCGAAATTCACTAAATTCGGTCTTACAGTCTCAGTGTAAGGATCCAACGGCATACTATTGGAATTACTTGAGTATGGAATTATGGATATCACTTTTCAGGGAACGTAGGTCCGATCTGTTTACCCGTAGCCCGCGAGCTACGGGACGGCGGTCTGTGGGGACGACGAGGTCTCGTCGCCGGCTGGGGGGAGACGGAAACCGGCCGCTCGTCCAACGTGCTGCTCAAGGTGAGCCTGCCAGTCCTCACTGAAAGGCAATGTCAAAACAAATACGGCAGGTAAGGCAATTTATTTGCACTTTAAAAGTTCATACTTACAGAAAGTCGTATTATCGGCATCAAACGAGAGACAGCACTAGGCGAGACTACGCGGAGCGACGCTACACTTCACTTTCTGACATTTTGTGTCGCGTTGCTCCACCAGTGAAGTGTGATATTATGTCGCCTAGTGCGGTCTTCTTGAATGTGTGTGCTCTTGCACACGTACACATTGTAGCGTTGATCTGGATTCAATGAAACCAACCCTCTTTTCCGAACCTGGGAAGACGTTTTCCAAGCTTACAGTTTGCACAATATACAGTTGAACAGAAAGTCCAAAATGATAAAGAACTGTCTTAATTTCAGAAATCGTTATACCGGAAGGAGGCAGTTGATTGAGAACAAAATCTGCGCCGGGGAGACCCATGTGGACTCCTGCAGGGGTGACTCCGGCGGCCCGCTGATGGCGGAGGACGAGCATATGGGGAAGTTCAAGTTCGTGCAATACGGCATCGTCTCCGAGGGACCCAAGATCTGTGGCTCAGCGAAGCCCGGCCTCTACACAGATGTAGCTAAATACATCGACTGGATTATAGATAATATTAAACTTCATTAAAATTAATGATTTCGTGGTTTCGTAGGCCCTCTAGGCTCTAACGATAGTTTGGGTATAATCAAAATAACTAGACACAGAATTTCATACACATTTTGATATTTTGTTTTGAAATTTTGTGCCTCATTTCGCCGTTTGAACTTTAGATAGTTAGAATCAATAATTTTATCTAAAGTTAAATAGCTAATTGTTTAAAGCTAATTGTCCGTCAAATATTAAAATGCCTTCTCTATCACACTCAGAAATGCGACGAACCAAAAGTGTCTGTTTATCTTTGTCCGGACTGGATCTTGATTTATTATATTACGTTACGTAAATGCATATTAATAATTATATTCTTGTTAATAAAGTAGACAATGTCTAGTCAATGTTTAATAGTTTTGTTTATAATTAATTAATAGTATTACAAGATATTTCATATTTATGTAAATGTTGATTTACATAAATACGAAATATCTTGTATATACATATAAACTTTTTAACTCACATCTTTCTGTTTATTTATACCTATAAAATGGCGTCTAAAATATAAAAAGTTAAGGTTAATTCTGAGAAATAAGTCCTCTCGCGAACTTCTCATAGAGGCTAAATACGGCGGCCTATTCTGAGGATGAGGGTCGTTACTCGTTATGTACTAACTTCAGGCGTCATTAACGATGTATAGCCCTTCGTCAAATTTGGGACATGCAGAGAAAAGGCCTCTGGAGTCAAAAGAAAAATAAACGAACTTTGTAATGGCATGATTCTTAAAATGTTAAACTAGGCTCGATTTATATCCGTCCGCGCGAACGAGCGGTTTGGCCGCTATACAAACAATAATTGTATGAAAATTGCTTGTATGATATCGCAGTGTAGCGGACAAGCCGCTCGTTCGCGCGGTCGAATACAAAACCAGCGTAAAGAAAAAAATCCGCAATCGTTACATATGCTATTTCAATAGCAATAAATAACCCGACTGCGAAAAAATACAAAGTTAAGAAAAAAAACCTGTACAGTTTTTAGGGTTTCGTACATAGGGTAAAAACGGGACCCTATAATTACTAAGACTTCGTTGTCTATCTAATAGTATTAAAATAAAATATAAAAAATAAGGGGGGCTCCCCATACACAAAACAAAATTTTTTGGCCTAATTTTGCTGGTACGGAAGTCGGAACCCTTCGTGCGCGAGTCCGACTCGTACTTGGCCAATTATTATCACACGCGGTAGCATTATTTTATGTATTGACATTTGACACCTCATACTATTATAGCAGCTTCAACTCTACGAGGGCACAAACAATGTTGAATATCTTTAGCTCCGTGTTGAATATATGTCGCAGTCGACTGGTTAAAAAAGCCATTCAATCAAACAGCTAGCCCTTTGACCGAACAACGCCATTCAATCACATGGCTATACGTCGTTTAGCCGACTTGTTAACTGCAACGTTCAACACTACAGCTAGATGATGCTTAGCCAACTGGTTAAATGGTAAATTAACTAAGGTGACCAATAGTTTAGTGGAATTATTACCCAAGCGTAATGATAACAAGAAGATTAATTGTGTTCTAACTCATTTTTTATACAATTGCAATAAATACCTTGATTTCATAATCCTGAAATTTCTCCTCGAATATTAGTTAAAATTTTGATTCACTCGTATGTGCCCCCATATTTTCTGTCTCTTTAATAGTACTTGTAACGTAAATTTACGAGAAATATCTTAATACAACCGCAAAACACCGGTTAGTTGACGCCATATTGTAAATAAAACGCACCTAGCGCCGCAGTGGTGAGCGCTGAACTAACTCAATCAAACGGCGGCTTTTGAATCAGCTGTAGTGTTGAACGTTTTGAGCGACTTAAATATTCAATTAAAAAACTAGACATATAATTGAATGGCGTTGTTCAGTCAAAGGGCTAGCTGTTTGATTGAACGGCTATTTAAACCAGTTGGCTGCGACATATACATAAAGTTCAAAAATACTTACCTTTCATTTTGGCTTTGCCGTTTTCGTAATTTGAGTGATATGAAGAAAAAAATCAGTCGGTATTTAATATTATGATGATAATATCAGCTAGGTTAGTAAATTTTAAAACCTACAGCTATACGGGCTTCGAATAATATTTAATTCAAGAATTTTGAGTGTTTTCGTAGCTTTTACTTGCCACTTGCCAGTAATGATAATTTATTATTGATTATTCCATAGTAAATATTCTAAAACTTTTATTAATAAAATACAACGGTGCTTTCAAAACAAAATTACCAGAATAATTTAATAAAATACAAAATTTTATGTTGTACAAGAATCCTGCGGAGGAGGTAGTAGGTACGTGACACGAAAACGTAAAGAGTGGCTCTCTCTAATGTACTTTAATTCCTGCCTTAATGAATTTTAATTTTTATAATTATTAAAACATTCTGTTGAAAATGTTTACATAAAAAGTGATTGATATATTTTCATGGAAATAAAAACAACTTACACGAAGTATTTGGTAGTTATTTACCAAGGTAAAATACGAATTAATTTACTTTTTTCAAAGCACAAAAAACGTTCTTTCTACCTACATAAAAATATACTTTGCTTTTTTGAGCGTGGTAACGCTACTTAAACACTGTGTTACTCTCATGGAAAATGTTGGACGACATTGAAATATTATACTTCATCAAGAGAGTACTTAGTATTTTATGTTTAAAACAAGTCTTTTTGTTGGTCGTTTGTAGTAGTTTTCAATAGCCTTCTTTATGTTTTTATATAACAAAGGAATAATGAAAAAGTTTGCGTCAGTCGCATTTTCAAAGAACTTGTTTCATGAGTTGAAGCACTCATATTGTGGGAATTAAATAGTTGTATTACCGCTTTGCTCGCGCTACGTCAATGTTTAAGTGCATAAAACATTTCACTGCACATAGTGAAAATATAAATCCGTGATTAATTTAGTTCTAGTGTGAGGCCACATTGCTCTTTCATCGCAACGGAAACGCAATAATATATATTTTCTGCGTTGCGTTAACGCCCGACAACACAACATGTCACAACACAACGTGCTATGCCACACGATGCGGTGCGGCGGCGGTGCGGCGCCTGACCGGTGCCGCTCCGGTTTCCTACATAATATAAAAAATAAAAATGTATGTATGATGGTATGGCACACGGCGCCGTCCGGTGCGCTCCGGCGCTGCACCGCACGTGCACCGGAAATCGGAATCGAGACGAGGCGGGGATGGGTGTATAAATATATACATAACTAGCTGTCCCGGCAAACGTTGTTTTGCCATTTAAAGTATTTCTACTTCATCAGTTGATACAAAATCTTACCCCTTCTTTTGCCCCTTAAGAGGTGTGGGGGAAAAAATTTTATACACCAGATGTTAAGTTGGAAAACACAGTTAATAATATGAAGTAAGTTCAGTAAAAAGTTTGATACAAAATCTGACGCCCCGCTTTGGTCCCCTAAGGAGGGTGGGGGAGGAAGAATTTTTATACACCAGATGTTGAGTTGGAAGAAGACAAATATACCTGAGAAAACCGTATGTAAATCGGATCAGTAGTTTTCGTGTTAAAGAAAAAAGTTTGATATAAAATCTGACCCCCTCTTTCGTCCCCTTATAGGGGTGGTGGGGGGAATTTTTATACACCAGATGTTAAGTTGGAAGAAGAAAAATATACCTGCGAAAACCGCATTCAAATCGGATTAGTAGTTTTCGTGTGATAGTGGAACAAACATACAGACAGACCGACAGACAGACAAAAAACTAACCACATTTTTGGCTTCTATACCTAGCTATCTAGTGACACCCTCCGCTTATTATTTTTTGAATATCTTTAATGTACAGAATTCACATTTCTACAGTTTTATTATATGTATAGATACACACCCCTCCCCGCCTCGTCTTGATTGTCTCGATTGTCTCGTCTCGAGCAGCGACTGACTCGAGTTCTACCAATAGGTGGAGTCCGTCGCTGCTACGGTACAGCACAACGTTGCGGCGCCGCACTCACCGTGTGGCCGGCCGTAGTCCGGCGACATGGCCACCGGTGCGGAACCGCACCGCGTCGTGTGGCAAGGCTGAGACTCTGAAAGCGCAGCGCGTCTTTTACCTGCCCGCTTCATTTCCTATTCATTCTTCATTCAAAACATCGACGTGTCCGACGACGAAAAGTGTTAATGGGCATAATATTGGCACAATTTTAATATTATGCATATAATATTTAAAACGTCACAGCGGCGACGCACCGCAACGAAGCAATGTGGCCTCACTCGTAATTGACCCTTGGGGTCAATTCGGACTGCAACGCGACGAGGCGAGCCGCGACGCGACGCGACCTAAATTTGTTTGGATTTGACAGATGTCGTCAGCGTGAGACGTCTTGCGAATCTGTCACTTCAATACTAATTTACGGCCGTTCCCAATATTTGATCTATCTCTTACTTGAGATAGGAATAGCTCACATTAGACATTAGCTCCATATATTTTATGTCAATTCTATGTCAGCTGCGATCGGTTGTATGTCAAACTAGAGATAGATTGAATATAGGGAACGGCGATTAGAAATGCATCTACGCGTCGCGTTGCGGTTTGAATCAACCCTAAGTCGTATATGTTCTATGCTGAAAAACATCAATTAAAATTGTTTAATCAATTAAAATTACGTTGAAAGTTTTTTGGAAGACTAACGCTTAAATAATTTCATGTGGCTGAATGAATGGATTTTCATTTAAAATGAAGACAAAACTGAATTCACTTAATTCGTTTATTATTATGCGCGGGAAAGCGGGACACTGATTTAAGTCCGGGCCGGAGCGGAGAGAAAATTCTAATCCTGTTATAGCGCTTACGTTTAAAAAAGATCGCTTTATTACTATACAATAATGTTAGGGAATAGGGTGCTCCTTTTAGATAAAAGACTCAGCTTAAAAGTAGAAAAAATGCTGAGCTTTTGAAATTCGAATTTGTGGGTGGGAATTATTAGATCCTGGGTCTTTAGTCATAAGTAAGTAGTAACATGAAATATTTTAGGATTATAAATCAAAAGTGCGTGACATTTGAACACCGGAATCGCATTGATACTTAGATGCGTTATGTCAACTCCCTAGCTTTCAGTTCCTAACTACCTTTATACTAATGGTAGTTAGAAAAAAAGTAAAGGTATAGTTAGAAAAGCTTTTCATTTAAAAAACGTAAGGTGAAACCTTATTAGGCTACACTGTAGCTACGGAGTGTAGAGCGTAGACGAAATGGCACTACAGGGCAACAGAACTACGCGACACGGCATCTTGTATAGTTACTATGGGAAGTGAAGTGTCGCGTCACTCGATGCAGTGTAGTTCCGCTTAGGGTCAATTCAGACCGCAACGCGACGAGGCGAGGCGAGGCGAGGCGAGGCGCTGCGCGGCATAAATTTGTAGGCAGTCAATCCAGATCGCAGTGATTGTGATCATTGATCGCGATCCTGATTGACTGTGTAATGGCTGCCTATCGTGTTGGATTGATGGATCTCGAAATCGGATCCCAAATATCTAGATTTTTTTTAATCCATAGGCAGCCATTACACAGTCAATCCAGATCGCAATCCGTCCAAGGTCACGGATCGCAGCAGATTGATGACCTTGGTCGGATCGCGATCTGGAATGACTGTGTAATGGCTGCCTAAGGATTTGACACTTGACAGATTTTAATTGCGCGAGGCGACATGCCAATCTGTCAATTCAGTACAGAAATGCATCTACGCGTCACGTTGCGGTCTGTATCAACCCTAAGTGTGGTGTCACCTTCAAAGTTTATTTTGCATTTAGCTTAAAATTCTAAAATATTGATACTATAAGTACTAACTATTTTTCATTTAACTTGTAGGTACTTGCTTAAGCCTTGTCGAACTGTACTCGCAGCGATGTGAGTTGTGACTCATGGAGGCGAGTCGAGCTGCTCTCGTGCGAATATACAGGCGCAAATCGCAATAGCAGCCTACTCTCACTTCAGCTGCTCGTACTGTGTAACATACAGGATGTCATAAAACTAATTATACTTCAGGGTGTGTATGAGTTCTGTGTACTTATAGAGTTTACTGTAAAAGTAGCAAAAGTAGCAGCGCTGAAAGAGCAATTTTTTTCACTTTTGTATGGGGAAACTCGTGATGCTGGGTTGCTTGCCCATACAAATCACAAAAAATGGTCTTTCAGCGCTGCCACTTTTACAGTGACCTCTATATAAGGAACACATACACACCCTAAAGTATTATCACTTAGTTTTGTTACTCCCTGTATATTTCCTTTAAGCAGATAGCGGACCAGTATCACTAAATTGACATAACCCGACCAAAATATGACGTAGGCTCATTATTATCTGCCTATGAATCAATTTCTTCGATGGTACAAGGCTTTCGTCTTCTTATCTAACTCGTTAACTGTAATTGGAAGAAAAACGAATAATTAACGAATTAATTACGATTATTTGGTTTTAAACGTTTGAGAAAACGCTCGTAATGAGCCCGGACGATTAATCAACCCGCTGTCGACCGTCTTCATGGCCAAACGTCCGAATAACTTACCGTTTAAAACATCAATCACACTCGATGTCTACAGAAAAATATTAACTAAATAAATTCTAAATTGAGTCATTGAACGAAGAAAAGCGCCGGACAGTCCGCTTTACCTGTTGAGAGAAAGCGCCTTTAAATATTCATTCAGAGCGTTTATAAAGCGAACTGTTTCAGTATAATGTATTTTTAAAAAATCGTTTATAATTTATTTTTTCAAAAATTTTAACCAATTATTCCATTTTTTTAATTCTTTAATTTCTAAAGGCCATAAATCTTAAAATTTAAGTCGGCCTGAAATTATTGTTGCATTGTCATTGGCTCTTAATATTAGGTATGTATGCAAAGTTTCGAATTGATTAGACTACTAGAGATAGGTAAAAATCGTGCTCAAAGATTCCGTAACATAAGTACATACAGTCCAAGCTAGTAAAAGCGTGTTAAAAATGTACAAAATGCATAATTTTATAGATCATAAAATGTTTAAAAATGTTGCGTTGCCGTGTGGTATACCGCCTCTTTGTTTCAATTTGGGTCGCATATACGAAATTATTGATTTTATGTGGGCAGCTTTACCACCGAATATTAAATTAATTATTTACACACACTTATGTAGAGTAAGAAGAACAATCGTTTTTATTGTGCGCTCGGTCCATAAACGCCCACAATAATTATATCGCTGCTAATGAAATCGTCTACTCATGATGAAAGATCATTCAAGAGCAGGCTATTTCTTCATAAAAATATCGAATCTATTTAATATATTGAGCTATTAAGACGCTATATTGATAATAACGTCCTTTTTGAAGTAATACTATGGGACTCTCAGAAATGTTACAAATCTGGTAATGAGATATACATAATATTATCTTCATAGCCTTATCTAGGTTCGAGAAGAACCAGAAACACGATTTATGTATTTTGCCTCGATACATTTCTCAATCGAAATGACCTCTTAAAAATACGAAATTTGAAGATTATTTTTAAACGAGAATAGATGTATTGTAGGAAATTAGTCTAATTGATAGACACCTTTGCAACCCAAAATCGTATAGAAGCATTTTGCTTAAATGCTCCTAGTTATTGTTTAAATAAACAAAAACACGTGTTTTCGCATGTTTTCCGAGCGAGCCGCAGCGTATTCACGACTTTATAGTCATACAAATTAAGTATAAAATTGCCCTTGCGGTAAAATTACTATCAATATAGCGTCTTAAGTTTGTACAGACTAAATTACGGCTCGGTTCTTATTAGCTTTTGTGTCGACGTCGATATTCACACATCGTCTGTTATTTGCCTAAAAAGAGTAGTAATAGTATAATATTATAGTCTTTCGTAAATATTGTAATAAAGCCTTTCTATAAAAGACTGTTCAAAATTCTATATCATAAATATTATTTTTTTTTAAAATACTTAGTGCGTGAACCGATATCGAAGCCATAATATATAGTTTTTAGGAATATTGTCTGTAGTCTGTATTTGTTTGTCCGGGCGAAACTCAAAAACTTGCTAGTGCTTACTGATCGCGTACTGCATGGATTTACTTCAAATTTTGCATGAATATTCTAACATATTATAGGCTACATTATGTTGTTATCTTATCACACAACCTGACTACACCTAGGTAATTTTGGTGCGGTCTTCACGTAGACGACGTAGCGGGCAGCAGCTACTAAATAATAAAACATTAATCTACATATAATATTATTAATTAGATATTTATGTGGAAAGTCGTAAAAATGCCTTTTAAATCTCATAAGTAGAATTAATTAATTCGAAGACATAATAACTCGTAAGGAAATAAATTACCCTGTCATATACAGTTGTTTGTCGCATTACTGATTTCAATAAGCTCGTATATTTTGTGGATGTGATCATGGTGCCTGCGGGGCTAAAATTATCGCTTTGGAGAATCATATTATGAATCATAATATGAATTCATTTTTTAAAAATCGCAAAATTGACACTGTCTTGGCAATTCAGATGTCTAAATTTGTACTAATTTGACAAACGTGAGTTTTTCAGTTTTGACAATTCATTTTGTGAATTGTCAAAACTGTAAAAAGAGAGGAATTGCTAATTATGACCATTTTAGCCCCGCTGCGGCTGTGGTTATTACTTCTAATTAAATTAGAAGTATTTTAAATATTTAATTTTAAATTGAAAACAGCTTAAGCCGTAAGCGGCATTGTGCACTTTTTTGGGACTGAAAAAAAATAAACACGCATCAGGAATCGTGACCGAGCCTCTAGCCAAGACGTTGCTTTATCTATTCTTTATACTCCAGTCATTTTAGGCCAAATTAGGAGCAAATCTCGGAAAATCAACATATTACCCAGTATATTACCACGTAAAACTTGTATTTTGGCATCCTAAAACAGTCTTAAAACAGTGGTGGTGGGTATGTCGATTTTACGAGGTCAACCTCATAATATGACTGGGCTACTATAAAATCGCCGATCAAAATGTATGGAATTGACATTAGACGAGTCGAACGTCAACTTCATAATAATATTATTATCAAACGCTTATGTCAATTTCATACATTTGGATCGGCTATTCTATAAAGAAGCGACAAAGAAAATACCTAAGCTAAAGGGCCTGATCGAAAATTACCTGCCCCCCTAGACAAGTGGCAAAACGCTAACGCTAACGCTAACTCTAACGTTACAAAATGTATGCGATTTGACATAAGTCATTGTTTCGCTAGCGAATACTAATGTCAAATCCCATACATTTTGTAACGTTAGCGTTAGCGTTAGCGTTTTGCCACTTGTCTACAGGCACAGGTCATTTTTGCAACGCATTAGTTTCGGGCGAGATTTCCTTATGCACATAATATATATAGGGTGTAACAAAAATAAGTGATAATACTTTAGGATGTGTACTGTGCACGTGTTCCTTGTAGAGATAAAAGAGTTCACTATGAAAGTAGCAGCGCTGAAAGACCAACATTTTTTTTTTTCACTTTTGTATGGGGAAACTCGTAACGCTCGGGCCCTTACTCCTTAGTTGCCCATACAAAAGTGAAAATAATAATTTTCAATAAAGACAGGTGACCCGTGAACTTCGTATCACTTCTCTCCCAATACAAACCTTCCCTGGGCCACAAATATTTCAAGACTAAAATAAGCCAAATTAGTTCAGCCACTCTCGAGTTTTAGCGAGAATTAAAATTTAGAATTCATTTTTATTTTTATTAGATTTCATGTTAGTTCAATAGAGTTCAAAGTTGAAAAAAGTTCAAAAGTGTCTTTGAAAGTATTTTATCGAACTAAAATACTTTTGCCACTTTACATACGATTAATAAAATAAAAAGCCTCAAAGCTCTTCTCAAAGTTCTTTAAAAATCTTATCATCAGCTCAGAAAAGCCTAAGCAGACGTGAATAGCTAGTCACTAGATGTGTCACGTTTTAAGCCTAATGCATGCTGAGAGCTCGCACGCAATTAGGTCTTAGCGCTGCATATTCATGCATTACGGCACTCGTATGAAAGCCGCTAAATCCAATAGAGTTTTAAGGTAGGCGCACATTAGTCGAGGTAGCGCGTAGCGTAAAACGGGACGCTTTAAAATAAAATGTTTTACTACTAGCTTCTAGCCTAATAATGAAAATATTTACGCAGCGTGCATAGTCTTTTCATTATTCTTCTTCCTTCTCTTTTATTTGTTGGCACATTAAAAATAAAGGCCAACCCACACGTACCACAACCACACGACATCGCAACGACAAAATGTCATGGAGCAGTGGTTACGTGTGAATGGTGTCGCTGCAGCTTTTTGTAGTTGCGGTGTGGTACCGACAAAATGCCGACGTGTTGCTTTTCTCGTGACTCGACGCACCTCTTGATGCTCTCCTCGCTGTCGTCGATCGGTAGTTGGAAACCGAAAATTTCTTCGAGGCGGTCGTACAATTTGATAGACTCGTACAGCTTGAGAAACGGGTTTCCCGTGCTGAAGAAATCTAAGTCTATATCGAGGATGTAGGGTTTGCCGATGGGTAAAAACGGGACCCTATTACTAAGACTTCGTTGTCTGTCCGTCTGTCCATCTGTCCGTCTGTCCGTCTGTCCGTCTGTCCGTCTGTCCGTCCGTCTGTCTGTCCGTCTGTCTGTCTGTCTGTCTCCAGCTGTAACTCAAGAACGGTAATAGCTAGAGATTTGATATTTTCACAGATTATGTATATCTGTTGCCGCTATAATAACAAATACTAAAAATAAAATAAAATGAATATTTAAGGGGGGCTCCCATACAACAAACGTGATTTTTTTTGGCCTTTTTTGCTGTCTCCAGGCTGTAACTCAAGAACGGTAATAGCTAGAGATTTGATATTTTCACAGATTATGTATATCTGTTGCCGCTATAATAACAAATACTAAAAATAAAATAAAATGAATATTTAAGGGGGGCTCCTATACAACAAACGTGATTTTTTGGCCTTTTTTGCTCTATATCAATCAAAAATGGCAACAGGTAGGTACCGGTAAAACATGCCAACTTTGCCACATAGGATAACTTTGCCCTAAGATCCATTGGCAAATCTTTGATGTACAGAGGTATTTTAATGTTATGGCAACATTTGTTTAATTTGGCAGAAAATAGGTTATATGACTGATAACGTTGACAATACTCCGTAGTGCTAACTTTATTCAGTAACTTGTTGCAACTTCTGAAAAACGGACAACGGTACGTATTTTTGCGGGCAAATTGTGGTGCAGATTTGTGAGTGAATAGTGCGTGGTGGCGAATTCTTTTACTGGACTTTGTTGCCACCTGCGCAAAGTTCATATTTGCGTGAAAAATCAAGGTGGGTAATGTTGGCTACAAGTCCAGGTAACTTTACCCGGCATGAAAATCAATCATAAATTGAATTAAATGAACAGTAGTAATGTTTTTGACATTCCTACATCTGCGCATGTAGCCTTGTAGTGCACAGGGCAAAAAAATACTTACACTTCTATACATTTTTTTTACAAGAATTTAAATTATTCGAAAAAAGCTGGCAAAGTTGGCATGTTTCGCGGTACTTGAATTTTTCACAAAATCCTTAGTTATATGTGTTCTTTAATATTTAATAATAATATTAAAATAAAATAAAAAAATAAGGGGGCTTCCATAAAAAAAACACAATTTATGGCCTAATTTTGCTCTATAATGGTACGGAACCCTTCATGCGCGATTCCGACTCGCACTTGGCCGATTATTTTTCTGTTTTCATAAGTAGAGAGAGAGAGGCCTTAGGATCGGGGTTGCACCAAAGGCGTACTTAGGCCGGTATAAATTGTCAGTACTCAAGATGCATCTCGGTCTCAAGACACGGTTCAGGATCTGTGATTGGTTGGCTGTCAAAATTTGGACCAATCCCAGAGCCGAACCGCGTCTTGAGACCGGGTCGCATCTTAAGTACTGACTATTTATACCGGCCTTAGAGTGAAGTGCACCAACTTACTTTAGCTATAACTTTAACCATAACAAAAATTCAAATGAACTGTCAAATCCCTAGTAAAAGTCCATTATGGACGCCATATTTGACGATAACCTTAACTTCAACTTTAACTACGCCTCTGGTGCAAGTGTAACTCACCCTTAAAGTTATGGTTATCGTCAAATATGGCGTCCATAATGGAACTAGGGATTTGACAGTTCATTTGACTTTTTGTTATGGTTAAAGTCTCAGTAAAGTTATAGTTAAAGTAAGTTGGTGCAATCCACAGTGCAATCCCACTCTAAAGGCTTTCAGCCGACTTCCAAAAGTTTTTTTCATAAAAAATTGCGTCAAGTCTACAAATTACAATTATTTCGTTGATTCCACCGATTCGGAAACGAGCCCGACTTGTATGAAAAACCAATTTGGATTTTTCAAGGGGGTACGCCGTACGCCAAAAGGTACTCAATAAGTATTTCGTTAAGGGCCCGGGTTACCCTCGAAATTTTCATACATTCTTAATACCAAAATCATTTTCTCATACGAAAATATTTAAC
Organism: Plebejus argus; assembly: GCA_905404155.3. Classification (NCBI taxonomy): domain Eukaryota; kingdom Metazoa; phylum Arthropoda; class Insecta; order Lepidoptera; family Lycaenidae; genus Plebejus; species Plebejus argus. Next base: position 7,095,347 of record FR989930.1, read on the forward strand.
ATGTTTGAGTTATTTTTCAGCTTAAGATAGTAATTACCTAGGGTCCTGAGCAATTTTTTTTTACAAAATATTTAAATACTAAAAAAAAAATTTTTGTGTTTAAATATTTTTTAGTAAATTTACTACTAAATATTTAAACACCAAAAAATAGACAAAAACACTAAAAAATATATAAATAAATAGTAAATTTACTACAAAATATTTAAACTTTAAAAAATATTTTTTATTATTTAAATATTTTGTAGTAAATTTACTATTTATTTATATATTTTTTAGTGTTTTTGTCTATTTTTTGGTGTTTAGATATTTAGTAGTAAATTTACTAAAAAATATTTAAACACAAAAAATTTTTTTTTTAGTATTTAAATATTTTGTAAAAAAAATTTGTTCAGGACCCTAGGTAGTTACTATCTTAAGCTGAAAAATAACTCAAACATGTTAAATATTTTCGCATGAGAAAATGATTTTGGTATTAAGAATGTATGAAAATTTCGAGGGTAACCCGGGCCCTTAACACTATTTTAATCGAGCGAAGTGGCATAAAAGTATATTTTATGTATTTTTTTGTTTTATTTATTTTTACTCGTGAAAAAAATAATCCTTAAATCTCTGTACTTCAAAGTTATACCACATTGTACCTACGTGGTTTAACTCTTTAATCTAAAAATAGTAAACATTGTTACAGTTCCGAAGGAAATCGTTACTTTTGGAATGCCGCAATACATTGTAATTCTCTTAACCAAGTTCTAAAAGTAGGTGGTTAAGTTAATAATAACGGTGTGTTTTACAGGTGAATCATAATGCGAATTTTAAAATATTACGACATGACGCCCGCAACTCCGTTGCGCCAAAATTTGTTTATCGCACAAGAACCGTATATTTTTTGGGATAAAAAGTATCATAATTATTAATATGTCCTTTCCCGGGACTCAAAGTACCTCCATGCCAAATTTCAGCACAATCTGTGCAGAGGTATGGGCGTGAAGCGGTAAAAGATAGACACACTGTCGCATGGGACTGGGGCGCGTTAGGTTTTTTCGTTACGGAATTTCTTTATTGATAAAGCTATAGCAGCTTAAAAAATTAGATACAATTTTATTAACGTGTTCCATTCTGGCCACTTTAAAGCCAGCTACAAAATAAATACAAAACCACTTCGTAGTTAAATATTTGGTCAGTTCTGTGCCGGATTTATCGTACTAGATATTGAATTTATTGGCCGTTCCAATGAAATTTCACGAATATTTTTCAGCTCCGCAGTAGACTGTTGAGGTTTACAAAAACATAATCCACCATTACGAATTTTGTAACAAAGCAAATACTCCACAGTGTTCGTTTTGCGGCGAAAATATTTATTTAAAAAACCGCGGTTTACTTTTGACAGGCGATGCGGGATATCTAATCTCTTTGAATACTGATGTGGTTTAAAAACGCTTTTTATTTGTTCGAACACTTTTATCAATTAATCAAACATTTTTTATTCTTATTGTTGAAGTGCCTATTGCCTATTGCTAGTAAAAAAAATCGGCCATGTGCGAGTTCCGTACCAATCACTCTAGCAAAAATAGTAAAAAATTGTGTTTTTTTATATGGGAGCCCCCCTTAATTATTTATTTTATTTAAATTTTATTATTAATTATTAAAGTATAAATACAGCTGACTATCTTGTGTACATTTCAAGTGCCTACTTGTTCTCATCATTAACAGTTGACACCAAGCAAAAATTGTTTGAAAAATCACATTTGTTGTACGGGAGAACCCTTAAATCTTTAATTTATTTTGTTTTTACTATTTGTTGTTATAGTGGCAACAGAAATACATAATCTGTGCAAATTTCAACTCTCTAAATATTAGTTATTACCGTTCCTGAGTTACAGCCTGGAGACAGACGGCCAGACGGACAGACATTGAAGTCTCAGTAATAGGGTCCCGTTTTTACCCTTTCGGTACGGAACCCTAAAAATATACAATATTTTTAAATAGGCTAAAGCACCTTTATAACTTGTGATCGAATTTTTTAATAAAGATAGAAAGAGAGAGAACGGTCAACAATGTTTTGAAGTTTTTGTTGAATTTAACGTCTAGATTCTAGAAAGTTTAAGAATCATAAAACGAGAAAGGAAGGTATTGTTTGGTGAAGTTCAGGTAGTATGGGCGTTTAAAAGCCTGTAAATCACTTAATATCGTGGGCGGGTTTGGGCGTCACTTTACAATTTTGTATTAAATTCCACGCCGCGAAGTTGAGTGCTCTTGGCTTTGTGTGCAGGCGCAGAGTCCTGCTGGAACACGAAGTGATATCCGGAAAATAGCGTGGTGGGCAGGTCTTTGACAAGCTTATCCAAAACCGTCTCTTGGTACACTTTTGCACGGGTTTGACCCCCTTTTCACAAAAATGAAATTCAATTGGGCCGTAACAGGACACTCCCAACCAGACCATCACTGATGATGGATGATATCCATGATGCAGCCGCGGAACTTTTTTGCTGCTTCTTCAGAGCTCTTAGCGTGTAACTCTATCATTTTGTATGATGTACTTCTCTTAAATATCGATTTTTTTTCCTCCATAACGAGGATATCACGGTGTCGGTTTTTCGCGTACCGCTTTAACATCTCCCGGGATCTTTTAAGTTTTATTTCTTTTAGACGATTAATAAGTAAATGCCCACTTTATTTTTTGTATACTCGTAGACAAAGGTCTTCATTTAAAACCTTTTTCATTGTTTTTCTACTGGCACCCATCTGCAACGCCATCATCTTCTGTTTTCGGACTGGATTTCTTGCCATGCGCGCCTTGACAGCTTTGACCACTGTTGGTGTTCTTGCGGAGCGTGCAGCCGGACAGTTCCTTTCTTGTCCTCAATACTGGAGACTTCAATGTACCTACCAATAGTACGATACACAAACCTAAGCGTAATATTCAGTTTTTTGAGCAACTTGAAAATGGTACTCGGCGTGTGTCCACAGCGATGCAACGCTAAAACAGCTTTTCGGCTTTCTTTTAACGTCCACTTCATCGTGAAAAAGCGCGGTGAATGATTGTTTTTTGTTTTAAAATAATAGTTAAATATTCAAAAAAAGAATGCAATAATATTTTTATAAAATCATGTTCGAATTTTAAAAATTAAGTGCCAATGACAGAACTTTGGGACCGACTAGTTATAATGTAACAACAAACTACAACTGAAAAATCATATTATTTTAACTGAGTACAAATACGACATAATATTAATATTATGTAAGTATTGTATTCAGGTAAAATATAATAAATGTAGCCTGTTTTTACTGCCAGGTGATAACTTAAACGACAAAACGTTAGCCGGTCACATATTGTATACGTAACTTCTGTTTTGTGTTAGTTTTGTTTGTGTGGTATTACTGGCGCGGATTGTGCAGGAATCACGCATATTTAGGTCACCGTTTTAGAGCCAGCATGAGAAATTGATACATTAATAGTGTTGCCACACTATTTTCAACGATTTCCTCAAACGGCCTCTGGTTTGTGTTCTATTAGAATAATATGTCTAATATGCTTCAACATCTGTTACGCATAAAATCGTTACTAGTTTTAGGGGATTTTTAATTGACTTTATTTAATTTTAAGTTTATTAACTACTAGATTAATACGCCCGCAACTCGTTGCGCCAAAATCACGCGGAAACCGTAAATTTTTTCGGGATAAAAATTTTTCTGTGTCCTTTCCCGAGACTCAAAGTATCTACATACCAAATTTCAGCAAAATCGGTTTAGAGGTTTGGGCGTGAAGAGGTAACAGACAGACGGACAGACAAACAGACAGACAGACACACTTTCGCATTTATAATATTAGTAACATTTTGCCTATTATTATCACTGGTATTATGTAGTCATAACACTGAGAACTTGAGTCAATCTTGAGTAAAATCAATTCTGCGCCGGCTTTTCCATTTTCACGTCAACGTTGTTCTGTTTTCTTGTAGTTAAATAGACCACAGAGAACACAAAAATGTGCAATTTAATGTCCCTTAATTACAGAGCAAATTCTGAATGAATTCATTTAGAATTTGCTCTAATTAACAAAACCACATTTCTCTCAACGAAATACAAAACAAAATTAATTTTTAAAACATGTTATAATTAAAAGCAACATGTTCCATAGTACAAAATTATAATTTTACTAATTAGTATGCACCGGTTTGAAATGAAAAACTTTCCTGAAAAGTTACAAACAATAATTGAGTTTAAAATTAAATTATTCCATAAACGCGTACTGATTATTTTAGAGTAATTTGCAAATAAAACAAGTCACTAACTGTATGAGGCCTTAAATTTAAGTTTTCCATATTTTCATAATCAGTGAAATTACATTGGAGAGTTGTAGACTTTTCAAACTAGATTCTAAACTTATTATTTTGTTACCAAGTTTCTTGTTAAAGGCCGCCACAGACTTAGCTATAATATATATTAATATACCGTACTAAACACACTGAGACCAGAAATATATATTATAGCTGAGTGTGTGGGAAAATTGTATAGAAAATATATAGTAATATGCCTAGCTATAAATATATTAACCCTCTACTACCTGACCCTTATTTCTCATACGTAACTACCTACCCGGAGTCTCTCAGACTCCCGTATTTTGAACTCTTAATATACAAAAAGTATGCTATATGAAAATCAATTAAAAGAAACTTGTTATAGCTTAAATACTTCTTTATTTATTAAAAATAATAAAAACACTAAAACCTTATGTCTTATACTTAAAAAGTACACATTTTCTCAAAATGAACAAAATTTTTTCAAAATTCTTACAGTTTTGCTAAACGAAATATTTAAAAAATATTAACAAAAAAATAGGAACTTTCTTTATAAATTATTTAAAGATTAGTGACTAATCAACATAATGTGACATTCATATTTGGTAAAAAAGATTTTTTTAAATAAAATTGCAAGGCTCGAACTTTACAATTTTTCACGGCATATTGAGCACGTCGTGTACTGCACTCCAGGCAGGTAGGCTTCTTACATATGAAGCAAAATATTGTATTGTCGTCTGACGAAGAAGAATCTAGGATCGAGCCTAAGGGTTGCGATGAAGCACTCTCTTCTACGATTTCACCATCTTCGATCTCTGTATCCGATGCAGAATCACAAGAAAGGACAACATTTTCATCGATATCTGGCTCGTTTTCGCTGCATTGTTCATCAAAATATTCCTCTTCATTCGAAGAAAGGTCTTTCTTCAACCAACGCTCAATATTTTTATTATTTGACGTCATTTTCAACTAAAACAAAAAAGAAAAAGGTTCTTGAAAAAGTCACGTAACTACCTACCTGGAGTCTCTCAGACTCCACGACATAGTTTTTTACTCACCAAAATGCACCAAATGCGCGTGCGACCTCGACGAGCTGAAAAGCGGTACTCCAGGTAGAGAAGCGAAGGTACACAGACGCACGACCGTCAATGGACCTTGCTTGTAAAGATATGAACAAAAATAGAACTGCTGGAGTCTGAGAGACTCCGGTCAGGTAGTTAAGGGTTAATATATATTATAGCTAAGTCTGTGACGGCCTTAATACAATTATTATGAGTGTGTAATGTATACCTGCAGTATATTAGGGCTGAATGTAATACGTAACTTTAAACTTGTTTCATGAAGATTCATATAATTTTTTCAATAGGAGAGAAGAAATTAGACAACATAATATCAACTTGTAGCTATACCACATAATATTATGCATAGTGCAAATAATAATATGACACACTTACATTACACTGTAATCTGTATACCCCCTTACTAATAAACGTTGTATAAGCTTTGAATAGTTATACAGTGTTTTGTTCCTGTCACACAAGTGACATTTGTAATTCGATTGAAGAAGACAAAACACTGAATAACTATTCAAAGCTTATACATTTATTAATAAGGGCCATAGACTATAGATCATCACTCATCTTCTCAGGAGAACGTAGGAGTCGACGTCTATAATGTCTTTGTATTAAAAATTTTAATTTGAATAGAATGTTGCAATGAAAATTGGCCCTTAGTTGTGTATTTTCAGTAGATGTCTTATAAAATTTCTTTGAAATATAAGACGATAATATATTAATTATATTTTGATGATGAGAAAAAGCTTACAAGTTCGACGTTCGGTCCAAAGTTTTCAGATGTGACATTGAAAAGAAAAAATCAAGACTTATTATACTTCAATAGAAACTTTTCGGGTATATGATCAAAGAAACTTTTAATACAAAACATTTTACGCAAGAGCTTAAAAGTTTCGTAATTATAAATGTCTTTTAACCTTTTACCTTGGAAATTAAGAATAACCTAGAGTTCAGTGTCAATATTTTCAACCTGCGTCTGCAGGTTTTTTGAAACATTAAGTAATAATTCTTTTTGAAGAATTCTAACACTTAATAACTACTATTTACACAACTAAGATTTTTAAAATTCTCAGATAAAAGTCAGTCCTAAATCGTTGAATATGACAATGTTACAGAATTTTTATACTTACAGTTACAACTAAATTCTTAAATCAAAAAATATCTGTTAAACGCTTTAATTAATGGAAATCACTTCAAGTTCATTTAATTTTCCCGTAAAGGAAAATCTTCAGAGAAGACTTGGAAACCTGGCAGTTAAGGCCGCGTTCATTGATTCTCACAACTAGGTTGAGACTCCTTTATACCCTCTTAAATAGACCCCCACAGCTAATCAGGAATCTCTATTCAATAGACACTTAACATTTTTTCTCTGTGCGCAAATCTTTTAGTTTAAAATAGAGGGAATAAAATTGTAATAGGGTTACGTTTTGTTTTTTTTTTAATTATTATACTGAGCTTCTTTAGCAACATCCTCCAATTTTCAAAATATCGTTACGCGTTGTTGGTTGTAAACTCCTCCTAAGCGGCTGGACCGGTGTAATTAAAGAAACATCCAATTTTTATACCCGAAGTAATGTTTATGTCAAAACAATCTATGCCGGGTAAGCCAGTGCCCAGTACAATTTATAGAACCTACATATAGCGTTTTAAACTTGTATTCCTCTCCCAAAGTCCTCTCCTATAAAAAATGTAGAGCTTGCCTAATTTGAAATGATGCGCCCTTCCACGGAAAAGTTTTGTACAATGTAAAATGTGCAATGTAATGTAAAAATTTTGTTATAGACAAAAAATCTATTTAGGAGCAATAATGATTAAAACAGAACGCTATACTTGAAACATTACTTTGTAAGGTTTGTAAGACATTTCAAAATATATCCTATCATTTAGCTTTACAAAAAGGAAGCTGTATGAAGCTTGTAAGATCGTTTGATACAATTCAAGCCACTTGAGTATAAATTGAGACCTTACAGTACAGTCGGCTACGAAATCTGCTATACAGATTTGAACCTTATTCTATGGTAATAAGATTAAAGCGTGATGTACACTGGTAAGAAAGTAGACAGGGTTGCCAGATCGCCAAACCTTAAAACCGAGCTAGCCAGTTTAGCTGGAAATTAATTGATGACTTTGCGTCCCTACTCCCATTAATCATTATATTTATTTGAAATCACGCGTATACGTTTTCTGTTCGATAATAGGAATCTTTAAAAAATAGAAGGATTTTCATGTCAATTTGTAGATGCGAAGCTCAACAATTGCCGGACACATCTTTTGCCGGACACGCAACCAAAAAGCCGGATTCCAGATACCTGACAACCCTAGCCAGCAGGCATGATTGACTGTTTATTTCCTATTGTGCAGGCCCTTCCTAACTTGATGTTTATTACAGGTGAGATAGCCTGGATGAAATAAGATTGATTAAGGGAGTGCTTAGGAAGGTACAGGACTTTCAGTAAATTTAGTAAGAATCGTTGTGATTGGAATATCTTAGAGATGTCCAACTGTCCACAATACGAATAAAGGTAAGATCATATTGAGAAAATGAACTATTCAAAATTGCTTAAAAACAAGAAATCGCACACGGCAAATCTTTCGATTCAATGTGTATCTTTTCTCGGAGTAAATAAAATTCAGCTCTGTATGACTCATTAAAAATGCATCGAATTACGTCGTCTTCACATCGCAATGTGAACAGACCCTAAGAAAAAGATAATCTCTTTAGCATAAACGTAGACGTAGTTATTAGAACAAAGTTTACTTTAAGCAATCTCTTCGAATGAATTGTTCGAAACATTTCCATAACTTTAAATAAATGCTAGCACATTATTCTTATCTGAAGATCTTTATTCACGGGAGGGCTCCAAGTTGAAATATATTGGATACATTTTAGAGAATAATGTTTAATAAAGAGAAAAAAAGATAAATAGCTGTGGGCTCTCCGGCTCCGCGGCTATTATGAGGTGAGTGTCTGATAGTGATGACAGTGTTAGTGATGATAGCTTTATGTAAGCGTACAAAAGTGTTTAGATTTTTTGGGTCTTTTATAATAGGCACGTTTAGCTTGTTTCTATTTAATAAACCTCGTTTTTCTATACTAATAATATCAAGAGGTTCTGTTTGTCAGTTTGTGTCGTAGAAGATAATTTCTGGATTGAGTGAACTGATTTTAAAAATTCTTTCACAAATATAATGCCACGTTGTCTGTGAGTGTCATAATTTCATAAGGATGAAAGTCTGCGTGAGATATCAAAATATCCTTCATACAGGTATGAAGGATATATTGATATCTCACGCAGGCATGTTTATGCAGATGATTTTAATTATGCTGCCCGGTTTCTGGGGACTCTGACTGAAGTTTACCTTTATTCTAGCTTTTTAAGCCCGGCCGCACATTGTACGACATTTCTGATCAGAAACAGACAACAGTTGAACGTCCGCGCTGTCTCTTACATGTTGTACTGAGCCGAGTGAGCTCGAACTCGCCGGAAGGATATTTCGGATAATGTGCGGGGTGGCGACCCGCCGGAATTCAAATGTTTCTGATGATCAGAATTCGGACAATGTGCGGCTTGGTAAACGTTTAGAAAACGACGTGGGCTTCAAAGCAACAGCTGACTAGAAAATTAACTCTATGTCATCGGCATAAAGAAAAAATTAACTCTGAACAGGCTAGTTGGGTGATTAATAATCGTTGAAGGAGTTAGTCAGTTTGTCCAAAGCCACCGTCACCGAGACGTCACCGACAAAAATTCCCCTTTTATGACTTTTATTGTACCTAGGTAACATTTTCTACCGATATATATTGGTCTAGCGACCCATACCACTGCTGCTTCTTAGTGGCGTAAAGCAAAATGAAACCCATAGCTTAAGGCCATCCCCCGAGCAAACGACCTTGACCATACATTTGACGCGTTGCCGAAATCGCACAAAAATCCCATTTTTTTACTTATCATTAATTCAAAATTGATCTAAAAAAATTCAAACGGGGAATATGTAGTTAATGAAATTATTGTCTATCTATTATCGTGTGTTTCAAATAAACGTAATTTGTAAGGAGATGCTGAAAGTATAATGCTTAAATTTTAATAAATTGGTATTACTTTCGAAGCTAATATCATAGTATAATAAACAAAGATAGGAAATTAATACCGGGGAAAGGAATGTTGATATAATGAAGATTATTGTTTTATTATAACTTTGTAGCTTTCAAATTATGAGTTTCTAAGGCTCTAAATACGATAAATTACGGCATCTCCGTAGGGGGAGCGTCTTAACTCATGAAGTGGCATTTTATTTGAATTTTCGTCGGTGCAGGTCGCCGGCGTCCCGGTGACGGGGACGATCATGGACAAACGGCCTGAGGCGGCGCCTCGCTAATTCCGCCGTTTAGTGGGGCGGCATCTGTAATCGCTTTCTGGAATTTTACCGCGTAATTTGTGTAACTAGGCCTGGTCACAGAATAGTTTAATAGTTTAACAAGCCTGGTACAGATTGCACTCAATTATTACTAAAATTAAAAAACATTTACATGCTCAAAAGAATTTGTAAATTATCTAAATCGTATTTAACAATAATTTCGCTTACGATAAAATCTTAATTCTTAAGCATACGTACAATCTGGAAGAAATGGACCAAAATAGCATTATTTTGTTGAGAAAAAAATTACGTGAGATTTGCCGAGACCCCCCCTCTCTCCAACGTGAGATTAGATGACTCGATCCCCTCCCCCCCCTAAACACCTCACGTAATTTGTGGACTTGTTAAACTTATTATTTTACTTAATTGTCAAAAAATACAACACAGAAACTATTTTGTTGAAAACATTTACAGCTGTTATTACACAGTTTAGTTTGAAGTATTTATGCGTTTGAGTATTTTATCTTATTCACAATAATTATTATTCACAACTGCTTTAATCTACTTTACTTTGTCTTGCGTGCTCTTTGTAATTTAGTATTTACAAGACTTTACACCTAGAGTTTTCTTTGCAGAATATGTTATTAAGCTCTTAAGGTCAAAGAGGTGAAGTACCATCTAATTTAACTAAATTACTCTTAAAACTTATGCTTGATGAGTCTCCAAGAACCTGACCCTGTAAACATTGTTTGGCCGTAACGAGAATATTATGCTCGGGAGTCAAGCAAGAAGATGTCAAGTCTGATGTTGTATATGTCGCAGTCATCTAGTTCAATCTGCGGTTCGATTGAATGACTAGCGCATTCATTGAATGACTCCATTCAATTGAATGACTCGGCCGAACGTCGACTGAACGATCGTCCCTCAACGTTCAACTAGTTAGCGATTTTTAACAGCCCTTTGAAGAGAGCGGATATGAAATCAGTCAGGTAATTGAATGTATTTATTTTTAACGGAATAGGAAATTATAAGAACAGTATATAATTCTTAGATAATTAATAGCAATGTAGGTATTACTCCGTCTGTCCAATACGATTGGATTTGGTTAGGTTAGATGGCAAGGCGGGAGCGTAGCGCAGCGAAGCTCCCGCCTTAGCCATCGTGGTTATTTTTTTGTAAACCACCCAGAAGTAGCAGTCGCCTCATAATTGAAGTCAGTTTCTAGATTAACCTATTATTACGCCACCAACAAATACTTTAAAAAAATCATAGCATTCCATTTAACGACTTCACTATGATGACGTTTAGTCAAGACGTTAAACGTTACAGTCAGCGTCTTGACTAGTTGTCCTTCAGTCATTCAATAGAACGGTGTCATTCAATGAATACGCTAGTCATTCAATCGAATCACAGATTGAACCAGATGACTGCGACATATATATTATGATGGCACAATTCAGGACTTTGGTCTATTCTGATGAAAAATAGATGTTGGACGATTCCCAGACCTACTAGATAAACCACAAGACAAAATCGGTCGAGCAATGTCGGAGGAGTTTGGTCCGTAACACCGAGATCGGCGACACAATCATGTTGCCTGCAACTTCATTGAGTTTTTTTTTATTAAATAAGGGGCGAGCAAACGAGCAAACGGGTCACCCGATGGTAAGCAACTACCGTCGCCCATGGACACTCGCAACATCAGAAGAGCTGCAGGTGCGTTGCCGGCCTTTTAAGAGGGAATACGCTCTTTTCATCGTTTGTAAACGTATTCTTAATTCTTTACCAAAACAAGAGTAAAGAACTAAGAATAGGTAACTAGTTCAATGACCTACTACCTACTATACAAAAACTGTATCAGTCAGTTGATTAAGTCATCAATCTTCTACGCACCTCAGTTCGCATCATAATGGAGTATAATGGTGCTAGGGATATGCATCTAAAAACAATTTCACTGCGGAGGTATTGTTGAATGGGCCATTATGGCCGCATAAATCTGCCGCAGCCATGTTAATTGGTAATAAACTAATGTTACATTCAATGAGCGTGAAGCGAAAGGGTATGTTTGTTTGTTTGCTATTTTGCGGCTGGACAATGAACTAGGCATAGTATAATTTCGAATTTTAGGTTTAAAATATTATCTATAGTTTATTCCGTAGCTTATTCTGGGAATTTCTCTTATTTCAAACATCTTGTTCATCAGGTCACACGATCAGTATTTTATCAATCTGATCCATCAATCTGATTGACGGAATACTGATGATTTTAAAAAAGTTCATATTAAAAAATGATCAATCCATCAATCCAGTTGAGGGCATAAAAATAACAAATTATTATTATTGAGTAGACGTTAGACGATCAGTATTTCAACAATCTGATCAGGATTGATGGATCATATTGATGAAATACTCAATAATAATAATTTGTTATTTTTATGCCCTCAACATCCTAAAATCAGTCAGTTACCTCATTTTGCTTCCTTTTGACGCACGTAACTGTTAATAATATTCACCATTTCCTGATAAGTGCCGGATACTTATCGGACAACTATCCGGAACTTATCAGTAAGTGGTGAAACAGGCCCTAATTACGATAGACGTAAGTATGAAGTATATCAGCTCAAATATCAAGTACCAATACCAAGCACATCTTCATGTTACAGTCCGAACTGCGAGCGTATGTAAGCCTGAAGATCGGTACTTAGACGGCCCTAATCCGGCTTAATAGCTCATGATTAATGAAGATGCACTCCACAAGTCCGCAGGGGTTATTGGTTTACTGGATTCCATGCACCATCCATTTTCACTTCAAGTTGTAATTTCATAAATTATGGAGACGATGGTCGATACCACGTTGATGAAGTAATGCATCAAGAACCACTTAACCGATTTGAATAAAGTTTGGTTTTTCGGTGTCCCCGTAAAGAAGAAAGGATAGTTTTTATTTAGAGAAGGTGTTTGGTTTTCCATACGATAAACAAATTTATGTTTATCGAACGAAGTTGCGAGCAATAAGTACTTATTTAAATTTTTATAGTTTATATCGCACTTAGACTAGAAAATTCTGTCACTTCGTCAATAGCAGTATATATATAGAAAACGTTGAAAATAATATAATATTATAACAAGTTTTTTGATAGAGTCAATGAACGCTACCACCTGGTTACGGCATTATGAGAATAATGCCGTCAAAACATAAAGACAGTCAAAACGTAAAGTTCAAATCAGCAACACACGAAAACGTTTAAAACTCCTGTTAAATAGCCGCAAAAACATAAGTAATTCACTGATTAAAATATTTTTTGTACCATTTACTCTTCAAAATTCCCATGATGTGCACTTTTATTAAAATTCCAACATCGTCATTATAAATTCGCCCGATACGAGTGATTGTCCGTGTGAAGGAAAGCATATTTAACAGCGTGCGATAAATTATAAAGATATAGTTGGTAGTACGGTCCCAATTATAATATGTTCCTGGAAACGGCCATTATATTATGGTTTTTTTGGAGCCTTTTTAATTACGAGAGATAAGGTCTTGATTGAAGGTTTATTCCGTGCTCATACACAGACATTTCAATTGTCCCAGTAACGTAAAAAATTAATTATATTTTAAATTTCTTGCGTTATAATATTTACACGCACGGTTCGAAGCGTTGGCGATGAGAATGTTCAGGTTTCATTGCAGGTTTCATTGAAACCAGGCCAGTTGCGCAATACGCAGTTATTTTATAGAGATCAAGTACGTGCGTAGTATATCTACACATGAGTACTCTCTATTCATTTAAACTTCGATAAGTCATAAGCCAGTGGGCCGGACGAGAGATCAGGCACAGGACCGACTCTTTACATGCCCGTCCAACGCACGGATCATCTTACCTGTCAGACCATCAGGTGATCGGCCTGCATTGTTCTAACCAAACATGGAAATAAAGACACATGAGCTGCGCTCTAAAATCTAAATGGAGGCGTCATAATGATTGTGTCATAATAACACTTAAAAATCTCAGACTTGACCCGCTCCAATACCGTGGCATAACCGCAAAAGGTTATCAAATACGATACGGCCATTTCACGCGATACAACCTTCACGGCACATTGAAAACTCGGCAAAATACATTTTATACCTCATTAACTTTAATCCTCTAGAAAACGTAGTTACTATTACGCGCGTGTAAATTGAAGTTTTTTGTTCAACTTAATCGAATCCCCCTGGGTAGGTAGGTAAATAAAAATAAAAAAGCGCACCAGGGCGCGCGTCGCGTCGCTTACTTTGGGAACCCCTGTACTTGCGCAAAATCGTGCTGCGGCTCAATTTAGAACTAATTCGATCTCAACGGCTTTTCCCACTCCTGACAGCTATACTAGCGCACGCTGCTACAGGCTCAATTTGGAACTAATCAGACTTGTATTTCAAAATCGTATCGGTTTCGGGAATAAGACTGCTGGTTTAATGTATATTTCGTTACTGTATTAATAATTGTAAAAGTTTATAAAGTCCTGTTAAAAAATTGTAAAGTAAGTACCTCTATATTTTTATGACTATAAATTATAATAATGTTATTACGTCAAAATAAAATGCAGTGCTGGTCACTGAAATCCGAGGAGGCGAGAGCAGTCAGACGTAATAGTATAATTTCCGTTTTGTCGTTGTAAATTTGAATAAAGGAGACTTAGAACATATTTAAAATCCAATCTGAAAACTCGAATGATTTTAACAAAGTTAGTCTTGAGTCATGACTTGCTAAAAGAAAGTGGTTTAAGCCATTTAGATGCTACATACCAAATTTACAATAGTCTGACACTATAAACTATACTAAATATAAGTTATAATTCCATAATAGTATTTAAACCATTCTAAGATATTGTAATATAATCAGCTCCTCTTAATGTAACTGCTAATTTAGTTAAGTATATAAAATATAATGTTCGGACAGAAATAAAGATTGCCAAAATTAGCACAGGATTGGACATTTCAGGTCACAATTCACGGCCGGGGAATTAAAAATGTATGGCGACTTTTTAATGTTCAATGATCGTCGTGAAGTTTTCAGGAATTGCAATTTTTAGCAAAATATTAAGTAAATGCTTTATTTGCTTATTAAAATTTCCGAACTATTATATTCCGAACGGTCTATGCCAAATAAAATTAGAACGTCACCGTTAACTTTATTCTATAAACTTAGGCCCACTTGCGCCAATCTGGGTTAAAGTTAACTCGGAGTTAAACATCATGTCATCTCTATCACTGACTTGGTGAGTGACAGATATGACATGATGTTTAACTCAGAGTTAACTTTAACCCAGATTGGCGCAAGTGGGCCTCAGAGGCTTAATTTCAACATAAAATAATTTGAAGTTATTTTTCTAAATTATTTGGCTTGTTATTCAATTTCGAGGAAGTTAATTTGGGACTTCACGACACGACCCAAGTTAAGTAAAGGCGGTCTGAGTAATTAATGATAAATATTTACTTCCCATTTGCTCTATGAATCCTTATCCTTATTCCTTACTAATATTGCTGTTTCTGTCTGTATGTCTGTTATCTCTTCGCGCTTAAATTGAACACGGATAAACCGATTTAGATGAAACTTGGTATAAAGGAACGGGGATGAACATGTCATGTTGCGAAAAAAATACGGTTTCTGCGCGATAAGCGAATTTCGGCACAACGGACTACGGACTACGGACTATGGACTACGGAGTAACGAGCATCGTCTAGTAATTTCATATTTGCTATAAAATAAACATGGAAAAATCCCAAAAACATTACGTATTTTTTTGCAGATTTTTTAAAGCAACTAAAAGGAAGAACTTAATATTTAGGTTGTAGATAATCTCTATATATAAAAACGAGTTATTTCCCGCGGCTTCGCTCGCGTTAAGAAGTATTATTATATACAAATTTTCATCCCCTATTTTTAGCCCCTTGGGGGTGGAATTGATCAAAATCCTTTCTTAGCGGATGCCTACTTCATAACATCTACCTGCATGCCAAATTTCAGCCCGATCAGTCCAGTGGTTTGGGCCGTGCGTTGATAGATCACCATGTCAGTCAGTCACCTTTGAGTTTTATATATTTATAGATTAATTCATATTCGCGTGGTCACATCACGCGTAAACGGCTGGCCCGATTTTGCTGAAATTTGGCATAGAGATACTTTGAGTCCCGAAGACCAACTTAGGATACATTTTGTCTCGGAAAAATGTACGGTTACTACACAATATACTTTTATACTTTGCGCGTAAACTATTCAGTCTATTTTGATCAAATTTGGTATGGAGATACTTTGAGTCTCGGGAAAGGACAAGGGATGCTTTTTGTCCAAGAAAATGTATGGTTCCCGCATATCCTATGTCCTTCTCCGGGACTAAAAGTATGTCGATACCAAATTTCAGCAAAATCGGTCCAGCTGTTTACGCGTGATGTCGTGACCAAGGGATATTTGGATTCATTATTATTGACAAATAATATCGCATCATATCATATCTTCTGGAATATAATTACTAAGTGATGTAAAGCCAGTATAATAATGGATTTAAGCTTGAGGTTGTATCTCCTTTGTAAGCTTGCGTCAAGAGTTCTGAGGTATACCTGCTTTTGACACTTAGCCCCAGCTCAAAGAAGCTGATGCTTTATTAAAATTCCAGAGTAGCCATGCATTAAAATATTTGGATATTAGTTTCAAAGGAGAAATGCAATAACATTTTAGAAAGAGGATTATGTTTTTTAGTGTCAACAATATATTGTATTCATAAATATTTATTTCATAACTATAGCTATTACTAGCAGTGGCACTAGTTAAAATATTCCTGGAGAACACTCAACGTTTCGATGTGGTTTCGACTTCAGAGATGAAAAAACTGTGTTTTTTGCATGAAGTTACAAACAATTACGTACAAAACTGTTCCTTTGTGTCGTCTTTCTATGTTAATTGTACCTGTATGTTTTTTCTTGTGTGCAATAAAGAGTTAAATAAAATTAAATAAAAAAACTTCCGCCTTTATAATAGTAGTGTGATATACTATATAGAGTGATATTCATAATATTAAGTATCTATTTACTATCACGTTCGTAGTAGTACCCATTGCAGCCTTAGCTCTCCATTGCAGTCTTTAGTCATAGAAGCAGCCTAAGCTCTCCATTGCAGCATTAGCTCTCCATTGTAGCCTTAACTCTCAATTGCAGCATTTAGTCATAAAAGCAGCCTTAGCTCTCCTCAGCAACCTTTAGTCATAAAAGCAGCCTTAGCTCTCCATTGCAATTTAATCATAAAAGCAGCTATAGGTCTCCTAAACAGCCTTTAGTCATAAAAGCTGCTTTAATTCTCCATTGCAGCCTTTAGTCATAAAAGCGGCCTCAGCTTTCCATTGCAATCTTTAGTCATAAAATTATCTGTAACGCTCCATTGCAGCCTTTAGTCATAGAAGAATTCTAAGCTGACTTTAAGCCTTTGGTCATAAAAGTAGCCTTTAGTCATAAATGCAGCCATAGTTCTCCATTGCAACCTTTAGCCATAAAAGCAGCCTTAGCTCACCATTGCTGCCTTTGGTAATAAAAGCAGCCTTAGCTCTCCATTGCAGCCTTTGGTCATACAAGTAGCCTTAGCTCTCCGAAGCAACCTGTGTACTGTAGTGTATTCGTCCCACTTTAATTAAACAAGATTTATTTTCACCATACATTACATTACTACACTAAAACTATTTAAGAACTTCTAGTACATACTATGTAAGTAGTAAATATTCGTAAGCCTTTTTTTTTTTTTTTTTTGTTTTGGAGGGGAAATACTTAACGTATCCCCCACCCCCTCGGGGGAAGGGGCGGGGGTATGTGGGACTCCCTCAAGAGGTCTACCCACTAAAACCCCCCCAGCCCTCCGTCATGCGCCTAGTGCGGGAGGGACGGGTACCACAGAGCGACTTCAACTCCGCCCCTTCCCGCGCGCTGCCGCAACCGGCACTTTCTTCAAGCGGCTTGAGCCGCTGACCTCACCGAGAGCCCCCCGGACCATAGGGGGGCTTTTCGTCTCGGGACCCTTGATGCGGGCGGGATCCCCCGATCGCCGCCCGCGGGTCTAGGCCTCCGTCTCCATAGCGGCAGAGACGGGCGGAGCCCGTGCGCCCTTATAGCCTAAGATAAAACTTTTATTCAATCAACTAATTAAAAATCAATTAATTAGTGACAAAATATGCCAATCATGATTCAGTATCCTATTGTTTAAATATCGAATAAGATTTTAGTACGAAATTTACATGTTTAATTTTGCTCGGCCTTTAAAAGACTACCTAAATTTAATTTTCCATGGATAGTGAAGCGTTAATATTCTGTTTAGCGGGGTGAGCACTAGAACTAGGACACATCTGGATTTGAATTAGGCGATAATAAGCCTACCGAAATGTTTGGCCTCATTTTGAATTGTGATAATGAGAATAATTGACTTAATTGCAAATGTACTTTTTTTTAAATCTATGAATATCTGAAATGCTAAAAATCACATACCCAACTGAAAAAACAAAACTTTGCCATGCAGTTATGTACTTAGTATCACAAAAATTTATTCATAGACAGTTATTAGGTATGAATGATTTGCTTTATGTGATCGGATCATGACTGACGTCAATGGTCAGTCATGATCTGACATTAATAGCCAGTCGTAATCTGACAGGGAAGATTTACATGACATAGATTTTTAGGGTTCCGTACCCAAAAGGTAAAAACGGGACCCTATGACTAAGACTTCGATGTCTGTCCGTCTGTCCGTCTGTCTGTCACCAGGCTGTAACTCAAAAACCCTGCTGGCCTGTCCCGCATGGACCGGACAAAGAGCGGCTCTTGAAACCGCCATTGGAAATGACATTTCCCTGCCAGCGATCGTACGCGCGATGCTGAGCAGCGAAAATTCCTGGAAAGCAGTCGCGACATTTGCCGAGGAGGTGATGTCAGCGAAAGAGGAGTCAGAGCGTAGGCGCGAGGCGGAGTCACTCGACCCTCGGAAGAGGCCAAGGCGTAGGCAAAGGGTCAGACATGGCCCCGACGTCCCGACTTAGCTGGGGAGCTCGAGGTGACGGCATGGGGACGCCGTCGCCCAACATCACTGAGACCCCGAGTTGGCCGCGATGCGCTAAGTGTTCCGCGCATCGCGTCGTAGTGCCAGTGTGGGCCTAACAGTCATGCACTGAAGCCTTTAGGGGCATCCGCTGGCAGGGTCGCGGTTGTGTATTTCGCGTATCCCGTGGCTCTGCCTGCCTGGGCGCGGCCCTCCGCCCCCAGGGAGTCCCACATACCCCGGTAGCCCTCCCCAGACTGCCGGGGATGCGTAAACGCATTTCCCCAATGCAAAAAAAAAGAAAAAAAAAGGCTGTAACTCAAGAACCGCTATAGCTAGACTTCTGAAATTTTCACAGATTGTGTATATCTGTTGCCGCTATAACAACAAAATACAAATACTAAAAACAAAATAAATTTAATATGTAAGGGGGGCTCCCAGCCTCCCATACAACAAACGTGATTATTTTGCTATTTTTTGCTCTTAATAAATAACGGCAACACACGGGCAATTGAAATGTTCACAAAATACTTACTTATTTGTATTTTTACCTTTATAATTAATAATAGAATTTAAGGGCCTTCCCTACGGAGAATCCGTAATTAATAATAAATAAAAATAATTACTTAATCCGTAATTAAGTAATTATTTAGAGCCTTATAAACTCATAATTTGAAAGCTACAGAGTTATAATAAAAATACAACAATAATCTTCAGTATCCCAACATTCCTTTCCACGTTTTAAATCTTCTATTTTCGTTTATTATACTCATGATATCAGCTTCTAAAGTAAAGCCAATTTATTGAAATTCAAGCATACATTCAGCATCTCTTTAGTATTTACAAATTACTTTTATTTGAAACACACGCCAATAGATCTACAATATCATAAACTACATATCCCTGTTTAAAATTTTTTTAGGTCAATTTTGAACTAAGATAAGTAAAAAAAATACGGTTTTGGTGCGATCTCGGCAACGCGGCAAATGTATGGCCAAGGTCGTTTGCTCGGGGGACGGCCTTAAATAAATTAAATAAATTAAGGGGGCTCCCATACAAAAAACACAATTTTTAGCCTATTTTTGCTCTGTAGTGGTACGGAAGTGACGGAACCCTTCGTACGCGAGTACCTACAACTCGTATACTTAGCCGATTTTTTTACTTTGAGTGCGAAATTTTAGGTACTTAACAATATTTTTTGGTCTAATTAAATTTAAAAAAATTGTGAAATCTTAAAGGAAATGTACCCTCAGGGCGTTCGCTGCGTTGAGCGTGTGCCCGTCGCGGCTGCCCGTGCGACGGCTGACACGATTACTATGGCGAGCGCACGGCGCGGGCACCTGCGACGGGCAGCCGCGACGGGCACACGCTCAACGCAGCGAATGCCCACTGAATTCCTTCGCGTCAGGAAACACTGCACGGTGAAGCCAAACGAGAGTAGTGAGTTCTGAGTCGCAGAATTTCGACTGGCAGAAATTCTGCTGCATTAAGTTTCATACAAAAGTGAAAAGTCCTGTTTGATTCACACGAGCGTAATTTTTGAGTCATGATTTGTATGAAAAGATTTTTACGCGAACAAAATTCTGCGACTCACAACTTACAAATTACGCTCGTTTGGCTTCACCCAAGTGTCTACTGTCTATACGTTAGCATTAGATCATATTAGTTATTACCAAAGTATCCGCAATTCACAGTTGCCTTCACCACACATTATACATTATACATTTGTAATATAAACACAAATATGACAACTGTGCACGTCGTTATTGCCGGCGAAATGTAATGAAAGATATTGCTTAGCCACAAGCTGGACTGGACCACCAGCTTTGCTCTAATTAATTTTGATCGTTGCATTTACAATACTAAATTCATTTAATGCTTACAGTATAATAATTATATCGTCGTACAATATTCAGAGATAATTATGCATCACGAGACGAACCAGAAATGTTGACATTTACCTAATACAAAATGAAATGTACTTAACTAGTTTTTTGTTTTGAGCCATAGATAGGCTACAATATATATAATTATACTAAACTGTATGCCAGTCTGCCATGTCTATATATAACGCAAACTCAATTAAGTATTTAATTAAATAATATGGGATAAATATTAATAACTGATGCCAGATGTAACACTGCTTAAGGCTTAAAAAGTACCTACACAGGGTAGTTTACAATATTATTAATAATTTTTCTATTGTTATTATATTTATTGTTTTTAAACTTCACTATTTTTGTAGTGTAATGTAATGTCTGGCAAGAGCGTCCGTGGCCTAATGGGTAGACCTTTGGTTCGCACTCGCAGAGGGTGCAGGTTCGATCCCGTGTGGAGGCGTGTACCAATGAGACATTTTCTGATCTCAAGTACATAATACGGACGCTCGTACGGTGAAGGAAAACATCGTGAGGAAACCCGCACATGGTTGGTCCCAGACGTATTGACTAGTTCTTTCCTCTGGACTAGGCCGACTGTGTTGCGAGAATGCCGTATGCGCTTGGGCAACCATACGGTCATTTAAAAATCCTGTCCCAGGCACTACAGTATTTGAAGAGTGGTTACTTCGCTCTGAAAATACCGTATAAATCATCCACAATGGATGCAAAGGCCTAGTTTTTGTAATGTCCTATTATGTGAAATAAAAGTTTATTTATTTATTTATTTAAGATATTAATATCTTATAATTATAGTTAATATTATGTCCGGTTCCTTGTGAGAATAGATAAAAGAATATAGCCAGCCAGCCTAGCCAGAAGCTATCGGCTCGCTCGGAAAACATGCGAAAAAACGTAATTTTGTTTATTTAAAAAATAACTAGGAGCATTTAAGCAAAATGCTTCTATAATCTATACGATTCTGAGTTGCAAAGGTGTCTATCAATTAGACTAATTTCCTACAATACATCTATTCTCGTTTAAAAAATATAATCTTCAAATTTCGTATTTTTAAGAGGTCATTTCGAAAATTAAATGTATCGAAGCAAAATACATTAATCGTGTTTCTGGTTCTTCTCAAACCTAGATAAGGCTATGAAGATATATGTATGTTACATATCTCATTACCAGATTTGTAACATTTCTGAGGGTCCTATAGTATTACTTCAAAAAGGACGTTATTTTCAATATAGCGCCTTAATTAGCTGATGATGTAATGAATACTGGGATTATTCATTTTTCTCAGCAGTTCTCTTAACTCTATTTTCTACGGTAGCCAATACTAATTTTCTCTCAATACTCCGAATTGTTCTCAAAACAGTAGGTCAAAATTGAATATAAAACCCGTCGCTCGTAATTTGCTAACAGACCTACAAACTTAAATGGTACAGAGACAAAACAGGCTTTACGAGTTGTTTCTCGATAGTTCTCATCAAAGGCGGCATGATTCGATTCGAGTCCTCTAAACAATTTAGTTGGCCTGGGACTTCTTAAGCGGACGTAAACTTTAATTCCTACTGCAACAATAAAACGTTTTAAACGTTTTACATCGGTACGGACGACGTAAAACTTTACTGGACCGTAAAAGTGGCACAAATCAAAAGATATTCTAATTTTATTAAAGACATTTACTCTAAACGTTACAAAAAGAAATTAATGTTGCTTTTTGATGTTTTTTTTTAATTTAATTCTATATTTTATTAGCAAAACCGATAACGAAATCTTGATTATTTTGTTATCGGTTAAGAATGGGAAATATGATAGACAAAAACATCGTCCTCCTCTTTTCACACTCACGCCCGATATCTATACATATAATAAAACTGTAGAAATGTGAATTCTGTACACTAAAGATATTCAAAAAATAATAAGCGGGGGGTGTCACTAGATCGCTATAGAAGCCAAAAATGTGGTTAGTTTTTTGTCTGTCTGTCTGTCTGTCTGTCTGTATGTTTGTTCCACTGTCACACGAAAACGACTGATCCGATTTGAAAGCGGTTTCCGCAGATATATCTGTCTTCTTCCAACTTAACATCTGGTGTATAAAAAAATTTCCCCCCTCCCTTCTAAGGGGACAAAAGAGGGGTCAGATTTTATATCAAACTTTTTTCTTTAACACGAAAACTACTGATCCGATTTGCATACGGTTTTCGCAGATATTATATTTGTCTTCTTCCAACTCAACATCATGTATAAACTTCCCCCCCCCCACCCTCTAAGGGGACCAACCAAGGGGACCCTCTTATGGGACAAAAGGGGTAGAAATACTTTAAATGGCAAAACAACATTGCCGGGTCAACTAGTTTATGATATGCCAGGTGAAAAAGAACGACGCGGAATCGGCGCGAAAAAAGTTTATACTCAAAACCGTTGAAATGAGATAGCATATATTATGTACTGTGCGAGTAAAAGAGACGAGCGAACCTTATGAGAAACAATGCCGCCGCGCTGCCTCAGGCTTTTTAAAATCTAGTTATCTTTTAATTATTTTATAATTAGTGTGAGTAATTGTTTTTACTCTCCTGCCCATTATTGTAACAATCCGTCTGAAGGGCGTGCCCGATTGCTACTTTATTAATAAGAAGTTGAAAGTTCTCGGGATTCCTTACGCAATAATTAAACACTATATTATAATTATTATTACGACTCGAACGAAGGGATCCGTAGACATTAAAACATAATATTGTTGTCTATTATCTATAATATTAACTGTGATTAGCTAGTATGTAAGTACGGTTTAGGAGGTAGAGTCACAGACAGACAAAATGGACAAAAGTAAGACACTGGTGGTGAAAAACGAATTACGTGCGAAGTCAAAGGCAAACAAAATATAAAAAAGACCGTAGTTTTTTTATAAACAAATTGCCAAAAAAATTACAAAGAAGGTTCCAAATAATTTTCGTGACCAGAGAGAATCTTTACATTTTATGTAGACACAAGACACATTAATTTAGGATCAAAGCGACGAGGAGTGACTCTTGAAGTCCTCCTTGTGCTGCACGAAGCATCACTTGTTAGACACAGTCTAAAATAAACATTGTCAAAAATAAATTCAGTATCCAAGGACTTGAGAATTAAGATTTTAAGAGCCTGCCCACATCCTTATAAGTGCCGAATAGGCTATCCATCACTTAACTTAACAGATAAAGTATGGATATTCTGTCAAAAAAGTTGTGAATAGCCTATTCGCCACTTTATTAGAAAGTGGTGAAACAGGCCCTAAATAAAATAATATATTATATTGAGATTTGTGAGACACGTTAAGTACCTATAATACGTGAGACAATAATTATTATTATAGTTGTAACTCGAACTTTTTACGTTATACTAGCTTTTGTCCGCGGCTTCGCTCGCGTTAATAGTATTATTATTTTCATACAAACTTTCATCCCCTATTTTATGCGGTAGAATTGATCAAAATCCTTTCTTAGCTGTGCGTTGATAGATCACTATGTTAGTCAGTCAGGCACCTTAGTCGAGTTATATATTGTATATATTTAGGGGCTGTTTCACCACTTCCTGATAAGTACCGGATAGGCTATCCACCACTTAACTTTGTATGGAGTAACTGAGTATGGAGAATCTGTCAAATAAGTTGTAGATAGCTTATCCGGCACTATATCAGGAAGTGGTGAAACAGCTGGCCCTTAGATTTTTGCTCCGACCAAAACATTATCTCATAAATTATTTTATCAATAAATAAACTTTCTATTCCGACCTCCCCGAGATTCCAGAGTATTTACAACTCATTTGACGTGATGAGCGTGGACATAAGGGTCTAATTAAAAACTGGATTCCGATAAACTTCAAACCCTTTGTCGCACTATAATATGGAGATTCCTCACTGCCCGCTCGGTATCCAATAAATAGTATCGAGTATGTTATTAATTAAAAGCATGCTTTAACTTTGATATTATCTAAGGACTAATAAGTAGATGTATTAATGAAAGTATGTTCACTGTTACCTAATATTACTCTACTTTAAGTAGTGGGAAAGCCGAAAGAAGAGCCTGTTTCTTGAACGAATTAATATTCTAACAAGAATTGGGCAACTTTACGTATGTACGAGAACGGACGAATATAGGACTGGAAGTACAAGTATTAGGACCCCAGACATTACTAATACTTTTAAGTACTTTATAATAAACTAATATAAAAGCGCTCGCAAGTCCGTCGCGCCGAAATTCCTTTATCGTCCGAGAGCCGCACAATATTTTTCCTTACGTATCAAAATTATTCTATGTTCTTTCCCGGGCTTAGTATCTCTACCAAATTTCAGCAAAATCGGTTTTGCGGTTTGGGCGTAGAGAGGTAACAGACAGACAGACTCTTTCGTATTTATAATATTACTAAGTATGGAAGTATAGATAAGACTGAACGTTATTAAGAGTTTGTATTTTTTAAATGCTTTTAGAATTATTAATCTCTCTCGCTCTGTGTTGAGCATAATGCCTCTCTTACCACTTCCTGATTTCGTCCGAAATACGGTGATTCTCCATTAAAACGGCTTTAATACTAAATTAGCGGACCTTTTAACGCATTTTCCTTAAGAATAATTATAAATACACGGAAAACATTCGCTTTTAATAAACCTTTTAACTTTGCCAAATGGTTTTACTTACACAAAGGCACAGAGTAACAAAGGTTATATCTATTTCAGGCCCATTAGCGTTTCGGGAGAGTAACAGCCGAACAATAACTACGATATTATTTTAATATTTTTTTATTATCGTTAATGTTATGTTAGATATTTCATATTTGTTCGCCGAACCGTTCAGAGGTATTCGCCAAATATTTTGATTGAGTTGTTCTAAAGTACTTAGTCAAAATAATATAGTCTGTGAAATTCATTTATAGGTAGACGGCAGACCTACTAGTTGGGTTGTTAAGCCAATATTAGTCTTCGGTACTATTCACAAGTCACAACATACTGTAAAAATATCAAAGAACGAGCATAAAACGTTATCAGATGTTTAAAATACAAGCATAGATTACTGAATAGTAAAAAGTTACTATGTAACTAAAAACAACATGATTAACATGTAAATAAACCAAAGTTTCATAGTTTTCTACTTAATTACCGTATACACGGATCATTAGAAGGCGTCACCTCTGCAACAAAATGTTTACCTCGATCAGTAAATTTGACTATCTTATTAATTGACACAATTAATTTCGGATACGTGTTATTGATAGCGTCGCCGATTATTAATTTCCCTTGATTTGTAAAAAGTTGGAGAACACGTCATTCGTTATGTTAACGATTAGATATTCCGTTATTTCCGATAAACACGAAGTTATCATACAACTCAGCCTTTCCCAAAGTGGGCGATAACGCCCTCTTGTAGGCGCTGAAGGTCTAGGGGGGCGGTGTGGGACCCAGAAAAAAATGGGGGCGTTGTGCAGAGGCTTTGGGGGGTGATTTGTTTCATATGAAAGCATTTAAAATTGAAACAATGTGCAACGCGAAAGTTTAAAATGTTAACATAATTTAAGCTCAAAGTGGGCAGTAGACAAATTAATAAGTTTGGGAACCCCTGACACAACTACTTCGCGTTGTTGAGAATACAGGTGTACTCAACTCGCGGCTCGCGGGTGTGCGGCCCGCCATCGCCATCCAGGAAGGTACAAGTTGGAAGCCGGCTACATGAAGTTGCAGCAGACGACGTGCCGTCGCGACACTACTATGTATTTCTACGAAATAAACGAATAAATGACGCTAGCTTCGTGACGCTATAGTTTCGTGTCACTGGCTGCGGAGGGTATTTCATAGAAATACATACAAACCAGTAGTGTCGTTGCGGTTGCTTAAAGCCCGGCACCTTATTAATAATAAAACAATAAAAACTCTTTATTCAAACCCTTATAGATTCGTCATGTCTGTCTGTCTGTCTGTCCGTCTGTCCGTATGTCACAGCCACTTTTCTCCGAAACTATTAGAGCTATACTATTGAAACTTGGTAAGTAGATGTAGTCTGTGAACCGCATTAAGATTTTGATGCAAAAATGGAAAAATTATTAAAAATTTTAGGGGTCCCCATAGGTACAACTGAAACAAAAAAAAAATTTTTCATCTAACCTATGCGTGTGGGGTATCTTTGGATAGGTCTCCAAAAATCATATTGAGGTTTCTTATATCATTTTTTTCTAACCTGAATAGTTTGCGAGAGAGACTCTTCCAAAGTGGTAAAATGTGTGTCCGACCCCCTCTAATTTCTAAAGTAGGGGCATGATAATTCTAAAAAAAATACTTGATGTAGATAACTATAAAAACTACCAAAGAAAATTGGTTTGAACGAGATCTAGCTAGTAGTTTTTTTATACGTCATAAATGGTAAACCTTAATCTAAATTTCATTAAATCGACTGAAATATAAAAATAAATCAAAAACCTTTTAATTTCATAAAAATAAACCTTATTGCTGCTGCGGAACCCTTCATGGGCGAGTCCAACTCGCACTTGGCCGCTTTTTTTCAAGATGGCGGAAAACCCACAAGGTTATTTTGGTCGACAATTTGAACTTAAGCTTTTCTAGCCATCTCCCACATAATATCTAAAATTTGGCTGTTTTGGTTGACATGCATTTCCAAATGTTTAAAATAATTGGAGTATTAGTGTCTCCGAGTGTGGTCCTTAGAGTTTTGACACCCACGGAAGTGTTGTAGTAAGTAGGTAATCAAAAAGTGCAGACAGATTTAAACTAAATGGTAGTTACTAGTTGGTACAGATAATATGTTTGATATTGGATGTTTTATTTTCATCACTTTCTTTACCGGCGGCGGCGCACAACATTTTTTAACCGACTTCCAAAAAGGAGGAGGATAAATGTTCGTCTTACACTTTTGACTTTTCAAACCCCCCCCCCCTCCTGGGTTCCTTGCTTACATCAAAATGGTATCGCGTCGTTAGTGTTGAGTTTTAATTCTCCTTTTTAGGAACAAACTTATTAATTAAAAGTGAATTTATTCCAACCTAAACTAAACATACACTTTTCGAGTGTCATTTGATTTTGCCCTCGGCCCGTACTTGGGGGGGCTGCGCCCCCCCAAACCTCCCCCCCCCCCTCCTGGGTTTCTTGCTTACATCAAAATGGTATCGCGTCGTTAGTGTTGAGTTTTAATTCTCCTTTTTAGGAACAAACTTATTAATTAAAAGTGAATTTATTCCAACCTAAACTAAACATACAGTTTTCGAGTGTCATTCGATTAATATCCGGGGAACTTTGCCCTCGGCCCGTACATAAAAAGGCAAAATTTATCCATTTCCGTTATTATACAATGTTAACGCGGACGAAGTCGCGGGCAACAGCTAGTATATTAAATAATAATATATTGAAATATACTGTTGTATACTTACTTACTCTACAATTTTTTGCTTACGGCTTCCGACGCTGAAAAATGTTTATTGGCCACTATAAAAAAGATTGAGCAGAGCTGCCTTCTACAGTTTGGAATTTTAATTTTCTTATCTTGTAACTTAAGTGTTTGCATAAATCTTCATAGATATAACAAACTACACTTAAAGTACAGTCAACTTGTCAAGTGTAATAAAATATTCATTACTCACTTTTTTGAATTATTTGGTGACGTCTATCTTTTGATCTGAGTATCACGATTGAGTTCTTTTTAAAATAAATAAAACTTAAATTTACTTAAAGCCTGCATATTTTAAAGGATTTTAAATAATAATATAAATAATAATGTGAATAAAACACGTGTTAATTAATTTAGATTGCGCTGAGCGAGCATTTTGCCAACTGTGCCAAAAATATGTTTAAAAAAAAATATTAAAGGTAAGTACCTACTACCAGAGACCAGACATACTATGTATGATTGGTCCGTGGTACTACTATCCCACAAGAATGTTAAATTATAATTATTTGTATAATTGAAGCACATTAACGATGTAACACTTGTTTATATGAAAGTGCATTCGACCTGTTGTTCCCACAGTACAAAGATGACATAACAAGAGTGGGAAGGTATTAAACTTTTCAATGTGGCTTCTGGTTGTAAATATCGCGTTGATTTATAAGCCTCTGCCGTCCGCGCGAACGGGCGGTTTGGCGCGGGCGGTTTGGCTTTACATAATATTATTATGCTTCGGCCAAACCTAACCTATCCGACCAAAGCGACTGCGAAGCGGGGACGTTTGCGTCGAGCGGGAATAATCTACGGTTTCGCACCGTAGTCGCGCATATTGTGTACGTATGTACACAATATGCGCGACTCTGTCTAGTTTCGCGTTGCAGACGCTTCCGTCCCGCGTTCCGCTCGCGTCCCATGTTTCTGAGTACTGACGCGTAGGTTTGGCTGAAGCATTATAATAATTGCTTGTGACCTAGTGTAGCGGCTAAACCGCCCGTCCGCGCGGACGCAAATAAATCGATTCTTATAAGTTATAAGCTTATAAACTCAGATGATGAGAGTACGTTTTTTTTTTAATTTTCATGTGAAAATTGTTGGTTCTCTTTCCAATTACACTACAATTACTCTGTCTCTATTATGTCAAATATTGTAATATCAATTCATCAAAGGTCGTGACTTGCAATTTATCCAAAACTCTACCTAATTATTATATCCACATTCCACGCTGAACACATTATTAATTTTAATAGACCACTAACTACAATGGAACTTTGAACATCTTATTTTAGCTCTTATTGAATTGAGAGATGGATATTTGAATCAAGTTTTCTATACTATTGTAACTTGTAACAGGGAATAATATTAAGACGCAAAGATCGGAAGGCACTACTAGCACGTACAGGAAATATAACCCGACCAAAATCCGACATATTGCACAGTGCATACCGCATATTGACAGAAACTTTGACCAACGACTGTCTTTGCTGGTGTTGCACTCTAGCGTACAAACATTCCAGTATATATAACTCAGGACTATAATATTTTAAATTAACATGGCGGCGCGGCGCAAGTCGCAACCAAACGGATACATTTAGGTGAGTCAGCATACAGCAGTTACATAAAGAGCATTAATTTTGGTGGTAGTGCGGTAGTAGCGGCGTTAGTAGCGAACTAGCGAAATTATACAATAATATAATAACATAGCCCTACCAAATTACGTAGGTCCGCCATCTGCCTATGAAATCATTAGGCGTCTCCCAGACAGACGCGGGCAGCGGTGGCGGTGGCGGTGGCGATCAGTTGGATGACTTGAAAGTTCTAGGAACGACACAGACACACGCGGTGGCGGTGGCAGTACAAATAACTGACCGCCGCACGCCGCCGCGACCGCCACCGCTGCCCGCGTCTGTCTGGGAGACGCCTTACTCTTATGGCCGCACTTTTAACCCTTAATCGGGTACAGAGAACTATTTTCCCATCCTCTCAATCTAGCTAAAATTCCGAATATTTTTGAAATGGCAACCTTTTTTGTTCTTTTTTTACACAAATAGAATCTAAGATAATTACAACATTATCTTACTAGCAACCTAGCCCTTTCAAGTGTCAAGAATCAATGTCAGAATCAAATAAATGTCAGTTGTGAAAAAATTACGCGATTTTCACATAGTGGAGACATAAATCTGCAAAGTTTCTTCAAAAAAGATTCTCGTGGGTAGATATTTGATTTGTCATGTACTAATTTATTATATTCTGTGTCTAAGCTTTATAATGATTTTTAGTGCAAAAACGTAGTATTTATGTGGTTTTGATTCATTTGAAATACATACTTGCTAGTGGGAAAATAGCTCCCATTATCCATTAGCAACTCCATTTTGCGTCACTATATATAAAAAATGGGTATTTATTTTTGTCAACTTTTTAGATTTGTCAATTTTTAGATAATGCCTTAAAAAAAACATAATGTCCGCAGGAGTGTTTCGATCAGTCTCATTTGCCTGATTAATGATTTTTTTAAATAACTTTAGAAGATAAAAATTATTTTATTGTTTATTGGATCCTTCATTCTTTATTATACTGATACATAAGCTCGTTTTAATTTAAATAATGTTGTGCACATTTATTGAGGAATAAATTCAAAAGTAGAGTCAGAGCAACTAACTAGTCTATTTTTTATAAACTTTTAGACGTAATCGGGCAAAGGGCAATAATGTCCTACCTTGGCTGGTCAAGAACAGGCAAAGGGAAATAATTTCCCACCCGTAAACGTAACCATAATTATTTTCAGTTTCAGTAATTTATAATTGATTTTATGTACATAGATATTCTAATTGACCTAAAAACATCAACTTAAGCCATGCAAAACAGTTTTTTTCGTTATGCCCGATTAAGGGTTCTAATGATGATTAAACTTCAATTTAATGAATTACCTAAGTATAGTTTGACAGATATTATCAGTCTAACTCTTCATTATATTGAAGTTAAGTAATTAATATTCGTCTAAGTGTGGCAGTTTAAATGCTTATCTTGTCAATTGTCATTAACACTTGTTACATAAGTAAGGCGACAGACTACCGTGCACTAAGGCCGGCTTAACGCGTACTTGAGGTAAGGGCTTAGGTCTGAGGGTTAATCAAACTTCACCTATTGATTTTGTCCATAGGCCTTATTTCCACAAAACAAGAGAGTTTTCAGTTTACTTAGGACGTAATATGAAGGTGTTGGAGACGTAGAGTACAATAATATTTATATAATAATACTTTTTAGAATAGAATACTAACATAGCAATAAGTCTTTTTTTTACTAACAATTTTATGGATCTGAGTAATCTGAAATAAACATATTTTATTTTATTTTATTTTATTTATTTATTATTTATTTAATAATAACTTGTGTCGTGTTTTACCTTTCCCGACAGATTTTTCCGGAAACCGAATCACGGAATTTTATAATACTACGTTGCACCAGAGTTCACTTATCGCACGGAAACCGTACATCTTTTCGGGTTAAAATGTATCATATTAATTATTATGTTATTTCCCGGGACTCAATATTATATTATTTCCATACCAAATATTCGACAAAGAAAACACTGTGCTTTTCGGCTGAGCACTACAGAAAGACGTTTGACCGGAATGTTTGGAAAGTCCGTAGAACCCGCCTAGATCTCGTACGCTGCATAAAATACCGGGAGCGAGGCTTTTCACCGAAAAATCTTTTGACACAACTGCCTTTGATACCAAAACATTGCGATCAAATAGCGCAGGCTGAAGGTCGGCTCACATAGAGAATCCATACTTATAAAATTATAAATCTGCGAAAGTGTGTCTGTCTGTCTGGTAGCTCCTCACGCCCAAACCGCTGAACTGATTTTGCTGAAATTTGGTATGGATATACCTTGAGTCCTGGGAAAGGACATAGGATACTCTTTATCCCGGAAAAATGTGCGTTTTCCACGCGATATACGTGAATGTTGGCGTAACGGAGTTGCGGGCATCATCTAAGTAGTTGTAACTTGTAATATTTACTCGAAATGAAGTTACATGTTTCATTGCAAGAGAAGGCTTCGCAGCTCTAGATTCTTGCATTATAACGTGTACTATTATACCTACCCAAC
This sequence comes from Plebejus argus, assembly GCA_905404155.3. NCBI lineage: Eukaryota > Metazoa > Arthropoda > Insecta > Lepidoptera > Lycaenidae > Plebejus > Plebejus argus. The sequence continues at coordinate 7,127,535 of FR989930.1, forward strand.
TTCTTATGTATCAACTTTTAGACTTCGAAAAGGAGGAGGACGTTATAATTATTATTATAATCATGGTCGTCTGTATATTTTTAGTTGCTCCGTTGCGTGTTGCGTCGTATCTTGGTATAACTAAGTATGTCGTAATTAGTAAGTACTGAACTGACCCAAAGGTAGCCGAAACATGTACCTGAATCTACTCATAGCTTAACACTTAACTTAAATTAATTAATCAGTTACAAAATAATGCAGAATTGTGCTAAAAACTACACCGATGCACACGTCCGACTTCCTGTTACACATTTCCGTAGCGCTTTTGCTTTTTTGTGTTAAACAGCTGATTTGCGAGATAAAAACTGCGCAATGACACAGCAATGATAAACTTATGTTATATTTGGTTGGTTTATTTTGCTAAAATAAATTAATGTCCTCATGGGCACATTTACTACTTACATGTGAATATTTTCTGGTAGAAAATTGTTGCCGTAGTAAACATTTTTTTTCTCTGTAACAGCCGTTTTCGAGAGTGGCTAAGATTTACTGTATAAAATGTTTTACGTGGCATTAGTTATAGTTCATATCGTGTCTAGAAGTTTTAAAAACCTGCACGAAAGAAAAATGTTATTGGAGTTTATAATGAAGATTTTTTTATTGCTGTGTGTGATGGAGTACACTTTAAGTAACAAATCTATCTGTGCTCGATCGAAACAAGCTTGTATTACTTATAATATTATAGCAATGCTATAAAATATGCATGCCTTTTAGCACTGGAACGAGTCGTACTTATATCATACTTTGTGGTCGCGATATAAATATTTCCCCGAGTCCAATTCCTCACGGACAAGGCATCAGGGGCCTATTTTCATGGATCGAATGTCGCTTCGAGCGCAGATTGTCTCAGCGGCGCCGACGCGAGTACGCGACGCGCCAGTCAGCTTGCGATAAGGCGGGTCCACACTCCACACCAACCGTGGCAGTTTATGCTTTTATATTTTTATCTTTTGTCTGTATGATCCTAACAAAGACTCCATTTTTTTAGATCCTTCACAGGAATATTCATTTTGAGGCTGATGTTTCTCCAAGTCTTTTTCAATATTCCCTCATCCCCCTGTTAGTGTAATTGAGATCCCTGGCATCCCAAAGCCATACATTTGCGGCGTACAAACTACAAAGTTATTAGTTGTTGACACTGATCGTTCATTTTTGACCGCGGCACAAGCCACAACATGTGACGTCCACACTGCGCGAGGCAAACGACCGAGGCGCCTTTGAGCATTTCAAAAAACCGACACCGCTCAGCTTGGCAGCGCGCGCGCTCGCCCGAGCCTGAGCATGGCGCATGCGCCCGCCTCAGGCGAGCAACGTCAAGCAACCAAGCGAGCGGTACGGCGCGACACATGCCGCCGCGCGGCGGGCCACGCCCGAGGCTGCTCGCTTGGTGTGGACCCGCCTATTGAAGGATTGAGTCTTTCGTCCCAGAAATGTTCGTCCCAGAAATGTTCGTCCCAGTGGAGCGAATCGCTAGAAGCGAATTTTTATTTATTTTTCGTTCTGCGTTTTTTCCCATGTGATTAGTTTTTATGACTTAGCAAACAATGATAGATTTTAATATTAAACATTCATTTTAATTAGTTTTATTAATCAAGAGTCATGACTAATCAAAATATTTGAATTTGTGTGTTATCAGTTACTGTTATCACTTATCATAGGTACTTGGGTACGTAATGAGAATCGGCCATCATCTATTTTTCATGCCCTAAATGACGTTATGGTACTCGATTGACGCGATATTCGAAGCATAAGAATAGGGAATACACTCATAGGTCATAAGTCATAACATAACCCGTAAGTTATGACTTATGAGTGTATCGAAGGCCGCGGGCGGCACATAAAACGGTTTACGACGAAGCCACGGGCGGTCATTATAGGAATTAATTCGAACGACTGATTATAATGGCTGATTGCCGAATAATATTGATTTCTTGTCGTCAAGTTTTGTAGTGAAGACTTCTTTCTTTAGCGGTTTTGTGCACTTTTATCGGGATGGGTGAATGGTGAATTATTATGAATATGTTAAGCTCGCTTCAGGATACATACCTGATCAAAAATTCCTAAGACGGAGGCAGGGTAGACCGCCGCGCGGGCACGGCTAGGACCTAGGAGCAACAACTTTTATCGAAAGACGTCAATAAAAACTGCACTGCATTTTGAGAATAAAGACGCCTATCCATTAGAGCAGCCTCAGGCCGAACAGCCTCGGCTTGAAGCAAACCGAGGCAGCGGAGAGAGGAAGTGGAGACGCTGCCTCAGGTTGAGACAGCGTCTTCACTTGTGCGGCCTCGGGTCGAGCGGCTGCCTCGCCCTGAGTCTGCCTCAAATTGATACGCAGCTTTAGAGCTACGAGTATGATCTCTCATTTACCACGAAATGCATCAAGAAAATTATGGGTTTATTAGACATTGGCTTGGGCACTGCCTTACCCCCAGGGCCCAGACTATGAGAATTGAGAGTGCCTAAAGGTATGGTTAGACCGTTATATTAAATAACTAGCTTTTGCCCGCGGCTACGCTCGCGTTAAGAAGTATCATCCCTTATTTTACCCCTTGGGGGCAGAATTGATCAAAATCCTTTCTTAGCGGATGCCTACGTCATAACATCTACCTGCATGCCAAATTTCAGCCCGATCCTTCAAGTGGTTTGGGCTGTGCATTGATAGATCACTAAGTCAGTTAGTCAAGTCACCTTTGAGTTTAAATACATCATATTTAGATTAAGCCCGGCCGCACATTGTACGACATTTCTGATCAGAAACAGTTGAACGTCCGCGCTGTCTCTTACATGTTGTTGTAGCGTAGCTACTTATAAAATTTAGCTTATATCTCCTTCGCCTTTTCTCGTACCCGGGATACGGGACATTGTACTGAGCCGAGTGAGCTCGAAGTTCGAACTCGCCGGAAGGATATTTCGGATAGTGTGCGGGGTGGCGATCCGGCGGCCGGCGGCGCGGCGCGCGGCGGACGTTCAAATGTTTCGATCAGAATTCGGACAATATGCAGCCGGGCTAAAGGTGGTACTGCAATCGCAAAAAAATCGATATATAATGTAGAATATTATAGCATTGTAATTTTTTGAAAAAAACCCGTAAATGCTTTATATTATTATTTTATCATATTATACGATATTTATAACTGAAAACTGTGAAAGGTGAATACCAGGGTTTTGAAAATTGGGTTCGGGTTTCGGTGCGATAATGTAACTAAAACTGTGCCAAAATGAAATTTTAAGTCCAAACAAACACTACAACTCAAGACTCTTTTGAACCGACGCGACTGGTGATGGTGGACTTCTTGTTGCCGTTCCGAGAAAATCTTCTTTTCTTTCGAAATAACTTTTTTTTTTATTTTCTTTCAATAGGTACACGAAAATTATCAAGGATGTAATATCGCCTCTATTATAATATGTAATTTGTTCACATTGCAAAGTGATGAGGCGATGTGAAGATATTTTTTTCAGCCATTTAAAATTTAAATAAGCAGCTCAACACGGGCCGCCGAGGGCAAGTCTGTTAATTCAATTTCTACCTTCTCGTGTCGTAATACAGTTTAGTTTCGAATGGTTTCCTTTAATGTATTGGAATGAACTGACCCTATGTTTTAGAGACCTTTAAATATTTTAATAGCGCGAGATTCACTATCACTAACGCAGTAACGCCTATAAAAATCTATCGTATTCCTCAGAGATTTCGTCAGCAATCAGCATCCTTTACGAATTCACAGTAATTTTTATTCATGACTAACCAAAATAAACGATGTGACTCAAGACATTCTATTTATAAGCTCCTAAATCATACTTGACTAAGATAAGTTGACGTGGTGTTAAAGACATCGTCACAGCCTCAAGGTGGTGAATTATGTACAGAATTTAATGACGCCTCTCCACGTTGGCCAATAATGGACGACGAACGCGTAAAGAGGCTTATCCATACTAAAACTTTATAAATCTCTATCTTTATAAAGTCTGCCTGTTATCTCTCCACGCCTAAAACACTGAACCGATTTTGCTAAAATTTTGTGTGTAGTTAGATGCTTTAAATCCCGGGAAAGGACATTGAATACTTTTTATCTTTGAAAAAGGTACGGTTCTCGCAAAATAAACGAATTTTGGTGCAAGCGAAGTTGTAGGCTTCATCTAGTTTGTCTATAATAATTGCCGATGAACGATGTAGATTTTGTTTTGTAGATAGTGCGTACTGTTTAACTGTAGACAGCTCTGCTTTCTTTGTGGCAATCATGGTAATCCATCATGTCCCAATGTCGAGAAGGGGCCTTAAGGCTCGGACTCTATGAAGCAGAATCTGAAGGGCTACAAAAAAATCTGCGCGCTGAAAATAGAACTCTGGGGTTCTTAAATTAGAGTTCATAATCGGACAGGCATTATAAATGCCGATTCTCCTTCCGAATTCATAAAGACCCAGCCTTAAGAAGCAAATAAATTAATGTTCACGCTGTCATACCAACATCCAAACATTCTTAAACGCTTATTTTTTCCCATTAAACACGGTACGTGATGTTTTATGTCTAATTAAATAGCTGGTGTTTTTGTAATTACCTTGAGCAGTATATTATCTTGGGAGATTTTGACATTTTGAATATTTTTTTTATGTTGAGCCATAAAAAGTCATTTGAATCATGGATGTCACAATATTCAGTTTTATCTCCGTATTATTTTATCTTTTAAATTTTAATGTATGGTAGTTAATCGTTTTACACGTAGCGATAAAGAAAATAACCAGTGGCACTCAAGGAGCACCAGCAACCAGTGGCACTCAAGGAGCGCCAGCAACCAGTGGCACTCCAGGAGCGCCTAAAACCAGTTGTACTCCAGGAGCACCAGCAACCAGTGGCACTCAAGGAGCGCCAGCAATCACTCAAGGAGTGCCAGCAACCAGTGGCACTCCAGGAGCGCCAGCAACCAGGTTCACTCCAGAAGCGCCAGTAGTAAGTTATCAAAACGAAAAAGCAGTAGCTGGTATTTTCACAGCACGGTTTAAATTGCTACCCATCCTAAATCCTTCGATGTGCCGGCAATCTACTCTCCCTCCATCTTACGAGTTTTCAACCAAGTCAATGTGATGTGTCCTTACTCCTGAGTCCTGAGTGACCTGACGCGGGTATCCTAAATAAAATGCACGCGCTAAAGAAGTTTTCACTCCAAAAGTCCCTCAGGCAGCTGCTGTAGCTATAGTTTGTATGTACACGTTCCCTTATTATTGATTTCTAGCATTTGCTTCTTTAAGAAACATTTGTATGCTTCTCCAAGTTTGAAGCGACTGATAAATCATAGAAATTCACATATCCATTGTAATGCTCGGTATTTTCAGATCCATTTGTGATATAGGATTCTCAACGGTAGGATCCAAAAATAATATCCTTGACCCAGCTTTAGCTGATACGTGTTATCAATATCAATTATAAGTATGATTTGATACATCTCACACCTAAATATGAAATATTTGTCTAGATCATATTTCCCTAGATATAAGTTCTGTGTCTTATAACTTATACGAGAAATCTGTAACAATGACGCATTATGGACTTGGTTGTATTGCAGCCATCTAGTTGATCTAGCCAGTCAATTCGACGCCTACGCCCATTGATTACGTGTAATATTACGTCAAAAATATTTACATCTTGAATTATAATACATTTCTTGCTTATTTAGGGCCAATTCAGACCGCAAACCGATGCGTAGATATGCATATTTTCTAAAGGGGTTCGAACAGACGTCATGACGTCGTGTCGTCGTCATGCGAATCTATCAATTCAATACCAATTTAGAAATGCATCTACGCGTCGCGTTGAGGTCTGAATTGACCCTTAGATGTAATATCGCTAAATTCGCTAAGATGTTTATTGATATAGATTATAGACACTAGTTAGATGATCTGTGTCGATATCTTTAGCTGTTGTTTTTGTTATAGATGGTATTTATTCCACGAAAAACCTAGGCAATTGGCTGGCTAATAAACTAGATGTTTGCAACATGTAACTCCAAACTTATTTCTTAAATTTTTCTTCCTTACAAACAATATCAAACAATAACAACAACGAATCTTATTTAATTCCAAACAATATAATATTTACAACATCGAATCTTATTTTTGTGACTGTAACGCATTCTTTCAGTTGACTAAATTGACGTGGTGTGAAAAGTTAGTAAATATTTATTTATGATGTTTACTGTGATTACACGTGAGGGTGTGGGTTCGATCCTGATTCCTGGCACGTGGCGTGTATTTATTTTCCATCAACTCTTCTGATTTATCGATCACGAGCACGCACAGCTGAGTCAATGACTGGTTTACTACAAGTACAGTTCTACTCCTAAATTAGCTTGTTTTGGTTCAGTTGTTTCTGAACCTTGAACAAAGTAATATCACAGTCTAGAGAACTTTGAAAAAGAAATATAAAATTATGTTATTATATTATGTACAATGCGCAATATTTAAGCCATTATTCTCAACTTATCTGAGAAATAGCTCTCAAGTAGGTACCTATACCTATGTGCGAGATAATAATATGTATTTTATATTCCATATAGAAAAGATAAATTAGATATTGTTAAATAATAGGTACGTGGTGGGTACCTCGATTTTCCGAGATTTGCTCCTAATTTCGCCTAAAGTGATTGGACTAGTAGTTTTAGACGCGATCTCTAGTAATAATAATATTGTATTGAGAACATTTTTAAAATGTACTTGCTGAGTTCTGTCTTGATGGATTTTCGCTTATTTCAAAAACACAATATACAATATTATACAAAAACACAACGACATTATTATTAAATGTTTAGACCTCAGTCTACATCAAAGAGGCTCACCAAAGTTCTCTGTATTCTTTTCCTGGAAGAATTCCGCCTTGTTTCATAAAAAGCTTTAATATTTCATCGTCGTACTTAATATTTTATAGAATTTGTTAATTTTTGTCTAGAGTTTAGATATTTTGTCAACATACGAAAACCCCCTTTATAATAAAGTTTTTACAAAGTCAATAACAAAACAATATCTGCTTCTTTATCTGGTACGTTGGAAAAGTTGAATAATAATAATAATAATAAAATTTATTTAAATTAAATCAGTTTCACATGAGTTTTACATAATATGGAAAGTACAATCAATAAAACGCTCAGTAAATAGCGTTGGGAGCTGTACTAGTATAAACTGTGACACAGCTCCCATCCCAGCGACTTCCACTCTGGAACCATGAACCATCGTATACAATATTCAATTAATTTAAGTTTAAGTAAGTAGTTGATAAATACTACGAACCTCGAATAGTTTTCCGATATAATACTGAAGACATGAATGAAAGAAGCAGGTAAAAATTTGCCGTTTCTGATTTTGAAAATGATTTGAAATAAAAAAAATGTGAATTTTATGTATTGTCATTAGCCAGATGATGAAGTAGGTGAGTTACAAGGTTTGTTTAAAGTATAAGGGAAAAAATAAGTACTTAATAATTATTATTGTTCTTAATATTGTTACAAAATGTTAGCTATCTGGTTCTTCCACTCACGTATTTAATTATTAGTATCTACAGGGTGTAACAAAACAAAGTGATAATACTTCATCGCTTTTTAGGGTTCCGTACCCAAAGGTTAAAAACGGGACCCTATTACTAAGACTTCGTTGTCTGTCCGTCTGTCAGTCCGCCTGTCTGTCGTCAGGCTGTATCTCAAGAACCGCTATAGCTAGACTTCTGAAATTTTCACAGATTGTGTACATCTGTTGCCGCTATAACAACAAATACTAAAAACAAAATAATATTAACATTTAAGGGGGGCTGCCATACAACGAGATTTTTTTGGCCTTTTTTGCTCGATATCAATAATGGCAACAGGTGGGAACTTGAAACACACTTTTCACAAAGGCCTTAATTATATTATGTGTACTTTAATAATTAATAATAATATTTAAATAAAATGAAAGGGGGGCTCCAATACAAAAATTTTTGTCCTATTTTTGCTCCATAATGGTACGGAACCCTTCATGCGCGAGTCCGACTCGCACTTGGCTGATTAACAGCGCTTTTTAAGTGTACCTACAAATTACAATGTTCACAAAATATGTAAAAATAGTTTTTTTTTATCTTTACTCATTGTCGAGAGTTTGTACATTTTAAACAAGCATCGAGTATCGGTGACAGTGGTTCCCGGAATTGTAATACTGACTACTGTCAACCGTTCTGTCAACAAAATTAGTGGATGGTTGTCAACAATTTTGACGTTGTTTTAACGAGCGCGGGTGCACTCAGCACCCAGCAGGCTCTAACGACCATCACTTGCTTCGAAAACTGCTCTTTATCCATTCAATATCCCTGAATTCCTATGTTAATGGCCTCTATGTTATTGTCATAAAGGTCCTTTGAGAGGTAGGATAGCTCTGAATAGACTGTATATATCGTGTTACGATCTATCCTGAACTATGATTTAGGGCTGTCTGTATTCGGTTGAATCGATTTTATCTTTCACAAAAATGTGTGTTCGGCCAAACCTACGCGACCAAAGCGACTGCGAAGCGGGACGTTCGCGAATCGCGAGCGGGAATAATCTACGGCTTCGCACCGTAGTCGCGCGGGTGTGCACACCTTTCGCGTTGCAGACGCTCCCGTCCCGCGTCCCGCGTTACTGACGCGTAGGTTTGACCGAAGCCTAAAGGTCTTGACTCATTTAAAATAGTTATAATTATGTATTTAGTAAAACACATATTATGTATCAATTAAAATTACGAAATTCCTAATTGTTATTATGTTACCATCCACACTTTACCACCGTCTAGACTCTAGATAAGTTTCGTTACTACGAAACTCCGCCTAAAGTGCTGAGGAGGTTAAGAACGCAAAAGCTTTATGATTTTTCTTGTTTTCAATCAATATTTGACTTACCGTACCTATTTTTAAGTCCCTTGATGGCAGCCCTACAGGAGATACCCATCTCATTAACATCGATGACGCAGAAAATCGAGTTATTGATCTTCTCTTAAAGCTTTTAAAGTGAAACTTATTTACTCAAAACTCTTTGTTATGCGTGTCATTGTACAGAAGCCAAATTCTTTCATTTTCGATTTATTATTATCAAGAGACTAGTTGACCCGGCAACGTTGTTTTGCCATAAGTATAAAGTATTTCTACTTCATCAGTTGATACAAAATCTTACCCCCTCTTTTGTCCCCTAAGAGGGGTGGGGGGAAAATTTTTATACACCAGGGTGCCTAGTGTGAGTTTTTTGTTCGACATTCGATCGTGAAAGCGTTTGGCGTTTACTAAAATTTTGTATGGGAGCTGGGTTCACTCCCGTGAGAATCGCCAGGTGGCGCTGTACAAATCCCATACAAAATCTTAGTAAACGCGAAACGCTTTCACGATCGAATGTCAAACAAAAAACTTACACTAGGCACCCAGATGTTAAGTTGGAAGAAGACAAATATATCTGCGAAAACCGCATTCAAATCGGATCAGTAGTTTTCGTGTGATAGTGGAACAAACATACAGACAGACAGACAGACAGACAGACAAAAAACTAACCACATTTTTGGCTTCTATAGCGATCTAGTAACACCCCCCGCTTATTATTTTTTGAATACAGAATACAGAATTACATACAGAATTCACATTTCTACAGTTTTATTATAATATGTAAGTATAGATATCTCACTAATTCGAATCGAGAAACACAATATTATTTAGAAAAGATTTCACTATTATTTTAGCTAAATGTGGTAGGTATGTTGTTTGACATTTTGCGGTTAGTGGTTTGTTATAAAACTTACAAACAGGTCTTTTATTTTGTAATAAAACTATCGTATATCCTTTTCCCAGGACCCAAAGTATACCCAAAATAAATTTGACCAAAATCGTTTCAGCGGTTTTAGCGTGAAAGGGTAACAGAGAAACCCACATTTGAATAATAATTAATAATAAGTAATTAGTTAGTTATTGATCATTTTTTTAATATTATGTACTTTATTATACTTAACCATCAATATTCCGTCAATCAGATTGATGGATCAGATTTATGAAAAATTGACCGTATAACCTCTGCCTAAGATAGATATGGACTACTATAATTATCATCTCCAGGTTAAATAGCGTAATAATTTCTTTAGCAATTTTTTTCAACCTTTAATAAAGAGGCCTTTTCTTCAATTTTCTTTCGGGCTTTAAAAGCAACCTTTTTCCGACGCCCGAGCACAAAGCAGTAAATCCGGATCCTAAAATTGTGGATGTTTTAGAAAACTGCACAGTATTAGGTGTTCAATTTCTGTACAATGATTCTTCTATTTTATGCGATAGGTATGATTGCTGAAAAATATTATGATGAATGCTTATTTCACTCTGTGGATCTGTCAGCATCTCAAAATATTGTCGGTTTTATATTTCATGATTATAATTAATATTATTATCACTAAATCAGTCCATTACAGAAAATAAAATCGAGCTTTAACTGTTCTTTCAAAATTTTGAATTTTTATTATCTCCAGCGCCGAATTTATATTTTTACCAGATGACGCCCGCAACTCGTTTGCGCCAAAATAAATAAAGTTATAAATCTGGGGCTGATTATAATATCTTGACCTGTATGTTATCTTACAGAACTGTATGCTAAAACTAGACTGCTGCTGCCTGCTGCGGACTGCTATAGACAAGAGTATAATACTGTTAAAAGTTTTAGCAACAGAAAGACATCTAAATAATATTATTATAAATTACGTGTCTGGGACGCAATCGGTCGGTACTAATAAGAGTACTTCCAATTAAATTCAATTAAGTTGTATCGTAAAATTTGCTCGCAAAACGACTTTCGAAAGACGAAGTATTATTTTTTTTACGACGTTCAATAATTATTTTAATTATTTGCAAATTAATTCATTTCTACTAGTCTCTTTGGGCTTTAAAACATTATGAAAATGTTTTATATTCGTTTCATTTATTATATTAAAAAATATCAAAGTTATATATTTAGAAAATATGAGGAAAAAAATTTGATGGTACGATTAGTAGTATACATAATTATATGAGACATAAAAATAATAAAATATATTCTCCTTTTGACCGACATCAATAAAATATTTTGAAACAATAATAATAATACCTATCTAGTATCTCTCACACTCTGTGACCTGCGTATATCGTCTTAGATATTTTTATTTCTACCTTACCTCAGTCCTATAAAATGCTGATAGTCAGGCACCACAAACGATCTCTCGATTCTCAGGCAATTGCGAAATAGGTCGTAAAGGATGTGAATTACAGACATCAATAGTTCAGTAATTGAGATTCGAGCTCCTTATCTGGCATGGCATGTGGACCTCACCTGCAGGAAGTGGGTTATTTCAATATAATCTACCCAGTTAATAGTTACTTTGATTATTTCTCGTGATCAAATAAAGGGGCTTCCATTGATGACATTAGGGTGAAAACTGAAAAGGGAGCTTGCCGAAGCGTTCCCTTACTTTGGCGGAGGTCCAGTCCCTTATGAGGTAGACCAGCCAGTCGTGGAGGGTGCAGGGTTTGATAGATCCAGTACACCAATCTGTTACGACTTACGCCTGATGGCAAATCGCAGGTGGGCTTAGAAGATAGGTAGGACCTGTCCCACATATCCCCGGGGTGCTTCAGCAAACTGAGGCACAAACCCGGGGGACGCATAAAGCCTTTCCCCTGCGTAAAAAAAAATTGAAAAATATAACTATGATAATAACTATACAACATAATAATAATAGGTAGATAATAATAATTGGAGATTAGAGATATAGTGACAATAACATATTTGATTTAGGGCCTGTTTCACCATTTCCTGATAAGTGACGAATAGGCTATCCACCAATTAACTTGACAGGTCGAGTATGGAGAATCTGTCAAAAAAGTTGTGAATAGTTTATTCGGCACTTTATCAGGAAGTGGTAAAACAGGCCCTTAGTAAAAGAAAAGTAATGAAAATATTCTTAATTCTTAACGCTAACAATTAATTTCTTTAATAATTTACTATCACATTAGTGATTAGAGGATAGATAGTGAAGAGGTTTGTGGCAAACCTTACCCAGGGGCAGAGAAAGGAAAAAAAGCTTCAAAAACCTCTCACGTGGTTTATGGACGCTTCTTAACTAGTTTATGTAATTGAATAAAATTCAATTCACAGAAAAGTGCTGATTGAATCTAGCTGTAACGTTTTATGACACTGGCAGACAGACAGTAAAACTTACATTAGTAATAGATCTTCGTTTTCGAGTTTTACGACTTGCCCGTTTTGGTTGTGGTAGTAATTACAAGATACTTAATGAAAATTATTTTTTTCAGTATACAAAAATGAAAATACTAGCTTGTATAATAATAAAACAATGAAAGCTATAACCAAAGTACATTGAAAGTAATTTTTTAATTATAAAAAATCCAATACGATCCCAGGACGCAATAACTAGATATTTATTAATCTACAATGACGCTTTCCAGTATCATCTTAGGACAATATATAGAGACTTTAACCAACCGAAGGTTTTAATTAAAACTACAATTTACTTTTCCTTTTAGCCAGGATATGCATACATACAAAAGCGCCCGGCTCGGTTCAGTGCACTCAATAGTCCATCCATTGAAGTCTGTTTGTGCAGCGATCTCGCGGGAGAGGCTACCTAATGCCGCCGCAGGACCGCCAACTTTAATACATAAAACTTTTCCAATCGTTACACAGACGTTAAATAGACTGTGAAACTAACCGAGGATCTACTGGCATATTTTAGCTGCATTATTGTTAACAGTGTTTTAAAATGGTTTGTGTACTTTAGTATTAATCTTGGCTGGGCACATCGCCTTACTACCTTTACTAGGATTTAGGCATCGAATATTTTTTCCTTTAGTTTTTTTAGGAAGCTTTTAGCATTTGGGAATTGAGGATTTCGGGCGTAAAGAATTTTTTGTTACTTTTCTAGTATTTCGTGTTCCTTTTTGGACCAAAAAATATGTCATTTCCACGCAAACGAAGCCTCAGCCGTCAGAAAAGTATACAGAACAATATCTACACGCCAACATTCGTTACTATCCACAACAATAAAATAAATATTAAGTTTATTGTCTGCGGCAACATTTTTATGATTACTACGTTATCAACATAGGGCCACTAGCAGCGGCTGTCTCCTCTTGTTACCGCGGTCATTATAGTCTTGATATATCCAGCCGAGTGGAGCCCCGCGGGCGACCCCCTAGATAAGTGAATACGGACGAAACGAGTAGATAGAGAAGTAGAAGAGATACGCCAAACAAATGTCAAAGTGGTGAACTGATGACTGATGGTGTTCGATAAGATTCAATAGGATATTGTTACTGCAATGTTTACAGTGCTAGGCAGCACCAGCATACTGCATAGACAGTAAACAAAAAGTTTTTTTCGACGTTTGACGTTTCCTGCAATATTCTGATATTATGACGTGTGCTGTATATGTCAGATTTTAGTCGGATTTATTAAGAATGCTCCAACCGGAGAATTAGCAGGTCGGATGTCTGTCAGTACGAATATCGACGTTAATGACATTAAAATAAGTTTCATATTAGCGCGCCTTGTACAGTGGCGGTTACGACGCGACGCTCGCCGCGTTCTTGATATGGCGAAAATGTATGAAAAAATTTGAGAAATTTTCTTATTTTTCTTATAACTGGAAAAGTTGTTTATTTTTATATCAAATTTTTAGCGGACTTTATAGAGGACTAAACAAGCAACAATTTTTTTGTATATTTATTTTCCTCAGTTCAGTGTATTTAATCAGACCCCATTTTTTTCATATTTTGCGATTATTGTGATGGTTAAAACGTATTTTATGTGAAAATTTTGTATGCGGCTATAGAATTTTTATGGTACAGTCGTGGAGATGAATATATTATCTTTCATTTGAAACCAAAATATCCTCGCAGTTTGACTCCTAATTCTTTAATAGGGTACCGGAAAATCGCTGATATTTGTAATAGCGTCCTTAATATATTGCCTAGTATATTTTTGATTCGCTCATCTTCATGAATTCGCCAAAACCTCTTATGTATGTTTCAACTAAGTATGCTTAAAAATATTTTATGAGTCACACCTTTACTATATAGGGTGCAATTAAACCTTCCTGCCAAATTTTTTCCAGGGCTTAGGTATCATTAGGAGAGTCCATATAACCAAAAAAAATTGGGTGTTATATTTTTTTTATTAACATATTTTATCCCATTTAAAATCGTTGCAGAATGGTCACTCGCGGCGCGGGGGAATGACCGGGGGTAACGCGGGGGGGAGGCGCGCGCGCGGGGTCACAACTCACATCAAGCGCGGGCGACGCGTCGTGTCCATTAATTGTAGTGTTTTTTAGGATAACTTTCGGAAGCTATTTCTCAACATTTTAGTACTGAGTGATTATAAAAGAAAAAATACGTGTATTTTTATTTTTAACAAGGATCAATATATTAAAATTTGGCAGGAAGGTATAATTGCACCCTGTATAAAGGTGTGATTCATAAAATATTTTTAAGATTCTTTTAAGATTTTGATTTTTTAATCAATATATTGTTTCATTAAAATTCACAATCTATGATATAAACAACCTTTTGTTTTAGATTTTATTTTGCTGACATTAGCGTCTTACTTTTGTCACACTATGAAACCACTAGATGTTTTTCTTATCATTTCCTGCATAAAAATATTTATACCCCCGTCGTACTGTTGACGCAGGCCAGTCAAATAACAAGGCCATTGATACGAAGAATTGACAGAATTAGGCATCAATGATGCTGTTTGATCTGTCTTTTCGGTTTCCTAATTACTCATATATGCTTTTGTTGTCTAACAATCATAATAATTATTATAATAACTATCTTTTATGTTGTATGTAAAACATTAACGTTACCCTAAAACATTAAATTTTAACTTGCAATATTATGTTTTAATTAAATTATCTATGAGATGAAATGAAAATCCATAAGAAATAACATTTTAATAACTGTCATGTTACAGGTTATTGTATTATTACAACTTGTATACTTAATAAAAGTAAAAATAATAATTTGGTAAAACATAAAACTTGGGTATATAGTCATCGTTTATTCTTGTTAATAAAAATAAAGCGTTATTAATAGCAATAATTTTGCCTTCACGCTCCCTATCTCGAAAGCACTTAACAGTTACACAAAATACCAGTCTTTATCTTAGCGACAATATTTTTAAAGACTTTAATGTAAATAATTGCATTGATCCCACCGCCGTCAGCCTCCGGCGTAACGAGATTATCGCGTTAACTTCAAAACAAAATTAAAGATATCGTCGCCATTTTAATGACTTAATTTCTACGTATCTCCTGGCTAAGGTATAAATAAAACGGTAGTATGTGTGTAACACGTTTTATTTGCAAGTCCAGAAGAAGAAAAGTTTTATAATGAGCAAATACCGCGCTTTGTAAACTTTCTAAATGGTGGATTAAGGGCCCGGGTTACCCTCGAAATTTTCATACATTCTTAATACCAAAATCATTTTCTCATGCGAAAATATTTAACATGTTTGAGTTATTTTTCAGCTTAAGATAGTAATTACCTAGGGTCCTGAACAAATTTTTTTTACAAAATATTTAAATACTTACTAAAAAAAATTTTTGTGTTTAAATATTTTTTAGTAAATTTACTACTAAATATTTAAACACCAAAAAATAGACAAAAACACTAAAAAATATATAAATAAATAGTAAATTTACCACAAAATATTTAAATAATAAAAAATATTTTTTAAAGTTTAAATATTTTGTAGTAAATTTACTATTTATTTATATATTTTTTAGTGTTTTTGTCTATTTTTTGGTGTTTAAATATTTAGTAGTAAATTTACTAAAAAATATTTAAACACAAAAAATTTTTTTTTAGTATTTAAATATTTTGTAAAAAAAATTTGTTCAGGACCCTAGGTAATTACTATCTTAAGCTGAAAAATAACTCAAACATGTTAAATATTTTCGTATGAGAAAATGATTTTGGTATTAAGAATGTATGAAAATTTCGAGGGTAACCCGGGCCCTTAAGTCGATGAGATTTAAATGACAAAAATAGACTCGGTTCCTTATTAATTATCCATTGAAATTCAGGGGTTTCAACTTTCAGCAATAATAAGCCTATTACCTAAATCAGATGTACATCTAAAAATATCTCGATCTGTCCCTTTCGAATCCAATTATATCGAAGGGCCAAGTACTCTTTAAATCTTTCCGGTACCCTACATTCAAATATCAAGAATTCCCTGTTTCACTTTCGTTCACGAATGTCGCATGCCCGTGTAGAATTCTTCACAAATGAATAAATTTACAAACTCGAGAAATCGTCGTAGGAAGACCCAATTAGGCTTTCGAAGGTATTGCGTCGTCAATTTTTAGGGTTCCGTACCCAAAGGGTGAAAACGGGACCCTATTCATGAGACTTCGTTGTCTGTCCGTCTGTCTGTCTCCAGGCTGTATCTCAAGAACCGCTATAGCTAGAGTTCTGAAATTTTCACAGATTATGTATATCTCTTGCCGCTATAACAACAAATACTAAAAACAAAATAAAGTTAATATTTAAAGGGGGCTCCCATACAACAAACGTGATTTTTTTGGCCTTTTTTGCTCGATATCAATAATGGCAACAGGTAGGCACTTGATATTTTCACAAAGGCCTTAATTATATGGCTACTTCTATATTATTTAAGAATAATAATAAAATAAAATAAAAATTTAAGGGGGGCTCCCATACAAAAAACACAATTTTTAGCCTATTTTTGCTCTATAACGGTACGGAACCCTTCGTGCTCGAGTCCCACTCGCACTTGGCCGATTTTTAAATTATGTTTGTTTTTCACACGAAGACGCAAATCTTGCTATTGTGAGCATCTTCATCTCGGGTTGGTTTTTAAAAGGCTCTAACAAGTGTATAAAAGACTCTAACAAGCGTTTAAAACGATTGTTAAGTAGCAGCAACGTGTTAATTTTAAGACACTTTTACGACAGATAAAATATCACCATTTTGTATCGATCAAAATACAATTGTGTAAAAGGCTTTGTTGTCTTATCAGTTTATTTCTCCTCCTTGTCACATTTTATCACCATCCTACCTTTTTACTTTCCAAGAACGCATCACTGTCATTTCTCGGAATAAACTTCTAAATTGAGAGCGACTCAAAATTAAATGTTCGTCAGCTGGATAGGAAAACCCTAAATTCTTCGAACAGGGAAGATCCGGGTCGAAATTTTATTGTTATTTGTTGAAGCTTTGAAACGGATTATATTTTTGCGGTCAGATATGTCGAGCTGCCACTCAAAGGCGATTGTTTTGGACCAGCTATGGTCAGCTCATCAAACACCGTTATCATACAATCGCTAGATCTAAGGCACTCTAACAACATCAATGTTTTTTCAATCTGTATCTAAACAATGATTCATTTTACTAATAAAAACTGCTTTAGCGCTTTTGTATGAACTACTTAACAGGTTTTTGCAAGTAGATAGATGTGTCGGCTCTGTTAAAAACTTGCATAAGATTACCACGAACAATATTATGAAAATATATTCACTCTTTTTAGTCTAGATACATCAGATCAGCTTCAAATCTTTTAACGTCTGATGAATACCTACATTTTTGTGAAATTTGATAATTCTGATTTTTGACATAATTCACATGTAGTACAACACTATGATACTTATAATATTTCAGACAGAATAAAAAACTCGTTTCCAGCTGCCAATAAATGAATAAAAAATATTTCAGATATTGGAGTTACATACACTTCGGTTGTACGTATTTGTGAAAGTATCCCGCCGTATAACAACCTAATCAATCAATCAATCAACAGCAGCAGTAACAAGAACGCAACAACAATACGGAGTCCTTAATTAATGGCGTGATAAACGCGCCACACCCGATCCGTCTTAACGAAACTGTGGCGCCGCCACTACACAAAACACTAATGTAATAGAATAAGCGTCATCATGGCGTCATCATTGTCATCAATATCATACTCAACATCTATCATTAATCATTATATTACTTAGTATAATCTTTGTAAGAATGTAACAATATAATAATATAATATCGGGATTCGGGACTGGTCTGACTGAAGCTTGATCCCTGAATTTGTATTTATCGCTCGAGAACCTTAACTGTCTGGAATTTTCCTCTTGTACCAAAGTGGTGGGCAAAATGTACTTAAAATTATAACAAAGTTATTAATTAAATGGAGTATATACCTAGTAAGGAGCAAGTACTCGGAAGTCGGAACCACATCTTGAGTATTAAAATATTGTGAAATGTACTATCAGAGCAGTTGATTCCTAGGCAGATGGCGTATCTAAGCACACCTAAGTAATTTGGTCGCGTTATGTCAAACCCATCCGACCGATCATACCGACATAAGCCGACCAAATGACGTAGGTCCGTTGACTGCCTAGGAATCAATTTCCTCGATGGTACAAAGGTTGACTTTTGAGAGCAGGGCAGAATAGACCCAAATAGGTTTATTAGCTAATTTAAGGTGTAATTCCACGAAATTTCTATGTTCTGAGATGTTATTTGTGGAAAAAATAGTAAAGCTAGCAACCCTAAAACATTGCCGGAATAGAAATTGTTTGTTTTTTCAGCATCCATCCTTCCATTGTTTATCTAAAAATAGATAGAAGCTAACAGGGAATAAAACAACTGTTGTAAAACAATGCTGTAAAACTCAGTACAAACCGAAACAATATCAGAAGTTGCACTAACTGAGATATAATTATAGTCAGTTTGTACTTTGTAGGCTTTTGTACAGTTAAATTAGTTACCTAAAATTGAAATCTTTGAAATTCACTGAAATGTTTAATTTAGGTAATCTTATTATATCATTGAGGCTTTAGCTTTAAACTAATCTTCTAATACATAATGTATAATTCTCGTGTCACAGTGTTTGTGCGCGAACTCCTCCAAAACGGCTCAACCGATTTTAATGACCTTTTGTATATTTACATTCCCTGGGAATGAGAATAAGATGAATAATTACAGAATAGGTTTTTATCTACTTTTTAATATAAAAATTGATAAAAACCTATTCTCCAATTATCTATATCTATAATATAATAAATGATAAGACGTGCATATTTTTAAATAATAGTAAATTAAAACTGCGAAATAAAGTTCGCAGGGGTAGCTAGTAAAAATTATATAAGAGAGGCCTTCTTAGGCCTTAAAAAGTTTTCTTTTTAAAATATATTACAAGCAAAATTAAATCAAATGTATCCACATTATAATATTATAGGTATTAGGTACGTAACGCAAAAACCCTTGTATTAATAATTATTTCATTTCGTCTAATGCCGTCTTTTTGCTTACACGGCCTGTTAGTTTGACCTCAATAACAAGAGAAACGGCTGCTAAAATGATTCGTCCTCATATTCAAATTGGTTTTTCACCTTATAATTGATACGTTTTCATAATCAGAATTCAAAATATAGATGAAAGAAAAAAGTTTCGACCTTGGTTATGACTGAGACTGCAATATTTGTATGCATGGAAATCCGCTACTTTATTGATTCGTTTTCGTGCCTTTTTGTCGACTCTCCGTATCGTTGCGTAGTGATGTAGTCCTATCTTTTTATAACAACATAATATAACCGACCAAGTGCGAGTCGGACTCGCACACAAAGGGTTCCTTACCGTTATAAAGCAATAAAGTACAAATATAATTAAGGATTTTGTAAGTAGGTATTTCAAGTGTCTTACTGTTTCTATTAATAAAAAAATAGCAAAAAAAATCACGTTTGCTGTGTGGGAGCCCTGAAATATTTAATTTATTTTGTTTTAAATAGTATATTTTGTTATAGCGGCAACAGATATAATATAAGTACACAATCTGTAAAAAAATTCAGAAGTCTAGCTATAGCGGTTCTTGAATCTTGAGATACAGCCTGGAGAGAGACAGACAGACAGACAGACGGACAGACATCTAAGTCTTAGTAAAAGGGGCCCGTTTTACCCTTTGGGTACGGAACCCTAAAAATGATGAATAAATTGAATCAAGACATTAAATTTTTAAACACCATAATAATAATTTATAATATTGTATTAGAAATCAGGAAGATTCAAAGTCTTTAGAATATAATGATATAGTCGTATATTTGTTTTTTTTTTAATAAAACCGATAAGAAAGTACCTAAAAACATGTTATAAGTTCTACGCACAGTATGTATTACCTACTTATAACTCAATGCCTGAAAAGAATAAAGAGTAGAACCTGCTTTTTATCTTGGAGTTTCTATGAGACTATCCTTTATGTCAATGGTATAAAGCTTCAGTTAGGAATAAAATGAGTCTAGGTAGTCTGTACACTACAATTGACGGGCTGTCGATTTTCGAAGACATTGTGGACGGATTCTACAGGGAATACTCGAATGGAAAAATACAACATACATACATGATACAATTTCACTGTCACGCATATAGGTTGGTACCTGCCAAATGGCATTCTCTATCAGTCAACCTTTAGGTGTTCAGAAACGAAATTGTGTAGGTGCCAATAGAACCAGAGGATGAAAAAAGAAAAATAATGGGCTGAGACCCCTGGCTTTGAACACTCCAAGGCACTAATCCCTGGCTTCAACAAGAAACTATCAGAATTAGTGCTCACCTTGGGTAGGAACCAATTAAGAATTCTTACCAGAAGCCTAACTGGGCACTGCAAGCTCAACATACACCTAAACAGAATGGGTATTTGTAGCATAACGACTTGCAGATTCTGTGAGGAGGAGGATGAGACACCTATTCACCTTCTCCTCGACTGTCCTGCTCTACTACAGAGCAGGAACAGGCATATTAGTCACCACGAATACTCATCCACAGAGGAAATTCGTGGCACCAACCCCAACCACATCGTTCAATTTATGAGCGGTATTGGGCTGGGGATGATACTCTAATGCGAAGGAGTCACAATAGATCCTTATGGGTCGCAGTGACGTCAGGGCTACAGCGACCTGCCTTCTTTAATAAATAAAAAAAAATGGGACCCCCTTAAATTTTTATTTTTATTTTATTATTTATTATTAAATTACACATAAAATTGAGGATTTTGTGAAAATTTCAAGTGCCTACCTGTTGCCATTATTGATATCGAGCAAAAAATGCCGAAAAAAATCACGTTTGTTGTATCGGATCCCTTTTATTATGTTTTTCACAGATTGTGTATATTCTGTTGCCACTATAACAACAAATACTAAAAACAAAATAATTAAATATTAAAGGGCTCTCTTACAACAAACTTGATTTTTTGCTATTTTTTTCTCGACATCAATAACGGCAAATAATAGGCACTTGAAATATTCAAGAAATACAGTACTCAATTTTATTGCACTTTAATAATTTATAGTAAAATTTAAGTAAATAAAATAATTAAGGGGGGCTCCTAATTCCCATACAAAAAACACAATTTTCAGTCTATTTTTGCTCTATTGTGGTACGGAACCCATCGTGCGCGAGTCCAACTCGTACTTGGCCGATTTTTTGTATCGCTTTAACTCGAGAACAGCTAAACCGATTTGGCTTATATAAGTCCAGCTGAAATATTCGTGGAAGTCCAGGAATATTTATTTATGAATTAGGAGAGAAGTCACATGAAGTTCACCGGGTCATCCAGTAAATAATAAAGATATATTAAAACAATCGATCGCTTGCGTCACAGGCAATTTACCTTCTGGAAGATCCATGCAAATATTAATATGCTCGTAGCTCAAACAAAAAAGACGAAATGGAAACTTGGCAAACACGCCAGGACTTTAAAGTAACCTAATGGCTATATAGTTACAGCTCTTGGC
This sequence comes from Plebejus argus, assembly GCA_905404155.3. Taxonomy (NCBI): domain Eukaryota; kingdom Metazoa; phylum Arthropoda; class Insecta; order Lepidoptera; family Lycaenidae; genus Plebejus; species Plebejus argus. Next base: position 7,149,388 of record FR989930.1, read on the forward strand.
ATGCACCTCGCTGCGGAAATACTTCTAAGAGCCACTTTTCACAAGTTATCTACTAAAGAGAAAAGAGAGGAACTTTGTTCGGGAGGATATGTTTTACAAGGATTCCTAACCGTATAATATTAAAATATTATTTGATACTGCAGTAAGCGAACAATCATCATAATAGGCTGTAGGCATGATTTTTTAGCTATAGTGGTTTCATAACAAAAGTTGCTTTAAATTACATAAGTTATCGAATTGTATGCAAATTATGAAATTTAATCGAAAAAAAATTCGAAATGGATATCCAACTTTGAAGGCGCATAACAAAAAAAATACAAAAGCTATCAAGCTGAAATTTTGGACACACTTATTTTTAACCGTTATTTCTTTATTTTAAATAACGAAATTTGCTAATTTGCTAATTTGTTTTTTTGTTTTTCGGAAAAAATAAAACATTCTGTATTATTGCACTATTCGCTAGTATTGCTAATTATAAAACATTTCTCCAAGTAATTTTGTATGATAAAATTCAGGAAAGGTTAGATTTTTAAGGTTTTATTGTTTTCCCAATACATTTCGTAAAAATATGAAACAATAAAATAAAACACTTTCCATAAGTTTGCCATATACGATTACTTTCCAGAAATGATTCCTTACCAGCAACACTATAAATTGATGCAATAATACAGGTGATTTTTTGTGATTTTTTCTTACCTCATTAACTTTTTTCTCCCATGGTTTAGAGATTTTTCGTCATACAATCAAATGTTCAACTTTAGACCCCCCGACAAAATTACGTAGGTACGTCTGCAAAATACCTATGAATCAATTTCTCGCGTAGTACCTACAAGTGCCTAAAATCCATTGAGATGTAATAAGTACGGTTTCCGTGCGAATTGCGATACATTGCAGGCAACTTTAAACAATAGCAAATAAATTACTGCCAAAAGCGAATCGGACTCACACAAGGGTTCCGTACACGGTACAACAGACAAAAATAATATGTTTTACATAATTAATATCTGGGTATATTGAACAGGTTTCTACTAAATATACTTTTTAATTACTTATTTAAAATATTTTAAAACCTAAGTACTTTATAAGAGCATTATTTAGTTAAAATGTAAATGTTTTGTACTTGTTGCTTTAATAATGTGTGTCGAAATAAGGGTCTCAATGTTTCTGCAAATGGGCTTTTTAAGGCCCTTTCAGTTTAGACTTTAGAGGCCTCTAATCGACTGAATGGTACGACGATGTGATGTAGGTCGGCTAGTAATTACTATAATCGTTTGTAATTTACATAATACTGTAAACACAGGCCGTTTTGATGTATTATTCGTAGCAATTAAATAGCAATTATTCACATGTCATGATGTCACACTTTGGATGCGGAACAAAATAAATTACTTTTGAGTGTACAAAATTGCTAACAGAGATTGTCCGTAATTGCTACTTTGGTAATATGCGTAATAGCATAGAGTCTGTGCCATAGACTATAGAGGAACCCAAAGGTTGTGTTTAACACGCTTCTATTATTTTATGTAAAATCTATTCAGACAACACTGTACAACGTAGGTATATTTATTATTGAGTATTAGGTAACTATACATAATATAATACCCATCCACATCTATATTTTAATAAGCTATGGTGTTATAATTTTTTACTTTAGAATAAGTTTTGGAAGATAGAGCCAGATAGAGCTCTGAGGGAGGAAGCTTCGTTTATGTTGTCACACAGAAGGCATTCTGACGCGGTCTAAACGCATTTTGTGAGAGTAGGTATATTTTACTAACCCCTTAATGTTTGTGTTTGTTTTAGGTATTTTCAACGGATTTTAAATTATTAGATACTGTACCTTGTTTCTTCACCAGACCTGCAATATAGAGCAAAGTCAACGAAAAATCACTCTGACATTGGCAACTCACTGAGGCCGCCATAATAAAAGAAGAAGAAGAGAGTAGGTATATCTTAGCAATGTAATATATTATAACACCGTGGGGAGTTTTGCCGGGAATGTGAAAGAGTGATGTTGTGATTTTGTATTATTTTCCTAAAATTGTGTTAAGTTGGGTTTTTAATGTGTAATATTGGTAGAATATTAACCATTAGATATTCGTTATCGTGCACAAGTGTAGGAAAGTGATGCATTATCCAGAAACGTGCGATTTTGTGTTCCCTCCAAAACTCCATTGAAAGTTTCAGTAAAGCGTCTACCACTTTACTGAAACGACTGACTTGACTCCTTGACTGTATTGACTTGTACTTAGACTTTGACTAGACTTATGACCTGACGATATTACATGAAAACGATGCTGAAAATTATTATAGGAGGAATACGGTTTTCCCGCCATATTCCTTACCTTTTTACCTTGTCTGTGGCACAACATACACATACTTTGTGTCAAGTTGCCAAAAACGAAGAAAAAGAAAGAAGATATTATAACACAAAGAACGCAAAATTGACCGCTTCGACGCTTGACTTATAATGATAATTCACGCAGTATTTCATCCACTTACCATTTTTGAATCACATCTTCTCAAGTTATAATTTATAAATAATAAAATTATTACAAGTTTTAATAATTTTATTAAACAAATTGTTTTAATAAAATATAACTTTAAAATTTGTATCTCTGGGACTATATAAATGTATATCAAAAAAGTAATTAATAATTAAGTAATCATAATGTTTGTTTACTAAATGCCTAACATTATAAAATAATAATTTTACATAATTTATAACTTATCCTAAATGAGACGTTCTAAGATTAATTCACAAATTTCGCGAAAATTTCCGAACTTCTGAAGTTCTGAGTGCTCCAGCTTTCAGAGCCATTTTACCTTGGCCGGACCTTTATCCCAAGCACTTAAGGAACACTTTAATAGGACCTCGAGGTAACATATTTCTGAACAGATTAAGATCATTGTAATATCAAGCGTCAAAGTTTATGGTATTTAATAGTTCTCCTAAAGGAGTTATCGATTCGACTTTCGACTAACGCCTAATTGTCCTTGCCGGGTAATTCGACAACTCGGATTCGATAATTTCAAAGGCAAAAATAGAAAAAGTAAGAGATTTGTCAAAGCCTCAAAGCCTACCCTTGTATATACCTACGCTATGGCGCTTAAATCCTCGACATTTTTTATTTCTAACTTCATTGTTGATACTGTCGAAAGTAACTTGTCTAAATACCCATTTAAATTAATTAGTGTTCTCGGATCGCTTGCAACTTCACTAAACTCTAAAGTAGTTAACCCATCGCTTAGTTACAATTTATAGTTTTTATCTCTCTTCCTATTTCTCGCTAAGTAAATTCCGATCCATCGTTTCCTGTTAATATTGGATTTCAGTTACTCATAATATGACGTATGTTTTACATTTATAATATGTTAATTGTTTAATTAAATTAGCCATAAGTTTTTAAATATAAAAAAAAACTCTTACGCTTTAGCCTATTTAAAATATGCTCGGTAAAAATGATTATTTATGTGTCATAAAAAAGTATTCAGATCTCCTGAGTCCTGACTATCAAAGAATGGACTATGGCACCTGCAGAAGATACGAGAAAAAATTACGCCATTAAAATCATACAGTTTATTCTAAGTAAAGTCAAAATGGCCCCAAAATAGCAATGAATGCAAGATGCCATATTTTTAAATACGCCATTCGTAATATTTTTCCAGACAAGATATTTCCCATAAGATGAGCATACTAAATTAAAGCATAGGTACTAAGTTGAGTTTAAAAATATAATAAAACATACTAAGTTAACAGGCTACATTATGTGTGTATTTAAAAAGGACTCAATCGTATTCTGATAAATACTAACTAGGATGTCCCGGTGAACTTCGTATCACTTACAAACCTTCCCCGGACTTCCACTACACGATCATTTTAAGACTAAAATTAACCAAATCGGTCCAGCCGTTATCGATTTATAGATAGCGTTACTAACACAATTGAAAATCCATTTTTATAATATTATATAGATTGAATACATGAGTGGATAAAGTGGGTAACTAACAATTTAAAAATTGAATTTTTTTCGATAAATGGAAGCTTTAGGGCCGATAAAATGGTTTGAAATAAAAAAAATGTGGATTTTATACGTTTGCGTCAAATAATCTTTGAAACTACTTGATGGACGTAGAGTAAAGACAGAGACTAGAGTAGACCACGAAAAATGACATAATAATTATTATAATACTTTTCATCATGAGAAAATTTACGTTTTTGCATTGCAGAGCCGCACGCACGCGAAAAATAAAATTATAAAAAAGAGAATGTATACCCAACGAGTAACGACATAATATTGGCTTATGATTGGTCCATGTTGGCTACAAAAAGCTTTAGTATCATAATATTATATTATTTAGTGGAAAACAATAATGTACCCTATACTATCCATACTAATATTATTACGGCCCGGCCGCACCTGCGTCTATCGTCCGAAGCTTCGTGCTATGACTTATGAGACGATACACGCAGATCGTCCAATAGTATCGGTTTTAGCGCGAAGCACTACGCATATGCGGCCGCGACATCATAAACGCGAAAGTGTGTATGTCTGTCTGTCTGTCTGACTGCTAAAATTTTGTATGGATATACTTTAAGTCCCGGGAAAGGACATACCTACCTGGGATACTTTTTATCCCAGAAATGAGAAAAATGTACAGTTCCCACACGATAAACGAATTTTGGCGCAACGGAGCTGCGGGCGTCATCTAGCAACTTTTAAGTTATAACTTAAAAGCAACAAAGAAAGCTTTGTCGTCCGTCTATAGCCGACCTAAGCTTGCAAGTTCGCTCACTCGCGACTCGCGAGTCGCGCGACCGAAACAGTTCGGAAACAACTCGGTGTGTGAGCGGACGTTTGTTCAATTTTTCGCCGATCTTTTTCGAACGTGGATTTGTGACTGTGTTTGTTCAGTGACTTGTGGTGATCTGTTATTTCCATTGGATTTGGTAAGTGAATAAAAAAAAAGTGTTCAGAAGTGTATTTGATATTCAAATATCATCGCCGTATAATATAGTTTTTCTGTTATTTTACAATAATATTTTCGCTTCCTAATTTTTTAGAAGCAGGTTTTACGAATATATTTAAGAACCAAGATAATGGTAAAATATAATGCCTATATTATGATATTTTATATAACGAAAATAATTACAACATTATTTCCTAGTACATTATCGTTGTATATAGCTTGAAAAGCATCAACATTAATTTAGGAATAAAACATTAATAAACATTAAATTAAATTTTAAAGTAAGTACATATTAATTTCGTATTCCTAAAACACAAACAAACTGTACCATAGGTGTGTCCTAACTTAAGTCCTAACTCCTACAGTACAATTAGCAATTTCACGTACCCAAATATTATACAGACCGTATAATTATTATGTAAATTTTATATTTTCTTCAACAGCTACGTTTAATAATTAATATGCAACTATGAAAGTCTTTATACACAATATTTCTGTTATGGAAATGTAGGGAGCTATTATAACTCGATTAGGACGAGTTAGATTATAAAGTTGTCGTCATTTTTGGTCTCAGGAGAATTCTTCGTATGTTTTTATTCTTTCGTTATGTCACAGCTGAATTTCATATTACTACGTATGTAGAGTTTATTATTCCCTACGTAGAGGCTAAATTAACCTTAAATTATAAGGTTAATTTAGCCTTAGTGTTCATATTATTCCTATTCTCACACAAACGGTGTTTTTATAAACTAGACGTCTTATTTTAATTAATACTCTACCTAACCTCGATAACTTACTCTAAGAAGTCGTCTAATGCAACAACAGATATTAATTACTGTTTAGTTCACATCTACGATAATGCCATATTATGTTAATGTTTTAGTGTTGCCTTGATGACTCTAAGTCAAGAACGAAGTTACTCAATTATAATATTGACCTTCTGACGAGACGTAAGACCATATCATCCTGAGTTTTTAAAAGTTTAAGGCTTGTTGTAAGCTTGTTGTAGGCTGTATTAGTAATGAAGACGTAAGTGAAGTGGGCAACTAATAATTTGAAACTTGACGTTTTTTTGCATATTTAGGGCCGGGAAAATGATATAAAATCCAAGTAAAGTGGATTTTATGTATAGCCAGATATATTAGCTAGATGATGAAGTAGGTAGTTACAAGGTTTGTTCTAATTATGGAAAAAAATGAGTAATTTTCCTTGTGTTATAATGTTAGTTACCTAGTATTTGATGTCGTTTTCGGCCATTTCGGGCGTAAGTTTTTCTGGTAGGTATTCAAAACCTTAAAACAAATACCTAAGTGTACGTCTAGACATCGTAGTCTCGTAGGCTAAGCCCCTCAGCTCCGGTATTTTTAGTTTTCATTAATAAAGTAAAATACAGATATCAAGAGAAAATGCGTGAAATAAAAAAAATATTCATAAGTATTAAGTACTCAAGAGTCAAGATCAGAACCAAGGACGTTGAAAATTTTTAACGTCTTTGATCAGAACCAAAATAAGTCACTTCTCAAAGGGAACGTGTCAGCCCCGGATAATGTACTGCCGACTGCGGAATGGAAAAAATGAACAAAGCGGTAAAAACAAATGTGTACCTACCCTCATAAGTACAATGCGTACGATGTGGTCAGTGTACGAACTTTATGCCACATTAGGATCACTCCTGTAACGCCGAGGAAAATTACTATGCTATTATGTACCATATAACATTATCACGATAAGAGCGAAGAAAGCTTATACGAAAACTTCGCTATAATATCTCTACATAATATATTTTTCTTTTTAGGGTTCCGTACCCAAAGGGTAAATTCGGGACCCTATTACCATTATTGAGACTTCGATGTCTGTCGGTCTATCTTCAGGCTGTATCTCAAGAACCGCTTTAGCTAGACTTCTAAAAACAAAATAAAAGTTAAGTATTATTTAAGGGGGCTCCCATACAACGTGTTTTTTTTTCCTTTTTTTGCTCGAAATCGATGATGGCAACAGGTTTCGAAATATTTACAAAATCCTTAATAATATTTTAGGACTTTAATATTTAATCAAAATATACAAATATTTAAGCATCACCCATACAAAAAGCACATTATTTTGCCTAGTTTCGCTCTATAACAGTACGGATTACGGAACCTTTCAAGAGCGAGTCCGACTCGCTTTTAACCAATTTTTTATTTTTATGAAATTGGTTAATATAACTTACAACATCTTCAAAAGCATTTTAACCATTCACTGTACCAATAAGCATCAGATATATTGGTTCAAAAGATCTACGCTATTCGGTCGGGTCATATAAAGTCAGTATTGTGAATAGGCATGATTACTATTTTTTTTTCTTGATGGCAAATAAAGGACTTTTCCGAAATAGAAACATCGGTGAAAGAAAATTACTGTGTTAGCTAAAACACTTTCCAAGATAGAACAATTCAAACATCTCATAAAATAGACCTGCCCGAAATGCTCCATACAAACTGCTACTCAATTATGACGTCACTGTATGGTTATAGGTTGTAGGCATCGCGGGACGCGGGAGAAGTTTGTTAAATAGCTTTATTAATTATTGCGTTTATGAAAGTGGTTTGATAATAAAAGTTGCTTTAAATTATACAACTTATCGAATGGACACAAAATATAATATTTAGAAAATTATTTAAAAAAATGACTCAACTTCCAATTTTAAAAATACGTAACAAAAAATCAAAAAATGCATAAGTTAAAAAACTGAAAATTTACAAGTGCTTAAAAAAACTGCTAACCTTTGACCTTGTCATCATCCACTATATCTGTATGTCTGTCTGTTGCTGAACCGATTTTGCTGAAATTCGATAATAAGATACTTTGAGTCCTGGGATAGGACGTACTATTAACTATACTTTTATCCCGGAAAAATGTATGATTCCCGCGCGATAAACCAATTTTTACGCAACGGAGTTGCGGGCTTGCGGGGCCGCGGGCGGTAACTTTGTAAAACATACAGATAAAGCCTACGTCTTGGCTTCGCCGCGCCGCGCCGTAGTAAAACATGAGATTGGTGATTTTCGAGTAATGACTATAGGAGAAAAACGTGTCTAGTTGACCTCTTGTCTCTAGATACAAAGATATTATTTTCGAAGTAAATTCGCCTTTTTAGGGTTCCGTAGCCAAAATGGCAAAAAACGGAACCCTTATAGATTCGTCATGTCTGTCTGTCTGTCTGTCCGTCTGTATGTCACAGCCACTTTTCTCCGAAACTATTAGAGCTATACTATTGAAACTTGGTAAGTAGATGTAGTCTGTGAACCGCATTAAGATTTTGATGCAAAAATGGAAAAATTATTAAAAATTTTAGGGGTCCCCATAGGTACAACTTAACAAAAAAAAATTTTTTTTCATCTAACCTATGCGTGTGGGGGATCTATGGATAAGTCTCAAAAAATCATATCGAGGTTTCTCATATCATTTTCTTCTAATCTGAATAGTTTGCGAGAGAGACTCTTCTAATGTGTGTCCCCCCTCTCTCTAATTTCTAAAGTAGGGGCATGATAATTCTAAAAAAAATTGATGTAGATTACTATAAAAACTACCAACGAAAATTGGTTTGAACGAGATCTAGCCAGTAGTTTTTTATACGTCATAATTAATGGTAAACCTTAGTCTAAATTACATTAAATCGACTGAAATATAAAAATAAATCAAAACCAAAAACCTTTTAATTTCATAAAAATAAACCTTATTGCTGCTGCGGAACCCTTCATGGGCGAGTCCAACTCGCACTTGGCCGCTTTTTTTTCATTGTACTGATTAATAACATCCATGCTTTATAAGTGTTTTTGATTTTTGAATACCGTGAGAGAGTTCGTTGAACTTATACCTACCTACAAATATGATGTATTCATAGTTTCCGAGTACATATTTCGTATTATTATTTATAATTAATGAAACTATTCTATAATATTTTATTAAATAAGTACCTTATTACTTTTCCCTACTGGCTACTGGCTAGTATAATAAATATAATAATTAACGATTTATATTTCGCACTTTATCCAGAGGAGAGACCTGGCGAACTCGAAAAAAAAATTAAAATGAATATAATATAGGTATGTATGTATAATATTACAATAATAAATAATATTAAAGACGCTTCTTGCTTTCGATGAAGAATGAAAAAAGTGGAAAGTGCCTTTTATAAAATCTCTTTCAACCGATTTTTTTTTTCGTTTTTTGTACGTTCCATTTCGTCCAAATTATTTCAACCAACTTTTTGTAAAATCACGTAAACAGGTTCAAGAAAAAAGGAAGAGATACCAATCATTAAAAATCTCCCAACGATTTACGAGTATCATTAATCATTTAATTGAATGTTAAGTGAACATAAAAATATTTTCGGTTGTAATTAGTCCGTACAAGCCGAACATCCTGTTTTCGTTGTAAAAATGACGAAATGTGGAACGCTTGTAAAAGTAATAAGAATAATAAATTAACAGTAGGTACAAGACGTGTGTACACATAAACTATACAATACAATACTTAGATAAATATAGAGTAATTAGACTGTAACATAGAGTATAGACTATATAGAGTAACTTACACGCTTGTAGACAACGACATTACTAGAAAAATACTAGAAGAGTTTTCATACAAAAACGTCATTTTTGACAGTTCTCCTTTACCAGCAGCGCCCATTGACAGATTCATTTAAAGCCTTGGAAGTTCGAGCACTATACAGCTCTACTAAGTTCTTTAGACGCGTGGCACGTAATACGTGTCACTTGTGAAACAGTTATTACTTATTACACTTAACCCTTACATCCAAGTAAATTTCCCATGAAAATCACTCAAATTTCAAATGAGAAGTTGGCTGGGTATGCCATCTTGTTGGGATTTAGCGATAAACAAGCTAAAGACCGAACAAGACACTGGATTGAGTGCGTTCTGCGTATAACATCGGAACACAAATAATAATTGATGAATCTGCGGGTAGTTCAAAAACTTTAGCGACTTGGACGTCTGTCATCTCAGTCCATACGTGAAACACGGCCGCTGGAAAGCAGCGGAAAAGTAGGGAAAAAGAATTATATTTTAACCTGCACCTCTACAAAATCCGTAAGTGAATTGATTATAAATATGTGTAATAGTCGCCTAAACCTAACAAATAGTTGTAATTTTGGTTACGAATAAATATTATTGTCCTCTGGGACCATCAATAAATCCTTCTTTCGGGAATTTCTTGTTTTCGACATGAATTTTCTTTAATAGTCGTTTTTCTTGCAGCTTTTCTTAAGTGGAACCAGGGACCTTTGAATTTCGAATTTAATTTTGATAGTCACAAAATCTTGTGCATTAAACCATCAATAGGTTTTGATTTTCAAATTATATTATATACTTAGTAAAGATTTTAAGCTGTAGATACTTGTACTAATACTATGTATTCTGTTCTATAGCATAACTTTTATCATGGGCTTTGAGCGCGGCGATCGAACCCCGACAGCTTTGCCGCACCGCTGTGCCGGTCGGTGCGGCGTTGTCAGATTTCGACACGGTGTTTGTGTGCGTGCGACTAGACGTATGCGAATAATAAGTTGATAAAAATGTTATGAAATTTTTTCTCAAAAATTATACTTACCATAAACTTTCCTCTGCATTTTAAACAACTTAGAACGTCCAACATACACCGTCATATAAATATTTTGACTAATAATAATAATTAATTCACGAACTTAGTAAACTCGTTTGCGAGTTGCATGACCGACAAGTTGCTAAGTGGCCTGATGTGATGATAACTACTATATTATATAGCACAAATATCTACAGTAGACTAACTTCCGTGTTATAAATACAACTTGCCCAACAGAAATGATGACACAGTGGTTAAGTAACACTTAGAAAATTGAAGTTTTTTGCATGAATGGAGGCTTGGGACCGGGAAATTTTTAATTAATAAAATATGATCCAGATAATATAGAAGTACGTTACAAGGTTTGTTCAAATTATATGGGAAAATATTATTTCTCATAAGAGCATTACTTTTTTCAACATAAGTTGTAAAATTTTAGTTACACACTTCTTCCACTCATGTTTTCAATTATTAATTGTTTTTTGTATACAGCATGACTGGTGAGTCAATACCGATATTTAAGGAGAGTATTCAGTACTCGATTCTCATTATAAATATGTAATAAAATTAGGTTCTTAATTTTTTTTTGAATTTCCCAAAAATTTATGAATCATGGATACTAAGTAAATTACGCGGCTAGGCAAGTAGGCATACTATGCGGCCGGTGCAGAGGCGTGCGCTACCAAAGAAACACCACACAACTACCCCTCCCGCTCGCGGTGTCCATGCGTTGGGTAAATAATTATTTAACTTTAAGCTACATTTACTCAGTGATCAATTGATATTATTTTTTTATATTATTTTTTTCCAACTAATATAATAGCCAAATATCACGTCCTCAAGTATTGAACATGTCTCACCAGTCACGCAGTATATGATAGCATTAAGAAACTGTTGGCGACAGCCGACATGTTCATTAATGAATAACTCATTGAATAAAGATAAAAGAAACTTATATTGTCCATCAAATCCAATTTGCCCAACGCAGAAATAAGTTTTTAGCTCATGTACGTGTCACTGCGTTGTTTTACTTATTTTCGCAGTTCGCACTCTGAAGTTTTAAGAAATCACGCCTATGTGTGCGTTAAATGGTACTTAGCATGAAGGTGGTTTACTGTTCACATTACTATTATGGCGATGATAACTATTAACTATGTAGTATGTGTTGGTTGTTGAGAATACATTAGCAAGTTCGGGTATGGAGATAGCGCCAGTCGCCACTCGCCACAGAATTGAAAAGTTTTCATTAATTGTTTGAGTTTTTTTTAATTAACGACTTGCGAGTTACGAATATAATAGCTCCCACACCGGTTTCGGTGACGGTAGCCAGTTTCATTGAAACCAGGCCAGCTACGCAGGAGTATTTTTATAGTGCCCAAGTGTGTGCGCAGTACACAAGAGCACTCTCTATTCCTTTACTCTCGTAACCCAGTGGGACGGCAGACCGACACGACCGGCAAGAGATCAGGCGCAGGACCGACTTTTTACATGCCCATCCGACGCATGGATCATCTTACTTGTCAGACAATCAGGTGATCAGCCTGCATTGTCCTAACCAAACTTGGAAATAACATGTTTCCAACGCGGGAATCGAACCCACGACCTCCAAGTCAAGAGCCGCGCTCAGTACCACTAGAGTCTAGACCACGGAGACGTTGCGAGTTGCGAGCCAAGACTATGTCGAGACATCCATTATCGTTTATAGATTTTACACCAAGCGCGTTCTCCAAAGAAAGAAGCATGCAATCTTTAAAAGGATATTGATTTCTTAATTAATTTACTATTGATCAATTTTATCAATTTTTTACTATTGATCATCTCTTTCCGATGACACCATGATTACTAAAAATATGCTCACATAAAATTAAAAAAATGAAACAAAAACGAATTATCAAAATCGCGTCACAAAGGGCGAAGCCGCGAGCAAAGATGAAAAACATAATATTATTATGTCGGTCGAATTAAGAAACCTCCTCCTTTTTAAGCCGGTTAAAAATCATAATATAATATACCTACCCACCACAATTATATAGACCCACGTGGACCGCCAAGTTGGCGGCGCCAACATCCTTTTGAGCCCACCGTGTTTATTCGTTTCATTATTTACACGTCTTGCTCCTTATTAATAAACTTTAAACATACTACTGTTGGTAGAACTATAAAGCTGTAAATTTACAACTTTACAAGATAGCTAAGAATTATATAATTAGTTTTCTTTCTTTCTAGATAACTAAGTATTATTAATTATTTGAGTGTTCAGGAAGTGAAACTTCACTTAGGTATCCTGCGGGGCTAAAATGGTCACTTTATGGAATCGTGAGATGAATCTATTATATGATTCATTTTTTTTAATCGCAAAATGCAACACTGCTTGCAATTTATTTCTGTATTTTTGTACTGATTTGACATTAAATTTTTGTCAGTTTGAGAGTTTTGACAATTCATTTGCTGAATTGTTTGAGAGGAATTGCTTAAGTGTGACCATTTTAGCCCCGCTGCTTATCTGTATGGGTTGATTCAGACCGCAACGCGACGCGTTGATGCATTTCTAAGTACTGAGTTGACAAGACTTCAATTGCGTAAGACGTCTTGCAAAATATCTGTCAAGTCCATACAAATTTAGAAATGCATCTTCGCATCGCGTTGCGGTCTGAATTGACCCTTAAGTTAAGGCGACGCCTTGATAATTTGGCTGTAGCGATATCGATTCTTTTCAGCAATGACCAAAGCTAAGAAATTAAAGTTCATTCAGTCAGTATTCATCATTCATGTCTTTGTCTTTGAATTACCTACCCATAGCATAACGCGATTGGTCAACTTTTATAACACAGAATAATCAATCAAAAAGACATCTGTAAAAAAAGGGATTCTTATTTTGCCATCAGAGGAGAGTGATTTAAGCATCCAAAATTTGTACATAGATTGGTTCAAGCATACACTTTAATTTGTCCATAGCTTATATGAAATATATATTTTATGGTTTTTAAATTATGCGACAAAAACCATTTTGTCGCTTACGCCCTTTCCATTTTTTGCTGTTCCATTTCTTGTTTTCAACAAAACAAGCAATCTAAAACATATCCAAGTAATCCAACACGGTTTTTTTACTTTAACGCGGCGTCACCTTAAAGTGAATTTCCTATCTTTGCCGCAATCGACCGCGACCAACAAAAATTCAAATAAAATGCCACTTTCTGACATAGGTTTTGTTTTCTACCGATATATTGATCTAGCTAGCGAGAAGCAACCCATGCCACCGCTGTTTTAGTGGCGTAGAGCAAAATAAAACCTATTAAGTCCTAAAGTGTCATAAAATTTGAGTTTTTATCAGCCGCGGTCGCTTACCGCGTTGATCGGAACGGTACCTTTAGCTATCTGTTTCATTTAATGAGCTGTATTTTTTTATTTTTTTAACGGGCTTTGGCCCACCACACATTCCCACCACTGTATCTCCTGTGTCGTCAGGATCGACAGCCGCGGTATCCAACCACGAAAACCCTTTGATATAATCTCTAGGGAGCCCGAGCTTTTCTTATTGAGCTGTAGCTTCCAAAGTTAGCAAAAGGATTATCCTTTTAGTTTCGCCAAAGTTTTATGTATTTTTTTACTTTGTTTTATAATTTTATTCTTTGTTTCCGATTGTGTTTAAAAATGTACCTTGTCATAAATTTTGAAATCCATTAACAATGTAATGTTAGCCAATTCGAAGCAGATCGAATCAATCTTTTGTGAAACTTTGTTTTTGCAAATGAGAGCGCTAATCTGCTACAACTTACAAGGTTATAATTGTAATTAACTAAAATATAAAGACAATTTAATTGTTTTATGTTTCGTTGTCATGTCTTTTAAGGACACTTTTATTTTAGTTAAGTGGGAACTTAGTTTACTGGGGTTTCAGACAATTCTCTAACAAAAATGATTTTGAGATAAAGCATAGTTGAATAATTCATTTGTAATGCCTTAAAATCTTAACAGTAAAACTCTGGAACGAACTCTCCTGATGCTGCGAGTGTTCATGGGCGACGGTAGTTGCTTTTCATCAGGTGATCCGTTTGCTCGTTTGCCCCTAATTTTATATTTAGAAAATCCTATACAAGTTATATATTACATCCTATGTAAACACTTCGAATAGTATGAGAAAATGTTTAGTACTTATAACTTCGTAAGTATAGGTAGTAGCCAGTGGGTACTAGGTACAAGGTTTTTCGTGTTCCGTTGTAATACTTACTAAAATGATCATGAGAAATGTATGCGGCAGCGTTGAAGTTCAAAATGCTTAGTCATAATCGAATTATGTAAGCATTAAAATATCGATCGGGTATACGGAAGGGTGATGGCTAGAGAGGATTACAATATTATGATAACAAGCGGCCTGATCCGCTGAGAGCCTCAAACACGTAATATCACACGGGGTACTGTGAGCAAACACGTTTTTAATTAATAACACGCTTTATTGGCTTCATATTGTAAGTTGTAACTATGTAAGAAATATGTAAAGAATACTATGTATATAACTATGTAAAGAATATTTCAATTTGAAATATGTCGAATCTACTGGCTATACTGGGACCACACACGCCCCTTCAGGGCATCAAATATTATAATATAGTGATAAATATATATATTTATTAAGTTAGGTAATTTTCTATATAAATAATAATAGTATTAAGCATATAATATACAATAATATTAATAGTATAATAATGTATAATTTTAAAAGGTCCAATGCGTGATGGACTTACAGTAGATTAAGGTGACGCCTTGATAATTTGGCTGTAGCGATGTCCATTTTTCTCAGCAATGACTAAAGCTAAGAAATTAGAGTTCACTGTCAGTATTCATCATGTCTTTGTCTTTGAATTACCCATAGCATAACACGATTGGTCAACTTTTATAACACAGAATAATCAATCAAAAAGACCTCTGTAAAAAAGGGATTCCTATTTTGCCAACAGAGGAGAGTGATATAAGCTTCCAAAATTTGTACATAAATTGGTTCTAGTATACACTTTAATTTGTCCATAGCTTATATGAAATGTATTTATGGTTTTTAAATTACGCGACAAAAACCATTTTGTCGCTACGCCCTTTCAATTTTTCGCTGTTCCATTGCTTGTTTTCTATGAGAGGCCGGGCCAGCCTCGCATAGAAAAAACACATCCAACACGGTTAGTTACTTTAACATGGCGTCACCTTAAGAGAAAATGTAATCTTGGTACGCGACCATATTATTATGACAATGACACAAATAAAGGATATGGGCGACTAGCCCATAGACGACCCTAATTATTATAAAAAAAAACTATGTAAGAAAGAAAATTTTAATTTGACCCACTTCCCGGTCTTCGATTAGAAGAACCTTTCCCAAAGTGGGCGCTGAAGTTCTAAAGAGGGGCATGGCGATGTGGGACCCTGAAAAAGAATGGGGGCGTTGTGAGAGAGAGGCTTGCGGGGTGATTTATTTCATCTGGATACATTTTAAATTGAAACAATGGGGTCGCTAAAAGTGGGCAGCAGACAAAATAAGTTTGCGAACCTCTGGATTAGGATGACGCTCTGAGTTCTGATGACAATACATGACTAGCTATGAAACGTATTACAAATCCAATAAGGCGGCCTCCCCAAGATGGCGGACAGGCTATTTGAAATGCACCCCATGATATTATGTGTATCAAATTGGGTTTGCTGTCAGGATTCGGGAATAGGTAAAATTAGTCACGTGTCTTAAATCCAACATGGCGGACATCCAAGATGGCGGATTGGCTAAAGCGGTTTTTTATGTTTTTTAAACTATTAAAATATTATTATATTTTATCAACTGAGGCCTATTTTACGTGAGGTACCTAGTTGACATTAAAAGTAAGAGCTACTTATAAACTTATCTATTATTGTGCTCTGAACCTTGGGTACCATGTCTTTTTCCACCGCCCCATATTTCTGTTTCTTGCGATGTTATATAATAAGTATATAACGCAGAGCTGTAATGACCAAAATCATAATTAAAAGCCTATAATTATTATAATAGATGTTTATTTTTTATATTTATTAACTAGCGGCTAGCCTGTAATCCCGTAGTCTCTACATGTGTGACAAACTTCATCAGAATCGGCCCAGTGCTTTCAAAACCTATATTGATTTAAACAAAGAAATATTATTAGTTTTAATATAAGTTATAGATAATGGGTTGAACCTATGTGAAATAAGGGAGCGTATATATTGCGAGGTACGTATACATTATAATATCCGATAGCTATGTCCACATTGTGCCCTTTCATCTTCAATTTTCATAATCTTTTGACATTCGAAATGTCAAAAGATTATGAAAATTGAAGATGAATGGGCATAATGTGGACATAGCTATTAGGTAAGCAATAGGTTCATGAAAAATATATTGAAGTAAAAATATATTTATTATCTACAAACCCTTTTACTCTGTAAGTTGTAACAGATTTATACCTTTTAGGTGTACCCTTTTTTGATTACTTACATATTTTATGTGATAGAAGCCTAATATATTAAAATTTTATAAGCAGTATCAGGTTTATTAGTATACTAGCTGTCCCGGCAAACGTTGTTTTGCTATTTAAAGTATATTTTCTACATCATCAGTTGATACATGTTTTACCCCCTTTTTTTGTCCCCTAAGAAGATGGGGGGGAAGGTCATACACCAGATGTTAAGTTGAAAAACACAGTTAATACCTAATATGAAGTAAGTCCACTAAAGAAAAAAGTTGTATACAAAATCTGACCCCTCTTTGGTCCCCAGAGAGGGTTGAGAGGGGAGGGGGGGGGAGGATTTTTATAGACCAGAGGCCGTAGACAATGTCCCTTTCGTTAAAAACGATGACGATATTCGTTATCAAAATGTATGGGATTTGACATTAGTCTTCGCAAGCGAAATGTCAATTTGCGATGACTTATGTCAAATTGCATACATTTTGATAACGAATTTCGTCATCGTTTTTAACTAAGGATACATTGTCTAAGGGGGCAGATGTTGAGTTGGAAGAAGACAAATATAATATATCTGTGAAAACCGTATGCCTGTGAAAACCGTATGCAAATCGGATCAGTAGTTTTCGTGTTAAAGAAAAAAGTTTGATACCAAATTTGACCCCCTCTTTTGTCCCCTTAGAGGGGTGGGGAGAAAAAATTTTATACACCAGATGTTAAGTTGGAAGAAGATAAATATATCTGCGAAAACCAGATTCAAATCGGATCAGTATTTTTCGTGTGATGCTGGAACAAACATACAGACAGACAGAAAGAGTGACAGACAGACAGACAGACAAAAAACTAACCACATTTTTGGCTTCTATAGCGATGTAGTGACAAAGGTGTAATTTCGGGTGTCATTTCATATCTTTTATGTACAGAATTTTCATTTCTACAACAGAATATTGTCTTCCTCCCGCACGCGCTTTGGTGACGCCCACTATCGTAATATTTTAATTTCGCCATAATTTCAAAACCAAACGTCCAATTTTAATCATTCAAAGACCAAATATTATCTACATAAACTGTAATTAGTGATAAAATAATTTATTTTGATAAGGATTAATAGCGTGAGTAAATATATCCGTTTAAATGTAGTCCAAAAAAAATTCAGGATTTTTAAATAAATAAATGGTTATTGTGCCTCACTCGACATAGATAGGTATAGTGTGTCGCGGACTTTTTTGTAGATATTTATAAGATCTACAATTACTTAGAACATTTTATGGTTCTATCTTTTATAGTTTAGGCAGCGTACGCAAAATAAGTAACTTTTCTAGCTGATTTTTTACACCTTGCGTCCGAAAAACTCAAATATCTTACGGAACCCTACTTTTTTCCAAAATAAAATTTAGCCTATGTTCAGCAGAAATAATGTAAGATTCCAATAGCAAAAGAATTTTTCAAATCGGTCCAGTAGTTTCGGAGCCTATTCGACTCAAACAAACAAACAAACAAACAAACAAACAAACAAAAAATCAAATCTTTCCTCTTTATAATAGTAGTATAGATAAACATATTTTGTAACAAAATTTTGTGGTTGGTAATTAATTTAAATTCTCAATTTTACTAAACATGGTACAAATACTGTTTAGCGAGTATTTTGCTCATAAGCAATACGTTAAAGAGCTTTTAACCGACTTACAAAAAGGGTTATGTATTTTTTACCGACCGTACCCGAAGGCTGGCAATGTCGGTAATTCTGCGGCGTCCGACTGCAATGCGATTTAACTCCAATTTCGGTCTCAAACAGTAGACGGCGGCTCTGGTTATTAAACGACAGGTTAGGGCTAGGACTTGATGTTTGGCGCGTTAATTTTTGACACATGACGGTGTGGATGCAAAGCAGCTAAATCATAATGACGCCATGTTTTAATTTTAACCCCCCAAGTTCAAAATTATACTTGGGATTTGAATGGCATTGATAAAATTAAGCGAGGAACAGGCAACAGCTAGCTGATACGTGTTAATATAAATAATAACTTCCATTTTTTTCTACTACATTTGAATAATATAAATTATAAAACCCTAAATAATATGTGTTAGTTTACCATGATTTGGATCTCAAACAATGAATTTCTCTGAGCGACTATACTAATGTATGTTAGCGCCTTAGCGGATGTCAATGGCCAAGCTACATGATATTATATTTTAAATGTATTTAAATCGGTATATTATGTTAGTCACTTTATATAATTTTGATTAGTGATAATTATATTTTAAATAGTAATGAGTAAGGTACTTGATTTTGACAAATAGATTACTTACTTCCGTTATAACTTCCTGTTCTCATATTTCAGTAAATAATTATCTTAGTACATTAATTAATATTTAGAATTATGTACTTAACTTATTTTTAGCCATTCTTAATTTCTAATGTATTTTATATGATTTTACTATATTCGAATTGTCAACGGAAGTTCGTTACCATTTTTTGTAAAATGGTATAAAAGCCAGCCATATTGCATTGATTGATACATTCTGTAATTAACTTTGAAACGTGTAAGGTGAAACTCTGCTCGAATAAATACCGCTCAATGTATAATTCAAGACTTTTCCTATACTCCCTAATATTTCAGAAGTGGTATCGTCCCACTGCGTAGAAAGTGATTTTTTTTTTCTCTTCGAACATTATAAACAACAGTGATTGTGATAGTGAACCAGAGTGCCTAGTAATTGCTCAAACTGATGCAGAAGTGATACCAAAGTTTGAACCAGAAGACGACGCTTATAATTTAGCTGCATAAAATCGACCAGCTAGGAGAGGTTTACGAATGGAACAGTACCGATCGACAGTTCATCGTGCAATTGCGTTTACGTAGGTTCGCTAGACAATGACTACATTGAAGCTACGTTGGTTCGAACGAAGACTAAAAGCGAGACGATGACCAAATATTACCACGATAAAGTCTCTTTGCTTATGAAATGCAACATCCAGGGCGAGCATGCAATATCTTGCGTCGAGGGTTGCCGAATGAACTACAAAACAATGCGAAAGTCTACTTGGAGGAAAGGTGCAGGTGATGGAAAATTGACAGCAGCTCTCCAGCCAGGAATAAACGCTGCTACAAGTGTCGAATAGTAGGCAATGAAGCTTTTCAACGCCTCGGGTTTTACGACGGCTAACTGCTGGTTCGCAAATACAGCAGGAACAACTCGACAACCGCAGAATTCAACACAAGTGAGTAACACTTTATACTTCAACATTATCTTAGTGAATAATATTTACACAAAAAAAAAAAACACAAAATTGTGTGGGTAGGAGCCAATGAACAAAAAGCCTGTGTGAACATAAAGTCTGTGTGACATACTCATTAGCAACAAGCCTGTGTGACTGGTGTCTATGTGACTGGCGTCTGTGACTGGTGTCTGTGTGACTGGCGTCTGTGACTGGTGTCTACGTGACTGGTGTCTACGTGACTGGTATCTACGTGACTGGTGTCTACGTGACTGGTGTCTACGTGACTGGTGTCTACGTGACTGGTGTCTACGTGACTGGTGTCTACGTGACTGGTGTCTACGTGACTGGTGTCTACGTGACTGGTGTCTACGTGACTGGTGTCTACGTGACTGGTGTCTACGTGACTGGTGTCTACGTGACTGGTGTCTACGTGACTGGCGTCTATGTGACCGATGTCTATGTGACCGGACGTGTCTATGTGACCGATGTCTATGTGACCGATGTCTATGTGACCGATGTCTATGTGACCGATGTCTATGTGACCGATGTCTATGTGACCGATGTCTATGTGACCGATGTCTATGTGACCGATGTCTATGTGACCGATGTCTATGTGACCGATGTCTATGTGACCGATGTCTATGTGATCCAATAAGTCTGGGTGACCTTACAAATAATCTAAAATTGAGCTAAATTTAATTACATCTGTACAACAAGAATTAAAATGCATAAATTACCTTTCGGCTTCAGAAATGCCATGTTGGCTGGAGATGAGATGTGATACTAAAATTTTTACAAAATACTGTTTCGTTGTCTTTCTCTGTTTCAGACCACTGGCAGTTCTGGCACTGGTAAAGCACAGGGGAGCAAACCATGGGAACGTCGTGAGGACACGCCTAATGCAGGATGGCCGAGTGTTAGCGCCTTAGCGGATGTCAATGGCCAAGCTACATGATATTATATTTTAAATGTATTTAAATCGGTATATTATGTTAGTCACTTTATATAATTTTGATTAGTGATAATTATATTTTAAATAGTAATGAGTAAGGTACTTGATTTTGACAAATAGATTACTTACTTCCGTTATAACTTCCTGTTCTCATATTTCAGTAAATAATTATCTTAGTACATTAATTAATATTTAGAATTATGTACTTAACTTATTTTTAGCCATTCTTAATTTCTAATGTATTTTATATGATTTTACTATATTCGAATTGTCAACGGAAGTTCGTTACCATTTTTTGTAAAATGGTATAAAAGCCAGCCATATTGCATTGATTGATACATTCATACATTTTACATTTCATCATTGATTGATACATTGATACATTTTAAACGTTGCTCACTATTGTTTTTTAAATGTAAAAACTTGTAAATGGCTATTTGTTTTTAAGTTAGTCGTTATTGAGATTTGTTTAGCTGTAAGTTTTTCTATACAAATAAAATAAAAAATAAATAAAATTCTGTAATTAACTTTGAAACGTGTAAGGTGAAACTCTGCTCGAATAAATACCGCTCAATGTATAATTCAAGACTTTTCCTATACTCCCTAATATGTATTTACCTCTCTCACTGAATCACAATAATATAATTGACTGCGGCCCAATAGGCACTCACTAATTATTAGTCCGATCAATTAGAATTAGGCGCCAGAGCGATAACTAAACGCTGAGTGTGTGATTCATTTTATAATTCATATTAATATATTACATCTTTGAAATTCTCATATTGAAATTAACGCAAATTCACTTACAAATTTCTAATAATTATACGCTAATCTAAAATTATTTCATTATCTAGACCACTTGTAGGTAAGCCATTTAAAACGCACATTGAAAAATAAAAATACGAATTTAATTTTACAATACAAACAATGTAAATAAGCATATATTAAGAAAGTGAATTAAATCCTTCAATAGGAACTATCATCTTACTACTAAAAATAGTTGTAAAAGCTTTTGCTTCCTATTTATTTTATCCCTGATTAGTATCGTATTGTTTTAATCTTGAGCGCGCAAACTTTAATTGCTCGATCTGAAGCAACCTCCAATGGCCGATTCTAGGAATCACAGCAACAGCATAAAGTATAATTTATATCGCACGTAACAATGAATAGCTCGAATCAGAGCGAATTCCATTGAAACAGAGAGAATGCTTCCAATTAATATACAGCGAAATAATTAATTTATTACTTGCTTTATTGTTTCCACTTGCTCGCACTTGACTCCATCGTGCTACCAAACCTTTACTAGGCCACATGACAGACCTTCAAATATCTTCAGTACCTATGTAGCCTGTAGGTTATGATCATCTGTCTATGACCATCCGGATTCCGGCATCCACTACTAAGCGCGGGATGGCGCGGGCCTTTACGGAGCGCTTATACATAATATATTAAGTATTATTATCCCGATCTAGGGCAGACTTTTTCCATCCGCACACCGCCTCTTTTTAAAATTGTCGGTCTATTGAAAATCACGGCATCCTACCCTTCAATTTGTTTGCATTAATTCATTTGATTTGTAGGTAAATAATAATTTATTCTTGCAATTAATCGTAAAGCTGATTACATTCCGGCACTTTCAGAGCTAAATCGCTAAAATCATAATTAAAAATGTCGCTACCACATTTTATCGCAACAACTGTACACAAACACCTGCATCAGCACATATTTTATCATTTACAGAATAATAATACAGTTTTATTATGAACTCCTAACTAGAGCTTCAGCTTGAGTTAATGCATTTCAAAACAGCTGAACAGTTCCGTCCCGTTCCGGCTACACCGCAGTAACATCATTTTACTCCTAGTATTTTCAGGCCAATTTCGATGCTTCAGTCTCGAACACGGCGGCTATTTCAATCCATATTGGCCTCATATTCCTTGATTATAGGTTCAAGTGAATCTGAATTCATTCACTATCAGCTTGGTACAATGTTCAATGGATACAATGTTCATGTGTACAATAATTGGAATGCTTCAAGTGTCGGAGTCGGACGCGGTTTCATGTTGTTACACTTCTACTCTTGTATAAGATTAGACTTATCAACAGAGAGACAACTCGAAACAACTGCTACTAACTATTTTATTACTCTATGCTGCTACTTATGTGTGTCAAGTTGACTCTACACCGCATCTCAGCCGGCTTAAACTAGTTTTTACTAACACTTTTAGTTTGTATGAAACTATGAAGTAAGAAGTTATGAATTTTTCGTGGTTTTGTGGGTACGTTTGTTAAGAGAGATTAGAACCCACCTACGTAGATATCGAAAAGGTCAAAAAAGTTTTGAAACTTTTCGACAGGTTTTGCACCCGCAATATCAGTAAAGACGAAAATAACGGGATAATATTGATTGGCGCAATTTTTACGTGTTAACAGAGTTATTCCTACATAAAATATTATTATTATTGTTATCGTTAGACTGAATAGGATTTAATTTATCGTGTAGCGGGACATGATTGTTGAAAACCGCAAAATGTCTGACATTTCGGATAACGGTGCTTCACACATCTGTTGATTTTGGCATAAACATTTGTTTGAAAGCCCACTCATCACATTTGATATTTTTTCATCTGAATAAATATTGCTTCAATCATTTTAATTAATTGTTCATATTGTGCTTTTAAGCTGCTAAAAGTATTGTGTTTACCTAATCTGCTCGAGAGTTGCCTACGCAGTTTGATAACGATGACAGTGGAGGTCTTGAATCGTTTTAACAAAGCCAAACATTAAAAACATGAGTCAATAATATGATCACATTATAAGTAAAAAACTTAGTTACTAGAATACACTGTCTATTGAAGAATCCGTGCGGCGTGCCTAGCAATTTTATTGTCATAGAGACATCGTTCCCATAATATTAATTTGTGGCAAATTATAGCGCTACGTTATGCAAGGCTTCGATATAAATAACCCGTGGAGCACCGTTACGTGTTCAATAAATCGCTTCTTTCCCTGAAAATCCTTCGAGAAAAATCTAAGAGTCGAAGATTTATTTTAGCACTCAGTTACTTCACGTAGCATAATAAAGTTGCTTTTTTATTTCATTAGATAGAATACTTTCGTGTGTATTTCGTATCGTTTTTACGGTCCGGTTGTTACAAAATAAGCGGAGAATTTGTTTGTGTTATCATCGCTCCAGCTTCCGGGTTTTTACTCACTCGACTTATCTCAATCAGATATCCGTTCTATTGCGATCGATTGCGTCATTTCTTTTAGATTTCTCGATCTGTAGTTTTCCCAGGTGGACTCTCTGATTTTTAATCTACGGCTTAATCCAATAGGGCCACGGCCTGTCACTAAAGTGACGACCTAATCGAGTATTCTAGCTGCGGCCTCGCTGTCGGGCACAATGGGCCCAGATTGTGCACTCCGTAGGGCCCGCTAATGATATTGACACTGACAGATCTGACGAGAGATTATGGTCAATATCAAGCGAGTGCCGAGATTAAATTAGGTATGAATGACCTCATTAGCTTTCGCGCCGTTCGAGATGGTTATCTAGATTCTTTGATTCAGATTTATATAGTGAAATTTTTTTTAATATCGGTCACTCACCGCAGTTTTCTAATTTAATTGTATGTATACATGATAGTGCAATCCAGAATACAATAAATAAATCATGGAAAACTTGACGATCATTCACAAGCATCTGTACTTATGAAAATCCTAAACCTATGTTGGATCCTTATTAGATTCGGGTTATGTTTAAGATATTTTCATTACGAAAATAAAATAATGGGTAATTTACAATTTAATACTTTATATCCCTTCCAGGGATTCAGCGTCAATAGTAATTTATGTTTCATCAGAAGTTATGTTTTAACTCTATAAAAAGAAATAAAATACAATAGAAGACATAATTTTTAAAGACCATTTCGCAGTAAAGGGAAAATTTGCAAAAATCTACTTTAATCGTCTTCAAAAATAGGTTTATGGAAGGGAAAAGAATTTCATAAATCTTACTTAATTTGTCGACTAAACGATAAAAGGAATCAAACTGTTCAACTTTATTATGTTTTAATTTCAGTCACGTAGAACATTTTCAGCATTTTGGTACAAAGATTTGACAAAAGTCCTCTACCTACCCCAATTTATTCCTCCTGTCAATAACGCATTCGATGCTATTGTAAAATTTAAAATAAACCGGAAATAGAGGCAATTATGTTTATTGAAACCGAGATCAATCAAATGAACATTTCAAAAACTGGAATTGATTAAAATTGCGATTCGCAAATAATATTATGCAAATAATATTACCGACCTACATCGACTTGCATATTTTACATAAACATCCATATTAATTATTATACTATGTGTAGTAGAGCTATAATGAGACTTAGGCATCCGGTCTTAGCACTTAATTTTAGGTCGTAAATAAGACTTAGCAGACAACACTACTTTAATAACACCTCCAAGAACGTTACCTGTTTTAATAGAGGTAATTTATTTTATTTAAAATGGACGACCAACGTGCTTAAAACTAACCTAATGGTAAGCAGTTATTTATGGTAAAAGGTGACCGCAGCTCGCCAGTGGGAACTACGAGTTCATCCAGCGCTCGCCCGCAAACCAGCTATTAAAGCTCGCACACACGGTCGAGTCATTTGATCAAACAGCTTTGCCAAATTAGAATGAACGTGATAGAAGATGATACAAATTATAACGACCAATACAGACACAAAACAAATATAAATCAAAACAAGTACAATACTACAAGCTTAGGACATTGTCTTGGTTTGGCACGTTGGAAAAATTACGTCAAAGGAGGCTGATTTAGCGGGGTTATCGTAAGACACTATAAGTAGATATGTCCCTAAAACCGATAGAAGTACATGACTACCTGCCTCATCCATCCAGAAAGAAATGGCGTCTAGATGAAATCCTGAAGAAATAGCATTGGCAGATGAAACCCAGAAAGAAATAGTGTTGGCAGATGAAACCCAGAAAGAAATAGTGTTGGCACTATTGGCAGATGAAATTATTGTGGAAGCGTTTAAAACTTCCGTCGAGTACAGCGACCGATTACGACAACTACAATCATTAATCATCATTCGTCAAATGATAAGATCGAGCTTGTAGCAAACTTGTTCGATCGATTAATCGTAGGATTTTGTGCAGTCAAATTATTCACTCGTTATCATATTAAATATAGATTTGTCTCGACGAATTATAAAGTTTTTTGGTTGGTTTTTCTTTTCAATAGGTTATTAGAGTGTGAATCAGACGTTGCCATAACGCTTCAAGCTAACGCGTTTTACGTTGGCACGTGATAGAATACAAGCGATTACGAACGTGTAATATTCGTCTTGAATTTGGCCATGATTAACGTCTAGTATGTGGACACTATAAAGAGTTGCCAGAATCCTGCTGGGCGCTGGCAACCATTGTTATCCAATATCAATCATAGGCCAACGTGGAAAGGCCGTTTTAAGCTCATAGCACATTACACCGACTCGACGCCAACCCAACTCACAGCATGACATGAAAATGTAAATTGTAAGCTATATATTATGACATATTATTAGCAAAATTTGCCAACTCACACCGCGTGTACAGCCAGTTGGTGACTTTTTAGTTTTTACGTTACTACGTAACTCACTACGTTACATACATTACCATACCTGCAGTAGGTAAGCTTATAAAAGCATGTTAAAAATATTTTGATTTATTCCTCGTATATTTTCCGGTAATTTGTGTAAACATACACTAATCGATACAGCAAACATTTGTTTTGTATAATCTATTTGCCTTTATCTCTATACTCATTAGCAAATCATGGACCACAATCCGATATAGTCATCAGTCCATTTTGAATGAACCTCTGTCGTATTTTGCTGCATAATGACTTTAAGCTCTCTATTGAATTTTTAAAACTCTTCGAAATAAATTTACTTACTTAGGAGAGGTTTTACGAATTTTCGATGGTTACGTGTAGGTAGGTCCTGAATACTGACGCGATCTTTTAACATTGCAAAATAAATAATCGGCCAAGTGCGAGTTGGACTCGCGCACGAAGGGTTCCGTACCATTATAGAGCAAAATTAGACCAAAAATTGTGTTTTTGTATGGGGGGCTCCCCCTTAATTTTTTATTTTATTTCAATATTAATATAAAATATTAAAGTACAAGTATAATTATGGATTTTGTGCAAAAATCAAGTACCTACTACCTGTTGCTATTATTGATATAGAGCAAAAAAGGCTAAAAAAATCACGTTCGTTGTATGGGAGCCCCCCATATATAATAATTTTATTTTGTTGTTAGTATTTGTTGTTATAGCGGCAACAGATATGTACACAATCTGTGAAAATTTCAACTCTCTAGATATTACCGTTCTTGAGTTACAGCCTGGAGACAGACAGACGGACAGACGGACAGACATCGAAGTCTCAGTAATAGGGTCCCGTTTTTACCCTTTGGGTACGGAATCCTAAAAATGCACAAACGCGCCGCAAAAAAGTTTTAATTTGAATAACTCATTGTACCATTTAGGTACTCTAAGTCTAAAATTTAAAGGACAAGAATATGTAATTTATCACATTTTATGACTTAAATTAAAGGTCGCATTACTCACATGTGAACATAATAATTTTGAATCGAATATCCGTATTCGATTATCCATTTTTGTTAGGGTTCCGTAGTCAACAAGGAACCCTTATAGTTTCGGTCTGTCCGTCCGTCTGTCCGTCTGTCCGTCTGTCCGTCTGTCCGTCTGTCTGTCTGTCCGCGGTTTTGCTCAGAGTCTATAGGAGCTACAAAGCTGTTATAAGGCATGAATATACATATTAATAATGTCTACAAAATGGTACATAAAATATTTAAAAAATATTTTTTTTATGGTACCTCCCCCACACATCAAGCGGGGTTGAATTTTTTTTTCGCGCCCACCCCATCGTGTGGGGTGTCGTTGGATAGGTTTTTTAAAAATATTATGAGTATTCATAGATCATTTTCCGGTTTAGGGATCCATTTGTGAAATATTAAGTTTTAAATTGGAAAAAATCGTTAGAGTCCAGTGTCCCCCCCTTCTACCAGCTAAACGGTTGCTTCTGGAAATGTGAAAAAATTCACGAGAGTAGGAAATATGCTGAATTTAAAAGGAAAACTATCACGACAAAGTTGACTTCATAAGTTATTGAGAAATAGTCGATCAACTAAAAAAATGTATTCGGCGAAGTATAAAGGAACTTTTCGTTCAAATTCCTTTGAGATAATGTTGTTAGTAGTATAAAACATGTTATAATTAATGTACTGTATTCATTGACCATACAAAAATGTTCAAAAACTAGCGGTGCTACGGAACCCTACATTGCGCGTGGTCCGACACGCACTTGGCCGGTTTTTCTCAACCATCCTGTGTGTAGAGCCGTTATCGAGTATTACACTGATTATAATTTTGTTATGGGGATTACAGCGTTCCACTGATGTTACCCAAATCTTAGCTTGTGAGTTCTGACAGTCGACATGTTTCCATGTCGTATGTTGAATTAACTTTTCCCCTTTATCTTACTAAGGTTTTATATGCTGACAGATTATCTTTATAACTTATTAATTAAATAATCATTAGTAAATTGTTTTTAATATATTTTATTAAGTATAATTAATAATTTCAGTGCAATTGATTGTACTAGATGTACTTAAAGATTACAAAATATATAAGTAAACATTTATTGCCAAATTTGTCGCTGGACACACATAGTAAAATCAGGGAGCTCTAGAACATTTTTATTTATTACCAACAAGCTAATTTTTTGTGAGTAGCTTCATTTTGATAAGACAAATAACTTTTTTATCTGCGAAAAATCTTGAAAGTGGTAGCTAACAGAGATGGAAAGGATTTCATACTTTGATTTGATGGTCCTAAAATATGGATTGTTCTATTTGTTGGACAATGTTAATCTTAAATTATATAAATATTAGCCTACCAATATACAAAAAATCAGCTGGTTAGGGTTCCGTTTTAGGGTTCTGTAATGTAATCAACAATACTTGGTTGACTACGGTACTCTAAGACGGAACCCTAACCAGCAGATTTTTTGTATATTGGTAGGTTAATAGTTAAATTTAAGAGTAACATTGTCCTACAAATAGAACAATCCATATTTTAGGACCATCAAATCAAAGTATGAAATCCTTTCTATCTCTGTTAGCTACCACTTTCAAGATTTTTCGAACGTAAAAAAGTTGTTTGTCTTATCAAAATGAAGCTACTCACAAAGTATTAGCTTGTTAGTAATAAAAAAAATTGTTCTAGGGCTCCCTGACCATAACATATTATAAATAAGTAAAAAACCTTAATTATATTATGTCGGTTAATGTCTTTACTTTAATGTTCTGAAATTGGCACAACCGCTTTAAGGATTTATAATAATAATATACACTGTATTCATAATCATTAAGACAATTACTAAAACGGTAGGTAAAACTCCAACAAAGTTTTAATGGCAGATAGGTAGGTATTTATTTCAATTTTACTCCGTCCGTCCTCATTGTTTTAATGTGGATTTTAACAATCCAACCTAAAGTTTATTCAATCCAAACGCGACAACTCGTAAAGCCTCAAAAACAGCAACATTGGGGTGGAATTAAAGTTATACGCTCATATCTCCATGTACAGTCGTCGGTATGACAGCTTTATCACATTTGGACCTTATTCCTGTGTTTATAAGGCTCAAAATATGTTTCCGTAACTGTGCATTCCACTCTGAATAGCGTCGCTCCGAAACAATGTATGAGAGGATTACAGCAGACGGCCAAGTACAGGTGGGAAATGGTAATGAAAAGGGTAGCACCCTAACCGGATGAAAAAGGACTGTATGTTGTTTTCGAATTCGCATATTAGTTCATAATAATTCATATATCGCAAAAAGATCTTACTGTTATGAAAACTATTCTATGGTCATTTTTCGTGGTTTAAAAATATATCCAAATTTCATCAAAATCGGTGCCTATCGATTTTTGATAATTTTAGATATATTGCGGTGAGTCGATGAGTCAGACTGATAGTCAGACATACTTTAGTCTTAATAGTTTATTTAATAAGTAAATACTAAAATTCATCTATCTGTCTGCCATTACCTCACGCTTAAATGGTTTAGCAATTTCAATGAAAATATTTCGTATAGAGTATAGAATATACTAGATAGAGTGGACTATAGAGTTAAAGACTATAAATAAATAAATAAATAAAGCCTTTATTGATTCCTTAAAAGATTAATTAAATTACAATACAATATCTGGATACAATATTATGATAATTCGCATAACATTTCAGATATTCTCTAAATTTATATTAAGATTATTTTATTACAGTACTAAGAGTTAAAGACTATATGAGACGGAAAAGATAGAATAGTTTTTTGTTGCGCAAAAATAAACCGGGCGATAAAGGAATTTTGGCGCAACAAAGTTGCGGGCGTCATCTAGTGATCTAGTATTACTATAAAATAACACGAGGATAACTAATATTTTTATAACTTTTTATGGAATAGATCAGAGCAGAGTTGAGCAGACAGATCGCCTAATGAGGCGTGTAACTCAGGTGAGTCTGAGTCGTGACTGTTGAGTATTGAGTAACTCGTCCGTCATGCGGGTTACAAGTTACAACTTACAAACTTGTACTTTGTGTAGTACAAAGTCTACTAGAAGTTTTCCTCAAGCACTCCGGGGGCCTATTCTCATGACTGTTGCTTCGAAGTTCGAACGCAGGCTGACGTACTCGCACGCAGTACGCACACTGCACACATAATATTCTGTGTCACGCCTTGTATCAAATAATATTTGACCACAAAATACGTAATTATTATGTACCTATTCTGTGGTCACGCGTGAATGTGACAGTTCGTGACAAAAGCCAAATTCGAGGCTTGAGAATAGGGCATCAGGCCCACTTCCGTCAATCCGAGTTATAGTTAACCACGTTTAAAAGTATCACGTCTTTGCAATTTGCATTAATAATTACGAGGAACGAAAGAAATAACAATATTTAATTCATCAAGCCCCAAGCGGTCTCATGCAACCGCGATAACAATAGATAAGCTATTGTGTCTCGTTTTTCCACGATCGACGGTTAACTTTAACCCAAACTGGTGAAACTGGGCCTTAATACGTTGTAATATGTTCATTATTTGATGATCAATGATCATAATATAATATTATCTTCGCAAACAGAGTTAATGGATATTATATTTTAATATTTACCAATATAATACTTATATCCACATAAGAGGATCGTAACTAATTTTCGGTAACTTCCTGGAACAGATAATACTAATAGATTACGTGAAAGGATTATTTATTTAACGTTTAATATTATAGTTTGAAAAATATTTATTTTATTCCTTTCCGAGATATTATTAGTTATTACTACTCAAACGGCATAATATTATACTTTATAATCTATGATTTAACTAGGGTGGTCTCAAATACACAAAAATTAAAAATGTTAGCCAAAAAACTTAAACTCGGCAATAAAAATAAATTTGAAAATATTGTGAAGTATTGCCATGATAATATAATAGAAAACATATCCCAACGACGCAAATTATTGTGTTCGAGAAATTACATAATTATTTCTCCCACTTAACATATTTTGAAGAGATTTGAGTGGACCCCCTCTAAATACCTTGCATAATATGTGGACGCCTCGAGAGCTGTAGCCGGTCTGCGCAGGCTCTTGAATTTTACATCCGTGATGACTTCACATTGCGGTTCGATTCAGGATATAAAAACAAAATTGTGTAGGTGCTTAACATAACTAACGGTACTACGGTTCTGCTCGATTAGATCTGATGATGGCAAAAACATATCGTTAGCAACAGAAACATGGCGTTTTGTAATTGCCATATTGACTTGTTTTTATTCAAGATTTTTTATCACTAAAGGCCAATTCACATCGAAACGAAATGAACTGCGACTTGAACGAAAATTAAACTTACTAGAACGTTATGCTTGTGGACATATCAGGACTATAGATTTTATATCCATTGCCTGGTCGCCCATTGTTTTATGTAATTGAGGTATTAACATTTTATTACTTAAAAATAAAATGAATTGTTAATCGATTCTTGAAGCCCTGCCGGCCTAGCATACGCCAACGAGATGTCTCACTCTCGAGATAATTAAAAACTACTCGTCTCATAATGTCAAAATCTCGACATTATCTCGACAAAACTCTATAAAAATGTGTTATTTCGATCATTGATCTACGCGAGAAAAAATGTTTGTCATGCTAGGGTCAATAGAGATGAAGATACAAACTATCAAGCATCGAGAAACATGTAGAGTATTGTAGAGAGAGATATCTCGTTGGCGTATGCTAGGCCGGCTGAACTTCATGCTCGTAGGACTCTACAAGTCTACACTCTACGGTACATAAATGTATAGTACATTAATTACTTAATTCACACATTAAAGTAGTTAGTAGATATTCACAGACACAGTAAACTGTTTTTAAAATATACCTTAGTACATAAAAAAGTAGTGCTACAATCAACATACCGATTTTAGCTCAGGTAATAATATTATCATAAATTAATTTTAAGGCCTACTGTTTTTGTATGTTAAAATAATGTAGACAAACTAGTTCCACAACGTTGTAAACATAATACGATCCAATTAATATAACAATGTTAACATAACTAATTAAGGATTTCATTTTGGGTATAATTTTCTGTATCATACATATAATATAATATTATAGGAATAATATCTGTGAGATATCCTTCACTTTTATATTACTTATGCGAAAAGTCGTGAACCGCGCAGAGCCGCATTGTTTTTCAGATAAAAAAAGTCCACCCAATATATTTTTATCAATATCGGTTCAGTAAAACAAATAAAAGGGTAACAGATAGACATACATTTTAGCATTAATATTAGTATGGAAGATTTTAGATCCTAACCTAAACTTATTTTTACAGGAATCAAAATTGGCATCGAAGACATCGCGGCATCCTCCAAGAATTTGTTCTCTACCGGTACACACTAGGGTGATTGAGGTAAGTTATCTCTTTAGGAAGTTAAAAATGTTTTACACTTTAATTTTATGTAAAAGTGAATTGACGTGGGAGAGCCATGCTTCAGCATGAATGGGCCGGATCGACCGGAGAAATACCACGTCCTCACAGAAAACCAGCGTGAAACAGCGCTTGCGCTGTGTTTCGCCGAGTGAGTGAGTTTACCGGAGGCCCAATCCCCTACCCTATTCCCTTCCCTTCCCATCCCTACCCTCCCCTATTACCCTATTCCCTCTTAAAAGGCCGGCAACGCACCTGCAGCTCTTCTGATGCTGCGAGTTTCCATGGACGACGGAAGTTGCTTTCCATCAGGTGACCCGTTTGCTCGTTTACCCCCTTATTTTATAAAAAAAATAAAAAAGTGATTTGGTTAATTCTAGTTATAATATTTAATTCGAATGAATTATTTGTTTCCCTGTATATTATATTGCATACTTGGTCCACTTGGGTATATTTTGTGTTTATATGTGATGCATACTGTCATACATAGAGTAGACAGCTGCAGTTGAGTAGAGAGTAATTTTGGCTGCCAAAGGCTGAGCTTTCGCAGACTCAAACACAGACAAGTTACACGCACCTACAGCGTGATACTGAATTGTTTTGCTACTACTAATACTATGCAAACGAGTCTTCTGTTACATATAAAATTGTGCTGGGAAGATGAAGAACATCATAAACGACAAATGAACAAAGAATTATCGGCTGATATCAGCTATACCGTACACGTGTATTTCCTTTTTTGCTGACTCTGTGTATCATAGACAAAATAATAATATATAATATGGGTGCCATTGTATCTTTTGTAAGAGGCTACATAAAAGAGCCCTTATTTAAAATAAAAGCAGAGAAACTAAAATATACTCTTACAGAGAGGGCATTTACTAATGGGTTTAACAAAAGGGCGCTCAGATAGCCATCATAAAGCAGCCTTCAACAGGCCCTTTACAGGGCTATCAGCTTTACCTTGTATAAAAAGTTTTAAGGGCCTTAAAACATCGGCGCAAGAATGAGTGGAGTAGTTATCATTAAGTATTCGTTAATATAAAATTAATTATAGCAGTAGGATAATAAGTATAAGTTACAATGAAAGAAAAAATAATACGTTATACAAAAATATTAATGCAATGAGACAATGCAAAATTTAAAAATCAAAGTTTACAAAATTCGTTTTATTTTGTAGTGCTTTGTCATTACCAAGTTGCATCTCATTTAAGTAGTTAATATTTTAATAAGTTCCGATGTGAATCGTCCCTTAGACGATTAAACATCGTTGCTTAAGTTCCTAAAGTTATCATAAATAATGATATTATTATTGGAATATTTTAAAATTTTATGCCAACATCCATCCGACGGTGACCGCGAGCTCATCCGCGGAAAATGACATAATCTGTCGAGTGTCGACTGTGCGTCGGTGAGATGAGATGCGTTCAGTTTTACAGGACAAAAATAACAAAATATTATTTTCTAAAGTGTAAACTATTACCAAATCCATTCATCGATCTTTGCGTGACAAAAACACACGTGTAATTTTAACCTAATCAGCCAATTTAGTATAAGTTATAACCAATACGACGTGGCTTTAGTCACCTTGACATTCTAACATAGTTTAATAGACATAATAATATAATATGTCGCATATATAATATTATAATTTATAATACTCCGCAGACGTTTATTTGTCTTCAGACTGTGTAAAAATGATAATATTATTGGAACACAACAAAATTAACATAAGTCCTTCGTTACGGTGGTGTATAAAGAAGAATTCTCCGTATTTATTTTACCGTAGAAACACAAACACTGTAGAGCTCCGTCAACAAGTTCAGTTCCATCAGAACCAACAACAGACGTCAGTTTGCTCAACAATGGAAACTATTTACCCAAAAGTCCCAAACCCATAACACGGGGTTTTCACTATATTTTTTCGCGCTCATCAAAAAATAAGGAAACAATTTCCGCTATGATCTATCAAATTATAGAATGTACATAACTAGCTTTTTCTTGTGACTTCACCCGCCTGAAATAGTTTTTCTGGCCCTCAATTCTCAAACTTTGTTCTAATATTTTAGTTTTTACCCCCTAAGGGAGATTTTGTCATTGACTCGCTGGTATTCCTACACTCCTAAGGGCAATTGAGACCGCAACGTGACGCGTAGACGCATTTCTAAATTTGTATGGATTTGACAGAAGGAATATTAGCGAGTCAATGACAAAATCTTGGGTAAACAAGTAATTTAAAAAATTCAATTAAAGTAACAGGTTAGGTATATTTAAATAATAAAAATGTTATAGTATGTCTCAGAAATTGAAAACCCACTCAGAATTTACAATTTTTAGCGACAGATTAAGTATAAAATGTACGACAGATTTAAAATCATAATACAGACAGGGCATTGACTCCAGAGTAACTGGAGGTAAATCCATCCTAGACTATGATTAAATAAACATCTTAATAATAGTATATTCAAATTAAAATTTTAATGCTCGTATAAGGCAAATAATATACTAGACACAGTAGTTAAGCTTCTACTTGCATTATTATAACAGGATTCATACAATAAGTAGACAAAAGCATGGTTACCACTTACCACGTACCTACGTTGAAATTCAGATATTTACCTATCGCCATTTATCTCTTGCTTTCGAGCGCGATAAGCGATTCTTTAGCTCTATCACATCTTTCCAGAAGTATGAGAAAGAGCGCGCTATATTTTTGCTTGTGAATTAAAGATACAATAATTAGGGTGAATTGCACCAGAAGCGTAGTTAAAGTTAAGGTTAAGGTTATCGTCAAATATATCGACTTTTGCTAGGGATTTGACAGTGCATTTCACATTTTGTTATGGTTAAAGTTAAAGTTATAGTTAAAGTAAGACGGTGCAACCCACTCTAAGAGTGAGTTGCACCAACCTACTTTAACTATAATATATAATTATATATTATACGATTCTGGTGCAATTCACCCTTAGTGTTCAGTTACCAGACTATAGCATGTCGTATGCCATAGTAAAATGTAAATACATACACCTTACACCCTCTACTTTGATAATCCATATTACTAATATTATAAATGTAACGAAAGTGTCATGTCTGTCTTATCTTATCTTATCTTATCTCTTCGCGCCCAAACCGCTGAACCGATTTTGCTTTTTTGACATAGGATACTTTTTATCCCGGAAAAATGTACAGTTCCCCGCGATATACGAGTTTTGGTACAACGGAGTTGCGGGCGTCAACTAGTCTTAAAAATTCAATGGGCACCGAAGAACGCATAATAAATTATAAATATGTTGAGATGACAGTATTTGAAGAATGGTTACTGTGCTCTGAAAATACTGTATAAATCATCCACAAATCCACAATTATGGATGCAAAGCCTAATTTTTTTTTGACATTTTCACTTTTTTACTGGCAACTGGCAAGTAGGTAATATCTCATAGTAATATTGGAAAATGTAAGTTTGAGTACTTACACGTGTTATGTTAATACAAACTACAAAGACATCAAAGTAAGCTTAGAGATTCTGGCGTCTGCATATTTAAAGTTCTCGTAACTTTTAAAGTTCTCAAGTTCTAAAATAACCGAGGTAGGACCACACTAGTGTTGTTTACACTTCACGTTGTATTAATCAAACACACATACAATGAATATGTTTCATACAAGGATCTGTTTGTTCACCCTAATGCTTTTATGTTTATTATTGTTTGTATTGCAGTGGGAATGTGACGGGCCGTAATTATTCTCCCGTTTTCGTTACGAAATTTTAAGGCCACCGTGATTTATTATTCTTTTTTATGCGCCGTAACTTTATAAAATTGTAATTTACTATTTTTCAGGTGCCGCTTTCAGTTACGTTTCGTATTTTCCTTGTGTTTTTCACTGTTAACTTTAAATATTTACACAAAATATCGAAATATTCATTACAAATTTGTAACAGCTGTTTTATTTGGCTATTTTCCAGAAATTGTTTATTTGAGAAAATAAACTCAATAAACAATTATATACCCTTCGCCAGCTATAGTTGTTATCCGAGCTTACTTCTATTGATTGACAGAAAGTAACGGCTTCAATAACGAAATCGAATCAACTTTCGATTCCCTTCATTTAAAGGAATCGATAGGAATTAGGTCGGGTAGCTTATGCCGTCTCAAGTCCTTTGCTGATCTATTAATACTTCATCAAGTCGAGGGTTTTAAAAATATAAAATGTTTTAATTACTTCTTAACAAGTTTGCACCCATACTTTCGGAATATAAGACACGAGTAGATAGAGTGGATAACTAACATTTACTCGCTTTTCCACTTCTAATTTGAAGCAACCTTGTTACTTGCCTACTTTATCATCTAGCTATACCTACATAAAATCTATTTTATTTCAAATAATTTTTTCGGCCCTAAAGCAAGCCTATTTTTGCAAAAAAAGGATATTTTCATTTGTTAGTTACCCACTTCTTCATCCACTCATATTTTTTTATTTTATTTATTTAACAATTTGTTGCACATACAGTTTTACATGAAAATAATACACAAAAAGAAAGACGACACAACAGGTACTGCTTATCTCTAACAGAGATTTCTTCCAGCAGACCCTACGGAGAGAGATATGATGGGAAATATCAAAAAGGGTGTGCATAATATAGATAAATATATAGATAACTAAATATTAATACACTTACGATTGAGATAAAATAATACAATACAAAACATAAACAAGTACTAAATAATAGACTAAATACTATACTATAAATATATATATTACATTTAATACATACATACATTTTAGGATTCCTTGTTAAGGTAGTGCTCTTTTAGTCGACTTTTAAAGACAGTAATGGAAGGGCTGTCACGAATGGTGTGGGGAAGGGAGTTCCACAATCTAACTGCATGAACAGTAAAGGAATAGGAAAAGAAGTTGGAGCGATGGGAAGGAAGGGATAGATTCGTCCTCACATTAGACCTACAAAAGGTGTCAGGAGGTCGCGAGAAGTTGAAACGGTCAGTGAGGTACGAGGGAGAAATAGGACTGTAGAGGATTTTGTAAAGGAGAGAAAGGATATGGGTATTTCGGCGTAAACGAATTGGAAGCCAATTTAATTGCGATCGAAAGGCTGACACATGGTCATACTTTTTTAGGCCAAATACAAAACGAATGCAGAGATTCTGCAACCGCTCCAGTTTTGTAAATAGCTCTTCAGTAAGGTCTAAATAACAACAATCAGCATAATCAAGGATAGGGAAAATAAGGGACTGGACTAGAAGGAGTTTAGTATTCAAAGGCAAGAAATTTTGAAGGTTCTTGAGCATGTGTAGAGAATGGTAAATTTTCCTACTAATTTCATTCACCTGAGCATTCCAGGACAGATTGCTATCAACAGTTATGCCAAGATTTCTTACTGTGTTTGAATAATCGATAGGAGTACCGTTAAACGTGACTTTAGGAACATTTTGCAAGCGCTGGGTCATATATTTGCTACCTATGATGATTGCTTGTGATTTTTTGGGATTCACTAACAGACCAAAGGATTTAGCCCAATCAGCAATCCGCTGGAGATCAGCATTAACGTCGCTGACTGCAGAACTAATGCTATCGATGTGACATTTACGGTATATCTGCAAGTCGTCTGCATAGAGATGGAAGCTACATGTTAATATGACTAAAGTTACAGTATTAATAAAAATTGAGAATAAAAGGGGAGAAAGAACGCCACCCTGTGGGACGCCCGCATCAAGATCACACCAGTCTGAGGTGACCTCATCACAGCGGACCCGCTGCGAACGTCCCCGAAGATATGAGTCAAACCAATCTACCACTGAGGAGGATATGTTGAGGGAACGAAGGACAGACAGGAAGATGTCAAAGTCTACTGAGTTAAAGGCACTGCTAAAGTCAAGGAGAACCAGAATAGAGACACACTTTTCCTCCATAGCTAGCCGCAGATCGTCAGTGACTTTTAGCAGTGCCGTGACAGTGCTATGACCAGGACGGAAACCGGATTGGAAGGGAGAAAGCAATTTGTTTACGGAAAGGAAGTGGGAGAGTTGCTTGTGGACGATGTGTTCAAGGACCTTGGAGAGATAGGGTAATATGGAGATAGGCCTGTATTGGGATAAAGAAGAAGGATTAGAGGTTTTCGGTAAAGGAATGACATTTGCACGTTTCCATGCCGAGGGAAAGGAACTCGTAGACAAGGAATAATTGAAAATATGAGTCAGAATGGGCAAGAGTTCAGGGAGGACAAGGGAAATCATGCGTGGACTAAGGTCATCATCGCCCACAGCAGTGGAGGTTATAGCTTTGATGTGCTTCAAAACATCGTCCTCGGTTACTGGATTAAAAGAAAATGGAGTATAGGAAGGTAAAGGAAGAGAGGAGAGATGGGAAATCGTGTGTGCTTTGGTAGCTTGGTCGACAGTAGTTGGTGGGCGGGTAAAAGTGGAGTTGAGCGCATTTAAATCTACCGTGTTATCAAGAGAGACAGAAGACTTTCCTATCCCAAGTGTTGAAAGGAACTTCCAGAGTTGGGAGGGGTTACTTTGGCTGATAGTGGAATGAATGTGGCGTCTTTTGGCATCCCTACACAGACGACTGCAGCAATTCCGCAAAGACTTATACTTCGTCAAGTTCTCGTCAGTTGGCCGCTTTCTATACCGGCACAGAGCTCGGTTTCGCCTAGCCATCATGTCTACGATTTCCTGTGACAGCCAAGGAGTCGGCGCGTGCTTAACCTTGACTCTTTTTAGCGGAGCGTGGATGTTAAATATTTTAGTAAGTGAGTCGGTTAATAACGACACCTTCATATCAATGTTCGTTGCTGAATAGACGCGAGACCAATCCGTATTCAAGATATCATGCTTAAGAGCCTCCATATTCACTGACTTATAACTACGAAGGAAAAGGAATTTAGGTTTTCGACGGGGTGGTTTAATTTTAAAAGAAAGGAAAACTAGGTCATGGTAGGAAATATTGGAGGGAAATTGACCATGATGTGCTACGAGATCAGGAGACGAAGTGATTAGGAGATCTAGGAGGGAAGGCGTGCAATGGGGAGCATGGTGAGTTGCTAGGAGCGGAAGGATGCAGAGGTTAAGGGAAGTGAATAAGGTTCGGAGTTTAGAGGCACGCGAATCAAGTTTCATGAGACATGTGTTGAAGTCACCTGCAATAAAAGTGTAGTCAAAGTTTGGGCATTGTGTCGCTAACAGAGATTCCAGAGTGCTAAAATAGTCGATCCGCATCGATGGAATGTAAACTACACAAAGCAGGATACTATTGTGATGCAAGGTGACCTCAACACATAAATATTCAATAGAACCTGTGTATCGGCTAGGTGAAGCGGTTATTAACTTGCAATCAATGTCACCACGCAAATATATAGCTACCCCACCGCCACTTTTGCCCACGCGATCATTTCTGATTAGCTTATAACCCGGGAGAGCGTAAGCAGTTGATGATAGTGAGGGCTTGAGCCACGACTCTGACACTAAAATAGCATCCACCGGGGAATCGCTAAACATTTCGATCATATCTGGGTAGTGGCGTGGTATGCTCTGAGCATTGATATGGACGATGTTGAAGTTTTTGGGAAAACGGGAAAAGGCAGTATTTAATTGTTCATGAGTAGAAAACGTAACCGATCCCCCATCACCACTATCAAAACTGAGAAAACTGTCGGACGAAGAAGAGCACGAAACAAAGTCTTCATCAATAACATTATCCAAAGAATCCATTACCTATCAATAATATTATAATTTATAAATAAATATTTAATATAATAATTACTACTAATTATAAAAAATAAATAAATAATGTACAAGCTAACTATAATTTAAATATAGTGTTAACTTTTGTTTTTAATATAACCCATCCTAGCTCACCATATTTAGCAATGAAAGAAGAAAATAGAAAACTTAACACCAATAACACAAAATAAATAGCAAAATATTATGTAAATTACAAACCAAGAGGAAAACTAGTGTTTAACAAGGCACACTGCAGCCAACTTAAAAACAATCGCTTATTTATGTTTCATTACATTAAAGCAAATTATAAATCAGCAATTTTTATATATAAAAAAAGCTAAAAAAAAATAATTTAAAACAAAAAGCGTAATAATTATTAGCAACAAAAAAAATCAAAACAATACAAAGCTTTTCCATGCCTTTAACGTGCAAAAGAGAGAGTAAAAAAAAAACTGCATCTGACAGATGTCAGATGTCAATGTCATTTTAAGAAAAACAAAAAGCGGGTCGTGCATTCCAACGTTCATAAAAATTAAAAGCACACAGAAAAGCCTACCTACCTTAAAATTATCGCTATTTTATAGTAACAACACCAAAAAGACCAGAAAAACAATAAATTACATAATTCATAATATTTTGCCAACAATAACCGTTGACTGCACTGCGGTCTGCGTCAGCGCACAGACTAGGTTCCACCTAATTTCTCCTAGCACGGCGTGAAGATGCAGATGTACTGGGCAGTTTAGCCTCCAAATTACTTGGCTTCGACTCTCCACTTATCCCTGAAGGCAAACTAGGGACCGCTTTCATATCTTTAGCGGCGGGGAAAGAGGCAATTAGCGACTTGAGCTCCTGCATGCATTCGATCTTCCGCCGAGTCTTGTCAGGCAAGATTATTGCTATTTTTCCTTCGGTGGACCAGCAGCTGCGTACACCAAAATGCTGTCGCGCAGCTATGAATAGAAGATGCCTAGATTTTGTTAAAAACTCCGATATAACTATTCCACTACTCTTGAGTGCAGTCTTAGCATCCCAGACTGTGCGACGTTGAGTAACGTCTCTGAATCTCACCAGGACAGTACGGGCTTTGCCTTTAGGAGAACCGAGGCGATGACATGATTGAATTTCATCACAGGTAAATTCAGATACATTCATTTTAACTTTTACTGTATTAGTAATAACATCAAATAAATTCTCATTACTGTTTTCAGCAATTCCATGGAACAGAAGTATCTTCCTGCGGAGGAGAGTCTCGTGCCGGTCAAGTCCCACAGTGAGGAGATCAATTTGGGTTCTGAATTTAGATAGTGTTTGCCAAACAAAGTTTTTAAAGTCACGGAACTCACTGCTCAAGCTGGTCAAATCTGGGTGAGATGGTGAAGAAGCAGCGTCTTGGAGTCGCTGCTCATAGGAGTCCATACGTGTTTGGAAGAGCTTGGCTAAGTCTTCCATGTTTGCAGCTAGTTGTGTTGACACATCCATGATTGTTTGCGGTGAAAATATTTTAGTGATCAAAAATTTTGAACTGGTGCGAAATTTATATTGTGGTGAGCACAGGAGGGTTTAGAGTATTACTTAAAGCAATACATAAATTGTTTTATATACTGTAAGTATTTTAATTGTAATTTAAGACTCAGACTCTAGATTAGGTGTTGCTGTTACGCCTACCCTCACGAAAAAAATATTATCTAAATATTATCTATGATACAGTAAGTAATAAGTATATTATGATGTCACCTTTTAGCTCCTTTTAGCAAAAAAATGCGGTTCCTTTTATTTTTGTCATAAAACCATTTGCATTTTCGTAGCTGAAGTCCATTTCTCATTTTTTTAATCAGATCAAGAAGAGCCCATTTCGACAAAGATTAAATTTAAGGGCTTAATATTATTTTGGTCCAGCTAGACACTTTTTGTCAGAGCTTACTTAATTTGTAAAGTAATTGCCAGAAAACCTACAAAAGTTGATATCAGGATTCAGGACAAGTGTAAATATAGATGGACTCAAAAAACACCTTTTAACAAAACTATGAGTAACTAATGCGACCACGTATTTTCAAATAAACTCCTTTTATTATTTGGGGCAAGACATATTGCTTTTTAAGCCTAAAACTACCTAGTTATATTGCGTATATTGAACAGTACTAAATAAATAAAATAAATAAATAGGCCGAAATGTTTTGGAGATAAAAATTAAAATTTTTAGATACTATACTGTACTACATTACCTATCTACTGAAGGTTATTGGCATCTTAGCTAGTGGTTTGACAAAATATACAATATAATGGGAAGTTATTTTGAATTTTATTTATATTGTTTTGCATTTGTCTATGTCACTTTTATCTGACCCAAGATATAACTTTCTACGTTTATTTTGTTTGATTGTTAACTTCAAGTGGATCAAGTTTATAAGTTAAAGTGAAAGTTTGTGAGCCAATAAATCTGTCACTTCATCAATAACAGCTACATAACCTAAGCCCTTTGCCGCGTAATGCTGGCTACATCACTCAAGCCATGATATAAGCTATAATATATTTTAATATCACACTAATATTATTTTAGTACTAGATGACGCCCGCAACTCCATTGCGCCAAAATCGTTTATCGCGTCGGAACCGGACATTTTTCTGGGATAAAAAGAATCCTATGTCCTTTCCCGGGACACAAAGTATCTTCATACCTTTCAGCAAAATCGATTCAGCGGTTTGGGCGTGAAGAGGTAACAGACAGACAGATAGACACACTTTCGCATTTATTTTGAGGTGAATTAAACTTTTATAACTTTTTTATTTCAACTGAACCATTTCATTAATTGCATCGTATTACCAACACACCTTAGGTTCATATTAAACAGATTTTATTCTTATTCTTCCTATTTATTTATTTTATTTATTTTTATTTATTTACAATTTATTGCACACAAAACCATTAAAAAATAACATAATATTAGAAGAAAGATGACACAACAGGAACTGCTTATTTCTAAAGAAATCTCTTCCAGCAGCCCTAGGAAGAGAAATTTGATCACAAACAACAGATAGGGCGTGCACAGACAGTAATTAATATTTATGAATAATTTAAATTACAAAATTAAATAAAATAATTATAATATACATAATATTATACTACAATACTTAGATACTAATAATACTATACTATAATTTATTACATACTATATCTATAATATTATATAATATTATATATACCGATTATAAATATTTAAACATTATATCGATACATATATTATATCGATACATATAACATTATATCGATCCTATGACGAAAAGTACAGTGTTCTCGTAAGATAAGTACTGAATAATGAATACGCTCTATTTTACAAGCCCTAATTTTTTAGCTTTTGTTTTCTAAGTACATCATTTTTGCGTAAATTGTACCAGAAAAGTAAGATATATTAATTTAAATTTAATGTAAATAGTGACTGTAATTTTTAGACTTACAATAATAATTATTATTACCACTATAGTATAGCTTATAGTGGCACACGAGTCGTTTCAATGATGTTATATAAAAATGTTTTTAGGTCATGTTTTTAGGCCTCAAATGGAGATATTGTGCATTCTCCATTTAAGGCCAAAAATATTATTAATTATTGTTGTTACAAAGCCAAAAAAATATTTATGTGGCATAAAAAAACAAAAACTCGTTAAAACAT
The DNA here is from genome assembly GCA_905404155.3 of Plebejus argus. Lineage (NCBI taxonomy): Eukaryota > Metazoa > Arthropoda > Insecta > Lepidoptera > Lycaenidae > Plebejus > Plebejus argus. The sequence goes on from FR989930.1 coordinate 7,194,075, forward strand.
TTCTAACGTAATTTAATATTGCTATGTGTTCAATGTATCTAGAACTCAAATTGATAAATATTATTAATTATTATTGTATTCTGTTGTATTATAATATGTAATAAATTAGGGATTTTATCGTATTTTTTTCCCGGAATCGCTCGTATTTTTTAAGGTTTTCAAAATATTTTTCTTTAGGACAGCCTCTTTCTTCATTCAAACGCTCAATATTTAAAATTCTGTCCTAAAAGGAATCTCTTGTCAACACTCCTAATGTGTTTTAAAAAGCAAAGGTGTGTACACACTGGAGACACGTCGCTAGAGAACATCGCGAAACGCAAAACGTTTAATTCCCTTTGCGATTTGACATGACTCATGAGCCATGACATTAGCTTGGAAGCTCGACAGAGAGCGTCAAATCGTACTAACCATTTGTAACAAAAAGTTATGTAAATAATGTACCATAATATTATAATCATAATATCAATTAACATAATAATTAGTAATTACGAATGTAATGACTAAGGCCCTGTTTCACCACTTTCTGATAAAGTGCCGAATAAGCTATTCACAGCATTTTTGACAGATCATCCTTACTTCAGCTGTCAAGATAATGGCAACAGGTAGGCACTTGAAATTTTCACAGTGGCCTTAAATATATAGTTAGAAAAATTCAAAGTACACAATATTATTGTGTACTTTGAATTTTTCTAACTCACTTTAACCGCGTTACGTCGAGTTTGTAAGGTTCTGTCTAGTGTAGATCTACAAATTGCTTTTTGGAGTCCACTCTATTTAACTGCGTCGCTTCGTCATTTGTCAGCGATATCGCGTCATCGCTTGTGTGTACACGCCTTGTCGGCTGATCGTTATAATGGTTATACCTGCGATCGATCGCGTTCTTGATTTAAGTATTGTGTCGAGGCTGCATTGCGATACATTTTAATGATCACTTGACATTCATTAGGCCTATTTTTCTTGAAAATCATAATTATAATATTATTTTATTCCCTCGATACAGAGTGCCACTGGGAATAATAATTATTATGGAACTGTTAATAAACAGAAGTAGGTTATTTCATTAAGAAAAATTATTGAATTGCAATTTTAATGTCTAAAACCAAATGATAGATTTAAAAACTGCTGATTTGGATGTAATTTTGGTCGATCCGTCGATCGTGGAAAAACGAGACACAATAGCTTATCTATTGTTCTCGCAGCTGCATGCGATCGCTCGGGGCTTGATGAATTAAATGATATCAGTTTACTCGAATACTTTAAAGAAGGTTTACGAGCGTTTACACCTTATTTCAAGTTTCCAAACCTGCGGCGGACTACTTGAATTGCTTTGCGCGCAGCGATTTATAGTAGTTTTAAAATATTTGTAGAAAAAAAATAACAAAAGATTTATTGATATTTAAAAACAATTTTTAAAATTAAAGTATTCTTCTATGATATGAAGCTATTATTATATTAAATTATGTTAAATAAATAGGTAAAAAAAAAGTTTTAATTCCTTGATATTTCTCATTCTTTGAATTTAAATTATATAAAGTTAAACACCTAAACGAAATATTTTATCTGCTAACTATTTGCTTAAGGGTATTGTCAATAGGTTATTATTATTTTTTAATTAGATCGATCGCTGGTTTCGTAAATTAAAAGCTTCGAACCTGATACTAAAACGGAATTTAAGAAAACCTCTGTTAAGGTATCGAGATTTAATGTACAAATACTCTATAAATCGTATTTTTTTCTCTGCTAACTATATAGACAGTGAAATTTCCTATGAAAATAAGTTACCCACATTTTTATAAAGATATGTGGTTGATGATTTTTTCAAGTTTGAAAAATACAGTTTTAAGCCAAATTGAGCGTGAAAGGTGTAAACGCTCTTAGTTGGTGTGTAATTTTAAAATAAATATAGGTGTTCAATAGACCAAAGTATCTAGATAGCTGACGAAGCGGTTATAACATACTTTGTTATAGTCCTGCTACAGTTTTTGCCACACACTGTTTTCGCAGATATATTTGTCTTCTTCCAACTTAACATCTGGTGTATAAAAATTTTCCCCCCACCTCTCTAAGGGGACGAAAGAGGGGGTCAGATTTTGTATGAAACTTTTTTCTTTAATGGACTTACTTCATATTATTTAATGTATTAACTGTAAAATCCCCCCCCCCCCACCCCTCTTAGGGGACAAAAGAGGGGGTAAGATTTTGTATCAACTGATGAAGTAGAAATACTTTATATGGCAAAACAACGTTGCCGGGACAGCTAGTTTATACTAAATGTGTTCAAATTAATGGCCCCCACGGCGATTATTATTTTCCCGTAAGAAATACATTTTAGCCTATTCTGAATTTTGAAACCTTTGATGGTGATTATAACAACCGGCCCATCGTTTCGAGTTGTGCAATGCATTCAACTTTGTCACTTTCGATTTAATATCATTTGCATGTCACCGGAGAACAAAGGGCTTTATCTATCGAATGAACCTCACAAATGATACTTGAATCCACTAATGCATTTTAAGTATGTCACATCATCATCATTATCGATTAGGGCTCCATAAACGGAGTAGATCGATCTTGTGTAGACTCGTTTTGTGCATTTTTTTTTTCAAACGTCCACCATAACCACCTGATGGACTAAGAGACTATACTCTCGCAAAACATCAGAAAAGTTGCATATTATTGTGCTTTACCGGCCTTCGTGGGTGCACGAGTCCTAACCTGGGATCCGACCATAATATTAATATATCGAATATATCTATAAAATCGGTCCTGCAGCAGCTGATCTCGCCTTCTAGGCAGTCGTGGTGGATTTTCAAACTGGGTTATAACTTATAACTTTTGAGTTATGAGATGAAAGGAACAGACTTTTCGTTCGTTGCAGAACCGTATTGCACACACGCTGGTAACTGGCTAACAAAGTAAAAAGTAACTAAAATAATACTACTAAATACTACCTAATTCTACTTAGATATCTGCTATTTCTATCCCTGATTTCTAGCAAATCTTACTAAGATCTTTTTACAGTGATTGACATAAATCGTAATTATGTACCGATTTGAAATTCCAAGTTGCGAAATAAAGCTGAATTTAGTTTTGTGGAAATGGTGTGGGATTTTCATACGACGATTGTTACAATTTTGCATGATTACATCAGGTAAGTTTCAATTAATAATAACAACCTTTCTTACAAAGAGTACGAATTCTTAAGTTAAACCTGGTTAACCGTTAAACCATAGAGTAAATATACTAGAGTAAATATACGAATAAAGCTTAAGTACTTAATTTTTGTGATAGTTAAATTGTGTAATTTTTATATTATATTTAAATTACCGACGCATCGCTGAACCGATTTTAATGAAAGGAATATAATAATAATATCTATGGACGCTTCACACCACGTCAGTCTGGCCCGTGGTAAGTACCTGAAGGACTTGTGTTACAGGTACCAGACAACGGAAATATATTTAATAATTTATACTATATATAATATATTATTTAATCTTTTTATTATATAAGGTCTAAGGATACACATGAAAACTTTTTGTTCCGTTGGCGGGATTCGAACCCGCGACCCCTGGCTTGAACTACCAACACGCTCATCCACTGAGCCACAGAGGTCGTCAAAGGTGTGGAGATACTTTGAGTCCTGGGAAAGGACACAGGAAAATGTGCGGTTCTAGCTCAATAAATGAGTTAGATGATAAATAAAATTCTCGATTTCACATTATATTGTTACAGGAAACATCAGTCGTAGTTAGTTCCAACAAATAACGGTCATTCCTACAAAAAATACAATTTCATTTTGAAGGGTTAGAAATCCCTTCCTATCGGAATCAAATAAAGCAGATAGGATCGCAATGCAATGAACCTCTTTGATAGTTAAAGTGTGGAGAAGTTGAGATGTTGGATATGACAGGAAAATAGGTCAATAGGAAAACTACCCCGCCGTTTTATTTTATAACAACACAAACCGACCAAGCGCGTCGGTTCACATGACGTAGAGTTCCGTACACAACAAAAACCTTTTACAATAATATTATAAGAGCAACAATTACTATTGTTGTGTGTGCGTGTTAGGTGAATGTGATTTCTATTTTTAAATATAATACTTATTATATAATATTATCTTCTATACAAATAAAAATTAAGATTAAAATTTGTTAATCTCGCTAAAACTCGAGAACTACTGAACCGATATGGATTATTTTAGCCTTGAAATTTTCATAAGTAATGTGAAGCTCACCTCCATTATATTATTATATAAGTACGCTGGACTTATGATACCCACCTGCTTTTTGTGCCTATTTGAAGCGGAATCAGCGCCCCACTGCGGAAGGAAGAGAACTAAATTTGACCTCTACCATGAGTTTTAGTTTTTATCGATACTCGATACCGACTACGTAAATTTTTAGTATGGCAAAATTTTACAGCGCCTCTAGCGCTCACTTAAGGAACTAAATTCACCATACTAAAAATTTACGTAGTCGGTATCGAGTATCGATAAAAACTATAGCTTTAAACTCATGGTAGAGCTACAGGTTGTAGTGCATTATTTCGTTAGTCTAAGCCCGAACTCCATAGCGCCAGGAAAACAACAATGACTAATTTAGTGATAAGTTGAATTATCCGGACTTACCCCGTGTACGAACTTACCCTGATTAGCTTACTAGGAACTGTTTATACATATTAACGGTGTAACTTTTTTAGTAATCTGTGGTGTTTAACTTCAGAGTTTAGATACGGAACCCAAACAAGCTAAGTACTAAGTAGACTTTGCACCGAAGTTCTCTGTGTACCTTAGCACAAACGTCCAATATTAAAATGTTCCTTTTTCCACGGCAAACACACCGCTCCGCTGTAAAGGGGCGATTACAGCTTTTCGATTTACAGAAAACTAATCTTATTGCGGCTAAACGCTTTAAGTGCCAGTCGCCACAACAGCTTGCTATAAACTTGTGTATTAAGACGCTATATTGAAAGTAATTTTACCGCAAGGGCAATTTTATACTTAATTTGTATGACTATAAAGTCGTGAATACGCTGCGGCCAGAAGCTATCGGCTTGCTCGGAAAACATGCGAAAAAACGTAATTTTGTTTATTTAAACAATAACTAGGAGCATTTAAGCAAAATGCTTCTATACGATTTTGGGTTGCAAAGGTGTCTATTAATAAGACTAATTTCCTACAATACATCTATTCTCGTTTAAAAATAATCTTCAGATTTCGTATTTTTAAGAGGTCATTTCGATCTAGAAATGTATCGAGGCAAAATACATTAATCGTGTTTCTGGTTCTTCACAAACACAGATAAGGGTATGAAGATATGTATATCTCATTACCAGATTTGTAACATTTCTGAGGGTCCTATAGTATTACTTCAAAAAGCGGCCAAGTGCGAGTTGGACTCGCCCATGGAGGGTTCCGCAGCAGCAATAAGGTTCATTTTTATGAAATTAAAATATTTTTGATTTATTTTTATATTTCAGTCGAAATTTAGATTAAGGTTTACTATTTATGACGTATAAAAAAAACTACTGGCTAGATCTCGTTCAAACCAATTTTCGTTGGTAGTTTTTATAGTAATCTACATCATATATTTTTTTTAGAATTATCATGCCTCTACTTTAGAAATTAGAGGGGGGGGACACACATTTTTCCACTTTGGAAGAGTCTCTCTCGCAAACTATTCAGGTTAGAAAAAAATGATATGAGAAACCTCAATATGATTTTTGGAGACCTATCCATAGATACCCCACACGCATAGGTTAGATAAAAAAAATTTTTTGTTTCAGTTGTACTTTACTATTTATGACGTATAAAAAAACTACTGGCTAGATCTCGTTCAAACCAATTTTCGTTGGTAGTTTTTATAGTAATCTACATCATATATTTTTTTTTAGAATTATCATGCCTCTACTTTAGAAATTAGAGGGGGGGGGGGACACACATTTTTCCACTTTGGAAGAGTCTCTCTCGCAAACTATTCAGGTTAGAAAAAAATGATTTGAGAAACCTCAATATGATTTTTGGAGACCTATCCATAGATACCCCACACGCATAGGTTAAATGAAAAAAAATTTTTTGTTTCAGTTGTACCTATGGGGACCCCTAAAATTTTTAATATTTTTTTCCATTTTTGCATCAAAATCTTAATGCGGTTTACAGACTACATCTGCTTACCAAGTTTCAATAGTATAGCTCTAATAGTTTCGGAGAAAAGTGGCTGTGACATACGGACGGACGGACAGACAGACAGACAGACATGACGAATCTATAAGGGTTCCTTTTTTGCCATTTTGGCTACGGAACCCTAAAAAGGAAGTTATTTTCAATTTAGCGTCTTAAGCATGGCCATTTCATTATTTATTATTTTTACTAGGTGACGCCCGCAACTCTGTTGCGCGGAAATTCATTTACCGCGCGGAAACCGTACATTTTTCCAGGATAAAAAGTAAAAATCATTTACAGTCAGGGCAATACTACTATGGAACTCCTTACCAACCAAAATCAGGCAAGCTAAAAGTATTGAAATTTTCAAAAAAATGCTCAAAATTCATTACCTTAGCATTTCGTAAAGATTTCGTGCGATAGAACTGTAAACTATTGTATATATATACTGTAAAATATTGTATTTACCTTTGTGTATGTAGGTATGAGTGTTAAATAATTATATTATGTATTGTATTAATATAATATATTAGTTATTTATATCTAGTATTTTGTGTATTTGTATAGGTATTATTTATATTTAACCCCCGACCAAAAAGAGGGGTGTTATAAGTTTGACGTGTCTGTCTGTCTGTCTGTCTGTCTGTCTGTCTGTCTGTCTGTCTGTCTGTCTGTGGCATCGTAGCATCCAAACGGGTGGACCGATTTTGATCCAGTTTTTTTTGTTTGAAAGCTGACATGACGGAGAGTGTTCTTAGCTATAGTTCATCATCATCAGCCTGCTCATTGCTGAAATATCACGGTATATCTGGTTCGTGATAGGACGATTAGCAACTTGCAGTCGTTTGATGGGGTTTATATTTTGCATCCTGGTTCGTGACACTTATGAATATATACACATTATTGGAAAGTTGACCTAGTGGTGCAGCATCACCTGGTAATCAATAGGATACCCAACTCCTCACCAACTTAGAGCAGAGGTTTCGTGTTTGGGCTCATTTTAATTGCGACAACCAGTAAAACGTAGATAAACAGTAAATATTTGCATGCTGCTGCTGCAGCATTACCTGGATTCTATAGGAGCCAAGCTCCGTATGAACCTAAAGTGGAGGTTTCATGTTTGGGCTCATATTGACGGCCTCATCCAAGAGGACATATTTTATAGATGGTATTCATTGGGATATGATCCAGTTGATAGGAATTATCCTGCACAAGTTTAAAAAGCATAAAATAAAATTAAATTAAGAAATTTAAAAAAACCCCCGCCAAAAAACTTTAAAAAGTAATGAAATAACATTTCCTGACTTTAAGTTTAAATCATTCCTAAGAGTAAAGTAATATTTTAGTCCATAATTATTGTTGTCAAGGTGTGTCGGGGGACCGCTAATGTAGATGTTTGATTTCACATAACAATATAAATTAAGGGTCTGTTCACAGCGACCTGAATCAAGAGAATCAGCGACTATTATGGCGATACAAAATGCAAAAGTCGCTGTTGTGGTAGTTTACTTAGCGGTCCCCCGACACACCTTGACAACAATAATTATGGACTAAAATATTACTTTACTCTTAGGAATGATTTAAACTTAAAGTCAGGAAATGTTATTTCATTACTTTTTAAAGTTTTTTGGCGGGGGTTTTTTTAAATTTCTTAATTTAATTTTATTTATAATAGTATTCAACCCAATATGCTATAGAATAATATGTTTAACATTTTAAAATAGGATTTAGTGTAAGGTGTGTGTTAGATTATTCCTAGTTATAAGATTTATGATAAGCTTACTTTAATTTTAGTATTATTCCAATCTAGTTGCACTGTGTTGTAATAATTTATTTCCATGCGCCAGAGGTTGCTTGGAAGAAATCGCTTAATAGCGATAAAGCCGCCTTTGTGCTCATGCTGAGATCTTATTGTAACTAATTTAATATATTTGTACATTTTGAGCACAATAAAGCATATAAATAAAAAAAAATAAAAAAAAATAAAGGCCATCCCCCGAGCAAACGACCTTGACGCGTTGCCGATTGCCGAGATCGTACAAAAATTCTATTTTTTAGGGTTCCGTAGCCAAAATGGCAAAAAACGGAACTCTTATAGATTCGTCATGTCTGTCTGTCTGTCTGTCTGTCTGTCCGTCCGTCCGTCCGTCCGTCCATATGTCACAGCCACTTTTCTCCGAAACTATTAGAGCTATACTATTGAAACTTGGTAAGTAGATGTAGTCTGTGAACCGCATTAAGATTTTGATGCAAAAATGGAAAAAATATTAAAAATTTTAGGGGTCCCCATAGGTACAACTGAAACAAAAAAAAAATTTTTATCTAACCTATGCGTGTGGGGTATCTATGGGTAAGTCTCCAAAAATCATATTGAGGTTTCTCATATCATTTTTTTCTAACCTGAATAGTTTGCGAGAGAGACTCTTCCAAAGTGGTAAAAAGTGTGTGCCCCTCCCCCTCTAATTTCTAAAGTAGGGGCATGATAATTCTAAAAAAAAACGAGATCCATCCAGTAGTTTTTTTTATGTCATAAATGGTAAACCTTAATCTAAATTTCATTAAATTGACTGAAATATAAAAATAAATCAAAAACCTTTTAATTTCATAAAAATAAACCTTATTGCTGCTGCGGAACCCTTCATGGGCGAGTCCAACTCGCACTTAGCCGCTTTTTTTTTACTTATATTATCTTTATAGTTCAAAATTGATCTAAAAAAATCAAACGGGGAATATCTAGTTAATCAAATTGTCTAAATTATCTGTATATCAGGATTCAGGATATTTTAAAGCAGGTCCGAAGCATATAATATTAATAGTTAAATAAAAATTTCGGTTATGAATTTTAAAAAATATTTTAAAATTCATGACCGAAGCCGCGAAGTTGTAAAATGAAATCTCCGAGTATTTTGTGGCAGTGTATAATTTGTAGGGAGTTTTTAAAAGGACGGCTATTATGGCAACGAGCTAAGTTAATGAGTGAGTACTAAGTAATGAGGCCCTATGACCTATACTATGCATTGCACGCACGGAACAACTAAAAAATACTGTAAGAAAAAAAGTAACACTGGTAGCAGTATATTTTTTTGTAATAATATGTATTTTCGCAGTTCATTTTTCTGTGTCATAATATTATGTTGCTTATAAGTTTACTTTAAATCTATTATACAATTCTAATGTTGCGCTCTTTGTTGACTATCTTCCAGAAACGGCTAGATCGATTTTGCTGAAAACGTGTTTATCGGGTAGGTGACCTGAGATTCGTCCGATATCTATTTTTATAGCCGAAACATGTCATATTGGGTCAGCTAATAAGTACTGGTGCTTAATTTCATAAAATTCAAGTCATGATTAGATTTTTTTTTATTTTAAGAGAAAATATCCTAAGCTTTAAATATAGCACAAACTATTTCCCATTGTGTATGCATCATAGTTCAGTTATAATTACGATGCTTTGTTGTGTGGAGTGTTAATTTGTAAACATAATGCGCCCAAAGAAAGGAAATGTTCGAATTTTGCTGTTCGAGGTATTGAAAATATTTTGCAAAGCTTTCAAAGGGCGTACTTGGAAATATTATACAGCGAAACATTATGCCCGCTATATACGACTCCACTTTAGAACTGCGCAGTTCGGTCACATTAATTTTATTTATTTTACTTTATATTTTTTTTGGGAATCTTACAGCATTTCAAGACTATAGTAGGTTACATGTTACATAGCGATATTATGCCAATTACAAGTTTCCACTAGTGTATTATAAGTATGATAATTAAAATACCCAACATCAAATCATAACGAACACAATGTAATGAACGTAATCGTACTATTATGTTAGAATAAACGTAAAGTTTGTGAATGTATGTGTTACCTACTTCTTCACGCAAATTGGTAGTAAACAGATTTTGAATTGAGAAGTAGGTAACACATACATTCACAAACTTTACTTCTAATATATATATATATATATATATATATATATATATATATATACTGTGGTAGTACTAGATCATCGTTGTATTTAATTAGACAACAAGATAGTAGCAGGCTCTGGAATCAGGAATTGAATTTTTTTATATGAATAGATTCACCAAATACTCGAACACTGAATTTTTAATTTTTATCATTACTAGCGTAAAACTTTCAGCACATAATATGTTTTGTACATTAGATGGCCCTTAAAAGTTCATATCAATCACTTTCCTTCTAATATAATTCTTCCCAGGACTTTCACGAATATTTCAAGACTCAAATTAGCCAGAGCCTTTCTCAAGTTTTGGGGAGATTAACAAAAAAATAATTTCTATTTATAACATTAGATAGGTAGATTAGCGACCGAGGAAACAACCGAACTGCGCAGTTTTATCGTTGCGTCTATACTACTATAGCGGGTTTAAACCCGGTACAATGCGGCGGTATTGTAATCTGCCTTGATGTTTACGAAGTCGTGAACTCCGTATAAACTCCCTTTTACGACTTCACATAGAATTTTTAGTATGTCTTCACACATACTGCTTGGCCATACGTTGTTTGTCTGGACAGTATTTAAGAGTCATTCATATTATGTCACTTAAGGCTTTCGTTAAGTGTAACTTTTCACTGACTTAAAGATATAACACAATAATTATTATTTAATTTTAAAATATTTTAATTGATATTGCATTGATCTATATCTATACTTACATAATCTATACATATAATATTATACAGTGTGAAATTTTAATGGTTGTTTTCCCGCAGTAAAATGATTCTATCTTAGTAGTACAATAGATTTGTATAGTGTTTTTTGTTCAAATCAAAAAATAATTCGGTCGGGTCCATAGTGACTCGTGCCTATCGGCATAAAGTTTCCATAGTAAGTACGTCATACAAAATATTTTTTTTTCAAAAAATAACATGCATTTTAAAGTCCCGATTAATAAGTTTTAATAACATGCATGGTTCGATAGTACTACTATAAGTAAATCGTTCTGCTGCGGGAAAACAACCACTAAAATTTCACGTTGTATAATAAAATTGTAGAAATGAAAATTCTGTACTTTAAAGATATTCAAAAAATGTCTGTCTGTATGTTTGTTTCACTATCACACGAAAACTACTGATCCGATTTGAATGCGGTTTACGTAGACCTATTTGTCTTCTTCCAACTTAACATCTGGTGCATAAAAATACCCCCCCCCCCACCCCACCCCTCTAAGGGGACGAAAGAGGGTGTCAGATTTTGTATCAAACTTTAACACGAAAACTACTGATCCGATTTGCATACGGTTTTCGCAGATATATTTGTCTTCTTCCAACTCGTGTATAAAATTCCTCCCTCCCCAACCCTCTAAGAGGACCAAAGAGGGGGTCAGATTTTGTATCAAAATTTTTTATTTAATGGACTTATCAACTTAACATCTGGTGTATAAAATGTTCCCCCCACAAGCAAAAGACAAAAGAGACAAAAGAGGGGCTAAGATTTTGTATCAACTGATGACGTAGAAATAATATGTACTTTAAATAACAAAACAATTTTGCCGGGACAGCTTGTATAGTATAATTATAATATGCAAAGAAATAATGCCTACAACACAATGATTGATTTAGGTTTTAGACGAAAATTATAATGAAAATACTTTAGATCTCAGGAAAGCCCAAAGGAATTATGCAAAAAGTACGGTTGTCATACTTATTTGAATTTTGAATGTATTTCATCATTTTAAATAGTTGCGGAAATGTTGTAATACAAAATATAAATATAAAAAGATGCTACGTTTAGCACAGAATACATAATTATTAGCTCACGTTAAGCCAGAGTAGACAGAATTATAATCTATTGTGGCTAAGCCATCATAAAGTCGTAGCAATCAATATCCATATTCCATACACAATAATATTATAATTGCGAAAGCGTGTCTGTCTGTTACTTCTTAACGAGTAAATCGCTGAACAAATTCTGCTGAAAGGTATGGAGATAGTTTGAGACCCGGGAAAGGACATAGGATACTTTTTATCCCGGAAAAATGTACGGTCCCTGCACGATAAACGAGTTTTGGCGCAACGGAGTTGCGGGCGTCGTCTAGTAGTCCATACTTCCTTACTAATATTATAAATGCGAAAGTGTGTCTGTCTGCCTGTTACCTCTTCACACCTTAACCGCTTAACCGATTTGGCTGAAATTTGATGTGGAGATACTTTGAGTACCGGGAAAGGACATAGGATACTTTTTATCCCGGAAAAATGTACGGTTCCCGCGCGATAAACGAATTTTGGCGCAACGGAGTTGCGGGCGTCATCCAGTAAAATATAAGTAGCTATGCTACGTTAACCCATCATAACGTTGTCCTACGTTAAGGCCATCCCCGAGCAAACGACTTTGACCATACATTTGCCGCGTTGCCGAGATCGCACCAAAACCGTATTTTTTTACTTATCTTAGTTCAAAATTGACCTAAAAACTATTTAAAACGGGGAATATGTAGTTTATGTTATTGTCGATCTATTGGCGTGTGTTTCAAATAAAAGTAATTAGTAAATACTAAGGAGATGCTGAATGTATGCTTGAATTTTAATAAATTGGCTTTACTTTGGAAGATGATATCATGAGTATAAACAAAAATAGAAAAACGTGGAAAGGAATGTTGAGATACTGAAGATTCTTGTTGTATTTTTATTATAACTCTGTAGCTTTCAAACTATGAGTTTATAAGGCTCTACATGGTAAATTACGGATTCTCCGTAGGGAAGGCCCTAAAGGCGCTATATTGATAGTAATTTTACCGCAAGGGCAATTTTATACTTAATTTGTATGACTATAAAGTCGTGAATACGCTGCGGCCAGAAGCTATCGGCTCGCTCGGAAAACATGCGAAAAAACGTAATTTTGTTTATTTAAACAATAACTAGGAGCATTTAAGCAAAATGCTTCTTTACGATTTTGGGTTGCAAAGGTGTCTATTAATTAGACTAATTTCCTACAATACATCAGCTATTCTCGTTTAAAAATAATCTTCAAATTTCGTAATTTTAAGAGGTCATTTCGATCGAGAAATGTATCGAGACAAAATACATTAATCGTGTTTCTGGTTCTTCTCAAACCTAGATAAGGCTATGAAGATATGTATATCTCATTACCAGATTTTTAACATTTCTGAGGGTCCTATAGTATTACTTCAAAAAGGACGTTATTATCAATATAGCGCCTTAACGATGCGTTGTCACAATATACTACATACAGGGAAATCCAATATATTTTATATGTTACATTCTATACGGTTCCATTTGCAATATAATACTACAAACACGACACGGAACTCGGTAAATCTTCCAAAATCCTCCGTAGGCTCTCTCGTAGGCGTAATAAATATGTTACATGGTGTCATTATAATATGTACATTGTACAGTATTCAGTGTACGTAACAATATGCTACATGACATATAGCTTGAACTATCGAGGAAATCGTTTAGCAGTTAGAGTAGTATACGTACTACGTAGGAACATACTTACGTATTTTTGTTCGTAAGTGACTACAAGTAACAATATTTATATTTAAGTTTCAAAAAAGTAATCAGAATTTTAAAGATTGATTTTTGTGACTGATTTTTGAAGTCGAAGTCGAATTCGAGGTTGGAAAGTTCGATTCAAAACAGACAGTTAAAATTGTAAAGTTTTATCCAATCTAACCTTTAGTAATGTAACTAGTTGACCCGGCAAATGTTGTTTTGCCATTTAAAGTATTTCTACTTCATCAGTAATTATTGATACAAAATCTTGCCCCCCCCCCTTTGTCCCCTAAGAGGGGTGGGGGGAAAACTGATCTTAAGTTGGAAAAACAGTTAATAATATGACGTAAGTCCATTATAGAAAAAAATTAATAAAAAATCTGACCCCCTTTTGGGTCCCCTTAGAGGGGTGGGGGGAAAGCTTATACACCAGATGTTGAGTTGGAAGAAGGCAAATATATCTGCGAAAACCGTATGCAAATCGGATCAGTAGTTTTCGTGTTAAAGCAAAAGTTTGATACAAAATCTAACCCCCTCTTTCGTCCCCTTAGAGGGGTGGGGGGGAAAATTTTTATACACCGTTAAGTTGGAAGAAGACAAATATATTTGCGAAAACCGCATTCAAATCGGATCAGTAGTTTTCGTGTGATAGTGGAACAAACATACAGACAGACAGACAGACGTCAGACAGACAAAAAACTAACCACAGTTTTGGCTTCTATAGCGATGTAGTAACACCCCCTGCTTATTATTTTTTGAATATCTTTAATGTGCAGAATTCACATTTCTACAGTTTTATTGTATAGATATTTGAAAACAAAAAAATGTGTGAGGAAATTAGCTGAAGCCGCCAAAATTCCACTGCAAATAAATCACCGTAACTGCGTGTACTCAGACCTTTACTCAAACATAATGTAGGCTGTAGTCTGTACCCATAAAGTTAGGCTCTGTGAAGTTTGACAGGTCAATCACGTACCACGCGTGTAGGATTAGAGGGAGGACACCGTCCCGAACACATTTCAGGGCTACCTCTATATTTCGTAAACATTTAAGGGCTCCCTTTTTAGGGTTCCGTACCCAAAGGTTAAAAACGGGACCCTATTACTGAGACTTCGATGTCTGTCCGTCAGTCCGTCTGTCTGTCTGTCTGTCTGTCTTGAGGCTGTAACTCAAGAACTGCTATAGCTAGACTTTTGAAATTTTCACAGATTGTGTACATCTGTTGCCGCTATGACAACAAAATATACTAAAAACAAAATAAATTAAATACTCAAGGGGGCTCCCATACAACAAACTTGAATTTTTTGCTATTTTTTTCTCGATATCAATAACAGCAAACAATAGGCACTTGAAATATTCAAGAAACACTCAATTTTATTTGCACTTTAATAATTTATTACAAAATTTAAATAAATAAAATCATTAAGGGGGGCTCCCATACAAAAAACACAATTTTCAGTCTATTTTTGCTCCATTGTGGTACGGAACCCTTCGTGCGCGAGTCCGACTCGCACTTGACCGATTATTTTATTTCATTAACATTTCAAGGCCGCAATTTTTTTTATGAAATAAAATTGAGGGGGCCCTGAAACGATAAGTTAAACATTGATTGATACCTTTATCCTTAGATAAATGATCTAGCGTAGCGCCGAATCGTACGCGCTCGGCGCTACTGGCGCTACGACGTATCTACGTCGTAGCGCCGAGCGCGAGACCAATCATTTATCTAAGATTGATACCTATTTTGTTTGCTTTTATAAAAGTATGGTAGAAAATATAAAGTAAAGTAACATTAAACATAATAATTATTATACTTTTAAATATTTCTAGCAAAAATGTCCAGCTGGCGCACTCAGAAACGAATATTTATTACTTAACTGTAATTAAATTAAGATTTTTGCATAAACCCCATACATCTGTCAAAATCGTTCAATTACAAATAGGTAATTAATTAATCATCTATGAGTGCGACCGTAAAAAGTACCTAGAATCTAGAATCTAGATAGTAAATCTTACTGTACAACAAACATGTAAGTTAAAGTAGTAAACATAGACGTAGAAACGATAGTTAATTTAAAACCTCGAGACAACGTCGATTCACATTTGTCCCACGGCCTAGCAAATTACAGTAAATTGGTCCCACATAAATATTGGCCCAAACAACATAAATCGTCTGTAACACGTACGGCACACGTACGACATACGTACGTATCACGTAATGAATCCCGCTATTATTTCAGGCCCAAACATACAATTACACTAATGGCACATGGCACAGTTATCGAGTAAACATTAGTTAACGGACATCCAAAAACCCGGTCGCGTATTAAAGATAAAAGCTACAATCATCTCTATTTCTAAGTCTTTATAACTAAGTGTCATGGCGCTTGCGACGCTTAATGTGAAATGCCATAAATTTTTGATTAAATTGAATGCTATAAGTTCGCTTAACACTAATAACACTAGAACCCATAAAATTCCAAAGACTTTCAATTAGAATAATGATACTCCCCCCACACCGGTTTCGGTGACGGTGGCCGGTTTCATTGAAACCAGTCCAGGTACGCGGGAGCAATTTTAGTACCCAGGTTTGTGCGCAGTACACAAGACCACTCTCTATTACTCTCATAACCCAGAGGGACAGAAGACCGACACGACCGGCGAGAGATCAGGCGCAGGACCGACTTTTTACATGCCCATCCGACGCATGGATCTACACTCTATCTTCAGATCGATCTACATCTACTTGTCAGACAATCAGGTGATCAGCCTGCATTGGCCTAACCAAACTTGGAAATAACATGTTTCCAACGCGGGAATAGAACCCACGACCTCCGAGTCAAGAGCGACGCTCTAGACCACTAGACCACGGAGGCGTTTTAATTTAGTATGATATCATAGTGTCGTACGTTATCATGTTGCCAACAGATATTTCGAGTTGGTTATGCTTCCAAAGAAAAGGTTTTTCGCGGTCCTAAGTTTCTACAAGTATCTAAATTTATTTTAAAGGTTATAAAAAGATAGATACTTAAATAGTTTCATTTAATAACTGAGTACTTTAACCTATGAGATAACTCTACTTTATCATTATTCAGAATTTTCTTTTACAAGTATCTAGGGGACAATTCCGAGAGTCATAACATAAAATGGTAAATTTATTTCGTAACTTTTTGATTTAGGTGTTAAGTCTTTTGTTTTCGCCTGTTTTAAGACATCTGTTTACACCCACTTATTTTAAGTCTTGTATATTAATTATTGTTTTGCATTAGGTAGAAATTGAAGACATATTTTAAAAGAGCTTTAACTTACCAATTTATATATCTCATTACTCATATAATTGCCTCTGACTCCAAGGCAAAGCTTTTCATTATCTACTTTTCGATAAGAAAAGTTCATAAGTGTCAAGCTGTATCTGTCTTCAATCGGTAGTACCTACAATCTATACATATTATAAAACAAAGTCGCTTTTTTCCCTCATGTCCCTTGGTTCCCTTTAGGCTTTAATCTTAAAAACTACGCGACGGATTTTGATGATTCTTTCAGTGTTAGATAGCCCATTTATTGAGGAAGGCTATGGGCTATATTATTTTATCACACTAAGACTAATAGGAGCTGAGAAATAGAGGAGAATGTGGAAAAAACAGGGGAAATTATTTGAAAGGGCTTATCTCGCGAACTACTGGAGCAATTTTTATGTTATTTGGCACAGATAAGTAGACCACGTGAAGGATCATAGGCTATCGATGTTAGTCATTTTTTCAGTGGCTATATATTTTATACCCGTACGAAGCCGGGACGGGTCGTTAGTATAATATAATATTACATTCAACATTTACATTCATTCGTTTGTATTGACTTCTTTCGGAAGGGAAAACGTTCCAATTTACCAAATGATACCAATAACGAGTAAATAAAAATAATATAATCCGAGATTTTTTATCAGAAGATGAGTTCAAAAGGATGATAACATCTAGAGAATGTATGTAACCGCCGTTCTAATATTAAGCATAACCGAAGCTCGAGATCACGGTTAAGATAAAGAAAGAACACAGGCTATTTTTAACTTTGACATTTTGTTTCATGAAATACCATTTGATAATTCTTGCGCAACGCTTTTATGTAATAATCGACCAATTTGTTTTGGAGACGTGCAGTTTATTATTTGTAGCCATAGCTGCCACAATTTTTAACATTATTCGTACCTACAGCAGCCAACTCTTTATCATTCATTGCTGCAAGCCTTTTACCAATAAAGCAACATTTTTGCTATATATTATTTCATATTTGCACTTATGGCTGCCATGCCAGCTTTCGGTTGTGGAGTATTGGCTGATTAATCACATTATATCTAGCCGGCGATATTTCACTGCAGTGTGCTACAAAGAATTTTTAATACTCCCGAGTCCCGACCAGCGTATCATTCAGCGAAAATCGGGAAACTCGTGTACAGTTTCCCGATGAAAATAACCTTATTTCCACATATCACGAAAATATAAAACTCCTTTTACCTCGTGTTACCTTGTATCATGATAGTATGTTTAAAATTTAAATTAAATGCTAGACAAAATTGTTACAAAACATGCGGCGAGGTGATGAAAGCGCAAGAATTTGAATGTGGTTGCCGTTTTCTCTCGACTTTAAGAGAAAATCCTCCATGTTTTCCGTCTAGTTTTCTTTTCTTGTTTAGTATTTGATATCATAGTAAAGAGTATTGCTAAAATATTACTCATTATTTTCGTCGAAGCTATCGCCTGTGACTTACAGGCTGTGAGTCTTATGTTTATTGACTGATTATGTTAGCGTCGTAAGTATCATTCATCCACGGGACGTTACGAGTATAATATTATTATTATGTTATGTCAAGGTAAAATAACGGATACGGATTATACAGGGTCAATGGTGTAACAAAACTAAGTGATAATAAGTACTTTAGGGTGTGTACGAGTCCCGTGTATTCACTGTAAAAATAGCAGCGCTGAAAGAGCATTTTTTTCACATTTGTATGGGAAAACTCGTGACGCTGCGGCGCTTGCCCATACAAATCACAAAAAAAAAATTGGGCTTTCAGCGCTGCTACTTTCACAGTGAACTTGTAGAGACAAGGAACACATACAAACCCTAAAGTATTATCGCTTAGTTTTGTCACACCCTGTACCTACTTGTTACGTTCAACCTGGTGCCATAATATTTCATCTTGCCGTCGCACAGAAGCGCCACATGAATAACTGATGGCCTGCGCTTTTTGCCTCTACTTTCGGATGCATTGCACCCGCCACCTAGCACTGGCATGGCCGAAATTATAAAGCCCGGTACAACGTTGCAGCTAGCTTAAACCTGGCTTACTATTTTATATTTTACTGGATGACGCCCACAAACCCGTTGCGCAAAAATTCGTTTATCGCGGGAACCGTGCCTTTTTCGGAATAAAAAGTATTCTAATTTCTTTCCAGGCATGGACTCAAAGTAATATCTCCATACCAAATTTGAGCAAAATCGGTTATCAAAAAGGTTCGGAGGAGTTCTGTTGTGTGAACTAAGTATGAAATGTGAACTAAGTAGTTAACGTACCGCTGAAAGAGTTAATTTTGACTTAGCGTTTCTGTGAGACTTGTCCCAACGTGATGTTAATCTTTCAGCGATGCTTCTTTTATAAGGAACTCTATCACAATGTACTATCAAGGAAATTGATTCCTAGGCAGTTGACAGACCTACGTCATGTGGTCGGCTTATATCAATTCCATGTTAGCTGTGATCGATCTGATGGGTTTGACTTAACGCGACAAAATTACATAGGTCCACCATCTGCCTAGGAATCAACTTCACTGATAGTAATCCTTAGGGTAAGTTGCACCAGGTGCTTCTGCACATCGCGGCACCCGTGTGGGCTTTTCTAGGCCACCTCGCGTGGCGACCTAGAAAAGCCTGCATGTTTTGACGAGTCTGGCACAGACAACCGTTGGCAAAGTTGCGGTGGGTTGATCGTGCCCGTAACTTTGCCTAGCGGGGAGTGGAGCACCATGGGGTTTTAGTGGGTAGCTCCTCGGAGAGTCCCACATACCCCGGCCGAGGGTAAGTTGCACCAGAGGCATAATTAAAGTTAAGGTTATCGTCAAATAAGGCGTCCATAATGGACTTTTACTAGGGATTTGACAGTTCATTTGACTTTTTGTTATGGTTAAAGTTAAAGTATTAGTTGGTGCAACCCACTCTTAGTATCACTTAGTTTTGTTACACCCTACCACAGAATATATATTATATTAGTAGTGACCCTACACGAAAATAACGTCTCAAAACTTTGTAAAGATGTTTAATTTATACAATGTAAATGTTACCTACAATACCCATTCTTAAACCGTCAACTGTCGAGCTACATTTACTACGAAGTATGAGAATACAATTCAAATAGGTATATGAGAAGTTGAAACTAACTGCTATTGTATGAAGTGCTCTCTCTATTCTATTACGTACTCTAATGTTTGAATTACGACTTCTAATAGAGCTAAAAATAAAAAGACTGGACGTTTTGAATATAATTAATTTAAATAATACATAATTGATATCCTTGTTTGACCACGGTCAAAGCCCATTTAAGTCAAAGTTGTTGATTATTCTGTTGGAAATCTATTTTTAAATTTTAACATTAACAAAACATAACATCGGTTTCGATCACATGATCACATGTCCCTCCATTTGTATGAAAACGAGCGTACTACTTTTTAGGGTTCCGTAGCCAAAATGGCAAAAAAGGAACCCTTATAGATTCGCCATGTCTGTCTGTCTGTCTGTCTGTCTGTCTGTCTGTCCGTCCGTTCTTATGTCACAGCCACTTTTCTCCGAAACTATTAGAGCTAGATTATTGAAACTTGGTAAGTAGATGTATTCTGTGAACCGCATTAAGATTTTGATGCAAAAATGGAAAAATTATCGAAAATTTTAGGGGTCTCTATAGGTACAACTGAAACAAAAAAAAAATTTTTCATCTAACCTATGCGTGTGGGGTATCTATGGATAGGTCTCCAAAAATGATATTTTTTTCTAACCTGAATAGTTTGCGAGAGAGACTCTTCCAAAGTGGGAAAATGTGTGTCCCCCCCCCCCTCTAATTTCTAAAGTAGGGGCATGATAATTCTAAAAAAAATATATGATGTAGATTACTATAAAAACTACCAACGAAAATTGGTTTGAACGAGATCTAGCCAGTAGTTTTTTTATACGTCATAAAAATGGTAAACCTTAATCAAAATTTCATTAAATCGACTGAAATATAAAAATAAATCAAAAACCTTTTAATTTCATAAAAATAAACCTTATTGCTGCTGCGGAACCCTTCATGGGCGAGTCCAACTCGCACTTATATGCGCAATAGACAAGTACACACTAGGCCACAGACGTGTTACCTATAGCCAACTGCTAGCTAGAGTAAGTAAAAAGTCCAGGTACGGGAAAATATTATAAAGAGTGGAAAAGATATTATGGAGAAAATGATTTCAAAACCTTTATTATAGTATGTTCTTTTGTCATAGAAAATAAATGGGTTCTTTTGTCTTCAGTGCATTAGATAGGAATCCATTATTTTAGTGATCCATTCATTTCATATTATATTCTTTGTTCAGTATGCCACAACATTAGTTTTTAGGGTTCCGTAGCCAAAATGGCAAAAAAGGAACCCTTATAGATTCGTCATGTCTGTCTGTCTGTCCGTCCGTCCTTCCGTATGTCACAGCCACTTTTCTCCGAAACTATTAGAGCTATACTATTGAAACTTGGTAAGTAGGTGTAGTCTGTGAACCGCATTAAGATTTTGATGCAAAAATGGAAAAATTATTAAAAATTTTAGGGGTCCCCATAGGTACAGCTGAAACAAAAAAATTTTTTTTTCATCTAACCAATGCGTGTGGGGTATCTATGGATAGGTCTCCAAAAATCATATTGAGGTTTCTCATATAATTTTTTTCTAACCTGAATAGTTTGCGAGAGAGACTCTTCCAAAGTGGTAAAATGTGTGTCCCCCCCCCCCCTCTAATTTTTAAAGTAGGGGCATGATAATTCTATATATATGATGTAGATTACTATAAAAACTACCAACGAAAATTGGTTTGAACGAGATCTAGCCAGTAGTTTTTTTTTTATACGTCATAAATGGTAAACCTTAATCTAAATTTCATTAAATCGACTGAAATATAAAAATAAATCAAAAACCTTTTAATTTCATAAAAATAAATCTTATTGCTGCTGCGGAACCCTTCATGGGCGAGTCCAACTCGCACTTGGCCGCTTTTTTCTGTGTTTTGGTCAAGGCGTTTTACTTTTATGTTCGAGTTGGTAAATTACACTTTCGGTAATTTTTTTTGCTAATAATAATTGTAAATATTATGCTAATAATGATCACCATAAGTCAAAAACTTTTTTGAAAACTTTTCTTCGAACTATTATAAAAAAGTAAACTTTGTTTATAATAGTAATTCATAACAGTAATTTTTATGAATAACTAGTTAAGTAAAAGCCGTATCTATCTAAACAAATTACACTTTTCTGTAGTAATTACAGATCAGCTTTAGTGAAAAAAAAAACGTTTTATTAGCAAACCGATTTGGGCCAGGGGGCGTTGAAGCTATCAAAAATGATTCTGTTTATACGAAATACAATCGAAGAAAGGAATTTTTGCTTCAAACACCACCTTTATCGGGACTTTCTTCCTAAATTAAGCTCGCAGCGAAAGTTCAAAAGCTCCAATTTATACAAAATATTTGTATTGAATGTTGATTTTATTTCGCCAGAGTTTGCCGTAAACATGCTTTCGTTTTTATCTAAATATTAGATCATCGTATAGGATTTCGTACATATTTGTATTAATAGATACCTGCAGTGGCGTAGCTCGATGGTTCTGTAAGGAGCCCCTAAAAATTTACCAAATTTTTGAACTAATTTGGATCAAGCGTCAGAAGGGTTCACAGTTCACACTGGTAAAGAATTTTTTAACTTACCATTCAATAAAAAAATTAAGTAAATGTTGTGACGGTGGGATACTTCGTTACTACGAATTTACGACTACCTAATATTATGACATAGCCAAAACTTTTGAATGAAAAATAAGGTAAGTACATTTCGAATTTGTTATGTGACATGACGTAGGTAAGGCCAAAATATTTTTCACCAAAAAACTTAAAATTGATCAGAGTTACTGACACTAGTAGTTAGTTCTACGGCCTACATTCACTCAGCTACGTCCCTGTTCCGAACTCGGAGTGTCTTGTTGAAGTGGTTACAACGGCTCTATAATTAATTAATATTGTTGTTTCTGAGTTACAACCATACTTAGCATTAATAAATCCTCCAGGTGTGTTGAGGTACTAAGTTGTCAAAGCTAAAGCAAACGAGATTTTGAACATATCTTCAAAAATAAGGTTACAATGGTAGATAATTTGATTTATTCTTAAAATGGAAAAAGAAAACAGATTTTAAAAATCGTATTTAATAACATAATAATATTTATTAATTACTTAATTAAAATCGGCCAAGTGCGAGTCGGATTAATAGACTCCCGTTTTAGCCCTTTGGGTACGGAAAGAAACTAATTTATTTAATAAAGTATATGCAAAAAACTTAAAAAAAAATAGCTTAAAAACTAAAATCTTAATGAGATCTAAATAATAATTATACTTTGTAATGAAAATATTATAATTAATAATTATGCGATAGCGATCGTCTGGGCGCTAATCTTTCGTAATTTTATCTAATTGCCCACCGTCTGAACAGGTCCTTAGCTCGGAGTAATAAATTTACCACAAACTAGGAAACCATTGTAGATTTCCCAGAGGAGAGGATTCGGTGACAAAATACAAGTCACGGCCGCAGTCTATTACACATTAATGGAGCCGTGTATGACGCTTATATACTACCTTATGGGTGTAGACATACTCCCTTAATAAGTAAGACAGTCAGTACTAAGAGTACTATAGGTCCAGAATCTGATGGCAAAAAATGAGAAAATAAATTGACTCTAGCAATACCGGGGAAATAGGAACAAAACATTTTCATCCTTTTTTATTCCTTTAGCCGTTAGCGGTAGCTTTAGCGGTTTATTTTGTGTATGAAACATGCAAATATAAAAATTTATCCAATGATCAAGGATAATTTTTGGAAATCTGCTGTCAAAAATTGCCATCAGATTCTGGTAGACCTAACAATATTACTTATTGTACTACCGATCTGAGAGTTGCCAGTCGATGGTGTGGACAAGCTATATCGCCTTACACTATTATTACGTTCTTAGTAATCAATACGACTATTAATTTGCGCAGTGGCTATTTGAATGTTCCATTCTTATATTAATTTACTATTGCTAAAAACACTTTAATAGTTTTAATATATTATCCAGCTATAAGTATGACGCCATGAATATAAATAATGTTTGTAGTTAATGTTATAATAGGTCAAAATAAAAAAAAAGATTCTCAGGTTCTGAGTCATTTGAGGTTAAATTGATGTGTTCCTTGAGCAGTGATTTGAGTCATGAATCATGATTACCTACTCACGTTAATGGTTAATAATTATCTGACCATCATTACCCCACAGTGTGTGTGGTGTGGGTTTTGCGCCTAGTCATTAACAATAAAATAAATAAATCCCCATAATTCCATAGTTGTATTTAAATAATTCATACGTATATTATAAATTCGAAAGTGTGTCTGTCTGTCTTTCTGTCCGTCGATGTCGGTCTGTTACCTCCTCCCGTCTAACCGATTTAGTTTGGTATGGAGATACTTTCAGTCACTAGAAAGGAGAAAGGATAGTTTTGTGGCGGAAAATAAATATAAATTGAAAGATGTTTTTTCAATCCCCAAGCGACAGCTGGCTGTCGCATAACAATTGAAAATATATTGTGTCTACAATTCCCACGATCTAGGTATTAAATAATAGAAAACCAAGTATCACGTGCTAATCCTAGATTCTTTCGTAAATTGACTTCCGTCTTATATCTTAAACCATCCTGTATAAAAGCGGCATACGTCCAACTTTCCTGAAAACTATGTATTATTCATGAAACGAACCGAAAATGGAAATGTCATAAACGGAACCAAAAGGCGCCTTCTGATATTCGATAAAGAGTGAGTTGTGACCGAACATATCGCAATCTACGTAAAGATTCAATAAAATTGCGATTTTTTGGTTTCCGTATTTGAAATGTGTTCAATTCCATCAGCCCAAGCTCTAGTTTTTCAATATACTGTTCTTTTGGACGGACGTTCTACCTAAACACTGTATAACCTGCACATAATATGTATAACATTCTGGATTTGGAATGGATGAATGGAATTAACTTTCTCAGTAGTTCGTAATGAAGTGGGCGTAGGAGTCAATAATAGTATGTGCGTCAGGTGGCGATTGTTTTACTCACATCAATCATTAATGTGGGGCTAGTACACTAGCGTAGTAAAACCGTGATGGATATTTTTTAGATTGCTTGTTTTCTATAAGAGGCCGGCCCGACGGCCTCTCATAGAAAACAGAACTTAATTAAGAAATGGAACAGCAATAAATGGAAAGGGTGTAAGCGACAAAATGATTTTTGTCGCGTAATTTAAAAACCATAAATATTATATTATTTCATATAAGCTACGTACAAATTAAAGTGTATGCTTGAACCAATCTATGTATAAATTTTGGAAGTTTATATCACTTTCATCTGTTGGCAAAATTAGAATCCCTTTTTTTACAGAGGTCTTTTTGATTGATTATTCTGTATTATAAAAGTTGACCAATCGTGTTATGCTATGGGTACTTCAAAGACATGATCTTTAATTTTAATTTTAATAAACTGACAATGATCTTTAATTTCTTAGCTTTAGTCATTGCTGAGAAAAATTGATACCGCTACAGCCAAATTATCAAGGCGTCGCTCGTCTTAAGGAATTTACCTGCCGCACTCAGAGACGAATAATTACTAAACTGTAATTAGATGAAGATTTTGACAGAATTTTTCATTATTATTATAATATGTCTTTGACTGCGGCCGTTCAAAAGCTAAAACTTCGCAACCGCCTTTAAAATTGGATGTTTTGTCATCGTCACCCAGTAATGTTTAATGCAGTAACGATTACATTACTCTGACGGTCTTGTGGATCAGAAGTCAGAACTTTCAATGGACTTATAGCTGTGTGATTCCCTTGCCTTCCCATATTACAGAAAATAATATGCTTGCAGCTTTCAGCGAATGTAATAGAGATAATATGCCGATAATCAATAATAGTGATAATATATTCAGTTATTACTTAATATTTATAATGACTTCTAACTGACGAATAACACAATTATCCGTTTTAGTGTGAAAGCCACCAACCTTCACCTGTTATTTTGCCGTGCTCCGAAGTTATAACAAGTAAGAACCTATTTCGATTTTGTGAATAATCTTTATTCACAAAATCGAAATAGGTTCTTTAATGGATGGGCCAATTTACTGGTAATAAACTTAATTTCCACCTTTTGACCTGAAAGTCTGTGTTGCAACTTGCAAGGTGGTCTTAGGGTGAAGCCAAACGAGTGAGTTGAGAAAACCAATTTGTGAGTTGTGAGTCGCAGAATTTCGGCTGCCAGGAATAGGCTACTTGACCTAATTTTTTTCTTCATGCTAATCGCTTCTTAATCATTAATTTTCACGAAATAAACTAATATTTTATTATTTTACACAGTAAAAACCCATAAAAATGTTGATTGAAAAATACGCCTTATAAATGGCGCCGAAAACACTGTCCGCCATAGTGTGACGTCATACTGTTTGTATTTTAGAGTCTCTTTATTTAACATTTTTTTATGTGCTAAATGTACGAGTCTTAAGGTGCCCAAAAATTATAAAAGAATTAAATAAGAAATTAGAAATCATTTGTAACGTTGAAAACTTTTGGAGAAAAGATTTGGCCATTTCATTTCCCGTCTACAATAAATGGAGATAACATATAAAACTGGTGTTTTATTTGAATTACTCAAGAAAATATATTTTGCAAATCTTTCTAGGCTTATTCTTATTATTTATGTACAAATAAACTTACACATAACGAGCGCGATAAATAAAAGATATTAAATTACGAACATGATGACGTCACATCCAAATCGGAAGTACTGCAAAAGCGTTTTAGTCAGTACAAATCATATTTTCATAAAATCATATTTTCAAATCGACTTTATTTATCAATCATAAGCTTTTATTTGATGATAAGGGTGAAATACGGTTTCCTACGCCAAGTTCTACTAGAAATATGCATTTGTTCAATGAAATTGAATATAGGTCAAGTAGCCTATTCTGCCGCATTCAGTTTCATACAAAAGTCCTGTTTGATTCACACGAGCGTAATTATGTGAGTCATAATTTGTATGAAAATATATTTAGGTACGCGACCGAAGTTCTGCAACTCACAAATTACACTCGTTTGCCTTCACCCAATGTTAAGTAATAAATAACACTTTAAATAGTCCAATCCATACTTCCATATTATTTAATATTATAAATGCGAAAATGTGTCTTACGCCCAAACCGCTGGACCGATTTTGTTGAAAATTCGTATGAAAATATTTTGTATCCCGAGATAAGTTATCCGCTATGGGATACTTTTGTCAAAGAAAATGTACGGTTCCCGTGTGATAAACAAGTTTTGGCGCAATGGAGTTGTGAGCATTATATTCCAATAATTATAAGGCTGGATTTATATCCGTCCGCGCGAACACAAACGACGAGGCGCAATTGCGCAGGCAGGTACTCCATACCAATTGCTTGTGAAAAATCCAACCTTAGTGACTTTTAATCCAATGTTACTGCAATTAATGCAATAACTACCATACATTTGCTAAGCTTATCACTTATCAGTATGCAGACCAGCACATCGCTAGTCGCCAGTCGCAACTGTATCTAATCTAACATCTACTAATGCGCCACTAATGTGTAAAGTTTGTATTAGTTTGTGTAAACTGTGACTTGTAACTATTTCAAACGAATACTTCGGTTGATTGTGTAATTTTAAAGCTTAGAAAATATCGCTTAAGCTGTCTAACTGCATGTAGTTACATTATATAATTCATGTATTATTTGAAAGAGAATGCTGCAGGAATTTTTTACTTCCTCGTGGTTAACTCTATCTCAGTACCAAATTCTATCAAAAACGGTCCAGTGATTTTCGATCTTGTTCAAAACAAAATATACAGTACAATACAACATTTTTAGGGTTCCGTAGCCAAAATGGCAAAAAAGGAACCCTTATAGATTCGTCATGTCTGTCTGTCTGTCTGTCTGTCTGTCCGTCCGTATGTCACAGCCACTTTTCTCTGAAACTATTATTAAAACTTGGTAAGTAGATGTAGTCTGTGAACCGCATTAAGATTTTGATGCAAAAATTGAAAAATTATTAAAAATTTTAGGGGTCCCCATAGGTGCAACTGAAACAAAAAAAAATTTTTCATCTAACCTATGCGTGTGGGGTATCTATGGATAAGTCTCCAAAAATCATATTGAGGTTTCTCATATCATATTTTTCTATCTAACCTGAATAGTTTGCGAGAGAGACTCTTCCAAAGTGGTAAAATGTGTCCCCCCCCCCCTCTAATTTCTAAAGTAGGGGCATGATAATTCAAAAAAAATATATATGACGTAGATTACTATAAAAACTACCAACGAAAATTGGTTTGAACGAGATCTAGCCAGTAGTTTTTTTATACGTCATAAACCTTTAAAACTAAATTTCATTAAGGCGCTATATTGATAGTAATTTTACCGCAAGGGCAATTTTATACTTAATTTGTATGACTATAAAGTCGTGAATACGCTGCGGCCAGAAGCTATCGGCTCGCTCGGAAAACATGCGAAAAAACGTAATTTTGTTCATTTAAACAATAACTAGGAGCATTTAAGCAAAATGCTTCTATACGATTTTGGGTTGCAAAGGTGTCTATTAATTAGACTAATTTCCTACAATACAGCTATTCTCGTTTTAAAATAATCTTCAAATTTCGTAATTTTAAGAGGTCATTTCGATCGAGAAATGTATCGAGGCAAAATACATTAATCGTGTTTCTGGTTCTTCTCAAACCTAGATAAGGCTATGAAGATATGTATATCTCATTACCAGATTTTTAACATTTCTAAGGGTCCTATAGTATTACTTCAAAAAGGACGTTATTATCAATATAGCGCCTTAAATCGACTGAAATATAAAAATAAATCAAAAACATTTTAATTTCATAAAAATAAACCTTATTGCTGCTGCGGAACCCTTCATGGGCGAGTCCAACTCGCACTTGGCCGCTTTTTTATTATTGTTTTTTTATATAAATAATTATAATATTATGTAATATACTTACTGTACAAAATTAACAAAACGTTCAAAAGAAACCAGTGAAAAATTTGTTAAGAAACAAAATTGAATACTTTAAAAAGACAACAGCTGATATTTTGTATTAATAAAATTATAATAAATCCATAATAATTCTAATTGTGAATCAAAATTATTTTGGGAAGTTTAAATGTCATTTTCGTAGAGTCGTTTTATGATTCACAAAATCATAACAATATCCGGTTTCATATAAAATATTGACTTTAATATCCGGTCATTGTGGAATATTAAAATTAACATTAATCTTTTATTTTGTGATTGACATGCCTTAATTAAATGAACGACTTGCACAGTTTCTGAGGTTATTTACTTGAGTTTATCATTTCAATAGAGCTGTTGATCAACGTTTTTGCGTAGGTAATTGGGTAAACCAATCAAGCGTTAGTGAATAGAAATAAGTACCTATCAAAGGAACCTCAAAAGTCAAAACCGGGCATTCGTTTACGAATCACGACAAATACATTTCAACTTTTGCGTTGGAATCGTAAAGTTTTATTATTAATTATTACATAATGTGTGTGTGACTGTCGAGCGTTATTTATAAATATTGACATTCAACACTTTTCGTTAATTGTCAGTGTTTATAATAACATATTATTTACTACATTCTATTGTTGCGAGTTGTTTCTGGCTTTGCAAATTACCTCAATCACTTGCCGAAATACTGCAAGTCACGACCGTTTTATACGAGGCCTTGAATCATTTTATCCAGGCTGTTTTTGTATCTAGCATCAGCAACGCAACAAGCCATTTTCCCCTGTTGCTTTCATGTCGCAAGATACATTACCCTGCCGGTCAAGCTGACCCATTCGTGTTGGCTCTTCCACATTTCCGCGACTGTCTAATGAACTGCCTAGGGACTTCATTGAAGCGTATTCGAAAATGGAACGTTAAACTTTTACAAAGCTAACTGGGGCAAACTTGAACCGTCGCGTCCGTCATATTGCGAGGAATTATTTAACTAGCAGCCGCGCCCGCTGACGGCATTGTTGCAGTTAAAAACTTCCAAGTCCGTTTTAAAGGTGGAAATTCGTGGAACGTGTATTCGAGTGTTCGAATATCGAACTGTAAAACATGGTACAAAGAAAAGAATTCACAAAAACATAACCTAGAGCGAGTTACAAAAAAAAATCACGATAACAAAATCTAAAGCGAAGTTACACCCGAACAACGTACTGTGAACGTGTATAAGCCGATTTTCATATCAAAGCTGCACGTCGTTAGCGGATACGAAATGGAGTTTACAGGATAAACTGAAATTATTATTCGACGCAAACCGAGACCTCATTAATATCATTAAGACGCAACCTCAAAATTAAAAGTGACACTAGTTTTAATTAACTGTAAATTTTAACTTAATTAACTTGTTTATCTCATTTCCCGTCAACGCGAGTTTCAGAGGAAATTTATTTTCTGGTTTTAAATCTTCAATTAGCGAATGAAGAATTTTTTTTGCGTCGTCGCACTTTGATTGTCATGTCACATGTCAATTTGACCAGGCTTTTTGTTATGATTATCGTGTCATGAGTCATGATTATCGTAATCCCACCTATAGGTACCTACAGTAGGTATAGGGGGGATTATACAATCTAGATGACATCCACAACTCCATAATTGCACCTAAATTCTTTTATAGCATAGTAAGTCTAGTAACCGTACCTTTTCACCTGGATAAAAAGTCTCCTATGCCTTTCCCGAGACTCAAAGTATCTCCATACCCAGCAAAAGCGGTTCGGGGGTGAAGAAGTAACAGACAGATAGACATACTTTGGAATTTATAATATCAGTATGGATTATAATAATCTGGAATCTAGATTCTAGGCTCGACGTTGTCCTACTTTGGTAACATCCAATCTACCGCCTATACCTTGATAGTAGACGTTTAAGATGTAATCCTTAATTAAGGCTCAGAGATGTACACTGGACTTAGCTCTGGGAATAGGTCAAACAATACTACATCCAGACCCAACATTGCTTGTCAAAACATAATTATATTATGCTTCCCGTAACCTCATACGCGGGAACCGTACATTTTTAGATAACAGCTCCAGCCACAGCTTTTGCTTGAGGAATTGCTTGAACTAGATTTTCGTTCTTCGTAAATTAGCAGGTCAATTTTTGTCAGTGCGAATATCGACCTAAATGTCATTACAATAAGATTCATATCAGCGCGCCTTGTACGGTGGCGGTTACGACGCTCGCTGCGTCCATGATAGGGCGATATAGGAGAAAAACCCGTTTTACTTAGATACAAATATTATAACTAAACATCTATCCAATGATTTCCCTGTTAAATTTTAATAGCTATCGAACTGTCCAAAATATTTTTTGATTGAGTCTCTGTAAGTCCTATAAAACTCAAAATGCTTTTAAAATCGATGTTGTTTCGGAATTTTTTTTATCGAGCCAAATTAAAGAAAGAAAGCACTAGTTAAAAGATGCATCTATACATGTATATATTTTTCAGTTTCTTTGAATGACGCTTTCTATCAAAAAAACTCATTCTAGAAACGTGAATTTGGAATAACCGGCCCTTAATTGAAAACTCATGTTCCGTTTGAACATGAAGAGGTAACAGATAGATATACATACCATCACAATATATTTTATAATAATTAAATTATTATACTATGGATTATGTGCTAGAGAATAATCCTCGCCCTAAGATTAACACCTTGGTATATTAGTAGTGTTAACAATGATAATAATTGCTGAAGTATCAGCGTTCAGCAGTAATTGTTCTTAATTTACAAGCTGGAAACGAAACGGTTTTCGTTTTAAATTCGGAACAAAATTGAGTCCATTTAAAATACAGCGTCACATTACCGCAGGCCACCGAAACCGGATTCTCATCGCCAGTTGAATAAAGTTTATGATTAACAATTAGTATTTATTTTAATTAACTATATTTACGCCTATATCAAGTTTAATTAAACCTGAGTGAGGATTAATTATGCAATAATATCCGTGCAATATTCATACCAAAATATCAAGGCATTTTATGGTATTTCAATTATAATAATTATAATAGTTTTCGCCGTTTCGTAATAAGTGTATTATGTTACCGTTAGAATGCAGAATACGTTAATGTACATTACCTAGGTAATCTGCAGATTCCTTGATACCATCCGATAGAGTGTGAGATTTTTAAATAAAAAAGCTCTTATTTGTACTTTACTTAGTTAGTTTGCATTCTCTTCCTTCGTTAAACTCCTAAAAACTTTGACCTAAGCTGTTGCCCAATGTCTGTTGTTGTTTTAATACGATTTGTTATTATTTAATAAATGGAGTAACATAAATACTTAAAAATTTATTTATTTATTCCTTTATTTATATTCAAAAAATTATAATAAATGATTCTCTACAGCTAAATAATATGTTTAATTTAAACAAGTACCTGTTTTATGTTATTTAATGAGAATAGAACAAATTTTTTGCACTTTAACTGACTCACCCAGGTAATCTGCAGAATACCTTGTTAATCTGCAGTCTAACTGGTTTAACATATCATATATATTTTTCAGCTTCATTTTTTTTTGTTTCCAATACATGAAGTAAGAAACATTGGTTGGTACCTAACCATTCTATGTTAAAGCTAATAAACTACAAATGGGTTGCAACTTAGAGTGGCATTAGGTTCAGGTTTTGCTACCCCTACTCCGCTAGTGGTATTTTCAGCCATAAAAAGTAACGGATGCATTATAGTAGAACTTAAAACTGCTTTCAGAATCCCTAAAGCACCATAGTACAGCTAAAAGATGAAAAGTTGGCTGTTTTTATCACTAATGTGCTTTAAGTTGCATGCTCGACAACGATGAGGCCTGTCAGGCGGCGGTCTCGTTCTGCGAAATTGTTATGTTGCAGAAAGAGGCCGCGGAGCGGGACAGAGAGGTCTATCCCACCTCTCTGCTTCTCCGCCGGCGCATAACGGGAGTACGGAGGCGACGCAACGCGAACCTCCTAACTCTCGTCTAACGGGGCTCCGGGAGAGGATGGCAACCTCCACGGCTTAGCTAGACCCTGCGCCGAGGGGAACGCTTCAGTTTGCCGAAGTGTTCCCTAACTTTAGTGGATGTCCGGTCCCTTTTGAGGTAGACCGGCCGGTTGTGGAGGGAGTCCTGTGTTTGTTAGATCCGGGACACCCCTCCTTTATACGGCTGAAGGCGAACCGCAGGTGGTGTTAGTGGGTAAGAACACTCCCACATACCCCCGGGGTGCTTCATCCCCAACCTGGGGCACCCATGATGGGTTTCCCCTGCGCATAAAAAAAAAAACACTAACGAGTTTGTTTGGCCAGTAATTTATAACTATAATATTATGTAAAAATAATAATAATATTTATAACTTAATTTTGTAACTTCATAATATGCTCGTGATATTATAATAAATAATTAATAATAATCATTAATCATCAACAATTTTGTATGTCATGTCTACGTGTAAACTGTAAAAACAACAATATTAATATTATGTTACGACAATAATAAAATTTATAATGATATATATGCATATATTATGACTGAAAGGTGCAGTCTTCGTGTCAATGCTTAGGCTATTTTCACAATCGCCGACCAGGGCGGTCGGCGATTGTGAAAATAAACATTCAAGTATGTTCATTTCAATAAAAAAATTATATTCTCTTGATAATATAAGTTTAAACACTTATGGATTTAGTCACGGATCACTTTTTATTTATCCCGACGTTTCGGCTGCTTTACAGCGTAAATAACGTCGTAATAACGTAATAACGTAGAGATAAATAAAAGTGCTCCGCGGACCGCGACTAAATCCTAACGGTGGTATGAATAAAAAAATCTTAGTGAAGGTTTTAACAGTTTTCAAACTAAAATGTTCGCTAAAGTTAAAAACCGTCATAAAACACTCCATATGAATAAACGCTTGCTAAGCCTTCGCTAGCTTGAATACTGTTAGATGACGTTTTATAGTATTCTTTTTTTGGTAATGTTGGTAGTGTGCCAATTTATTGTGTTCAATCATCAATATTGTGTCAAATTCAATGAAATTCAATGAGTATTTTGTAGTAAAAAAAACTTGAGAGGTGTCTAAGGACACCCGAAAGGAATAGAGTTATTTCATGAGTTAAAAAATCTACTCAAAAAAAATATTTAAAAAACACCATCTATTGACAAACAGGAATACTATCAACGCGCAGCGCCCTCTGCCCCTAACATGCAGGTACTAATAAAAATATTTTTAGGTCGTCAAATGGATTTATTATTATCTTATTATATGTATACTTTTTGTCGACGAGGGCGGCTAGAAATTCCTTCAAAATTGCAATAATGTCAGAAATCGCGATAATACTCGATATTTCGTCCATTTCAATCTCTTAAAATGGTCTTAAAGTAGGTCCGAGGCTTCACTAAAGTTAGCGAACTCCTATTTGACATTTCGAGCCTAAACAACTGTTAGCGAACGTTTATTCATAACGATTATGCTTAAAATAGGTTTATATCAGGCTTATTATACATGCGCTAATTTTTGACAGCTGTCACCTTAAAAAGGTGTTAGAGCACTGTTAGAGAACGTTTATTCATATTAAATTTTACAACAGGCTTATAAAGCTGTTGTAAACCTTCGCTAAGTTTTTATTCATACGACCGAAGTGTTTAAACTTACAATATCATGAGTGATACTCGCGTAAACTTAAGAAATCATTATATTCTCTCATTCTTATTTAGTTTTTTTCTTTGTTTCAGGCGATATCTTGATGAGTAGTGTGACGGGTTCACGAGCAGCAGCCAACAGTCCTGGCTAAGAGCTGAGCGCGAGAGCATGGATGGGCCATAGGATGCGCGTCGTCTGGGCGCTCATATACTTCATGGTCTCCGTAACCCCCACACACACCTTCATCCCCGGAGCTGATGGTACTTACTACCCGTTGTTTGATGTAATAATATTATGTGGTTACTGGGCCAGTTGCCCAGTAAAAGTCATTAATAACCCAAGAAAACGCAATTAACAGTGGTCTGGTAGTGGTTAGGCCGTCTTTAGAGTCAAGTCAGAGGCAAGTCGCGCCTCACTTCATTTCGTTTCGGTGTGAACTGAGTACTGACACTTTAGGGTTAATTCAGACCGCAATGTGACGCGTAGATGCACTTCTAAAGCATGGATTTGACAGATTTGCAAGACGTATCACGCAATTGAAACCTGTGAATTCAGTATAAATTCAGAAATGCATATTATACGCGTCGCGTTACGGTGTGATTGACCTTAATATTCTTGATTTTTTTAATAATATAATGCTCCCCAAGTAAGTTTTAGAATGCTGTCAGCTCCTAAACGAAGCTAAGTAAAATAATTTATCTTTAAATCCCTAAGGCCGAGTTTTATGTACCGGAATTTAACATTTGAAGGCCGTTAAGGTAGAAATAATTTGTTTGATATTTTTACAAACACATTTGGTGTCCGCCCTTTAGAAATTATTTATTTGGGCATAATACGGCTTTATCCGACTCATTACCGACTTAAGTGCTGTAAAAATGTTGTACGTGGATTAACGTCGGCTCTAAAAATATGTTCACGATTATGTTCCCAGTTTTCTGTGAAAATACGAGTCAGTGAATACTACATTAAAACACATTGGGATAAAAATATAATATAAAAAGGATATTGTAAAATTTTAGTAAATATTAAATAAATTTATGAAACACTTTTTAAGATTTAGTTCTGTAGTAGGTCAAATTGGGTTTAACTGTTTTTACTCATTGCAGGTCCGGTGATAGTCCAGGAGGCGCTGGAGGGCGGCCTTACGTCCCTGTACTGCGACGCCTCCGCCGACCCCAACGACGAGCTCATGCTGCTCGTCTGGTACAAGAACAACGCACCCATATACAGGTAATCTATGTATCCAATTGAGAGTTCATTCGAGTGTATTTGACACTCAAAAGCGGTAAATTTCCAGACACTACGAAACATAAATAAAAAATCTAGACGCGATAAACACAGCACACGCGACGTGAATACGACATTTAAAAAAATTCAAATTCCACGTACAACATTCAAAAATTAAATCCATTTCCATTTCAGAGAAATACATATTTGATCAGAGATAAAAATAACATTCAGTTTTGAAACTAAATTCTGAAACTAAAACTCGGAATCGAGGTTTGAATTGTACCTTTTCATAAGCTAATTTCTTAGGAATATTGACGCCTACTATTCGTTCGTAGTGCATATATTTTCATCATTAGTGTAATGGTCTGGAAAAAATCGTTCCTTCTCGATACGCATAAACAACTGACTTTGATTTGTGTTTCAGATAAAACGTATCTCTCCATAATGATTATGATAATTAAGACTAGATTTAGCCGTTATTATGAGGGTTTCTTTGATTTGTTTTCTCATAAATCAGCTTATATCAGTTTATCTGCGATGGATCGTCGATTATTATTATATTATATTTAAACGATTAATCGCTATCCTGTTGGAACATTTCTTATTCCTGTTTAAGGATTCCGTTAAACTCAATTAGCATCTTCACCTTCTGTAGATCAATTTTTGTGGACTTTATCTTCCTCATATAATCTATATCAGAAGTCCATTCAAACCATGGTCAATGGTTTCACTGGAGCATAGACGTCGTATCTCCGATATTGTTTTTTACATAAATTAATTAACGGGAATTTAGACAGCACCCCACTTCTAAATAAGATCAATTTATCAGTTCCTCGACCAGGCAGCCGTACTCGAAATAAAAAAACTTTTGACATACCGGTACACCACATAATTATGGTCAAAACTCCCCATTATACCGAATGTGTGCCTTATACAATAAGTATAAGACCTGCGGTGAAATCGATATTTTTGGTACTTCTGTCTCATTATTCAAAGAAAAGTTATATAAAATTGTAAGCAAAGATTAGGTAACAAGAATTTAGCACCATTTTTGTAACTTTGATTTATTTTGCATGTAGTATTCACTTTAAGAAGGATGTACACTACGTTATGATACTTACTAACATGTATTTAGAAATAAGTTGTAAATATTGTGTAGTATCTAGTTTAGTGAATCAATTAAAAAATATATTTAAGTGAAACTTCTTTAGGTACTTTTAGAGAAATTTCAAGGTCGTGTCATGAAAAAGAGGTTCGAAAAAATAATAATATTGCGTTACGACACCGTCACGATTTCGGCCAGAAGTTTCACTTCTGAGTGACACGTGGTTTTAAAATAAGGGGTCAAACGAGCAAACGGCCAACTGATGAAATGAAACATGCAAACATTAGAAGAACTGCGTGCGTTGCCAGCATTTAAGAGGAAATAATACGATCTCTTCTTGAAGGTTTGCAGATCGTATTGGTCCGGAAATACCTACTGCCGATGACAGTTCGTTCCAGACTTTTACATGTACTCTACGCGCTTTTTTATTCAAATGTCATTTTCCAGTTTCGACGCCCGCGTCAGAACCGAATGGTCCAACCCATCCTACAACACGACCAGCCGTCTGACCGCCGACGTCAACAGACAACCCACCGCGCTCACCGTCAACAACCTGAGGGGCGACGACCAGGCCCTCTACCACTGCAGGGTGGACTTCCTCCTCGCACCCACCAGGAATATTGGAGTCAACCTTACTGTTATCGGTAAGTGATAAAGACTTATATTATAGATAGCTTTACTTTGCTGTTTCTTGTTCCGATAAAGAAAGATAAATTTGGTCGTCAATAAAATCATGTTATTTCTTTTGTTCTTCTTTTTATATGAAAGAGAAGGCCTGATATTGTAAGTTGTGGCCTAGAATTCATAATTTAAAGCTGAAAATAAATAGTTTAATTTCATAATGTCTACGCCGTAGCCGTCGTAGCCTGCTACGACGTAGCTAAAATTAAACGCGCTAATGCTTGGACAGTGAAATGTTTTCACTTTTCATTCATTATTTTTTATGATTTTTAAATGGTTTAACTTTTAAAATCAAAACTCAAAGTCTATTCTACCTACGCGACGAGACTTAATATAATTAATTATAATTATTACAATAAATTCTAATTTACAACATTGATTTAAGCTATTTTTAACCTAATAATAACTATTAAGACAACATTAAAGATTTTTAGTGTCTCATTTCAATGATTTCAATCTACAAAAAATATTATAAGCTTTTAAAATCTTAGATAGTATACGTATGTAAACGTAAGAATGATAGTACTACTAACTAGGCCCAATTTTCTGAGTAATTGGACCAAGTCACTGCGGCTAGAGAAAAAATAAGTTATACTACCTGCGTACTTTACCAACAATACCTGGGAAATGGCCTACTCTATGACATTAAGGGAATATCCAATTATTTCGCAGCGACCTATTTAAGCCCACAAAGCTTTAATATAGATTTTCCTGTCAGGACAATGTCTCCATTTAGGTGTTTTATCTCATGTTACCGCTAAGCCTTATAGAAATGAAATATTGTAACTTACAAACCTGACAGCAGTATGTATAGTGTCTAACATCTTACATATAACAACGTTTAAATCTTTTTGCTATTATATTGATTTGGTTAGGACCTGTAACTTAGAGTCAGTTCAAACAAAGTCTCAATTGAATAGTTCTAATACTTTAGATTTTATTGATATTTAAAATTTACTAACTTTAGATCAGAAACTAAATATTCGCATCACCTCCGCGACGGTAGCGAAACGGCGAAGCCATACATATTTAGTCGTATGTAGGATTTTTTTAAGTTAGGGTCAGTAGAGTTAGGCCGTGTAGATTCAGAAGCTTGGCTCTACATGAGATCTCATAATTTTTTCACAGGGTAAACCTTAAGTACAAGAAATGTTTTTGGTGGGATTTTTTTTACTTAACTTAGTTCAAATTTGACCCTAAATTTAAACGTAGTGTATGAAATTTTTTACCTATTGATGTGTGTTTAAAATAAGAGATGCAGAAAGTTAATAATTGAATTTTAATAAATTGGTATTACTTTGGAAGTGATATCGTCAGTATAATAAATAAAAATAGGAAATCAATAACGTGAAAAGGAATGTTCATATATCTACTGAAGATTATTGCTGAATTTTACAATTTAATAGCCTTCAAATATATACAAACTCATTATAAGGCTCTAAAAAAACTTGAGAGGTGTCAAGGGACACTCGAATGGAACGAAGTTATTTCTTATGTTCCAAAAACCTGTAAGTATACATAAACACTCAAAATTATAATTATTATTAAAAAAACGCCATCTATTGACGCCCAGGAATAGGTACTAACTACTAACAAATAATATACCATAGACGCCCTCTGCCTCCTGTTCTGTCTAGCCTCCTTTCGCAACGCCGAACGCGCCGTAAGGAACTTCGTTCCAAAAACAGCATCTCCCTAAGGGAAGCGCCTTAATTGATACAGCAGGTACGGCGGTAGCTACGCCTCTGCATAAGATACAAGTTTCATACCGTTCGTTCTTATTCCCAGCGATACAGCAGCTGGAGTCAGAACCGCGGTGGTGCTGCATTTAAAATTAGCGTGTTGTTTCAGTGCGAACTACTATCAGTACTATTCTAATTAGTTACTTTATTACAAGTATTCTAATTAACAGTATAAATTGTGTATTAAAACTGTAATTATTTACCATTCCCCATGAGACCACGCTTCGCCTAGTTGGGGTAAATTCAATTTGATAGTCTGTTAACTTTAATCAGTGTGTACAATATTCATGTTTCAATACTAACTTCTGTATTTAGTTATATTTATTTAATACACAACACTTAGATTTATAAGATAAATACTATTTTACATCATTACTAGATCTATCTTTTGTCTTCCGATCCAATGTTTAAATGATATTCCGACAGGAACCTACAATCACATTGGTATTTAGAATCGTATGTATTATATTATGATGGTTATGCAGTAAGTAAATAATATTGGTTTTTATATCGAATAAAAAGAGGCAATAAGAAAGCCAACGATTGGGTTATTTGCTTCCAAACCTTTTGTCAAAACAACTCCCAAATATTGTACAAACTATTTCTTACCCGCATACCCTCAGCATTGTGGACAATATGTCCTAATTTAATTGAATATTGTCAGTAAGCTTCACGTCGACGTTTACGTTCTCACGTCACGTAACTCCCGTACTCGATTTTCAGCTGAATATGCTGAAAATCTAATGTTGTGAATATTTTCTATTGAGCATTATATTTCCTGCCGCATATTAAGTAAATACGCCAATGCTTTTATGGGTATGTTGCCCATACCTTCGTTCCATCTAAATTCGGTTATGACGCGAAAACCGCACATTTTCTGCGATGAAAATGGACATAAGTATTTTAAATTTTTCACATTCGACGCCCGCAACTCCGTTGCGCCAAAATTGTTTATCGCGTGGGAACCTGCATACTTACATTTGTCCGGGATACAAAGTATTCTATGTCCCGGGACTCAAAATATCTTTATGCCAAATATCAGCTAAATCGGTTCAGCGGTTTGGCTAACATATCAGGTATATATCAGCTAACAGCTGACAGACAGACACGCTTTCGCATTTATAATATTATAGTATGCATAACATCCATACTACATGATGGATACACCATGTATCCCGGGAAAAAA
The DNA here is from genome assembly GCA_905404155.3 of Plebejus argus. NCBI lineage: Eukaryota > Metazoa > Arthropoda > Insecta > Lepidoptera > Lycaenidae > Plebejus > Plebejus argus. The sequence continues at coordinate 7,234,670 of FR989930.1, forward strand.
TCGTCTCGTAAAATATTTCTATACGCATCAAAATTGCTGATTTGTATAACGTGAAGAGGATACACTGCTATAATATTATACCTCTATTATATCAATATGGACACAAGCTTACTTTGTAATAAGTGTAGAATTATGTTAAAGCCAATATTCTCAAACCGTTGAATTCTGCGGTCATTGACTCCCAGTCAAAAAACTTGTCATATTTCGTCGTTTTCTATACAAATTGCGATTGACAATGAAGTGACAGATGTTTCTAGTCTAAGGGTGATATCGTATTTTGTATACACGATGTGAACACAGTATGAATTATATCACTTCAAGCTCATAAATAGTTGAAGATTATCATACGATGAGTTACCAACACGTTTTCCGATGAAACTACAATAGTCTGTTTCTTTACAAGAATTCAATGTTATTCTTAAGTTAACATATTGCAGTGCGAGTATTTTTCACATAACTCCTAGACTAGAAAGGACAATGACCGCTGCTGCCACCTTAAATTGTCCTGACTATTATAGGTAACATAATACTTATTACCATTTATTGCTAACATGAGCCATATCATTGTAAAGCGGCCATAAACGCATAAAATTGACATTGTAGTAAATAGTAATCATTTTAAATAGTACTACAGCAATGCACTTTGCACAACTCTGTAACGTTTCTGCGAAAATTAAGTTTTGATTACAAGTTTTAGTACAAAAAACAAAGGTGTGTTGTAGAGTTGATATGTCATAAAAAAACATAATGGATTGTTCATTGCATATTTGCGTAGACTTGAGTACACACTACACAAGCTGCGATCTTGATGTCATTATAGTGCGATTGGTGCTCTTGATGTGTTCATGCATTGTTTTTGCTCATACATGCCATCAGCCGCAAGTTTGCTCTGACTTCAACAAAAAGTCTATGCGTGCTATTGGAAAATCGCCTTCTAAAACATTATAATATCAGTGTCACGTTTCGTAGATCTTAATAAAATTATGGATTCTGCAGCTTCTCTACGTTTACACATGTGACATGATGAACTAAATTCCAAGAAATAGATATAATTATTGTAATGGTGGGTTTAAAGTTTAAAGTACGTCCCGGAAAACGCACATTTTTTTTAATTATTTACCTTTTTTTTCTTTTAAATCCGAGTAATACGTCTCAAAGATTATTTGTTTATTGCACGATTGATGTCAACATTCTAGACGTTACAAATGAACCGGCATTCGCATATTTTATCCCCAGACTTGTACGTGTCCTTTTGTTCCAGTTCCGCCGAGTAGGCCGTTTTTCCTGGACGAGTTGGGTAACAAAGTGGGCAGCAAAATCGGGCCGTACCATGAAGGTGACACGCTCGTCCTCAGCTGCCTAGTAATTGGAGGTTTGTGTAGCTGTAATTCAGTCCACCCGTGATTTACGCGTGGCTATTTTGGGGCCAGACCTATTCAGTCGATAAAGGGAGAACCAATTGAATTGTGCCGAGGATTTTTGTATAGAGATATTTCCGATACAATTTAAGAGTGAATTATGAGTATTTAGGCAGGGAAATGAAATGAAAATTGTTTTATTTGTGAATCGAAAAATTGTTTTGGAATTAAGGAATTCGAGTACAAATTCCTACAAATAAAACAGTCCATATTTTAGGACCATCAATTCAAAGTATGAAATCCTTTCTATATCTCTGTTAGCTACCACTTTTGAGATTTTTCGCAAATAAAAATATTTTTCGTCTTATCAAAATGAAGCTACACACAAAAAATTGGCTTGATAGTAAGTAATAAAAAAAAATTGTTCTAGGGCTCCCGTACTATAAGTCTTAGTATAATCCGCGGCCTACTTCAAAGTTCAAAGTTTCATGCGAGTTTCAGCCTTCAGGTGTATTTTTAACGATAACTTTCAGACGACAAAGTTTAAGCCTGTGGCTTTTATCCTGAGTCAAATATTATTTTTCGCCTTTGACATGTTTTCATTAGTGAGTTGTGCGAAATGAAAAAGTTAAATACCTACTTATAGCCTGACCCCTGTAAAGTCGACCCTCGTAGCATACTCGTAGCATACAATATTTAGTATGCTACGAGGGTCGACTTTACAGCGGTCAAGCTATAAGTGGCTTAAATTTTATGTTTTAAGAAGCTTTTGTCTAAATATTGTACCTTGTATTAAAAACTATGCAATATTGTTGGGAATAAGAGGAAAAGATAACGGAGAGAATTGTTGTAATTCCCAAGAACGTTGTCAATCCCTTACATCTCTACAGACTAGAGTCTCTAGACTCCTAGAGTCTAGAATAACTGCTGTGCGGAACTCGATAGACGTGCGAATAAAACCAACGTAGTTATAATGTGAAGTTATACGTTGGTTTTATTATCCTACCGAACTATGACCTTCATTCAGTGAAAGTTTTGGTCCCATTGTAGTAACTAGTACCCCATATATTAATCCGTGACTCAATGTTAATTGCAGGTAGACCACCACCGAAAATTAGCTGGTACTCAGGAGACGATTTAGTGGATGCTTCAGACGGAGAGAGTGACATTCCGGGTGTGAAAGAGAACGAGCTATATCTTCCTCTCACTCGTAACAACGCTCAAGCCCTCTCGTGCCGGGCAACTAACACGGATTTGACTGAACCTGTGATATCTACTCTTGAGATTGACTTATATTGTAAGTTTTCTGTTGCAGTTGGCATTTTTTTTTGTACAACATGTTCTTTGGATGCTTTATTTCTTTTGATAAATGTTTTGCTTCTTCTAAGACTAAGATCACAAATAAACTAGATCTTGAAACCAGCAACCATAAACGGCATCCCGCATTACAACACGATTATCATAGAAATTTGCAGGTTTATTTTTTCTGTAATTCTGCTTACATCCAGATTACTTACTATCCCTAGAAATTAATAACGAATAAAATCAAATATTTAATGCTACATAATGCGCTGTGCAGTCATCAAATACCTATTTTTTATTTCAGTGGCAGCGTACAACGTTTCCATAAGCTGGGTACGGGGGACGGCGGAAGGTACTCTCCAGGCCGGCAAGCAGGTGGTAGTCAAGTGTGTGGCGCACGGCTCCCGGCCGCCCCCGGAGCTGAGCTGGTGGCTGGACCACAGGCACCTCACGCAGCATAGCAACCAGGTGAGAATTATTATTTATTACAAATACCTGATTTTTTTCCAGACAAATTACATGTACACATCAGTTTAAGACAAATCCCCACACTAATAGCCTGTCCTGTGGGCAGTGGGGCCAATCGAAACATTTTCCTCAAAAGGATTTGGATTATACTAATATAAGAGTTTATTGATAGAGTTTTGGAGGAGTTGATTAGTGGCGTTAGATACCTATACTTAAATTGAAGACTTATAGCTGCTTCAGTTACTTTAACTCCACCGAAAAAATATGTATAGAATCATAATATTGGCTAACCCGTTGGATAGGTTTATTTCAACAAGCATCTAAGGCTTTTCTTAACTTAAATTTATTATACCTACTTTTAAACATCACGCAGTGGAAACTGATTCTATCCAGCTTAAGAAAAGTCGCTCTCGTAAACATAACTTTTATACATTATAATAATGATTATACATCAAACGTGAAACAAATTAGTAAATTACGAGAATTCTTTGGCCTAAACACTGATATCAGAACTTTATTATTATTTTAATATTGTAAAAATATTATATTCTTATCTAAGTTTTAATAACATTTAGACACGCAAGTTCGCTTGTTCAGGTAATATTACAATTTACAGGCGAAATGAGCGCAAGTAACCGCCTGGCTATTTATTGTTTTCCGCTTCATTTTATGTTTTCCTACTCCCAGTAAACAGATTTACAGATCTCCCTAGATGTATAAATACCCTAGATGTGTAGTACGTAGGGATGTAAAATATTAAGTATAATAATATACATACTTAGTTAGGATCTAGATTATAATCTGATCTAGTTTTTAGACTTAATACTTCATATATTTGAGGCAACTATACCACCACATATTCGTACTTCTTTAATCTTTTATAATTTTGGATTAGTAACTCAAGACGACTATACCAATAGAAAGCGTTGGTACGTACATACATGAAGCAGCAGGCAGCAGCTGACGACTTGTTGCGGCGACACTTCTTGTTTCTATAACTTTGTATGAGATTCAATAGCTGGTACCAAGATGAAGTTCTCATAAATACAAAACACCACCAACCATCTGTCTGCTGCTGTAACATTGTTCCAAACGGTACCCTAATAAAAACATCTCGGCACGTCGTCTGCTGCTGCAACGTTGTTCCAAACGGTACCCTAAAACATTTTACTTTTCTCTGCTCCATATAAATCTGTAACATCAACTTGCAGAGTTGGGACAATGCGACCGGAATAGCGTCGTCGTACCTGCAGCTGACGCCGGCGGTGAGCGACCACGGCGCGACGCTCGCGTGCGTCGCCACCAACACCGCCATGCCGCCGGGACGTGACTCCAAAGCTGACCTCACCATACTAAATGTTACCTGTAAGTGTCTGGAGATTTCCCTCTCGACGATCCTTTGGATGCGACGTTATAGGATATTCCGTAGTATTTCACATACATGTGCTGCTTGGGCTAAACAAATTAGCTTACACTGTCTTCGGTTTTAGAAGGTAGTAGGTATTTAAGGTATGTTAAGTTACTTTAGCATCAATGATGTTAATATTTTTATTGCAATTTTTTTTTCAGATAGTCCAGTAGTAGAAATTTCAATAAAAGGAGACGGAAGACTCAACCAAGTGTCCGAACTGGACCTCCTTCACCTAGAGTGTGAAGTAAAAGCCAACCCACCTGTAGTTAAATATAAATGGTTTTATAATGTGAGTACTTTAATTGAAGCGGTTATTTTAAATTTAGTTTAGAGCTTGAATAAGATGATGATCAATTAGATATCTCAAAACATTTCAGGATATAGAGATAAGCGCGAACAGTCTGTGGGGTAGCAGCACGTCGTCCGCGACGCTGGTGGTGGAGGAGACGACGCGGGAGCTGGCCGGCCGCTACTGCTGCTCCGCGCTCAACGGCGTGGGCGAGACCAGGAGCGACACCCTCAATATCACCGTACTGTGTAAGTTATATAGTCTCAGAGACAGCAGCACGTCGTCCGCGACGCTGGTGGTGGAGATGACGCGGGAGCTTTACTAGCTAGTATGTCGCCCAAAACTAAAGATGGGTAACAGCTTACAGTAGGGCAGCAAGACGTCGAATCGTCGAGCTTTCTTGGGCGTAGTTGTGCTTTCAATAATTAACAAAATTTTGCCCTGTTCCGTCAACTCCAAGAGGTGACCAATACAATAATAATTAAAATATTTGAAAAAAATATACTTACAGACCCACCTGAATGCACAGAGCAGGGAATAAAGTTGGTTGGGGAGACTCTACAATGTATCGTGAGGAGTCTTCCGCCTCCCGATACCTTCTTCTGGCACGTTCAACCCGCTGACGAGGAGGTGCAACATTTAACCTCGGGATCTGCCTATTTGCCACTCTCCCAAGTAACCGGTTCACTTGCCACCACGCTATCGGCCAGCTGTGAAGCCAGCAATGGTATAGCTTCACAAGATAAACCGTGCCAGAAGATGTTCCACTTCGAAAGCCTGAGACCACCCCAACCTCAGCAATGTGATTTGGCGTACGAGTTTGAGGAATTCCAAATGAGATGTGTACCAGGTAAATACACATTAGTATTGCATTGGTTATTTTCCGATTATCATACATGGTTGAAACCGAATTTACCATTGCAGTTGAGAACGCAACGTACTACGAAGTATCGCTGTGGAGACTGTCGACATCCAACTCGTCTTTGATGTTGGAGAGGCGCGGTTCCATGGGATACGGAACAGGTCGAGCGCTGGCTCGTGGAGGCACGCCCTGGCTGGTCCGGGGGGCGCTAGGATCCTTGGGGCCGGGAGATGAGGCTGGTGCCGCCGCCTGCAACAGATACGGCTGTTCTCCCGCACTGCTATTGCGGCCGACGGAGAACTTGTTAGATGCAGCATCTGTGCCGTGGTGGAAATGTGAGTAATTTAACAAATTCCAACAAGTCTATTACTCATTAAGGACTTACATCATTTAAAAAAGCTACTGAAGGAACTTAGCGGACAGCGTGGAGATACTTGTTAGTTGTTACTATCCGTTACCATGTATGTAACTTTAGCTTTGTTGTAGGATAATGGCTTAAAATAAGTCAAACAATTTTCTAATCCCATCATTTCGTTTCAGTCCTAACTGAAAAAGACTTCGGGATATCAATAGGCGCAGTGATACTAGTCGCAGTCTTCATTCTCTCCACCTGGCTGGCAGTGCGACTGGCAAGGCGGACACGAGCAAAGCCCCCGGCTCCCGTCATACAGCTCGTTCATCTAGACGACGCTTCCAGAGAATACCTCGACACATTAGGAGGTACGACTAGGTACAAACTTGAATTGTAATACAATTCACTAATAAAAAGTTTCTTATTTGTAATTAGTTTATTACCTACTTTCTCATGATTCGTCTTAACATTCCTTCGGTTGTTGGCAAATTTTTATCTTCCTTACTCTTCTATTGATGGCAATTGGCAAATAGTTATTGTTCTTAAACATGAGATGCTTCAAAACTGAAATCTTAAAAAATGTGGGCTCTAAGAGAAACTGCACTATCGTTGGCAGTGACTGACTCCTAAGAATTCGATTTTCATGAATGCCATAATGAGTATTTTCTGTAGTTATGAACTCTTGCCAATAATAATTGGATCTTTTACCCTATATTATCTTGCAATAAATTCTTCTTATGACTTATAAATATTCAAATTCTTGAAATCCATGTTCACAGAACAAAAGGTACGAGCATCGAATAGTCTCCGGTCGTGCAGTAGCGGCTACTCAGATGGGTCCATGGAATCCGTCCCCACCTTAGACAGGAGAAGGAAGTCTCGTCACAACCTGTGGACCTTCGAGCCCCCTCCGCCAGACGTCACCTTGACTCTATCCAGAGAAAGTGCTGTGTAAAGTGTTTTTATTTAGAAAAGGACCTATTTATTTATGAGACTGTACATAATATTTTGAAGTAATTAAAAATCTGTAACAAGTGTCAAATTATTTGAATATTTTATTAATAATAATGGAAAACAAAAATTTAAGAATATCACATTGATGTCAATACATTAAAAATTGTATAAATAAATAAAGAATTGCATATTATGTAAGTACGATGTGTTTGTTTTAGAGTCTCATGATAGTAGACGTACATCCTTCGCGGAAGTCTGCTAACCGCCGTACTCAGAGACATATTTTAATTATGATTAACCTTCAATTTACTGAAGAGTTTGACAGATAATGTATGGGGCTTATGTCAAAATTTTGAATTAATTACATTTATGTCACTGATCTCTAATTATGCAGTACTTGTATAATAGAGATCAGTGACTTATGTAATAATAATGTTCCTGGCTTCACTCTGCAGAGCGCGGCAGTTAGACCGACTACAAGAAACTCGTTGTGAGTACCTAACTATTAGAGGCAGTTCACAACGAAACGAAAGATGCCAAACATCTACGATACAATATTCTAGTTGGTGACATTTATGAATATAATATACACATTAATTGGAAGGTGACCTGGTGCTGCAGCATCACCTGGTAATCAATAGGATACCCAACTCCTCAACAACTTAGAGCAGAGGTTTCGTGTTTGGGCTCATTTTAATTGCGACAACAAGTAAGACGTAGTAGATTAACAGTAAATATTTGCATGTTGCTACTGTAGCATCATTACCTTGATTCTATAGGAGCCGAGCTCCATATGAGTCCAAAGTGGAGGATTCATGTTTGGACTCATATTGACGGCCTCAAGAGGACATTCATAAATAGATGGTATTCATTGGGATAATATGATTAATAATCCTGTTGATAGGAATTATTTTGCACTATAACCAACATAAGTTTAAAAAGCATGAAATAAAAATAAATTAAGAAATTTTAAATAACCCCGCCAAACAACTTTAAAAAGTAATGAAATAATATTTACTGACCCAATAAAGTATTACAGCTAGTGTTTAAGGCAAAAAGTATTAATTTGATTCTCAAAGTACAGATGAAAAATGTGACTCGAACTTCTCAAAATTTTATCTGATATATTTGGTTATACTACGTTCGTACAAAAAGTGATTTTATCAAATTTATAGCCGCGGTGACATTTTGAATGCGTTGGGCGAGTGCGGGGGGTGTGAAGTGCGCGGGCGAAAACCGTTTTTCTGTCGTAGGTCTCCCTCTTAAGTCCATTAAAGAAAAAAGTTTGATACAAAATCTGACCCCTTCTTTGGTCCCCTTAGAGGGGTGGGAGAGGGGGGGACTTTTATACATCAGATGTTGAGTTGGAAGAAGACAAATATATCTGCGAAAACCGTATGCAAATCGGATCAGTAGTTTTCGTGTTAAAGAAAAAGTTTAATACAAAATCTGACCCTCTCTTTCGTCCCCTTAGAGGGGTGGGGGGAAAAATTTTTATACACCAGATGTTAAGTTGGAAGAAGACAAAATATATATCTGCGAAAACCGCATTCAAATCGGATCAGTAGTTTTCGTGTGATAGTGGAACAAACATACAGACAGACAGACAGACAGACAGACAAAAAACTAACCACATTTTTGGCTTCTATAGTGATGTAGTGACACCTCCCGCTTATTATTTTTTGAATATCTTAAATGTACAGAATTTTCATTTCTACAGTTTTATTATAATAATAATTATGTATAGATTAATAAATTTTTATATTTGCAACATGCAAACACGCACAAAATAAGCCGGTATAGTAGCCGCTAAAGGAATAAATAACCGGCCAAGTGCGTGTCGGGCCACGCGCAATAAGTATAGGGTTCCGTAGTACCGCTAGTTTTTGAAAATTTTTGTATGGTCAATGAATGTAGGTACATTTATAACATGTTTTACACTACTAACAACATCATCTCAGTTACTTTCAAAGGAATTTGAACGAAAAGTTCCTTTATACTTCGCCGAATACATTTTTTTTAGTTGATCGACTATTACTCAATAACTTATGAAGTCTTCTTAGCCGTGATAGTTTTCCTTTTAAATTCAGCATATTTCCTACTCCCGTGAATTTTTTCACATTTCCAGAAGCAACCGTTTAGCTGATACAAGGGGGGACACTGGACTCTAACGATTTTTTCCACTTTAAAACTTAATATTTCACAAATGGATCCCTAAATCGGAAAATGATCTATGAATACTCATAATATTTTTAAAAAACCTATCCAACGACACCACACACGATGGGGTGGGCGCGAAAAAAAAATTCAACCCCGCTTGCAGATGTGTAGGGAGGTACCATAGAAAAAAAATATTTTTTAAATTTTTTAAATTAATAGTGTATTCATGCCAAATTACAGCTTTGTAGGTCCTATAGTCTCTGAGCAAATCCGCGGACAGACAAACGGACAGACGGACGGACAGACCGAAACTATAAGGGTTCCTTGTTGACTACGGAACCCTAAAAAGGATGAAAATATTTTATTCCTATTAAGTACCCCGGTATTGCTAGAGTCAATTTATTTTCTCACTTTTTGCCATCAGATTCTGGTAGACCTTTAATATAATAATATCAAATATAAAATTTATTGCTTTTTACTTTCGATGGGGTGACACCACCAAGTCCACCAACTTCCGCACTGGGTGCCACTTAAGGTAGCTACGCCACTGTTCGAAGTGCATCAGCTAAACTTGGCATTGGATTGGATTTCAACTCTTTTATGTCGGCTGTACACTCTCGCCGAGAGCTCTCGGGCGAGAGTCTCGTACGAGAGCCCCTTGCCCGAGTGCGATCATGTACATTCTCGCTTAGTTCAATCGCAGTTATGACTTAAGAACTCAGAGAAGATGGACCATTATTTTTCTCTATGAGATGGACGAAAACACTTCTCTTGCAGCTGCCGTAGCTCTCTATGCTATGAGCTATTTTAAATAATTAGTAAATATCAAATATTTACACAATAAAAATACAAAAATAAAAAAAATGGCGAAAACGTATCTACGATCGATGATCACCATTCACCATGCATCGAAAGATATCATTGTAATCCAAAGATCTATAATCATATTTAATTTTATTTCTCACAGATAATGACTGATAATGACGTTTATTATTGTTATTTTTCTGTTCGGCATTGTCTAGCGGCGCGACTAGTTGTGAAAAAGGCGAGAGTGTACAGTAATGCGCTCGCTTTCCTCGCGAGACCCTTTGACTCGGGCGCAAAATACCGACACCGGACCGAGAGGGTCCGAGACAGGCGAGACGAGGCGAGCGCACCCATTTACACTCTCGCACTCGGGCCGCCTCACTGTGTCTCGGCGAGAGTGTACAGCCGACATTAGCCGATGTCTGATAGGAGTTTGGTCCCCTTTGTAATAGCTGTATGTTTTTGGAGGGATTACAAACTAGGCCCTGCGTATTCAATTCAACAAAAATCCTTTACGGAAATTATTATTATTATTAACAGGTATTACTCAAAACTGACCATAGAGTTTTTTTTTTTTTTTTATTCGTCCCGGTCAGGACAGGCAAAGGGATCTGACCATAGAGTAAGGTCACTGACTGATGTACTCTGTGAACATTTCTCTATACGTGCTCTATTCTCTATAATCTATACATTGCTAGTGATGGGACTCGAATCAAAATTGAGTATTCGAATCCATTCGAATCACCACGAAAATAATCGAAGCGTGATTCCAATCAACCTTTGATTCGAATAGACTGTTGATTCGAAATATCAAATATTTAATTCGAATAGATTGTTGATTCAAATCAAATCCTTGATTCCAATCACGATTAAAATCAATAATCATACAGAAAGACATAACTACAACGAAATGAAGCTGTACATTTATCATTCTGTCTGTGTCTGCTACGCTTTCACGCATAAACCACTAAATCGTTTTCGATAGGAGTTACCGTAACTCCTATCGAACGGATTGACGGATTGACGACAGGCAGTGACGGATTAAGACTACTTGATGCCCTAAGCAATCCATGCCTGTGTACCCCCCCCCCCATATCCGTATGTCAAATAGGTCTTTAAACTTTTGCCACCTCAAAACATTAGAGTAAGAACGGATGTTTTTTGTCCTTCTTCTGGTGCCCCCTCGCCCGTGATGCCTTTTTTTATAGAAGGCAGGTAGCCCTGACGTCACTGCGACCCATAAGGATCTATTGTGACTCCTTCGCATTAGAGTATCATCCCCAGCCCAATACTGCTTATAAATTGAACGATGTGGTTGGGGTCGGTGCCACGAATTTCCTCTGTGGATGAGTATTCGTGGCGACCAAGATGCCTGTTCCTGCTCTGTAGTAGAGCAGGACAGTTGAGGAGAAGGTGAATGGGTGTCTCAGCCTCCTCCTCACAGAATCTGCAAGTCGTTATGCTACAAATACCTATTCTGTTTAGGTGTTTGTTGAGCTTGCAGTGCCCAGTTAGGCTTCTGGTAAGAATTCTTAATTGGTTCCTACCCAAGGTGAGCACTAATTCTGATAGTTTCTTATTGAAGCCAGGGATTAGTGCCTTGGAGTGTTCAAGGCCAGGGGTCTCAGCCCATTGCTTCCTGCTTAGACTGTGTCCCCATTCCTTGAGCACTTGCTTTGTGGTACTGGGAGGTATACCACAGACTGGTTCCGGGCCATATATGAGACTCTCGGCCCCAAGCCTAGCCAGTTCGTCAGTGGTTTCAATGCCGGGGACGTTACTGTGGCCCGGGACCCATACTAGGCGGATGTTGTTGTTCCTGCCCAGCATGTTTAACGTCTCAATGCATTCCAGAACCAATTTCGAGGAAACTTCTGCGGCAGTCAGTGCTTTAAGTGCAGCTTGACTGTCGGAGAAGATAAAACATTTTTATTAACTAGGGCCATCTCCAGGCTTTCTAGTGAGCAACCGAGAATAGCGAAGACCTCAGCCTGAAACACGGTTGCAAACTCACCCAAACAGGCGAATTTGCCTTTTGGCGGCCTGCCTCCGTAGAATCCGGCTCCCGCACGGTTGTCTTTCCTTGATCCATCCGTGAACCAAAGTATATCGCTAGGGCGGACATCGATTGGGATTTCTCTTTAAGAAGGTATTGCTTCGAAAAGCTATACCTACACCTTAGTCATGGCATCTGATGGCATGGCCATGACAGGTGATTCGCAGAGAGACTGTTCTAGCTGTCGAAATGGGGTGGTCGGTGGATACCCAATTAGTCCTGCCCACCGTCCTGGCCCTGAGAGCCACCTTGCCTTAGGCAATTGCTTAATTTGATTAAGGGTTAATCCGTTAATCCCTCACTGGGAGTTAGTATACTAGACCTTTGGAAAGGACGTAAGCTACTTCTTTTATTCCACTGCTGTGAACTATATCACGTGTAGCCAAGGAGTGCGGAAAGTTCGTTCGTGGAATCGTGGAATCGAATCAGCTCGTGGATTCGAATCAACTCGACAATTCGAATCAAATTAGGTTCGAACCAAATCAGGTTTAAAACCTGACTCGAATCGAGATATAAATGTCATGATTCGAATCATTCGAATCAAATGTGATTCGTCATTCGAGTCCAATCACTATACCTTGCTCTGTTGTCTATGACAAGCAGTCATTTTATTTCAAGTAAAGTTGTGTTTTTCTCTACTGTGCAAGTTCACAACAAAGTGTATTTTGTTTGTGTAGTGCATAATAAAATGACCCAAATTGTGATACACAAGACATAGTGAATAGTGAAGAGAAAAATTAAAGAAAAAGCATTTAAAAGCGATGTGATACTATCCTTAGCAGTGTCCTAAGATTGTGTCTATCGTGAAGTTTCATAATAGTGTCAAATTAAAATATCGACATGGCTTCGAAACCTGCCAACCAAAAACGAAGGTAAAATTATTTATTTTTATGTACAGTGGGATCCTTTGTTACTAACTCGCCTTTGGGAAAAACAATAGCTTTATTTGCCTGTTGAATTCTCTTTGATGTTTGTGGGCACTTTCTCCTTTGAAGTCACATGGTACAAATTTTTATGGCTCCTCTTCAAGATGGCCCAGCGCTGGCCCATCGAATGGCGCATGCGATGGCCATGCAATGGTCGCAACGCCTCTACATGATGGCCGTGTTCAGTTGTGATCTAAACGTCGTTCAAGATGGACGTGTAAGCATTAGCCATTGTGGCAATGCAAAACGCGCATTTTTAATAATTTATGACTTCACCAGATGACCTGAACTTTCTCTTGAATTCTACGAATAATTATTTCGAGACTAAAATTAAAATAATGGTTTATGGTAGTGATGATGATGATGATGACAATGATGAATGTAATAATAGCATGTATCTATAAAAAGTCAGGAGTTATGTATATAATGTAAAAGTTATAATACAATAAGTAAAGTTTTATTAAAATCCGTTCAGTAGTTTTGAGAGAAACAAACATCCATACATCCATACAAACTTTCGGCTTTATCATATTAATATAGCTTTATTCATTATGAGACCACGTATGGATATATATATATATCATTTTGAATTAAATTCGTAAATTGTAATACGAATTACGACGTCCTCACTCGATCGCGATCAAGCGTCGACTGTCGTATCGCCAACGTGTAGAGGCGTACCGCCATCGCTGGGCCATCATCCTTTGATGTGCGGCCGAAAAACCGACACCGCCGCCATTCCACGGCCATCGCTGGCGCCATCGGCCATCCTACGCCACTACGCCCTCCCCACGCTGGCCCATCGTGATGGCCCACTACGCTGGCCCATCTTGAAGAGGGGCCTTTAGAACCATCGATTTCGACATAACAAGATGACATAATTAAAATTAACCGTGACTGCTTATTCAATAGATATATTATATGCAGCATTTTCAGTGTCCTTAGATAAATATCCAAAATAATTCTTTGTCAACCTATATTAAAATGATTCTGTGAAAAGTTGACAATTACGGTACTGACAAACAAACATTTTGACTTAATTTGAAATGCAAAGTTTTCACCACGGACAACAAAAGTCTTTCTTTTCTACGTCACCGAACTACTGACACTGGCTATTCCTCAAGGGAGGCCATTTGTAAAGAAGAAGAAGAAGACTAGACCAGGGATGGGGAAACTTTTTCCTTCACGTGCCAATATAATACTAACGAAATCGGAAATATATGGCGGGCACAGATAACCCCAGGGGTGGGGGTATCTGTGATGACGGGCCAAATTTTGGCTATAATAATTACTGAAATAAAAATATTCATATGTTTTTTCTGTAACACTATGACTGTGCAATGAACTGTGCAATAGGTATTAAAGAATAACTATTGAAATAAAAAAGAAATTGGAAATTGTATTTAAATTAAATTTTCAAGTTAGCTGCGAAGTTGAATTCTGGTTGAGGAGCGCTGGTCTTTGTGGGGACATGTAACATGTGAAACTGTTTTTGTTTCTGCATGATTTCATCATAAGCCGGCTCCATTTGTAACAATACGAAGTATTCTCTTGATTTTTGTATGATGGTCGCTGGCCGGATTTCAAGCCTTCGCGGGCCAGAGATGGCCCGCGGGCCGTAGTTTCCCCATCCCTGGACTAGACTATGCAAGATACAGGCTACAGCCTACAGCTGAATTATTGAAATCAATTATTTAGTACTATTGTGTTATTAGTTTATTACTTATAGCAGTACAAGTGCCCCCCCCCCCCCCTAAATTGTATAATATCTAATATCAAAATATCATAATATTTTTGGTTTTAGAAAATCCACAGAGCCCACCCATTTTAAAATTAAAATTATTGTTTATTAATAGGAATAAATATACATATTTAAGTAACAAACAGTATCAAACCAGTGTATATTTGTGACTCCATTAATTCTAATATACGTACTAACTTCTGAATTCTCACGTATTATTTATTAGGATGGCTTCGCCGACCACTTGGAATGCTTTCAGGGACCACTAGTGGTCCGCGGACCACCGGTTAAGAACCACTGCATTAGACAAAGATTAAATTGACAAAGTTAATTTAAACTTTGAACCAACTGTACTCATCATTATTATGCAACATAAAAAGAGCATAATACCATTTGCGTCATTCATTTGATAAGGATATGAAACATAAGTACTTTTACATATTCTAAATAATATGTGATATCAGTATCTTTTTTAGAACTTACAACTTTAAGATACTGCACCTATGAATAATAAAATTTACAATAGTAGGTTTATTCTGTTACAGGCTCTAGAATCTAGATTTCCTACATGACACATTTGGCTAAAATTCTAGTGTTGAAACATAGAATAAATTGAATAACTCTTCCTTAAATAGATGCATTTTTTTCAGTGCCAGTTTTAGCACTACCAGCGCCCTGGGCGAGAATTCGTCGGCGCCCAGGGTGGCTGGTAGTGTTGAAAAAATTGGCGCCCCTTTTGTTTGCCTCCAGCGGCCCTTTTTATCCGGCGCCCTGGGCGGTCTCCCAGCGTCGGCCCTACCGAACACAGAGCCTACTGATTGAAGAAATATTAAAAGATAAAACTTGGTACTAAAAGTAATTTTTTTTTATAAAATTTACAATGATATAATAATAATTGATTTGTCAATATGTGTGGAGTTTACCACATTGTTTACAAAGTTGGAGGAAATATTCTTAATATAATATATTTAGAAGTTAATCTACACAAACAATAATTATTATTCATGGACAAAATGTGTGCAATAAATAGAGTAATTTGTTTTAGAAAATTGTAATAATATCTAGGTTCAATGTTCATTTATATTATACTTCGTTGCTGCATCCTATGAGATTTAATAAACCTGTAGTCCGAATTTTGTGGTACTGCATCATCACACGCCATTTAGATATTATTTATTTAATTTAAAACTGAAAAAAGACAATCAATTAGTTTTATAGTACTTCCGCCTTGCTTTCCTAGATGGCGGTGTTAGTTCGTCCATCATTCGTTTTTCGTGTGCGGCATCGTCAACACGTTATCCTTTTTAAATTAATTTCTACAGTGTTAAAGTGTTATAATTAGTGTAAATCGCCGAATAATATTGGAAAAAGGAAGAATAAGGATGATTACGAACATATTCGCCGCAAAATACGGCGATTGGAAGTAAAATTACGCTGCAACAAAGGAAAAGGTACCAAACTACCCGCATTAATTTTTAAAAATATTATGAATTTTTTCTTTGTTCTCAGCTATGGCATGGTAACGATACGTTAAAAAAGGACTATCTTAACGGGTTAATACGTGATATTAACCAGATAGTCAACCTTTTGTACCTTAAGGGGTAATACGCGATATTACCCAGGTTACAAACTGAGTCGTGATGATACGTGATATCATCCTGAAAGCAACTTTATGCTTTTGCTTATTCACACCGGACAAGATCCGAGTCATCAGCGTCTTCCTCCCGGGAAGGCCGCTGCGATAACGAACACTCATCCGACGACAAAAGGCGCGATGAAGACATCGACGCGCGGGAGGCTCAATCTTGCTGAGGAACTCCACAATCTTTAGCCGACGTCAAAGACATGGATTATATGGAGTCGGCCGCGCCTGCAACGGCGTCGCCGCAGGCCGCACCGCCGACATCAGCGCCGCTGAGCCAACCAGAAGCCACCGTGCCAGTAGATCCTAACCAAGAATCTACTCCCAGGTTACCACTTGAAATACTAAATATTCTTGGCAAGGCCAATAAAACAGAGAAAGCCCTAGGCGAACGCATTCCCACCGAACTCTCTGAACGTTGGGGTAAAATCTTGGTCGATGGTTTGGCTAAGGAATACAAGGAGTCGCTTGTGGCGAAGATTCTTATACCGACTAACTTTTCGCTGTCACAAGCGCCTAAACTCAATCAAGAGGTAGCCGCAGTTCTACAGCAGGCTGCAAAAACCGATAATTTTTTCCAAGGCGTAAAAAGCGACGTCTACCTTTTCGGTGAAAAGCGCTAGCAACAAGCACTGCCGGGCAACTCCCGAGCTCCTCCTCGTCAGCAGTACGCGAGGCCAGCGCTAGCAGCGCCGGCCCGCCCGCACGAGCCGCAGCCGTCGACACGTCGGCGAGGAGGGCCCAGCAGCCCCCGCGCCGCGGCCGCCCCTACGCGAGCGCCAGACCGAGCAACGACAGGAGAACGCCGCTACTAGAGGTACCTCACGCTGGCCGCATCCAATTCTTTTTACGCAATTGGCTTCTAATAACCTCCGACAGCACGGTGCAGTGCTGTCTTATGCTAAAGGATATTATAAAATACCCTTCTGCATTGAGTTATAAGTCCCTTCTGTAAGCCACCTTACCAACGTGTGGAACCAAGTAATCCACCTTTTACAAAGAGTCAGATGAGCAAAGCAATAAGTGAACTCAAACAATTAGGTGCTATTTCAGTATGTAATGAAAATTTGCCAGACCAATTTATTTCATACATTTTTCTTACACCGAAAAGTATCGGTGGGTTAAGATTTATATTCAACTCAAAATTACTTAAATACATTTTTAATTTGCACGTAATCAACTTTTAAAATGGAAGATATTCGCACTGCTATAAAATTGGTCTTTTCAAATGCCTATATTCCTCATATCTCAATCTCAAAATATCTCAATCGATCTCAAGGAATTGCTTGTGCGGTATGCCGATTCATACATTACATAAATTTATTATTATTATTATTATTATTATTATTTTTTGAGATTTCGATTTCATGATAATCTTTGTGAATTTAACTGCCTTCCTGTACGGCTTAAGTTCTGTGCCATTTATATTTGTAAAGCTTCAAAAGCCTCTTTTTATGTGGTCAAGAAAGCAGGGCCATCTAGTGGTCGAAATTCGAATCGAAATCTAAAGATTATGCTACTATATAATAGGTCAAAATTGAAACAATTAGGTTTTATTATCAACTTTGAGAAAACTAGTATGACGCCTTCACAACTTTGTAGATTTATTGGCTTTGACCAATGATATTATATTAGCTTTGACTTAATATTAAATACTCAAGTCATGCAGTTACTCCAGAAATTTTCTAACTAGCCAACGAAATCCATAACAAAGCGCGATTTCGCGAAGTTCATTGGCACTTTAATTTCAGCATGAACAGCAATAGCATACAGCCGTGTAGTTGTATATTCTTTGAGACAACTGGCCGCGTACTAAATACTTTGAACGAGATAAGTTTTTAGCTTCACAAAAATGTAATAATAATTTTGATTCCATCATGCCTGTAAAACCTTATTTGTATCACCAGTTGGTGGTGCAATATTATTTTTAATAGAATAAAGTAAGCTTTTTAATAGAATAAACACAAGTTTATACGAGCTGGAGATCTTCACAGACTCGTCACTCACCGGCTGGGGCGCCGCGTGCGACGGAGTAGTAACTAGATGGCATTGGTCTGCGGATGAAGCTCGCCATCATATCAATTATCTCGAATTATTGGCTGCCTAGGGATTGAAATCATTTTTCATTTCATCGTTGTGATAATATTTTAAATGTCTTACTAAGAATAAATAATACTACTGCCATAATAATTATATTATCTTATATTAATATTATAATGTGAAGTATTCAATTTCTTCATCTCAATGAAATCGCGAGAGATATATGGCAGTAGTGCGAGAAACAACGCATATATAATTTATTTGCTTCTTATAATTTGTCACACAACAAGACAGATCGAGGCCATGAGGGGTTCAAGCCGTTCAACATCGATTATATAAAAACACAGATGCTGACCAGGCGTCTAGGTACGTAACGTAACGATAGGAACTTACTAAAGATCTTATTGAGCTTCGGTCAACCTGACAACCTGATGGCTGATACCGTACTTACTCGCGTTGTCCTTTAGTAATAAGTGCTATATTATTATCTGCTAAGATATTATGTCTCTTGGAACCAAGACCCAGGTGCCTTCATCATCCTTGCTTTTACAATTTCATGGCACGATTATTTTTTCTATGCCTTTCCGCCGTTCGCGCTCATACTGTCTTAGGAAAATTATAGAAGAGGAAGCGACTGGTAAATTAGTCGTCCCGTACTGGCCGTCGTGTCTCGGCCGTGTTTTCCACTGTTTTGATCCCTTCTCAAATCTGACGAGATTTATTTTAGGCCAGATAAAACCTTCTGGCGTGCGCAGTATTGTGCGGAAAGTCTACCTAAGGCGCCGAATACCGGAGATGTCTATTGACAATATCATACTAAAACCGTTTTCGGGAGGTACAATTAATCAGTATGATACAGGATTAAAACATTGGTTTAATTTTTGTCAAATTAATAATAATATTGATTTGTATTAAGGATTCGTAGCTGATATAATATTACGAATTCTTAAATTTTAACAGAAAAACTTAATGAAAAAGCAAGTTGCGGAATGTTAAATTGTTATAGGTCTAGACTCTAGTTTGTCTCTAATCATTGGTAAATCCCGTTGCAATAACGATCCTAAGATTTTTTAAAGGAGTTTTTAGGAGTAAGCCCAGCTTCCTAAAGTATTCATTTTTAAGGGAACCTTATAAACTTTTGGAGTACGTATCTAAATTTTATCCGTAAGATTCTATACTTATTATCATTAGAAAACTCATTCTAATATTATAATAATTTTAAATAATAATTCAACTCGTTGTCGACGGAACAACGGGTGCAGACGTTATCACTCATAAGAAAAGAAGACGTTCATTCCGAAAATTCACGTATCGTAATCACTATTAATAATTATTCATCAAGCCCCAGCTAAAGCTTTATCTACCTAGATAAGACAAAAGAGCTGAGAAATGGCCCAGCTACTGATAAGCTCATTTTAACAACTAGAAAGCCTTTTCATAATGCCAGTTCCCAATCTATAAGTCGCTGGATAAAGAGTGTCCTCAAGGACAGCGGCATAGAGATTGGCGTTTATTCAGCGCACAGCACGCGACACGCCTCCACGTCGGCGGCGCGCCGCGCGGGAGTCTCCGTCGACATCATCAAGCGATGCGCTGGCTGGGCCGGCTCATCACTTTGTTTTGCTAAGTTTTATAACTTACCTTTACCAGATTTAGCACAAGACAGAGCTTTCGCAGAAGCTATTTTTAATGTAAATTCAGATTCATAGCATATCCAAACTAATTAAGTAGTATTATTATTTAGAAGTACAATACTTTATTAAATAAAAATTGTTATGATGTCTATAATGTTATATCATTTTAAATTCCGTAATTAATTAACTTAATGTAATTAATCTGGTATTTTATCATTCCGCAATTACGCGCTGAACATCTACAGGTTTATTAAATCTCATAGGATGCAGCAACGAAGTATAATTTATGGTTAATTGAACTTACCTTAAGTGAACTTCAACCAAAATTATACGAGTTGCTGCATCCGTAGAGATTTAAGATCCCACCCCACCCACTTCTCTTAGTTTGTTGCCCCTATTCTTTACTTGCGGAATGATAAAATGTTATGAATTATCCTCTCTAAAAAGAATGATGGACGAACTAACACCGCCATCTAGGAAAGCAAGGCGGAAGTACTATAAAACTAATTGATTGTCTTTTTTCAGTTTTAAATTAAATAAATAATATCTAAATGGCGTGTGATGATGCAGTACCACAAAATTCGGACTACAGGTTTATTAAATCTCTACGGATGCAGCAACTCGTATAATTTTGGTTGAAGTTCACTTAAGGTAAGTTCAATTAACCATAAATTATACCCAGCTTTGAAGACGTCTTTTAGTGCATCTCAGCATGGGTTTCTCGGTGGCAGATCCACTGTCTCTAACTTGACCTTCAATGACTTTGTAACGCACGCCATGGAAGCTGGTAAGCAAGTCGATGTGGTGTATACGGACTACTCAAAATGTTTCGACCGCATAGATCATAGCATTATTATTAAAAAGCTTGAATCCATGGGGATTAGTGGTAATCTTTTAAGGTGGTTCTCCTCCTACATCCACCAAAGGTCCCAAGCTGTACTTAGTTAAAAACTACATTTCTGGTTGAGTAGACGTTCCGAGTGGAGTTCCCCAGGGTTCGTTGCTTGGTCCGCTTCTTTTTAACATCATGGTAAATGATATTCAAAACTGTTTACTTTCGGCTCAGTTGCTTAGTTTCGCAGATGACATGAAAAATTTTTATCTATCTCGTTTCAATCAGATGCATCTGAACTACAGGCCGACATAACACTTCTAGAGCAGTATTGTTCCCAAAATCGTCTCGATCTCATTCCCTCAAAATGTTGCGTTGTCACCTTTTCTAGAAAACATAATGTAATGGCAACAAGTTATACGCTCAAGCCACAAATGTTACTACGGCTTACGACAGTTCGTCATCTAGGAGTAATATCACGACTCCAAATTATTGTTTGACGTACACGTGGAGAAAATAGTATCTAAAGCTTACAAAGCACTCGGTTTTGTGCTAAGATGCGCTACGTATTTTAAAGATATTTAAAAACAGTAAAAACGTTAAATACTTTACATAAGTTCGTTCTCATCTGGAATACGCCTCGCAAGTTTGGAATCCCATACAGTATTAACAACTATATCGATCGTATCGAAAACACCCAAAATAAATTTGTTGGATAATTTATCTCTGTCATCGTTTAAAAATTCACTACTTATAGGTAATTCCGATAATTATCTTGATCTCTGTAAAAAGCATCATCTGGTTCCGCTTAAGATTAGAATTTAGACGCGATGTTGCTGATTTAATTTTTCTTTTAAAGATAGCTTCAAACAAAATCGAGTCCCCCGTAATTTTAGAAAAACTTAATTTAGACACACCTGCTAGAATTTTTAGATTTAACCCCCCTATATTTGTACCCTTAGTTTCGACCAATTACTGTAAGAACTCGTTTATCTTGCGCGCAGGTAATAACTTTAATTTTATGTCATAATCTGTAGACAGATTTGTTCACAACTAGCATTGTGATTTGTGACAGCTAACTGCTTTATGGACCCTTGCTCTGGTAACGTTTGTTCACACAACTGTCCCTTATGATTAAGGTTTTTTTTTTTATATTGTTAGTTATTTGTAGTAGATGATTAAGTGTAGCGTTAAAATGTACATTACATATTTGTGATTCGTTAGTCTCACTTTACATGTACCTAATCAACTTAGTAGTATCACAGTGTTATTTACACTGTGGTGGTAGTATGTAGCGCCTGTTATGTTTGAACTTCTGGACTCTAGTTAACTTATCTTGTATTTATTTGTGAGGACCTGTAATTGGCTTTCTAGTTTCTAGTTTAAGTTACTTACTGTTTTTTATTGATAGCTGTTGGTCTTCCAGACAAAATAAAATAAAAATATTTTAAATTTTAATTTGCGGCCGTTCATAAAATACGTCACACTAAAATTAACCTTTTTTTGTCCCCCCGGTTGTCACGCTGTGTCACACTTTCTGTGACCCCCTCTGTAAATATTTCGTCACAAAACTAAGGCCCCTCCCCCCCTAAACATGATAAATTTTGATTAATAATACACAAATTTTGATATTAGAAAATATTTTATTTTTAAGGGCATCACATACGGCGAAGATACTATAATACTTCATGTTAAGAGGCCGGGTTACCCTCGAAATTTTCGTACATTCTTAATACCAAAATCATTTTCTCATACGAAAATATTTAACATGTTTGAGTTATTTTTCAGCTTAAGATAGTAATTACCTAGGGCCCTGAACAATTTTTTTTACAAAATATTTAAATACTAAAAAAAAATTTTGTTTTAATATTTTTTAGTAAATTTACTACTAAATATTTAAACACCAAAAAATAGACAAAAACACTAAAAAATATATAAATAAATAGTAAATTTACTACAAAATATTTAAATAATAAAAAATAGTTTTTAAAGTTTAAACTCTGAAACTATTAGAGCTATACTATTGAAACTTGGTAAGTAGATGTAGTCTGTGAGATTTTGATGCAAAAATTGAAAAATTATTAAAAATTTTAGGGGTCCCCATAGGTGCAACTGAAACAAAAAAAATTTTTTTTTCATCTAACCTATGCGTGTGGGGTATCTATGGATAGGTCTCCAAAAATCATATTGAGGTTTCTCATATCATTTTTTTCTAACCTGAATAGTTTGCGAGAGAGACTCTTCCAAAGTGGGAAAATGTGTGTCCCCTCCCATCTAATTTCTAAAGTAGGGGCATGATAATTCTAAAAAAAATATATGATGTAGATTACTATAAAAACTACCAACGAAAATTGGTTTGAACGAGATCTAGCCAGTAGTTTTTTTTATACGTCATAAAAATGGTAAACCTTAATCAAAATTTCATTAAATCGACTGAAATATAAAAATAAATCAAAAACCTTTTAATTTCATAAAAATAAACCTTATTGCTGCTGCGGAACCCTTCATGGGCGAGTCCAACTCGCACTTGGCCGCTTTTTATTTTCTAATTTAAGTATATTAAAAATTCATTTAAAATATTTAGTTTCGATAAACACGACTGGCGTTGAAAGATACGAAATGCACTTTGCTTCCTTCTGACGTAATCGATCAATTCGGATAATAAAATTGCCTCCTGCAGCTACTTAACTATCACAAATTACGTACAATAATACTATATTATATATCAATATCATATTTCTTCATTTCTATTGATAGGTCCGTGGCCGGTGACCTATTGGCTGTATATTATGTATTTGCACTTGAGCGTTCTAGCATCCTCATGTACAATGTGTTTAGCTTCACTCGGACAATACGGTATTAATTTTTTTAAGGTAATGGTACATTAAGTTTTAATATTATGCACTGTTCTCGCCATAACTAGTAAGTCATAACTCATATAAACTCATAAGTCGTGACCATGATACAATGACCTATGAATTGTTGACCATATTTTTGTACAATCAAGCCCAAGAATCAGACAAACAATGCTAAAAGAGTACATAATATTATGTAATTAAACAACTTTAGTATTGTATTATAGTTAGTATATTTCTAAGGTCCCGGTTATATCAGTATTATTGAAGGATTTTATGCAAAGTATTCTTTATGTACTTATTATATTTAGAATACGTTTTAATAGAATTACCAATAAACGAATTTTGCGTGTTAGTGTTTGTTCACAACAAATTACGTATTAAGTTTTAACCTCGCTCGCACAGATAACGGTAAACATTTAAAATGTACATAATTTAACGTGCGCGCGTGCGTACCAAGTTATAAACAGGCCAAACGAGTTCTTTTAATAAAATCAGAACTTAATTTGGATAAAACTAAAAGCGCATAGGAACTAATGAATTTTGATTTCTGGGGCTCGATTCCATAACCTCGAATGTCGCTAGCTAAGCTGTCATTGCAGCTGCAACTCTGTCTTAAGGTGACGCCGCAACTCTGTTTTAAGGTGACGCCGCGTTAAAGTAAAAAAACGTGTTGGATATGTTTTAGATTGCTTGTTTTCTATGAGAGGCCGGTCCGGCCTCTCATGGAAAACAAGAAATGCAAAAGGCGTAAGCGACAAAATGGTTTTTGTCGCGTAATTTAAAATCCCTAAATATATTTCATATAAGCTATGTACAAATTAAAGTATGCTTGAACCAATCTATGTACAAGAAGCTTAAATCACTCTCCTCTGTTGGTAAGAGGATACACTAGAGCCGATTTTCCATACAAACGTTGTTTCCTCCCTGGATAATGCCGGTAGAGTTATAATTTTTTCCTGAATATCTATAGCCACTATTAACAATATGTCCCTGTTTTCTTTTTTTATAATTGTGTTAATTATTAAAAAAAGATATGAACGTTCAAAAACCCAAAAAATTGCCAGATTTTCCGCTGTGTTCAAACATACAGGAAACAAATTTGGCTAGATTATAAAAAAAAACAGGAACACAGCTCAAGCCTTGCTTTAATTTTTAAATGAAAACAAACTTAAATCGGTTTTTTTAAGTTTTGGAAAAGAAATCAGGGGACAACGAATCGTTGATTTTCTGCACTTGTCTCTATCGCGCTCTGCGGGGGGAGGCTTGAGGTAAGGGAGACAACAATAGATATTACAAGTATTTTTTTGGGGTCCGTACCCAAAGGGTAAAAACGGGACCCTATTACTAAGACTTCGTTGTCTGTCCGTTTGTCCGTCTGTCCGTTTGTCCGTCTGTCCGTCTGTCTGTCTGTCTGTCGCCAGGCTGTATCTCAAGAACCGCTATAGCTAGACTTCTGAAATTTTCACAGATTGTGTATTATCTTTTGCCGCTATAACAACAAATACTAAAAAGTAAAAACAGAATAATATTAATATTTAAGGGGGGCTGCCATACAACAAACGTGATTTTTTTCGGCCTTGTTTGCTCGATATCAATAATGGCAGCCGGTAGGTACTTGAAAATTGAAATATTCACAAAATCTTTCATTATATTTTTACTTTCATAATTTATAATAAAAGTAAAATATAGTAAATATATTTAAGGGGGGTCTCCATACAAAAAACACAATTTTTGCCTAGTTTCGCTATATATCTGACTCGCGCTTGACCGTTTTTTTTTGTTTTCTGATTTTTCCCTACGCTTACACACAACCAAGCTGGATTCCAAATTTCAGCCTTCTAGGTCATCTGGAAGTGGTTTAGAATTTTGATATCTATAGGTCAGTCAGTCAGCGATAAAAATGTGGATTTTCGGACGTTAATATCTTAATAACCGTTTGAGCTGTGCTTATGAAATTTAGAGCATATATTTACCTCGCAAGTCTCATATGAGCCAAATTTGAAACGTTTATGTGAAATAGTTTCTGAATTATGATATTTTATGAGGGGTCAAAAGTAGCTGCAAATGGTTCGTGTGATATTACACACTTTGCTGCTCGCCATTGTGCTGGAACTTGGCTTGACACGCTACCGCGTGTCTAGATAACATCATAAGAAGCTACATAATAACATCAGAATATGTAAGAAAAAACCTTAAAAAGTTACACATCGGTTTAGGCGTACTGGCTTCTCTAACACAGGTTTGCCTCTAAAAAATATTGTGTGCGTCAGCAACTCGATTAATGCCTTAAAAACGCAAAGTGTAACAAATAATATTTAAAACATTAATAAACATGTTACATGCCTAGCCTTCGAATCGGGATGTTTGATTAATTAATAAGGAAAACTCTTATTGTTATAGGAAGGTTATATTAAAAGTAATCTACTTCAAAATATTGCTGTGATTATCATTTAAAATTGATCAAACAATTAAATACTGTTGTATCTGTATTGTCACTGCGACTGCCGACTGCTCCGAAAATTGGGTTAACAAGTACTGAAGCGATAACGAGGCTCACCAAATGGCTTGGTTCTTTAGACGGAACGCGTGTTGAATTAAAATGCACTGACTGCGAGTAATTAATATTTTCTTTCTACTCTTTAATTCTGAGATTATTTTCATTTAGCTTGTCGCTACTTTCCTTGTCTGTAAGCCGCAGATTTCCTATACTATACGGTATACCTACATAATGTATAACGCACGCGAGCTCCAAAGAAGCTAAATATTGGAGCTCCAAAGAAGCTAAGTATCAGAGCTCCAAAGAAGCTAAGTAGCGGAGCTAGAAAGAAGCTAAGTAGCAGAGCTCCAAAGAAGCTAAGTAGCGGAGCTCCAAAGAAGCTAAGTAGCGGAGCTCCAAAGAAGTTAAGTAGCGGAACTCCAAAGAAACTAAGTAGCGGTGCTCCAAAGAAGCTAAGTATCCGAGCTCCAAAGAAGCTAAGTAGCGGAGCTGGAAAGAAACTAAGTAGCGGAGCTCCAAAGAAGCTAAGTAGCGGAGCTCCAAAGAAGCTAAGTAGCGGAAAATATCCTTCACTCCCCCTAAAACATTTTGATAATCATCCTCGTAGCTAGCACTTTGTGTAGGCAGTTAGACACTTATACCACCCAATTCCTACAATTCATCAATTCCATACAAACATAAACTTTTTGCGTAGATTAATATTTAATTAATCTGCGAAGATACTAAGAAACTTTTAAATATTTGTAACTAAAAGGCTTCATATGTAAACTTCAAGAAAATCAACCAAAAAGCTGCCTATAATTGTGAACATGGAGCAAGATGTCATTAAGGTGACGCCTTGATAATTTGGCTGTAGCGATGTCCATTTTTCTCAGCAATGACTAAAGCTAAGAAATTAAAGTTCACTGTCAGTATTCATCATGTCTTTGTCTTTGAATTACCCATAGCATAACACGATTGGTCAACTTTTATAACACAGAATATTCAATCAAAAAGACCTCTTTAAAAAAGGGATTCCTATTTTGCCAACAGAGGAGAGTGATATATAAGCTTCCAAAATTTGTACATAAATTGGTTCTAGTATACACTTTAATTTGTCCATAGCTTATATGAAATGTATTTATGGTTTTTAAATTACGCGACAAAAACCATTTTGTCGCTACGCCCTTTCCATTTTTTGCTGTTCCATTGCTTGTTTTCTATGAGAGGCCGGGCCAGCCTCGCATAGAAAACAAGCAATCTCAAACACATCCAACACAGTTTTTTACTTCAACATGGCGTCACCTTAATAAAATGCGTGGATGAGACATGGCCATCAGTAACGGACAGCAGTAAACAAGTAATTAATAATTATTAATTATATTCAAGTCGGATGTGCTACGAACGTCATACGAGCCCCATTATACGATGTGATTTAGGGCCGTCACAGACTTAGCATATGCTTAATCTGTGACGCTGATGCTTAGCATGTACGTAGCATATTACTTAATATGTTTATAGCTAGCCATATTACTATACATATATTATATTTTCTATACAATTTTCGCGTGACCACACACTCAGCTATAATATATATTTCTGGTCTCAGTGTGTTCAGTACGGTATATTAATATATTATATTATAGCTAAGTCTGTGACGGCCTTTACAATGTGATCGTAGATATTATAGAATAGCTTCATCAAATTACAACGCGTTTGAAGAGCCAGCAACTACATGATAAGTCTGCATTTTTTTGGTGAGTAGGCTTGAGGCCTGCCCACTTTCGTTTACTTAAGTCAAAATAGGCATATTTTGAAAGACAAGGCCCCAAGGATCATTGGCCACATACTGTAATGGTCGTAACCTGAAGTCAGTGGTGACTGGTGATTGACGTCGGACGTCGGACGTCATTTAATAATTCTAATAACAGGCAAGGAGTTCAAACTACAAAACCTAGGATTGGTACTACTAATATAATATTATATTCTGTGCCTAGGAGTTGA
This sequence comes from Plebejus argus, assembly GCA_905404155.3. Lineage (NCBI taxonomy): Eukaryota > Metazoa > Arthropoda > Insecta > Lepidoptera > Lycaenidae > Plebejus > Plebejus argus. The sequence continues at coordinate 7,262,842 of FR989930.1, forward strand.
TCTTTGACAATGTGCATGTTTTCGCATTTGTTGCAAGTATAAATATTTTGTTAATAACCTTACCTACATAGGTCATAATTTGGTCATAATAATATAACGCCACGTGTTATCTTCTGTAATCTGTATATGAGCGCATATCAATTTTTGCTACCATGCGAGCTGTGAAATAATGATAAGAGCATCTTTGGTCTTTATCAGTCGCTCGTCGATTACGTACCTCGATGGACTCATATTTCGTTTTCTCGAATCCAACTAGCGGTGTACGGCATGTTTATTTACGGGGACCAACTGGGGCAGCAGTGCCCCGTGGTTGGGGCCTTCGAGGAGACCGGGTGGAACACCCAGTGCCCCATGTACGGCGAGTGGTCGCGGCAACCCGAGCGCGACTCGAGGAACGGTGTTTACAATACAATGAACAGTGGTCTATCGGTGCAGTGCTTTAAGAACTATTATCCCAGTGACGTGCCAAACTTTGTGTCACATGTCCAGCAAGTGCCATATCCCTACGTTCGTCCCACACAGTTTCAGGAAAGTCTGCCGTGCGCCCAGAATCAGAATTGGGATTACAACAGCATGTGCTTCAATGTGGACGGCCAGCCTTGCCAGTTCACGAATGTGGTCGATCTTGAGGACTTCATGTAAGTCGAACGACGATATCTCGTTTGTGGGTTTATGTAATTTATTACACAACTAGATGCTCCGCGCGGCTTCGCCCGCGTAAACTAGGAATTTCACGGAAACCGTACATTTTTCCGCAAAAAAATAGCCTATGTCCCTTCACGTGGTCCATTCTTCATGTGTGCCAATAAGTATAAAAATTGCTCTAGTAGTTCATAAGATAATAAGCAATTTCATATAATTTTCCCCGTTTTTTCCACATTTTCCTGTTTCGTAGCTCCTATTAGTCTGAGCGTCATAAAATATAGCCTATTGCCTTCCTCGATAAATGAGCTATTTAACACTGAAAGAATTTTTCAAATCGGACCAGTAGTTCCTGAGATTAGCGCGTTCAAACAAACAAACTCTTCAGAATTTGGTATAATATTAGTATAGATACAAATTACAATGGACTTCTTAATTCTTATTTTATGGTTCTGCTTTAAAGCTTGGAGAGTTTCAGGGAAAATGTATTTTCCTTTGCAGCGTAAGTGAATCGATTAGTTAATAATATTTATCGGGTCAATGGAAAACTGTAATTTTAAATTATTATTTTATCGCTCATTGTAAACAAAAATTTAGGTTATCAAGTATCAACATTCAAAGGTTTCGGTATTGTCATGTTTTTAACATCAAAGCGATGATTAGAGTGGGTTGCACCAACTTCTTTAACTATAACTTATGCCCACCTACAACCCACCCTAAGGGTGGATTGCACCAGAGGCGTAGTTAAAGTTAAGGTTATCGTCAAATATGGCATCCATTATGGTCTTTTACTAGGGATTTGACATTTCATTTGACTTTTTGTTATGGTTAAAGTTAAAGTTATAGGTAAAATAAGTTGGTGCAACCCACTCGGGTGGATTGCACCAGAAGCGTAGTCAAAGTTAAGGTTATCGTCAAATATGGCGTCCATAATGGACTTTTACTAGGGATTTGACAGTTCATTCATCAGACAGGACATTGGAGAATGTCCTGTGTTAGACAGATCCGGGACACTCCGTTCAACGGCTGATGGCAAACCGCAGGTAATTTTAGTAGCAAACAGCGTGGTTATCTGTCATGGACCATGGTCCAACGTCAAAAACAGGCTTTTATCGCCACAATATAATAACAACAAACCACGGATTATATGGGAAAATCGGCTTACTTTGTTCCAAATCTCTGTAATAGAGTCGAATTATTATGGATTAAAACAAAACAAATGGTCACACAACCACAATCACTCTTCGCTTCACAATCTTAACTATCAAGATCTTTTAAAGCTTCGTTTTTAGGGTTCCGTAGCCAAAATGGCAAAAAAGGAACCCTTATAGATTCGTCATGTCTGTCTGTCTGTCTGTCTGTCTGTCTGTCCGTCCGTCCGTCCGTATGTCACAGCCACTTTTCTCCGAAACTATTAGAGCTATACTATTGAAACTTGGTAAACAGATGTAGTCTGTAAACCGCATTAAGATTTTGATGCAAAAATGGAAAAAATATTAAAAATTTTAGGGGTCCCCATAGGTACAACTGAAACAAAAAAATTTTTTTTTCATCTAACCTATGCGTGTGGGGTATCTATGGATAGGTCTCCAAAAATCATATTGAGGTTTCTCATATCATTTTTTTCTAACCTGAATAGTTTGCGAGAGAGACTCTTCCAAAGTGGAAAAATGTGTGTCCCCCCCCCCTCTAATTTCTAAAGTAGAGGCATGATAATTCTAAAAAAAATATATGATGTAGATTACTATAAAAACTACCAACGAAAATTGGTTTGAACGAGATCTAGCCAGTAGTTTTTTTTATACGTCATAAATAGTAAAGTACAACTGAAACAAAATTTTTTTTTTTCATCTAACCTATGCGTGTGGGGTATCTATGGATAGGTCTCCAAAAATCATATTGAGGTTTCTCATATCATTTTTTTCTAACCTGAATAGTTTGCGAGAGAGACTCTTCCAAAGTGGAAAAATGTGTGTCCCCCCCCCCCTCTAATTTCTAAAGTAGAGGCATGATAATTCTAAAAAAAATATATGATGTAGATTACTATAAAAACTACCAACGAAAATTGGTTTGAACGAGATCTAGCCAGTAGTTTTTTTTATACGTCATAAATAGTCAATCTTAATCTAAATTTCATTAAATCGACTGAAATATAAAAATAAATCAAAAATATTTTAATTTCATAAAAATAAACCTTATTGCTGCTGCGGAACCCTCCATGGGCGAGTCCAACTCGCACTTGGCCGCTTTTTTTTGGCTTTTTCGCCAACCTAGAGACTAGAAGAGCGTTTTACCGTGTTTATTTTCTTTTGTAAGGAACATACTAACATGAAATATTACTGCACGCTTAGCACAGCCACATAAGAAATGCGACAGACTAGCACAGATTTTAAGAATAATATGACAGATTTTATTTGTTAATCTGTTTGTCTGCACAGATAGAAACTTTTTCTATGGTCATGCTAAAAATTATGTACTTTATAATTAAATAATTAATTATATTTGACGTCCATTAAGCGGTTGATAGGCCACTTGTTACGGACGATAAGGATATGCAATCATCGATATCGTAGGTCATTCTATAGCTCTTGTTATCTAATCGTGTAGGTCTAACATCCAGAATATGCCGAGATTAGAGAGACGTAGTTAAGAGCCCGGGTTACCCTCGAAATTTTCATACATTCTTAATACCAAAATCATTTTCTCATGCGAAAATATTTAACATGTTTGAGTTATTTTTCAGCTTAAGATAGTAATTACCGAGGGTCCTGAACAAATTTTTTTTACAAAATATTTAAATACTAAAAAAAAAATTTTTGTGTTTAAATATTTTTTAGTAAATTTACTACTAAATATTTAAACACCAAAAAATAGACAAAAACACTAAAAAATATATAAATAAATAGTAAATTTACTACAAAATATTTAAACTTTAAAAAATATTTTTTATTATTTAAATATTTTGTAGTAAATTTACTATTTATTTATATATTTTTTAGTGTTTTTGTCTATTTTTTGGTGTTTAAATATTTAGTAGTAAATTTACTAAAAAATATTTAAACACAAAAAATTTTTTTTTAGTATTTAAATACTTTGTAAGAAAAATTTGTTCAGGACCCTCGGTAATTACTATCTTAAGCTGAAAAATAACTCAAACATGTTAAATATTTTCGCATGAGAAAATGATTTTGGTATTAAGAATGTATGAAAATTTCGAGGGTAACCCGGGCCCTTAATGTATTTTGTTTATCAAACGACATTTGTGAGTGCCTGATCGACGTGAAATACGTTAGCATTTAATGGTGAATATTTTATAACCAAACGTATTTTCCCGCAAAAAGAAGCTAATGACCTTCCTCTTCGGTGTCTCATCAAAATCGGTCAAATAGTTTCGAAGCATATTCGAAGAAACTAATATCACCATAATATTTTATAAAATTATTATTAGTATTATAGTTCGAAATAGTTTATTGAACATAAAATACAGCGAGTTCAACACGTCTTATGAAAACTATTACAAACTATTATTATTACTTAATATGGCCGGCTTCGGGTTGCGAGCGAATATAAGTACGTGCATCACCTTACGTGTCACGACGCGATCTCTCGACTAACTAACGACGCGATGTACGAAGCGCGCGCATACAGACTATAGTTGCGCGCGCACATAATCAAACGAACGAATGGGTGGCCGTCGCTCGCGACTCGAGCGCCGGAGCGGCGGGATCGGAGCGGGTGAGGGGGTGCGGGACGCGGCGCGGGACGCCTGCCTAGCGCTTCGCGCTATAGCCTCCCCCTCCAAGTCACAAGCACGACCCGTCTGTGACTTGGCTGGACGACCACGACGACGCTGATGCTCAACGACAGTGGAGGAACCCACATACGGTGTGAGGGCGCTGGCATGGTATTTACCTCTAACAACTCCATTCGCATCCTCGACAATAAATGACGTGGGGCTAACTATATGAGAGACACGATAAGGGCCTTCCCGTTTCGGGGCAAATTTACTGGTGAATCCCTTGGCTGCATTACTCGTCAAATGGGCATCCACGAGGACCAGGTCCCCTTCTGCAAACGAAGGACTGTCTCGTCGCTTACTATCACCGGTGGCCTTTCGAAGGTCTTGTTGCTCTTCAACACGGTGCTTAACATCAAGCAGAATTCGCGCAAACTCCTTCAGGTAAGGCGTAATCTGGGGAACGACATTTTGTTGGGAAACAATAGCTCGAAGGTCAGTGTGTACAGTTATAGGTGAGCGCATCTCTCGAGCAAAGGTAAGGTACGCAGCAGTCTGACCCGTTCCTTGATTATAGGCACTATTGAGTGCAAAACGAACCATCGGTAGTACAGTCGGCCACTGGCGATGTTCTGTTCCTACCAGGATACCAAGTAACTGTTTCAGCTCTCGATTCTTACGTTCCGCCGGGTTCGCTTCCGGATGATACACGGGAATTAGGGACTGTTGGACTCCAAGTACAAACATAGCCTTTTGCATTACCGCAGAGACAAACTGGCTACCATTATCCGAGATAACTCGACGAGGTAAACCATAACGCAGGAAAACTTCTTCTAGAAGGACCTTTGCACACGACTCAGCTGTCGCATCACATAGTGCAAATAGCTCAACCCATCGACTCGCCGTATCTTCAATGAGAAAAACCCACTTCTCTCCACCTTCGGCTTCTGGAAGAGGTCCGAAAAGATCCATTGCAAGCACTTCGAATCGCTGCTGGAGCACGGGCGTCTGAAGCAACCCAGCAGGTTTTAAATTCGTTGCTTTGTACTTTTGGCACAAGTCGCAGGATTTAAGGTATTGAGCTACATATGTCCTCATGTTTTTGAAATAATATTTTTCTTTAATTTTGCGTAACGTACGCTCCAAGCCTAAGTGTCCAGCAGTGGGCGCATCATGTAGTTCTTTCATGAGCTCTGCCTTCAATGATTCTGGGACCACAAGCTGGGGTTCCTCGGACACTCCGTCCGGATCACATCGATATAGGACACCTCGTTCAACATAATAGCCCCTGTCAGTCCAGCGTACAGCTGCTGCGGGGTCATCCGTATTTTCAAAATCCTCGATAATTTTGCTCACCTCAGAATCATTCATTTGAGCACTTCTAATGTCTTCTGGACTACAATGAGGCAAATCGACGACTACGGGACAAATGCTACAAGATCCAGTAATAGGTTCATTGGGTAAATTGGTTACTGGCCGACTGAGAGTGTCAGCGACCAGATTAACTCTACCAGGAGTATAATCAATTTGGAGGTCAAACGATTGAATTTTCATCGCCCAACGGGCTAATCTACCACTGGGTGTCTTTAACGACAAAAGCCATCTTAATGGTTGGTGGTCGGTAGCCACACGAACTTGGGCTCCCTCGAGATACCCTCGGAATTTATCCAAAGCCCAAACGACCGCCAAGGCTTCTCGCTCGGTGGTATGATAATTTCGTTCAGCCGCAGTGAGTAGCCGGCTGGCATACTCAATTGGTCTCTCTTCATGATGAGATGGGCCTTGCAATAATACTGCTCCTAGAGCATAGGCACTGGCGTCTGTCCGCAGAACAAACGGCTCATCAAAACTTGCTTGTCGAAGAATGGGGCTGTTTGAAAGGCGCACCTTTAACTCCTCAAAGGCTCTTTGCTTGTCCTCGTTCCACTGCCAACGTCGATCTTTCTTGGTAAGTTCCGTTAACGGACGAGCTAGGTCAGAAAACTGAGGTATGAACTTTCGAAACCAGGAGCAGGTTTGTAAAAACGTTTTTAACTCTTTCAGGTTCGTCGGAGGCTTCATATTCATCACAGCTTCTACCTTCGTAGGATCCGGCTCGATTCCTTTGGAAGAAACGACGTGTCCCAGGTAAGTAACCTCATTTCTAGCAAAATAACACTTTTTTCTGTTTGCTTTCAGGTTGAACAGGCGAAGGCGTTCGAAGACTTGCTGGAGATCCTTCAGGTGCTGCTCCAGATTTGGCGATATAACCAGGATATCGTCTAAGTATGCCAGGACGCATACGTCCTTGAGACCAGATCTCATCCGGTCTATTAACCGCTGGAACGTCGCCGGTGCATTCTTTAAGCCAAACGGCATGCGGCGAAACTGGAACGTTCCGAAGGGCGTAGTGAAGGCAGTCTTATGTCGATCTTCTGGGGCGACACTGATTTGCCAGTATCCAGCTTTTAAATCGATCGTTGACATGACGCAGTCTGCTTTTGTGTTCTGCAGTAACTCGTCGATAACAGGAAGTGGATACTTATCGGTCCGGGTGACACTGTTAAGTTTTCTGTAGTCTACGCAGAACCGGGTTTCACCATTTTTCTTCGGAATTAAAACCACAGGTGAGGCCCACTCCGACTCCGCGTCTTCGATAATGTCCTCTTCCAGCATCTTATCTATTTCTTCACGAATAATGTCTTTCTTAGCGGGAGAAACACGATACGGCGGACTAGAGACTGGCGCCGCATCTCCCGTATCTATACGATGTACGGCAAAATCGCTCGGTCCTCCCCCTGGAGTAAAAATATCCTCGTGGATATTCAGAAGGTCGGACAGACGATCCCTTTCGTCCAGACAAAGATGGGATCCCTCGTCCTCACGAAGACCCACAGACGAACAGGTAAGTGGCCGTAAAGGCTTGTTTTCAAAAATCATCGACTCCGGCGACCTATCGTGTCTCACATACCATACACCACGATCGAAGTCTAATACCATACCAATGTCCTCTATAAAGTTCATACCTAACAGGCTCTCGGTTGCATCCGGTAACATAATAAAATCGACCGCTCGCGCTACGCCTCGCACCGTTACATTAACATGCGCTATTTCAACATTTTGCGCAGAGATCCGACCGTCCGCATACTTTAATTCAGTAAAAACATTTTGGAACTGACAACCATGCTTAAATAAGTGGGCTCTTAGACTAACACTTCCTACGGAATGTTTAGCTCCAGTGTCTACTATTAAATTACCGAATTCACCACAGATTTGTACACGCAACACGGGACGCACGCGCGAATCTATATTAGCGGAACTCGCGGACACCGATTGAAATGAACTTTTGGACTGCGCGGGCGGCGCGCTCGATTTTTTCTCCTTACACGTCGGACAGTTCGAACGTATAACTCCGGGTGTCCCACACCCGAAACACGTAACCGCAGGGGAACGCGAAGCTCCTTCAACTGGACCATCTCTAGTCTGCTTGGCAAGTCGCTGACAGTCCTCCTTGAGGTGACCGTACTGCTTACAGTACTTGCATTGAGGCCGAAACCTTTTTGTGATAGGCTCCGCCTGAGCCGTCGCTGGTTTCGTATCTACATTGACACGCGGCCTACTCTCCTCTATAATATCTTCCACTCGCCGCGCTTGAGCCAATAACTCGGCGAAACTATTGAAATTAGCACGCGGGACCTTCTCCCTTATTCGACGGTGCATCAATCCATATGCCATGTCCAGCTGTACCGTTTCCGTTAGTGTAAACTGCGGGAGCTGGGCGAAAAGTGCTCGAACGTGACAAATAAACAAGTCCGTGGGCTCGTCTACACGTTGCTCTCGTTCAAAAATTTTTCTATACAGTTTGTGAGGAGGCAAGCGAGGTCCGAAAGTTTGCTTTAAAGCGTCTAAAGCAGCTTGCCATGACGGCGTAGTGTCCTTGACTCCTTGCCACCAAGTAGCGGCCAATCCCGTCAGAAGCATCGACAATCCACGTAGGGCATTGTGGTCGTCGATACGGAGACACTCCTTATAAGTTTCCACAGCATCAATAAACGCCTCAACATTACTATTATTCTCTCCGTTGAAACGAGCCGTGCACTTGGCGAAGTTGCCAGTAGAAATTGGTAATGTACTTACAGGCTCGCTGCGACTCAACCTGTCTATGAGTAGTAGTAGTTGGTCCGTCGTCATGGTGACCGGAGCCGCTGCAGCACAAGCAGCTGGCTGCGGGTCCTCCGCGGGCACCTGGGCGGCGTCAGCGCCGGCAGCGCATGCAGGAGACGTATCCGCCGAAACCGGCGGCGGCGTCGGCGTCCCGTCCACAGACGACTCGAGGACAGCCGACGAACTCGCTTTTGCATGGGCTGATCTGGTGTTCATCTTGATTCTTGATAAGTCACCACGTACGCGGAACAGAACCGAAATAAAGTCTTATAGTCCAGGCTTTCACTCAGCACCGAGGCTTACGTAATTTGTGGACGCCCCCTTACGTATTCGGTATTTGAAAGTCACTATATTTTACACTATGTAGTATTATTAGCGCGCGAAACAAAACTAACACAGTAGTCGACACCTACTGTTTAGTTCGCGGAAAGTTCAGAACGAAAATGTTTTTAAACTATTATTATTATTAGCACGCGAAACAAAACTAACACAGTAGTGAGTAGTCGGCACCTACTGTGTAGTTCGCGGAAAGTACAGAACGAAATGTTTTTACACTATTATTATTATTAGCGCGCGAAACAAACGCGACGCGTCGCGCGCGGAATATTCCAGAACAAGATTCTAGAAAAGTCTATGTACACAGGTATTATTATTCAGTTCGCGGAACAAAACTAACACAGTTTTTACACACTGTTCAGTTCGCGGAGAATACCGGTTACAAAACTTAGGTATTCTAGAATAGTCTATATGTACACACACTGCACACACGCGGCACGTAGGTACTTACTGTTATTACAGAACGCGGAACAAAACTGAACAGAAACTATGGGTAACCACAGTCCACACCCACTGATCAGTTCGCGTTAAAAACCCGAAACAGTCTTAGGTCTTCCAGAAGGTCACTATTTCACACAATAGTGTCAACAGTTCGCGAAACAAAACTAAACAACCTATAACTGTTTAGTTCGCGGAGAAAAACCGTTGCACAGTACACTATTACGTCTTTTCGGAAAACTAAAGTCTTAAAACTTTTCGGCCACACGTTGGGCTGCCACTTATAGTTCGAAATAGTTTATTGAACATAAAATACAGCGAGTTCAACACTTATGAAAACTATTACAAACTATTATCAAAGCGCACGGAGTGCGCGGCCAAGTTCCAGCAGGCCGCGCGCATGCCGTGCACTATTTACACGAACGGTTTCGACGCACTTTTGACCCCCTTGTATCTCAGTGCCTATTGCGAGAGCAAAGATAAAATTTTACCTACCTAATTATATACTAGTACTTACGCAATATACCAAATTTCATACATATAGATTTGTTAGATCCTGAAATATTTCCTTGTAAAAATAGCTAATTTTGGCACTGACTCACTGACCGGTAATCAAAATTCCTAGGCCACTTCCAGTTGTCGTAGCGTTATGAAATTTGGCACACAGGTTGTTTGTTTTATGTAGATTAACAAAAAATTAAGAAATTTGAGAAATTGGTCAAGCGTGAGTCGGCTCATCTATGAATTTGAGATAAAAATCGGTAATCAAAACCTCTAGGCCACTTCCAGTTGTCGTAGCGTTATGAAATTTGGCACACAGGTTGTTTGTTATATGTAGATTAACAAAAAATTAAGAAATTTGAGAAATTGGTCAAGCGTGAGTCGGCTTCAAAACCTCTAGGCCACTTCCAGTTGTCGTAGCGTTATGAAATTTGGCACACAGGTTGTTTGTTATATGTAGATTAACAGAAAATTAAGAAATTCGAGAAATTGGTCAAGCGTGAGCCGGCTCATCTATGAATTTGAGATAAAAATCGGTAATCAAAACCTCTAGGCCACTTCCAGTTGTCGTAGCGTTATGAAATTTGGCACACAGGTTGTTTGTTATATGTAGATAAACAAAAAATTAAGAAATTTAAGAAATTGGTCAAGCGTGAGTCGGCTTCAAAACCTCTAGGCCACTTCCAGTTGTCGTAGCGTTATGAAATTTGGCACACAGGTTGTTTGTTATATGTAGATTAACAAAAAATTAAGAAATTCGAGAAATTGGTCAAGCGTGAGTCGGCTCATCTATGAATTTGAGATAAAAATCGGTAATCAAAACCTCTAGGCCACTTCCAGTTGTCGTAGCGTTATGAAATTTGGCACACAGGTTGTTTGTTATATGTAGATTAACAAAAAATTAAGAAATTTGAGAAATTGGTCAAGCGTGAGTCGGCTCATCTATGAATTTGAGATAAAAATCGGTAATCAAAACCTCTAGGCCACTTCCAGTTGTCGTAGTGTTATGAAATTTGGCACACAGGTTGTTTGTTATATGTAGATTAACAAAAAATTAAGAAATTTGAGAAATTGGTCAAGCGTGAGTCGGCTCATCTATGAATTTGAGATAAAAATCGGTAATCAAAACCTCTAGGCCACTTCCAGTTGTCGTAGCGTTATGAAATTTGGCACACAGGTTGTTTGTTATATGTAGATTAACAAAAAATTAAGAAATTTGAGAAATTGGTCAAGCGTGAGTCGGCTCATCTATGAATTTGAGATAAAAATTAATATGTACAAGTAAATACACTGAAATAAGATGTGGAGGAAAGAAACAAATTGGTATGATTCCTTAAAAAAAGTATTGAAATCTCACCAAAAACATACCTGTTAAAACGGGGCCAAGTTCCTATTCACTAATTGTTCGCCTTAAAAAAGAGTTGAAATCCAATTCAATGCCAAGTTTAGATGCACTTCCAAATCGATCATAATCATCTTCATCAACAGCCTGATCCTAAATACTTCTAAATTTGAACTTGGCAGGTATTCATGCTAGTAGCACTTGATAATGTATAATTTTTAAATTTAAATATAAGATATCTATGTGATTAAATTAACCTGCCAAGTTCAAATTTAGAAGTATTTAGGATCAGGCTGTTGATGAAGATGATTATGATCGATTTGGAAGTGCATCTAAACTTGGCATTGAATTGGATTTCAACTCTTTTTTAAGGCGAACAATTAGTGAATAGGAACTTGGCCCCGTTTTAACAGGTATGTTTTTGGTGAGATTATTACTTAATATGGCCGGCTTCGGGTTGCGAGCGAATATAAGTACGTGCATCACCTTACGTGTCACGACGCGATCTCTCGACTAACTAACGACGCGATGTACGAAGCGCGCGCATACAGACTATAGTTGCGCGCGCACATAATCAAACGAACGAATGGGTGGCCGTCGCTCGCGACTCGAGCGCCGGAGCGGCGGGATCGGAGCGGGTGAGGGGGTGCGGGACGCGGCGCGGGACGCCTGCCTAGCGCTTCGCGCTATAGTATGGTAATAAAGTTTTTGACATACCCAATCTGTACGATAATTTGCTTTAATTTTTTTAGTTTTATGGGCATGAGTAACAAAGATTGGATGCCAGCCAGACTTCCCATGAGTGTCATCAGGTGACCAGACCACGTGAATTTACGCTTGTGACTACTAGATAGTTATGATTTTCCTTCAGGATCCATTTTGACTATTAAATTGTAGAAGCTCTCAACACAGCATGTCAGTTGCCACTTGCCATATCAAATTTAATTAAAAAAAATCGGCCAAGTGCGAGTCGGAATCGCGCACGAAGGGTTCCGTACCATTATAAAGCAAAATTAGGCCATAAATTGTGTTTTTTGTATGGGAGCCCCCCTTATTTTTTGTTTTATTTTAATATTATTATCTCTAGCTATTACCGTTCTTGAGTTACAGCCTGGAGAGAGCAAAAAAGGCCAAAAAATCACGTTTGTTGTATTGGAGCCCCCCTTAAATATTCAATCTCTAGCTATTACCGTTTTTGAGTTACAGGCTGGAGACAGACAGACAGACAGACAGACAGACAGACAGACAGACAGACGGACAGACAACGAAGTCTTACTAATAGGGTCCCGTTTTTACCCTTTGGGTACGGAACCCTAATTATGATGCCCGCAACTCCGTTGCGCCAAAACTCGTTTATCGCGCGGGGACCGTACATTTTTTCGGAACAAAAAGTATCCTATGTCCTTTCCCGGGACTCAAAGTATCTCCATGCCAAATTTCAGCAAAATCGGTTCATCGGTTTGGGCGTGAAGAGGTAACAGACAGACACACTTTCGTATTTATAATATTAGTATGGATAGTATGGATTAGTAATGTATTGTGCAGTGTGCTGCAAAAGAAATGTAAGTTCTAAACTCTACCTTATTAACACTTCTTCATTAATTTTCGAGTATCTTTCGATTTTAATAATGCTTTGTGCCACTATTTTTGATAACTGACATTGATAATTTGAATAGGGGTTAAATCAGACCGCAACGCGACGCGTATATTATGCTGCATATTATACTCGTCGCGTTTGAATTGACCCTAATATGTCAAGCTTATGTTCGTCCTAGTGACACTAGTGTGTAAATAAAAAAAACCGGCCAAGTGCCAATTGGACTCGCCCATGACCACGCCCGAACCCTAATAATATTTAAATTTCACTAAATCAACTGAAAATATATAAAAATACATAAAACCTTTTAATTTCATAAAAATAAACCTTATTGCTGCTGCGGAATGCTCATGGGCGAGTCCAATTCGCACTTGGCCGATTTTAACTTTTTTTCTACGTCCAAAGTTCGCATAGAGGTATAATAATTTTATCAGTCTATGGTCGACACAATGAACCTTTATTCAATTAATCGAATGTTGTTTCTAAGAAATAAGTCTTGTGCGTGTACATCCCATTATAAAGGAAGTGTTATTAATTATTATGTTAATGGAAATTTTTCTTCGCTCCAATTACTGTCACAACTCACAAGGAAAAACAAACTCGGATCTAAAAGTTGTATTATAGGAAGTTCACTTTTTATGAGGGGATTTTCATGTTTTTATTGACAAGTGATGGATATGGACATATTTTATTGTAGTATTTATAGTATGTCAACTATGTAGTGTTCGTTTAGTCGATGATTTGAACAAAACTTTGGACCGATTCATAAAATATATATAATAGAGTCATAAAGCTTAAATATAACATGGCAAAATATGCTCACTCATCTCATGCTCCATGGCACATAAATGGTTGTCATGCCGACATATTACACTTTAAACCAGGAAACTTGGTCTTAAATTATTACTTCAAATTGTGGCTTCCTCTTCTGTTGTTAGGAGTTGAGAACTTTTAATTTTAATAAATTATTGTTTGTCCTTTTTGCTGTCAAGTTCTCTATGACAGAGGTTACACGATCAATTTTTTTCATCAATCTGATCCATCAATCCGATCCAGATTGACGAAAAATTGATCGTCTAACCCACGGATTGATGGATTGATAATTTTTTTAATATGGACTTTTTCATAACCATCAATATTCCGTCAATCAGATTGATGGATCAGATTGATGAAAAATTGATCGTGTAACCTCTGCCTATGTGATATTATGTTATCAATAATTATCATAAGGTTATAGTATCACTTGTATTATAATGTAGAATTTAAACAGATTAACAATATTGTCCTTCCGCGTTTAACTTAAGTAGTGTGAAGTGTGATGATATTGATACAGCTATATTATTAAAAATACTGAGAACCTACTTATGTAGGTACTTGTTGTCAGAAGGATGATTATCATCAGGTATTCGAGTATTCATTTATGAAACATACGAGCGTCGAACCTTGTTCGATCTTGTCCTAAATGGAACTACTTGAAAATTGTAATTGTACGTTACATAAAGGCCATCACAGACTTAGCTATAATATATATTAATATACCGTACTAAACACACTGAGACCAGAAATATATATATTATAGCTGAGTGTGTGGTCACGCGAAAATTGTATAGAAAATATAATATATTATTATGCCTAGCTATAAATATATTAATATAATATATTATAGCTAAGTCTGTGACGGCGTTAATACATTACTTATAATTTATACAGGGTGTACCGTGTAACGAAACAAAGTGATAAAATATGATTTTGCCCTTAAACATATTATAGAGTTCGCTGTAAAAGTAGCAGCGATGTTAGAGCAAAAAGTTTACTTTTCTTATTATTGTATGGAACATAACCGTGTTGATTTATCTAATATTTGCGGACGGACGGACGCATGGTGTGCGGACGGTTTCGCGAGGCGCGCACAGCGCTCCTTCAATTGAGAAACGGGACCGCGATTATATTCGCAATCATCGTCAATTGAACGTCCAATGATAGTCTGTTTATAAATGATGGCTTACACGGTGCGAGCAGCTGAAGTGACAGTAAGCAGCTACTGTGCCTATGTACTCGCGCGAGAGCAGTACATATTAGTGACAACAAATGTTGTAGTAGCATAACATCCGAGCAGCAACTCGCACATGAATGTAACTCGTACGACGCGATGTGGTCTCAACTCACACGGTGCAAGTAGCTGCACCTCAGTATCTGACTAGGCCAGCTCGCATGTCGGCTCGCACCGTGTAACTGAGGCATAAGGGCTAGTTCACAAAAATATGCGATTTGATGATGCTTGAAGATGCTGTAATAATTTTGCGTTGCAAATGTAGAATATTTAAACTGGAAGATGATGGACATACATCCTTGAATACAATTAACACATTCTTTCATAAAATTATTTAGGAAAAATGTTATGGTGATTTCGGTAGAGTACAGACCTTATTCTTGAAGTTTGTAAGTAAAGGTGAGTCCGTAATAGAATTGCGTGCTCTATACAATATCCTCTACCTTATAAAGTGTGAAATTTTAATGGTTGTTTTCCCGCAGTAAAATGATTCTATCTTAGTAGTACAATTAGGGAATGCAAATCTCGCGAGATTGGGGTCTCAAGCGCTCGCGAGTTTATGAATACAATACCGCGAGGTCTCGCCAATTTCGAGATCTCGCGAGATTAGCAGTTTGGTATTTTTTTTGCAAATAATCACATTTGAATAAATTACGAAAAAAAAGTAATAAAATATAATATAAGTATTATAAGATTAACATTTATTTTCACGAATTTTTTCAATAGAGTTTAATGCATCAAATATTGTTTAACGTATCTGTCTATAATTTTTAAATAGTAAACTTTAACATGCGTATCTACTTTCAAATAACAAATGAAAGAAACAAACAGTCTTCTTTTCTGATCATTCACAAATCTTTTTAACCGACTTCCAAAAACGAGGAAGTTATACGTTCGTCTGTGTTTTTTAGTAATAAAACAGTTATTTTATAACTAACAAAACAACCAGAAGTCAAAATTCAGGACCTACTTGAAAATCACAGTGCACAGTTGCTTAGGCCAGCTCCTCTTTGTTTTTACTCCGTGATCGCAACTCCGTCCGTGTCAGTCCGCGGCTTTTATGCTCTAGTCACTAGTGCAATCTCGTCAAACTCGCGAGATCTCGCCTTTTTTTCGTCCGAGAGCAATCTCGCTAAAAAAGGCCAAGATCTCGCGAGAACGAGATTGCATTCCCTAAGTACAATAGATTTGTAAAGTTTTTTTTGTTCAAATCAAAAAAAAAATCGTTCGGGTCCATAGTAACTCGCGCCTATCGGCATAAAGTTTCCATAGTAAGTCTTACAAAATATTTTGTATTTTCAAAAAATAACATGCATGGTTCGATAGTACTACTATAGGTAAATCGTTCTGCTGCGGGAAAACAACCACTAAAATTTCACGTTGTATATTATAATTTATCATATTCCACATATCTCGGTTGATTGGCAGCCGTCGCGACTGGCCGCCCCCGTTAATAGTGGCTCTCAAATATAAGTAATGCTCTACTACCGTATTTACGATAGATTTTCCTCAATGCGTTGCACTCTATCGTCGTCCTTGTCTACGCTCCCGAAACTTGTCTACTTTTATGTAACCGGTTGTAACCAGTCAGCCAGTTGTTTATGGGACGAATAATTGAAGACGCGAGTGGATGAAGTGGATATAACATAGGGCAAATACACATTTTTCCCATATCATTTTCAAACCTTGTAACTTACCTACTTCATCAACTGGCTATACGTTATAAAGTCCACATTATTTTATTTCAAATCATTTTCCGGTCCTTAAGCCTCCATTTATGTAAAAAAAAAACAACATTTTCATATTGTTCGATACTCAGTACTCATCCACATTCCAGCCACATCTTCAATAAAATATTAAAGTACAAGTATAACTAAGAATTTTGTGAAAAATTCAAGTACCTATCTGTTGCCATTATTGATATCTAAGAGCAAAAAAAAATCACGTTTGTTGTATGGGAGCCCCCCTTAAATATTTATTTTATTTTGTTTATAATAATAAAGGCAAGGAATTGAATTGATAAGAATTAAGAGTAACTTTGAAATAAAAACACGGAAGTTGCAATGGCCTGAGTGAAGCACAAGCTCGTTTTATAATAATCGGCCAAGTGCGAGTTGGACTCGCGCACGAAGGTTTCCGTACCATTATAGAGCAAAATTAGACCAAAAATTGTGTTTTTTGTATGGGAGCCCCCCTTAATTTTTCATTTTATTTTTTAAATTATTATAAAATATTAAAGTACAAGTATAACTAAGAATTTTGTGAAAAATTCCTGTTGCCATTATTGATATAGAGCAAAAAAGGCTAAATAAATCACGTTTGTTGTATGGGAGCCCTCCTTAAATATTTATTTTATTTTGTTTTTGGTATTTGTTGTTATAGCCGTAATAGATATATACACAATCTGTAAAAATTTCAACTCTCTAGCTATTACCGTTCTTGAGTTACAGCCTGGAGACAGACAGACGGACAGACATCGAAGTCTTAGTAATAGGGTCCCGTTTTTACCCTTTGGGTACGGAACCCTAAAAATGATTTATAACACATACAGCGTTGTTTTATGTTATCACTTATCAGATAAGGAATCGCAATGATCTCTCTCGCATATTCTATTCATATTATAATAAATTATAATAGGACTAGTTCTGTAAAACTTATGAAAATAATAAAGAGTCGGAATAATATTTGAAAGTGTTAGGCATCACGTAACACGGTGAACTTCAAGTTCAAAAAATATCTAAAAACATTTTATTTATTTTAAAACAAATCTATAAATATAATTAATAATATTTCTAAAAACATATTTTATGTAAATACAACTTTGACTAAGTATCTAGAATCTAGATTCTAGTACTATGTTATACTATCTCTACATAATTATAATATCGAATGTAACTTCACTAGTCAAAGAATTTCTCTACAACTAAATAGAGTTGGATTTTTTTTTGGTTGGAACTAAGGATTTTACACCTAAATACTTAGATGCATTTTATTTATTTCTGCAAATTAATTTACTGTATTAATACAACGTTTTGGGGCATTGTACCTATGTCGCGATCTACGAATATTTAGGACTTCTTTTCCCCCTGATAGAAACTGTGTCGCTCAAGGTTCTCCCAGTTTAAAATAATAACACTAGGGCCTGTTTCATCACTGTTTTACCACAACTTTTTTGATAGATTCTCCGTACTCTATCTGTCAAGTTAAATGGTGGATAGCCTATCCACCAAACTACTGACAGTGGTGAAACAGGCCCTTAGGGCTTTTACCCCTGATTGAAAGTAGAAACTGTGTCGCTCAAAGTTCTCCCAGTTTAAAATAATAACACTAATCTCATCAGCTGACGCATTTGTTAAGTATGCTATTTAGAGCAATAGATACTGCGGTGGGGGCCTAATGACAAATTAATGGACGTGCATTGTTAATTGCGAGCCACAGAGATTGTTGGCGCCTTGTGTTACTTGTTGTTTTGTAATAATAATTTGTTTAATAATAATAATTATTATTTTTTATTATTAATAACTTTATTGCGAAGGAACAGCTGTGATAATGTGTATACCGGGCAAGGCAGAATTCGTCGTCCGTGGGCGGAATGTTTACGCTTACGAGAGGTATTTTGTTTGTGTGAGAGTATTTTTGTTTTTCCTCCGTTTTGCTCAATGAACTTATTTTAGGTCACACTGTGTCATCTGATTGTTGAAAAAGCTGAGTTGCTGATTTCTGTACAGTAGTTATACACCTAAAAAATACTATTGTTGTCTACAAAAACGATTTTATTGTTACATTGTGTTATGTACCTATTACTACCAAAATTACGAACTCTAGCCTCTTTAATTAAGGCTCAGTCGAAATTGAGATACGCGCCAAAGCAATAGGATGCACTTTCAAATGAATTCAAAACCGAACTTAATTTACAACTCAAGAAGTTACACATTCAATTTCAACAGATTCAATGTGTAAGTTACACATTAAACTTAATGGGTTCAATGTGTAACTTCTTGTGTAGTAGATTGTGCCTGCGATGTTGGATTGATTGATTTGAATGGCGCACGATGTTGCAATGTTGCTTCTAAGTTCAAATTCTTTCTTAAAAAGTAAATGTTTTTTTTTTTCAGGAACAATGAGAAGCGCAAGGAGAAGTCGCGAGTGGCGGCGCGATGTAGACGCACCAAGGAGGTGCAGATCTTCGCCGAGCTGACCGCCGCGCTGCCCGCCAAGAAGGAGGAGGTGGAACAGCTGGACAAGGCCTCCATCATGAGGCTGGCGATATCGTACCTGCGTGTGCGTGACGTCGTGTCCATGTGTGAGTACACTACTAATGATAATATAATAATTGTGATTTGTGTCCATGTGTGAGTACACGGCACACTAATGACATAATAATTAAGTAGCTCCTTATCAAGGTATATTTTTAGAATTCGAACTTAATAGCTTATAGCTGCTCTACATAATCGTGTTTTAAGAATATCTTGGTCATGGTATAGGCTGCGCACAGTTTATGGATTGCTCAGGGAAACTGAGAGGCATAGGCACTGTGTAAAATATTTATCAATATCGTTGATCAGCAATGTTATCGTCTGATCGCGATCTACCGATAACGACTCATCTGTTCACTGATTACCAATAGCGCACCGCCATCTCCCTGTCAATCAATATCTCTGATGGAATATGAGGTACTAGTTGTCCCGGCAAACGTTGTTTTGCCATATAAAGTATTTCTACTTCATCAGCTGATACAAAATCTTACCCCCTCTTTTGTCCCCTAAGAGGGGTGGGGTGGGGGGGGGGGGTGTTGTACACCAGAAAACACAGTAAATAATATGAAGTAAGTCCAAAGAAAAATGTTTGATACAAAATCTGACCCCCTCTTTGGTCCCCTAGAGGGGTGGGGGGAGGGAATTTTATACACCAGATGTTAAGTTGAAACAAATTCTGACCCCTCTTTTGTCCCCTTAGAGGGGTGGGAGGGAAATTTTTTATACACCAGATGTTAAGATGGAAGAAGACAAATATATCAGCGAAAACCGCATTCAAATTGGATCAGTAGTTTTCGTGTGATGCTGGAACAAACATACAGACAGACAGACTGACAGACAGACAGACAGATAAAAACTAACCACAGTTTTGGCTTCTATAGCGATGTAGTAACACCCCCTGCTTATTATTTTTTGAATATCTTTAATGTACAGAATTTTCATTTCTACAGTTTTATTATATGTATAGATTCCTAGATTTTTATGCAAGCGCAAAGCAAAGACGACCTTATCATTCATGAATCATGTGATCAACTGGCTCAGAATAATTTCCATTTGTACATAAATAGCTAACTATAATTCATTGAATCACGTGACCAACTGGCTCCGAATTTCCATTTGTACATAAATAGCACCTCTCAGACCCTGATTGATTCAAAAGTCATATGTATTATTGTTATTATCTATTAGTTTGATATATTTAGGGTGGATTGCACCGGAGACGTAGTTAAAGTTAAGGCTATCGTCAAATATTTCGTCCATAATTTACTTTTACTAGGTATGTGACAGTTCATTTGGCATTTTGTTATGGTTAAAGTTAAAGTTATAGTAGGTTGGTGCAATCCACTCTTATTGATTACATTATAATTTAATATGATGAATTATGACCACTAAATTCTAACAACAGCTGTAACTAGAAGTGTTTTATTGATTGACGCAAGTTTGTTCGTTTTCATTCAATGCGCGTACCTAGTTACCTACCCGTATCATACGCTCATTGTCAACAGAATATTGATTTGTGTTCGATATATATTTTGATTCGTTCCACTTCTAAAACGAATTCGTCTGTTTCAACCACAGACACTTGATTTTTAACACAATTTTAATGATTACTTAACTTTTATTCAAGATTAACTGCCGCACTTAGTGTGGATCATTAATTACTTAAATGTAATTAATTCTAAATTATGACATAATACATTTTCATTTATCTGTTAAACTCTTAAATAAATTAATTAATTGTCTCTAAGTACCTACGGCGCGGCGCGGCGGTTAGAAAATAAACCCATACAATATATTATTATACATGTTCTGATTTATTAAATTAATGTTAAGTATTATCTAAAATCTAAATACTCTTACTGCCGTACTGCAAGACCAACATTAATCACTTAACTGTAAATTACTTAAATGCAGATTTTGACATAAGTCCCATACATTTCCTGTCAAACTCTTTATTAAATTGAAGTTTAATCATCATTAAATGTCCCTGAGTAAGGACCGTTAGTGTCTAGCGGTAACGCTCTTTGAATGTCTATCAGCAAAATTGAAAATATTGCCATGTTCGCGTTGATCGTTTCAAAGATTAACTTCAACCTGCACCCGACTCTACTATTTTAATGCACCAGTAATGCTTCTTCGATCTTTCGATCCAGTCCGTTTTGTACCAAATAGCGTGTAACTTGACTGAGACTTGAAGTCATGCCCTTCGTCATTTTTGTTGGACATCTCATGATGTCATTTTATTTAGATGGTAAATAGACTGGATTGAAAAAAGAACGAATAGTTAACGAACTGCTTTAATGTGGCACTAAAATAGCAGAATCTGGGTTACAGTAGTAAACAGTTTGGCATTACCAGTAGCCAACATATTGTCTCTTCAGGCAAGTTTTCCTCAACGTCAGCATTAACCACAATTTCCGATCAATTTGCAACGCTGGCACGCGTCATAGGTAGCCTACTCTATTTTATGTAAATATATTCAATCTATATTTTCAATCTAACCGCAACTTGCGCGTGGAATTAATTATTGTTTGTGTGCGTCACAAACTGCTAAAAATATGGTTTTGCTAATATCTTAATAGCAATACACCTAAAGTATTATTTGTTTCGTAATTAAATACAATATATTGTTTGGTTTATCTATTCTATGCTAGTTGCCAAATGGTTCCTGGAAATCACATACACCCTGTACTAACTATAATGTGGAACCACCATGGGTCTTAATATTACGCGAAACGTTTTAAAAAAAATTAACACTAAGACATATTTTGATAACTAGGTACATAATAAATTCATAATTAATATTAAATTACTTTCTGTGACTTGAGAGAACTCACCAAATTAGATTTGACTTAACCCTTTACTGCCCTAGATCACTGACGAAATTAACAGACACTGCCCTTGTTACTCGCTGCTCAAATACCTGAAGCAAATCCTGCCTCAAACACTAGTTTACCACACAGTTTCACCTCTATATATAGAGATAATATAATACAGTAGAATTTTAACATAATATTATAAATTTAATTCATTTCAGTGCCCGAAGACTCGGAGCCGCCCAAGCTCCAGAGCCCAAAAGGCTTGGAGGAGGTTCAGTCGGAGCTGTCGTACATGAACGCGCTGGACGGCTTCGTGCTGGTGCTGTCCCAGCAGGGAGATATCGTGTACTGCAGCGAGAATATCGCTGAGCATCTTGGTGTCTCTCAGGTAAATAGTAACTCTACCCTACATCAGTGTTCCGCAAAGGGTGTGCCGCGGCACACTGCTGTAGCCTGTACCGTGGCCAGTAGTAGACTGTGCCCCTGTCTCCGGTGTCCTTACGGGGCTTGATGGGTTATGCTCTGAACGACTGTTGTCACAGCAGAGAGACATTTTGTCAGTCTGTAAGCATCTTGGTGTCTCTCAGGCTGCAGGCAAACATATTGGTTATTGATTAAGAAATCCTCCAGATGTTTAGATATAGCCCGAGAGACACGTAAATGCAATGGATGGCCGTCCGCCTCAGAAAAGGGAGAAGGACTTAAGGACAAATAAAAATAGATTAAAGAAGTGTGCACTTGAAGGGCAGGACTCAGGACAGTAGGGTGCACATTGCATTCCCATGATTAGGCGCGTATAACCACGAACGGTTAATAGAGCCATGGGTTGGTGGAGGTTATATTTGTCCCAATATAAGCCTGTGGTGGTCTTATGAAGCTAAAGCTTATGATACAGTTTTCCAAGTTGAATGCAGCCGAGACTCTAATGCCTGTCTATTTAAATAACATTATTATAATAACATTAATATAGGAATTATAATGTGATACTATAATTTAATATTCATATTTTAAACGTGACTTACTCGATGTAAGCACATCGCAGGTAGTTCTAGATCCTTTTGTTAATTACATGTGTTACGTATTCAGTCTTATCAGTTATCACCCTTTGCCCTATAATAGGTTCTAGAACATTCGAACAAACTGCATGTACGGGCATAATCGTTTCATTATTACTTGATTGCATAAGACCTTGGCCTCCAGTCTCCACGTAACCACCTCTAATACAAAATGCATGGAGTAGGTTCTTTTTAATTTACGAGGAAAATGTGAAGTTATCCCAATGCAAATGACATCATATTTAACATATTGGTGTATGTATGAAGAAACTTTCTCTTTTTCTTAGTATGAGGGACTCGTTATTGTGAAAGCTTGATTTATTTCAATTTTGTTCGTTATTTATGATCTTGTATTCAACTATTATTATTTTCAGGCCCTCAGCTATTTTTATTTTAAATCATCTCGAAATCAGTTAATAACGCGAAAACGTCTTAAAAAATTTAAAATTATGCTTTCTCAAAACTCAAATTATCTCCTGGACCAAATATCTTCAAATTGGTTTAATGGTTAGTAAAGTGTGACAGACAAACTGACGTAACAATTTGATACTTATTGTAATTGTAATAGTGTGGATTGTACTTGCAAATTCTCGTACTGGACACTCCACAGGGTACAGGAAAAACTTTTGAGGAAATCCGATTTGGAAAATATTCTCAGTCGCTCAGTCGCGAGTTCGCTAACCCCTCATCGCAAATAAATATGTTTACGGTATAGTTTCCAAACAAAATAAATAAGCAAAATATCAGCCAATTGCTTGCTGGTATTGTGTGATTCAGTATACCTACTAACGAATATTAAGTACTTACCTATACCTTCCTGCGAATTATTTAAAAAACGCACGGTAGATACCGCCGGAATGACGATACAGCACGCAGTGCACAGTTAATTAGCGCGGGTTAAGTACAACTCGCAACAACTAATGAGATGTTGCCCGCAATTTCATATTTCGAGCAATAAAACAACCCTTTTCTTGGAGCTGAACTATTCTATATCAAACCAATTCAATGCATTGAGACTGAAGGCACAGACAAACGCACTATCGCATTTATATGATTAGTAAGTATACAGCTCTAACAATCCCGAACTGACATTTCAGATGGAGATAATGGGTCAGAGTGTATACGAGTTCAGCCACCCGTGCGACCATGACGAGGTGCGCGAGGCTTTGCGCTCCGCGGACGGCCGCCGCGAGCTACTGCTGCGTATGAAGTGCACGCTCACCAGCAAGGGGAGGAATGTGCACCTTAAGTCGGCTTCCTATAAGGTATGTTTTTGCTTGGTATAATATACTGCATGTCCTCTGAGGTGTCTTGAATCCACCTCCATTTCCGTCATGCATTTCGAGTCTTCTTCCTATAAAGGCAGATTTACATTGAGTCAGTAACTCACGTCAGTCCACTTACGTTTCACTGTCACACTGTCTCTGTGGCAATGCCTGACCTGGCATAAAGCCAGACTTACATTGAGTTAGTGACCAGTGGCAGATTTGCAGTCCTGGCCGTTGTGGGCCCCAGGCCATGTGCTGTCCCTTTCTCAGCAGTCAGCACCCATCATTACTACTAGTGACTGTCGTCAGTGTACTGTGCTGACTTAAAATTAATTTTCACTATGGCAGTGGCCAGCTCAACACTGACACGGCAGTGGACTAACGTCAGTTACTGACTCAATGTAAATCTGCCTTTAGGTCAGACAGTAGACTAGAGTCTATAATTTGTCGAAGTTAACGTAGGTTCACTGTTCCAGTGTCTCTCCATAGAGGGTCTTGTCGAGATCATTTGAGAATGGTAAAACGTCGTCCATTTAATATTGAAAACTTTTTTATTTGAAGTGCCTAAAGAGCAACCATAATAGGCTCGGTTCCTAATAGGCCTCAGACGCTGATGTATCGTATTTTGTCCAACCATGTTCTATAAAGAAGCATAAGCTGGCAGCCTTCTGCTTAACTCAGAGACGAATATTAATTACTGAACTTTTGCGAATCGGTCAATGACTAAGTTTGCGCACCGTAGGTTAGGACTTAGGACGGGATACACATGTCGACGAGTCTGCATTTCAGGGAGATTGTTAAGTCCCTTAATTATGATTAACATACTGAATAGGTTTTGCCCGTGGTCTCGTCAGTATAAAAATACATTCAGTACTTCACGGGGAACTTTGCCTATGCGGTAATCCATAACTTTAACAGCTACCTACAACTGTACTCTGTTGCTATTTTCCAAATTTTATTACCAACCCTTGTTATTTCCAAGAAATAAATAAGTTGGTTGTCTATTTATTATTTTATTAACTTCAAAAGTGCAAGAAGGCAAAATAACAATTCAAAGTTTCACGTACTAAAGACTTTGTTAAAACCGCCTTTGAAATATCTATGCAGCTTTAAAATAACAATTTTATCAGGCACTTGCAAAAATGCAACAAAAGCCACGCAACAACAACAGATAATACTTACTGTCTACTTTAATCTTTACGTGCTTATCATTTAAGCATTGTTATTTTTATATTTACCAGTTTTGCTTTGTGATGCATTAAAATATAGATACATCTTCTAGACGCAGAGGCGTGGCTACCGCCGCCGAATTGTGGGCCACGGGGGCCCACAAAGTGCGTAATTTACCTTTCTTAAATTAATTCCCAAATAAATTTTTATACGGGGCAACATTCTCTTTACTTGGACTTTGTAGTAAGAATATGTCTTACAACTTCGTTCTTGCGGAAAGTTAATAATATTATATTTTTTCGTCTTAGATTAATATTTCGTATAACAAAAATCCTATAATATGTCATCCTGTGCCTTAAAGTATCTCCATTCCAGATATTAAGTTTCATACTTGGAAGTAGGTTGGGAATAAAGAGGCTAGACGGTACCATACTCTATTATAATATAAGTAACGATGATGTAATTTGCAGTAATCATCATGCATCGACGAAGTAAATCCCTTAATCCCATTGGTTTCCTCTTACTGAGTAAATGTCATGCCATTTCCAAGTATCCATTTCCATCTTATGGTATCAGTCATCAGAAAAATTGAGACTTTATCTATGCTCTGATTTACGAAACAGAATTTATCAAGCGCTGTGATATGTAATCTGATTGATTGTGTGTTTATATTTATCACTAAAACATAAGCCATGTTCTATTACAATTTACATCGTTGAATAAGATTTCGATATAGGTATGTATATATCACAAATGATGAAGGCTGACTGATATATCACCTTCCCTCTCTTACCTTCCTCTCATACCTTCTCTCTCTTTAGAGGCTCAAAGATTACCTGTTTTAGCAGCCTAGTCTAATTTTTTTAGCACGCTAAGAATAGATGCTAAAGAATATGTCAGTGAATATTCATGGAAATTTTTACTTGACCAAATTAATAAGTAAAATGATTAACAATAATACTTTTTGTTAACTAGTCCATAGCCATTTATGAATTTTCATAGGATATTTATAGAAAATCAAATGAAAATTCATATTTCATACAGTACATATTTGTTAAAATATTACATTTAAAATCTTCAAATATAGCTCCTCCAAGGCTCCAAATTATATTACTTCCATCGATTTATATGTAAGGATATGCCTACTAGAAGATTTTGCTAATAGGTTTTTCATACAAGGAAATAGAGAGCCATCTATGAAAAATCGATTGAACTACGTAGTGCGACACAATATTCGGCCGCGTGCGAATGCTGTTTTACCGACGAACCACGCGTTCCACCTGGCGTTGAAAACGATCAAAACGCTGAAAATGCCTCCTATTTTTAGCAAGATCGTTTTCAACGCCAAGTGGAACGTAGGGGTTGCGTCATTACTCGGTAAAACAGTAGCCATGGCGGACATCGGTATGTAGTAAAATTATAAATTAATTATTTCTATTCTTAAACAGTTTGTGAATTTGTGATGCTTACCGATGATAAGATATTCTAATGTGCTTTTTTAACTTTTTTGACATAATTTTTGCAGCTTTTTACCACACAACTAGGCATTTTTATGGCACTGAATAGACATACGATGACACCCGATTTGTTCTGCGGACCACAGACGACTAAGTCACGTAGGAGTCAAACGGAGCGTTTTGACCCCTACGAATCTGCATCATTGCAACGCGCGATTGACCCGGTCCTTAGTAATATATAAGTCTTAGTTATGATTACTTCCAATTCCCAAATCTAAATTCAAATAAACTTTTCAATTTCAGGTCATCCACGTCGTCGGTCACATGCTGACTTCTAAAGACAAGAAAACTGAGAAGAACAACAATGACGATGAAGACAAGAAAGACCCCAAGACGGGGTCTCTAGTAGCCGTTGGCAGGCCGATTCCGCACCCCTCCAATATCGAGATACCGCTCGACAGCAAGACATTCCTGTCAAAACACAGTCTAGACATGAAGTTCACTTATACTGATGAAGGGTAAGTGTATATTTTTTTTCCTGTATATACTTAGGTATTATAAAATTCTCGTGTCACAGTTTTGTTGTCGAATTCCCCATAAACGACTGGACAGATTTTTTAAAAATGTTGTGTTCTGTGGATCTGACAATCCGCCAACATATTAATTATGAATATATATAATATATTTCTTTTTATAAGGTTTAAATACTTACGGATTTTAATATCGCGGAGCACTTTTGATAATCCCGACGTTTCGGCTGCTTTCCAGCGGCCGTGGTAACGGGTGTACTGAGGTGACAGTCCGTGACATATAGTGTAGTTAAATCATAGCTGGCCTTAGGCCCACTTGCGCCAATCTGGGTTAAAATTCCTGTCAAAACACAGTCTAGACATGAAGTTCACTTATACTGATGAAGGGTAAGTGTATATTTTTTTTCCTGTATATACTTAGGTATTATAAAATTCTCGTGTCACAGTTTTGTTGTCGAATTCCCCATAAACGACTGGACAGATTTTTTAAAAATGTTGTGTTCTGTGGATCTGACAATCCGCCAACATATTAATTATGAATATATATAATATATTTCTTTTTATAAGGTTTAAATACTTACGGATTTTAATATCGCGGAGCACTTTTGATAATCCCGACGTTTCGGCTGCTTTCCAGCGGCCGTGGTAACGGGTGTACTGAGGTGACAGTCCGTGACATATAGTGTAGTTAAATCATAGCTGGCCTTAGGCCCACTTGCGCCAATCTGGGTTAAAGTTAACTTTGAGTTAAACATCATGTCATCTCTATCACTGACTTGGTGAGTGACAGATATGACATGATGTTTAACTCAGAGTTAACTTTAACCCAGATTGGCGCAAGTGGGCCCTACTAAACTAAAATATAATATTAGTACAAAGTTTAACAAAAATCGTCCAAGTAGATAAAATAAGATACAACCTCGAGACAGATCCCATTTTTACCCTTTGGGCACGAACCCTAAAAAAGAAGTGATTTCGGCAGACTGTGTTTTGGGAAATAATAATAATTTTCATCTTTCGCTCATGGCCAGTCAATAATTGTTTATAGTAAAATGACAACATCATATTAAAATATTTAAACAACTAAGTACAAAACTTTGATAACAGAAGTCAGAACAATGATAAGTTCTTGTCGAAGGATGGAAGGCTTGATGCTCAGTTACGACTTAGTTCCAAGTACCGATCATAGATGGCGCTTACACGCCCAACGGAACAAATAAATTGCTACCTGGCTAAATTTAGTTACCGCCGTTGTCATTTGGTTTCCTTTGTTGGGCGCGTGCATTCAATGTCGGTGGTGTTATATCAACAAAATATCACCTTCAAATGTATTTTGTAGGTTAAATTTCGATGAAATTTCATCTGATGACATGACATGATGAAATTTCGCGGTTTTGTGTTCGGTGTAGGAGCTCAGTTGTTATATAGTTGTAAATAAGGATTGCAGTGTTTTTATATTTTGGTCGGTGCTGTGTTCTGTGTTGTGCTATAGAAATTCCTAGTGCGAGTGCGATGGCGGTTTATTCGAAATATAATGCAAGTTTTAATAATTACCGGATTATTATTTGAAATTACCAGTGAATTATAAACAAGGATCCTAGAATTATGGTATGTTGCTACATAATTTGTTTGTTATTCGAAAAATCGAGAGAAAGACGAAGTAGGTCATTCAAGGTTATCGGTGTAAATACCGGTAAACATAACCTGATTAAGGACTCTGGGTCACATTGGGGAATGACCTTTGTATTTTTATGGATTTCTATATTATGAGTTTTGGAAGATATTTAGTGTTATCTTTATTTTATTTCTTTTACTATTAAGTACTTTATAATTGTTTACTTAGATTTAAGCAAATATTTTAAAAACAAGGACTATTTTTTTTACCTAAAACAGAAATAGTTAAATATACTTAAAGAACAATTAATTAAATATTTTTATAAAAATATTAAGAAAGAAAGGAGAGAAAATAAATTTGGTATAAATATTTACCGTATTTTGTTGTATCTTCAGATTTATTTTAATAGTTTACTCCTACTTACTTTAGTATTTACGTGAACTTACTAATTTATATGAATAAAGTATTCTGTTATGGATGAAAATTAGTTCATCTTTATGGATACTACTACATACTTAGTTTGATAGATTTTTATCATTGTCCAGATTTTAATTAAAATAGAAAGATAGGAGGCAGTTCTGATATTTTAAGAGACACTTGAGCTTGGCAATATTTTTACTTTCAATGGGCGGCGTTAACCGGCATTTTATTTTCATAGAAAAAAAAATTTTCTTAAGTATTTTTCAAAAGACAGCAGCGATAATTCCATATTTTTGGCCATAAACACGGTATCTGGACTACGACCTACTCATGGCCCATGGTATCAGTTTTCGTCAGAATTTCCACTGCACGTTATATCGGCCCCAGCTGTCAAGTCGAATTCTCAAACAATATAATTATGCTTATGATCTTGAGGTCACACCGTACTTTACAAAGGTCAATATTTAAAGCTGCAACCTAAGGATGAAACCAAACAAGCGTAATTTTGTGAGTCGTGAGTCGCAGAATTTCGGTTGGCAGAAATTCTGCTGCATTCAGTTTATATTATATAAAATTCCTACTTTATTCCCACGAGCATAATTTTCCGAAATTCTGCGACTCACGACTCACAAAATTACGCTCGTTTGGATTCACCCATATAGTGAAAAACTATTAAACCTTCCTTAACCCTTAACCCCAGTAGAGGCGTTAGGAGGGGGTGACCGCCCAGGGCGCGGGATAAAAAGGGACGCTGAAGGCAAACAAAAGGGGCGCCAATTTTTAAGCACTACCAGCACCCTGGGCGCTGCAGAAATCTCGCCTAGGGTGCTGGTAGTGCTAAAACCAGCACTGCCTTACCCTTATGCACTCGACTGTAGGCTGATATTATTGTCCAATGTATGATTGTTGCACGCACCTTCCTGCCTTTTTTTTTCTTTGATGCGCATTTTTATGGGTGCCCCGGGTTGGGGATGTGCCTCAGTTAAGCTGAAGCACCCCGGGGGTATGTGGGACTCCCGACTTCGGTTTACCCACTAAAACCACCTGCGGTTTGCCTTCAGCCGTATACGGAGGGATATCTTGGATCTGTCTAACACAGGACACCCTCCACAAACGCACCTTCCTGCCTGCCTTTACTCTTAACTAGCGCCGGTTTTAGCACTACCAGCGCTCTGGGCGAGATTTCTTTGGCACCCAGGGTGCTGGTAGTGTGTGAGGGCTTGCGGTGCCCCTTTTTATCCGGAGCCCTCGGCGGTCGCCCAGCGTCGGCCCCCTTAACGCCGCTATTGCTCACCCTTATGCACCCGACCCTGAGTTATATTGTCTAATAGTAGTTATGATTGTTGCAGGCTGATGAACACCCTGGGCTTCGAGCCGGACGAGCTGGTGAGCCACTCGCTGTACGAGTACCACCACGCAGCAGACAGCGCCTCGCTCATACATCAGTTCAAGTCGCGTGAGTACTTTGTTTTATTGCGAATTATGCATTTTCTAAGCTAGCTAGTGCTAATTAGAATCAGGGCTCGATCTAAGGGGAGGCGAGACGGGCATTTGCCTAGAGCGGCAAAAAACAAGGGGCGGCAAAATTAATAATTTAATCCTATCTTCCAACCTAGCCATTAACGATCTAAATAGCTAGATCGGGCCTCGATTAGAAATATTTTGACGATGGATATGGAAGTAGCTCATTGTAGCGTATGCTACTGAATACTGAGCAAGTTTTTGTGAAATTCTGTGTGGTAACAGCTTAGGGTTTGGACGTTACGTCATAAATTTTGTTACTGTATCTAGCAATGCTCTACAGCTCTTGAGCAGAAGCAAATTCTAAACTATTCAACACTTTTGACAAGATTGTGAAATATTCTTTAAAACATCTGGCTATTACAATATAACCATATTGTATCTATAATCTAACCTAACTCAATAACATTGTTATGTAAAAAATATTCCGTATTCCTTATTAGTACTAAAGTCGTTGAACTAACAAAATTTTTGCACAATTGTTTGATAACAAATACTACACCAGATATAAAGAAATGTAATAAACTAAGCTAATTTAATATGAATTGAGTATATAATATTATATTATTTATAATGTTAATAAATAATTAAATTACATATTTATTTTAGTCGTAAATTAGAACATGGAGAATTTCACAGTGACATCTTTTGGCAAGTAATGTAAATGAGTGACTCACGTCATAAGTATCACTCAAGATTATGCGCTATTGTTTTGTTTCTATAACAGATGGCAGCGCACGTATTACAGATTTGGTGTTTTTGTGTAGTTTGAAATTCAAATTGATGATGATTCTTGTATGAATAAAATTTCATGCGTTTTCAAATGAACAATTATTTATTACTCTTTTCTTTATGTAATGTGGGAAGGTTTTATTTTTATTTGCGGATGCAAGATTTGTTAGCTTTTTCAAATTGCATATTATTGTAAAGTTATTTCTTATCTACTTTCTTCACTTGATTTATTTGCAGTATTTCTTATTCGTTTATCGTGACGGAATGTCCGTGCATTTTCCGTAACAAAAAGTAATAACTTCTTATCCTACGTCCTTTCTTGAGACTCAAAGTATCTTTATGCCCATCTATCTGTCAGAAACATTCACAATAATAATAATTATACTAATTACTAAGTATATTTAAATTTCAAAAATTCTTATTTCTAAGAGTAACCAGTCGCGTGCACTATTTCAATCCTCCGTCTGATTCCATGAATATTTTTGTAAATAATTTTTATAGCTTGGCTTACTGCCACTTGAAATACTTGCCGGATACTGTTTAGACTTTAATGTTTACGCAATAAATGATGCAACCTTGATGTGCATATGCATCAATTATATCACATGGCAACGGTGATAATACCTGTATGTTGGCCAACTGAAGTACAAAAATATATTGGAGTATAGAGTGCGTTTTACGACTTTAAAATGTGTTTTTTTTCTACAAAATAAAATGCTTACTTATCTGAGGTTTACTTATTATAATGATATATAAGTGTGAGCAGTTTTTTGTCTGTTTGTTTTTTGTTTTCTATCCTATCAAACAAAGTCAAAACTTTAACTATATCGTCAGTATAATATTATATAGATCTTGAATCCATTTCGAAAGAAGATTATTTAAAAATCGAACATTTGTACTAGAAATAGAGATTAGAGACCTAATGAAAATGTGTGTGTAGTCAGTGTAGTGTGCAAATTGATAAATTGCGCTCGATAGTCGATACAATACATACGAGGCGTCGCAGGATGCTAGTAGATTTATTACATTGTGTATCATAGATTTAGAGCCCCCGCAGACTGCAGACTTTTAGTCGGCCGATAGTTTGATCGAAAGCTTAATCAGTACGAAGATATGTGAAGGTGCGCACAATAAACGATGCGTATCGGCCGACAATAATGTACTGTAAGTCTGTAGTCTGCAGGTGCTCTTAGCATCAATCTTTGGTACATTTACCAGGTGATCCCTGGATATATTTCTCTAGAAAATCTACTTATAATATTCTGCTTACAACACCTTACACATACTATGCAAGACTGTCTCGGTTATTGAAATTCGTATGCGGAGACTAGGAATCATCCGTAAAGTATGTAACACCTATAAAAGAGGTGGGGGGGGGGTCGACGAAGTGTGTCACTGTCTTTTTTAAAGGGCTTTGGCCCACCTCACATTCCCACCACTGTATCTCCTGATTTGCACAGTCTGCGTTAGACAGTTTTTCATGTATTTATCACCCAGCATCAATATCCAGTTTCCATGCTAAATAATAACCGGTTACAGCCGAGTCATTGTTGTGAATATCCGTCGGTGATAACTTTTATGGCTTAATAAAATATGTAAATAAAATACATAGGTACGTTTTGTATTCACGACTGGCGTGATGTTGATATTTTAAATTCTTGCATGTCTAGTTGTCAGCTAATATTATAAAATTGTATTCGATTACCGGAGTTGGCCTAGAGTCTAGACTCTTGAGTGTGGAAGTCTTAAATCTATGTACTGTGTGAAGTTATATATTGAGCATTGTAAGTATTCGTAACTAATACTTGTATAATTTTTATTTTCATGTTACCGAATATTCTTTTTCAATATTGAATTTTCTTTCTGTACTCTTTTGACTTCGAAACTGACATTTCTCTTTGTTACAGACTTTTAAACATAAACATAACGTATATTTTTGTAGGGTTTTTAATACATTTATCGCGGGATTTGAGCGCAGCGACCGAATCTAAAAATTTCGGAATGAAGAAATCTAACACCCCCCACTCTGACCGGCACAGCGATGCGGCGTAGACTTCGGCACGGTGTTTGTCTGCGTGCCACTAGACGTATGCGAATTATAGCTGCATAAGTTGATAAAAAATGCTATAATCTTAAAGTACAGCGACATTTTAATATCTTGATAATAAGGTACGAATGTGGGAGAAGACTGGGAACATGACACCATATTAACTCTACCTTCTTCATGTACATCTATGTAGAGAACAGGAACGGTCAATAGCTCGCTGTACCACTTATGAACCTTATCTCCATAGGTATTAGGTAAAAACTAACGAAAAAGAGCAGAGACTTACATGTGCATCATGTGCATAATCTATTCATGCAGGCTTAAAAAATTCCGTGTCACGTGCTCGTCGCCTGAAAGTGTTGATAGGAGCCCGCCTCACCCCGATTACAATAATGGTAATAAGTGAAATAATAATAGCTGTGTTTTAAAATTAAAATGAGAACGGTACCGGACGAAAAGAAATTGTTGCCAAGTTAACGACAATACATTATAATGATTATTGTAATCAAATTAGTACGTCATATTTAACTGCTTAGCTAGTCATAAAGAAACTTGTAGACCTTAAATTTTCTCAAGAATTGGGCATAGGCTGTTAAAACGTTCAAATTCAAAACATCACTTTGCTTCAAAGACCAAGTAGAACAATCGTAATGGGAATAGTGATTTTCTGTATTCAGAAAATCAGTTCGAACTATTTGGCGGATATGGAAATTGGAATATGGATGGAAGTTGGAACCTTTAGGGCCTGTTTCACCACTTCCTGATAAGTGCCGGATAGGCTATCCACCTCTTAAATTGACAGATAGAGTATGGAGAATCCATCAAAAAAGTTGTGGATAGCCTATCCGGCGCTTTATCAGAAAGTGGTGAAACAGGCACTCAATATTCCAAAGGAATATAAGGTTCCGATATAATATACGTAATTACGAGACGTATTCTAGTTAGTTAAAGTAAGGTTGTATTACAAAATCACTAGAAATACAATTTAGAATGTTAGCGCTCATTTAAATAAGCAAAATTACTATTTTCTTTTAGAGAGCTATTTGAATAAATAGCGAAGGTAATTATTATGTCTATTATTTTAATAACACTGCAGAATATCAGTCTTGTTTACTAAAACACTATATTAATAATGTAAATATATGGAGTTTAGTTAGTATAACTGGTATTAAAATATAGTATTGATAGTGGAAACTTGGTACAATTACACTGCCGTAGGGATTGAGGGTTGAGACGTATTTTGTTTAAGTTGTCTTCTGTCTATATCCTAAACAATCTTGGCCCTAAAGCAAATTGTTTGCTAGGCGATTGCGATTACGATACGATTTCCATAGGCGGTACGATTACGGTTTACGATACGATTTCGTTACTCACAGAAACTAAAGAAAGATATGTCTTTCTTTAGTTTCTGTGAGTATCATAATATATGTCTACATGATCACAATTCATATATAATATTATTGTTACATTCAATTTCTAAGCCATTCTATTCCGAAACTGTGTCCGGTCACTATGATGATAATCTTGACTATTATGCTCTACAAAACTTCTTTCATTCGAATATTAAAATTTAGTAGTGTCTCTTAGTTAACTTAAACAGAATACACACAGCTTCTGTGATCTATGCATGTGTATAAACGACCTCAATATGAACGGGCCTACTGCGAAACGAAATGGGTCACGAACAAGGTCGCAATAAATATTGAGACGCAAAACATCTGTACTGATTACAAGGACATTATTATATTATATCATACTGTTAACATCTGTTACATAATCTTAATCTATATATATATAAAACTCAAAGGTGACTGACTGACATGGTGATCTATCAACGCACAGCCCAAACCACCTGGATGGATCAGGCATCCGCTAAGAAAGGATTTTGATAAATTCTCACCCCAAGGGGTTCAAATAGGGGATGAAAGTTTGTATATAATAATACTTCTTAACGCGAGCGAAGCCGCGGGCAAAAGCTCGTAAATAATATGTCGTTAATTCTTTGAGAATAATGTTGGTAACCAGCAAGTGGCGTTATGAAATCGTTGACACCTCTTTTAGAACATAAGAGAGGGGGCTTGGCCACCACCACACATTCCCACCACTGTATCTCCTGTGTCGCCAGGATCGACAGCGGTATACAACCACGAAAACCCTTTGATATGATCTCAGGGAGCCCGAGGGACATGCTAAAGCTGTCTTGGGATCCGCAATAAGAGGGGGGGCTGTATGGAGTTTCCACTTTCCACTACAAAGAACCGTAAAGGTTGATTGTTCGCCCTATTATATTTCTGTATCATCTGCCCTGTACACTATTCATGATCATCATTTGACGATCAAAAAGCTTTTGTAGCTTACAAGTTATGAATAACTTGTCTACACTACTATTATAAAGAGGAAAGATTTGATTTTTTGTTTGTTTGTTTGATTGTCCTGAATAGGCTCCGAAACTACTGGACCGATTTAAAAAATTATTTTACCATTAGAATCCTACATTATTTCTGCTGAACATAGGGTTCCGTAAGATATTTGGGTTTTTCGGACGCAAGGTGTAAAAAAACAACCAAAAAAGTTACTTTTTTTGCGTACGCTGCCTAAACTATAAAAGATAGAGGCATAAAATGTTCGAAGTAATTGTAGATCTTATAAATATCTACAAAAAAGTCCGCGACACACTATACCTATCTATGTCGAGTGAGGCACAATAACCATTTTTTTATTTAAAATCTTGAATTTTTTTTGGACTACATTTAAATTCGTTTATTTTACTTATGCTATTAATCCTTATCAAAATAAATTATTTCATCACTAAGTACAGTTTATGTAGATAATATTTGGTCTTTGAATGATTAAAATTGGACGTTTGGTTCTGAAATTATGGCGAAATTAAAATATTACGATAGTGGGCGTCACCAAGGCGGGTGGTTTTTTCTTTAACACTAAAACTACTGATCCGATTTGCATTCGGTTTTCACCGTAGGTTTTCACACATAGATTTGTCTTCTTCCAACTCAACGTCTGGTGTATAAACCCCCCCCCCCCCCTCCAACTCCCTCTGGGGACCAAAGAGTGGGTCAGATTTTGTATCCAACTTTTTTCTTTAGTGGAGTTACTTCATATTATTAACTGTGTTTTCCAACTTAACATCTGGTATATAACATTTTTCCCCTCCCCTCTTAGGGGACAAAAGAGGGGGTAATAAAAAAATAAAAACCGGCCAAGTGCGTGTCGGGCCACGCGCAATGTAGGGTTCCGTAGCACCGCTAGTTTTTGAAATTTTTTGTATGGTCAATGAATGTACATTTATAACATGTTTTACACTACTAACAACATCATCTCAAAGGAATTTGAACGAAAAGTTCCTTTATACTTCGCCGAATACATTTTTTTTAGTTGATCGACTATTACTCAATAACTTATGAAGTCAACTTAGTCGTGATAGTTTTCCTTTTAAATTCAGCATATTTCCTACTCCCGTGAATTTTTTCACATTTCCAGAAGCAACCGTTTAGTTGGTAGAAGGGGGGGGGGGGACACTGGAGTCTGGACTCTAACGATTTTTTCCATTTTAAAACTTAACATTTCACAAATGGATCCCTAAACCGGAAAATGATCTATGAATACTCATAATATTTTTAAAAAACATATCCAACGACACCCCACACGATGGGGTGGGCGCGAAAAAAAAAATTCAACCCCGCTTGATGTGTAGGGGAGGTACCATAAAAAAAATATATTTTTTAAATATTTTATGTACCATTTTGTAGACATTATTAATATGTATATTCATGCCAAATTACAGCTTTGTAGGTCCTATAGTCTCCGAGCAAAACCGCGGACAGACAGACAGACGGACAGACGGACGGACAGACCGAAACTATAAGGGTTCCTTGTTGACTACGGAACCCTAAAAAGGATATGTATCAACTGATGAAGTAGAAATACTTTAAATGGCAAAACAACGTTTGCCGGGAAAGCTATTTATTACATAAGATGATAATAAAAAATATATATCGTAAAACCTATTTTGTAGGGCTGAAAAAAATGCATTTTTTTACTTACGAAATTAAACGTAAGAAGAACAAAATGTACCTAATTGCATAAAAAGTGTCTGTTTAGGTTCTAAATATAAACGTCCGATAAAAATTTCAAACAAATAAGCCTATTATAATGTTTGCTATATTTTGGGTCCGTTTATTTCACTGTTTTTCGAACTCTGACCCCTAAACAACTATTACATACGTTGTTATTCGCTTCTTATCGTTGCCAGTTGCTACAATCTTGTTTTGTAACGAAAAAACGTGGAATAAAAGTACATAGAGAATGTAGAGCAAATTGATAGAGAATGGTCAATAATGTTATTTTGTATCTTGTTTGTGTCGTATTTTGTTGTCAACCATTACAACCACATATTTTTATATCTGGTGAAATACCAGATATGAAAATATTGCATGAATGTTTTGCCGTGCCGAAATTTGTTTATTTGGCATCTTCTGGCATGAAGAGGTAATAGAGAACGGACACAAAATGTATTTAAAATAAGACATGTCATTGCCTATGGAAATCTGGCCTTAGAAAAATGCCCTCAATAAAATATTTTTGGTTCATGAATCATGAGTATTGAGTCTTGAAAGAGTTTAGAAAATTGTATTTGTTGTACATGTTTTGTTGTCGCTGTAGTTGTGTTTCTGCGTTGCCTGTGTGTGCACATAATACGCTATTTAATTACGTAGAGCTACTACTAATTTACTACGAGCGTATTACATAAACTGGTACGCTATTTGTGTCACTCATAATGAATTTTTAATAAATCACGTGAGCGCAGCGCGGCGAGTTGCGTGCGCGCATGACATTTTAGTGACGTCCGCCAAAAATTAAAATGGTGGCCGATCTAGGAAACGGGACTTGCCAATTTTTTTCTTCCTGTCATTAGCTTACCTGTTTATGGTTTAAATTGGACTGCAGAACCTAAATTTAATGTAGCAAGTTTCAACTTTTTCTTCCTCGTTTTTAACTATTTATCATTTATCAGATAGTGTATAATTTCATGGCAATTTTTAGTTCCGTTCTGCGATTGATTATTATTATTTAACATTTTGTCTTCCATTTTTAGTCTCCACTACTGAATGTTCACAAACGCGTTCTTTAGATCATAATATTTGCGAATGCGCACATCGTGCGCGCAAAAATGGTCTGCGAGGTGATTACCGGAGGATCGTTAACGTGTTTGGACCACGTGCAGTGCGTGTGACGCGCCCGTGATAGGACATTCATCACTGATAGAGCTAAATTAATATTGGCTAGTAACGAACACCAATGGGAGACGGATAAAAATAATAGAGAAATCAAGCTAAATGATAGTGTGGTATTTAGAGCATTAAATAAGTAATAGGCTATTACACGTATCAATATTATCATAATTCTAGTATCTCGCGAATCACAAATACTACTGCGATACTGCGATTCGGCCTATTACACCATCAATATTATCACGGAATCGTGATAATATTGATGCGTGTAATATTATGCCTCAATGAGACTAGTACTTTTAATGCTTGATGATGTCCAGAATCTAGATCTTGCTCTTATTGAATATGCTTAACGCCTCTCTTTAGTCTTTAATGTTCAAACATAGCTTTTTGTATTAAACAGTCGCGATACAAAATAATATCATAAATATTAGGTATTACAAGTTGGACTAAAAGACTACATGAAACTACTTGTACTATTATCTATTCTGTGATGAAACGCAAGCCTTACGAGAACAATAAAAATAAATATATGCATGTGTAAACATAAGAGATTGCACACAACAAGAAATAATAAAATATTGTAGGTGAAGATAATGCATAGCATATTTATGTAAAGACCATATAGCCTTGATCTTGAACGATTTAATTCTCATACAAATAGCTGCGGTATAAATAGCATCGTATTCGTTGGATGTGTTATTCAGATGTTTGTTCGTCAGATAAAATCGTCGCTATCACAACAAAACGCAAAAATAAACTGAAAAGCTAAAAATATAGCGATTCAAACATACGTATGTGTGCGACATACAGTTTTACCTCGTCTAAGTTACGTTGCAGTTATTCAAACTTATTGTGGTTGGTTATAGTTTATTTAAAATTCAAATACAACCAATTACCAAAAGGTTTAGCTGCGATATGAGGAGTTAAGTCCATTAAAACTCAATACAGTATAATAATGAACGATAAGTGCTAATTGATAACTTATATATAATATATATATTTGACAAACATATTAATATTAATATATTATATATACATTTGACCGGTCAAATATGACTCCAACTACTGACCAGAGTTTGACATATTACAACTGATAGTTCGATCATTATTTTGACTAGGTTACTTTTCCACAGTATTTATTATTCGTAGACTTGATGACCCGGTGAACTTCGTATCTTTCTTCCTAATATAAACTTTCCCTGGAATCCCACGAACATTTCCAAACTAAAATAAACCAAATCGGTTTCACCGTTCTCGAGTCTTAGCGATATTAACAAAATTATTCATTTTTAACCGAATTCCAAAAAGGAGGAGGTTTAAATATGTTTGCCTGTGGATATTTTTTATTTATTTATTATAGATTAGGGTCGACCGGATTCGGTTTTTATAGAGCCGAGAACATTTATTATATTTTAGAGTCTACGTAATCTTATTAAAGTACGTGCTCAATGGTCGCTGGCGACGCATTCTCTCGTTTAAATAGGCTTATTCAAATCAACCTGATCCCTTTTAGGGCCCGACGAGATGGGTCAAGGGCCAAGGGTGACAATTACGAAAGACGCCGGTTAAGTTTGAATCCAACTATACCAACAGAGTTAGGAAAAATTCTACTTTTATGTCGTGAAATTTGTGTCCTCGGATTTAAGTGACGATTTCTATATAATATATATACGTCAGCACACAGATATAACATAACTTCTTAACTTTAATATTAATCATTAATAGTTTATCATTAATCACATATTATCACATAAGTACAACACTTCATTGGTTTACACTTTATATCAATAAAGTACTTATGTCTATATCATTTATAACTGGTATGTCAATAAAACAGTGCAGTTTTATCTATAAGTATTATATTTTCTCTAATTAATTATACCCTTAATAATTATTGTGGGTTCTGTAATCTGTTCGGGTTAA
Organism: Plebejus argus; assembly: GCA_905404155.3. Classification (NCBI taxonomy): domain Eukaryota; kingdom Metazoa; phylum Arthropoda; class Insecta; order Lepidoptera; family Lycaenidae; genus Plebejus; species Plebejus argus. Next base: position 7,303,692 of record FR989930.1, read on the forward strand.
AACCCTTAACTGCCAATAAGGTGGACTACCAAGCGAAAAATACTTTAGATTGAAATGTTTAATGAGATTGTACGTTGTACAAAAATTAACATTAAGAGCGTTTACACCTTTCACGCTCAATTTGGCTTAAAACTGTACTTTTCAAACTTGAAAAAATCATCAACCACTTATCTTTATAAAAATGTTGGTAACTTATTTTTATAGGAAATTTCACTGTCTATATAGTTAGCAGAGAAAAAAATAAATTTTTTTGAGTATTTGTACATTAAATCTCGATACCATAACATAGACCTGAAGATGATTTTTTCGAAACCGGTCGTGATTAAGTGAAATTTGTAAAAACCATAACATAGGTTTTCTTAAATTCCGTTATAGTATCAGTTTCGAAGCTTAAAATTTACAAAACCAGCGACAGATCTAATTAGAAAAAAATAGTTCTCTGTTTTTCTGTTTGTTCTTGTGAAGGTGTAACTTATCAGTCTTTCACTCTCAGCCACAGCTCTCAGCTTTCTGCATCCTATTACAGCTTTCAATTTTCATCCAAATTTTAGCTTTACCTTATCCCGTTGTGCTGACAAATTGTAGTCTTCAAGTCGGCAAATTCGTTTGATATTTCTCAGTGGACTCGTCACACTTAATCATAGCTGTAGCCTGTAGATAGGTCTCACGTTATCACGGCTAGGTGTTTGAAGTGACACCGGCAGCTTACATTGATAACGATGGTAACTAGAAGATGCATTCAATATTATAACCACTTATTCTTCAAAAACTAGACGACTCCGTATAACCTTAATGATAACCTGCTAAATACTAATATTTTGTACAAATGCACGTTATATGGAAATGGGAAACTCTTTGTTATAGCATGATGATACAATATATTATTTTTTTTCTTATTTATTAGGCTTGTGTCGAATCCGACAATGCCAGCCTCATAAAATACATCAAAATTATAAACTTCATTACTAACAATTTGCAAAAAATTAGCTCTACACTTAATAAAATTTAAATACAAATTCACTAGCCCCCAGCAAACAGGATCTTTTGGCTGAGCTATAATATATTATTTGGTTTGGTGCAATTTGGTATGGGAGATATTTAAATCCCGGGCAAGGATAATTTCTATCACGCCAACATATTGTACGGTCTCCATCTCTATATAATACTAATTTCGGCGTAACAAAGTTGCTCGCAACTTCCAGAGTAAATACAACTGACTGTACCAACAGCGTTACAGATGTAAGCTGGAAAATATTTGATATTCTGCCAAGTAAGCTCTTAGCGGAACCTCGCAAAATCCGACATCGCCAAGCTATCTTCATTCCTCCCGTCTTTACGTAATGTGTAATTTGTTACTCATACCCGCGGTGAGGTGTTATATTAAGAGGCCGGGGTACCCTCGAAATTTTCATACATTCTTAATACCAAAATCATTTTCTCATACGAAAATATTTAAATGAGTTATTTTTCAGCCTAAGATAGTAATTACCTAGGGTCCTGAACAAGTTTTTTTACAAAATATTTAAATACTAAAAAAAACAAATTTGTGTTTAAATATTTTTTAGTAAATTTACTACTAAATATTTAAACACCAAAAAATAGACAAAAACACTAAAAAATATATAAATAAATAGTAAATTTACTACAAAATATTTAAATAATAAAAAAATATTTTTACAATTTTTTTTTTAAATATTTTTTTTTTAATATTTTTACAAATTTTTTTTTTAGTAAGTATTTAAATATTTTGTAAAAAAAATTTGTTCAGGACCCTAGGTAATTACTGTGTTAAGCTAAGGTACGATGTTGTCTGTTGTGTTGCGCCAGTCGTAGGGAAAATCCAAAGGATTCAGAATAATTTGTTTCAAAACGAATCAATTTTATTGCTTATGATATAACGAAATACATTTTGCATTTACTTTTGTTTTTTAAAGTACAGTCCTTGCTGATTGTTATGCTTTGAACAATAATACGAGTTATGCATATGGTTTAACTCTACATCATACTAATCATACTGTCACAGTGCGTTTGACGTGGATAACCGCTAACCTGGTTAACCGCAGCTTCACATCTGATGCTAAGAAATAAATCGAAGGTCTCGGACTTTCAGCCCTGTTGCGAACGTCTTTGCTGACGCTGATGAGTAAATAATTCATAGATTCTTAATATTATAACTGAATAAGGTGGTATTTCACCAGGTACACTCAAAACTCATTGAACGCGTTCACGCGGTGACGTAAATCTCGTCCTGTTTCAAATAGATTTCACAAACTTCTTTTGATCGTGATTAATAAAATATGTAAGTTTACGTGACGTCACGTGATTATTTCACAAGTTTTCTTTATTTTGGAGCCTTTTCACGTTAATTTAACAACAAAATAGCAAGAAACAGTACATAAACTAACCAAACGCATGTGTCAAAACCATGTTTACATTTCTTTTGTAGAGCTATGTTTTTCGTTCCGCCATGACACTACACTGACAGGGCTTGAACGGATTTTATGACGTTATCGGACATCGGGCTTGAAGGTAAAACTCGAATTTGCTGATAAGAGGGAGGGGTACTAACCCAAAAAATCTAACATCATCTCTGTTCACACTCACGATTCAGGAACTTAACTTAGTTCAATGCACGGTTATGACAATAAATGAAAAATTCGTGAAAATTAGATGCATGCATCCTTGTGATTTTTTTCTATCGAGAAAATTTTAAGATATCGTGTTTTTGCTCAGATCAAATTCTTGGAAATATACCCTCTTACTAATAAAAACTTCTTAACCATGCGTTCAACGTGTGAATAGTTATACAGGAGTTTTTAAGTTACACACACGTTACACAGAGCTTATCCATGGTATATACATAGAAATTTGTATGGAATGACAGCTTCGTTATACAGGCGTTATGTCAAAAAATGATTATTAGTAGAAAAAATCTTATGCAGCCTCTATACACGCTGTGTAACTTTTTATTAGTAAGAGGGTTAATGTAGTATATAATTTTAGAATATGAAACAATTCGGGGTTTATTTTCAAGTATAAAAATGAATTATGTTATACGGTCAGTGTGCATTGAACGCGTTCCATTTCTTTGGTGAAATCGCCTCTTAGTGTGTTTGCCACATCTTTGATCTTAACAATAAATAAATAATCCACAGAATCGATTGAGATGAAGTCCACGAAAGGGACATATTGTGTGATGTGATAGGTTATATCACGTAAAAATGTATGGTCTCGTGCAATAAACGAACAAAAGTTACCAACAAGCTAATTTCGGACTGTTTCGAGCTTAGCCTATGTTAATAAGACTTCTGAGTTCTGACTTGACTAAACTTCTGGTTCAAGTTCTTACTATAATCAATAAATTGTTACTTTTATAAGTCATCAACGAATTCAATTATTGTAGGCATGCCCTGGTGCAAAATGACCCGGCTGAAATAGTTTCAGCTAAAATATTGACTTGCCTATCGTTATTTTACGTAGTATTTGCCGTAAACATTCTGCGCCATCGATCTGGGAGCAATAAAGTTGCCGTTGTGCTGAGAATGGGAGGAAACCGATGTTCACTTAACCTAATTTGATTCTGCAGTAGTGGCAGAAGTGCATGCAGTTATCACAGAAACTAGTCACGCGACTAGTCACTTATTGCTTTGACTAGTCGTTTCTGTTTAAGCTTCCTAGAAAATTGATATTAACTTCAAAATCATAATCTGATATTTAAACATTTTTAATATCGTTTGATACTGGTTCTCGTTTCGTTAAAAAACTTTGTGCACTTTCCCTGCTAAAAGTGAAAAGAAAAGAGCTTTTGCTTCCCACGTTTTTATTAGAAAAATCGCGTCTTTATAAAAGGATAAACTGTAAAGAAAGTTTTAAAGCTGAAAGTTCGAGGGGGAAATAAACAATATTCTGTTTCAATTTAAAATTACTTCTTTGTTATTTAAGCTTTTATCTCTTAGACGGGCTTTAGTGAGTGAGCTTTGAAAACTTGAAATACGCCTTCTATTTTAGTCGACCTAAATTTACTGACTTCAGTGTTTTTCAAGTTTTGATTGAGATGTTGCTATCATTTAGTTGATATAATAACAAATAACCTGTTATTTGCTTGTCGTTTGTCATTTTCAGAATGTATTTATGACTGTCGATTTATTTTGTTTCCATAACAACAAGGTTCTGATAATGTATTTTCCTCTGTTGTTTGCGGTTTCCTTTAGTCTACAATGGTTTGCAAATGTTAATCTTCGATTTTGTTACAGTGTTCTCCAAGGGGCAATGCGAGACTGGACAGTATCGCTTCCTGGCCAAGACAGGCGGCTACGCCTGGGTCCAAACCCAGGCCACCGTCATCACCGACAAGCAGCAGAAACCAGTCAGCGTGGTCTGCGTCAACTACGTCATAAGGTAGGGCTAGAATAAGGAATTTGACCACGACCATAAATGTTTTTCATCGTGACGTTTTCAGCATTTTAGGTGATGATGATATTGAATTGGGTAATATAAATCCATTAAAGAGGAAAATGCGAGGTGAGTATAATTTCTCATTATTATTCGAGTTTGTTTTGAATATACGATTTACCGCTTTTGTGACACAATAACGTTCTCGAAGCTATAAAGATAGACGAATTGAAGAGGCTGAAATACGAACAATTACAATCATAAAGACATAAAATAACATTAAAATTGATAACGGTTACATAAAAGAAAACAAGTGACGCGCTTATCGCATAATTGGCAATACACAATAGCTAGGAAAGTTATTCAATGGAATGAGAAGATAGTGAGCTTATTACGTTTTAACGTTCTCACGTCATATTTAGGTCAGGGCGATACCTTTTAATATCAATTTGCACGCCGCGCGGTGTCTTTATAAAATAATTATATCTATCAGTGCTCCTTTGATGAAAAGTTTTGATCGTATTGATCATCTTATTCATAGAAAAATTCAATTTTCCCAATCATTATCAAATGTGGTTCATCGCTTTTTTTTTAAAGAAATGAATTGAACGAATCTTAATGACATGAATTAATCCTATATCTCAATTATTATCATCCAAAGTTAATTCACACAGCACTTATCTTAGAAAAATATGATACTCGACCCCATCAAGCATTGACGCCTACGATTTGCCTCGTAAAATGCAATATCTCGGGTTCTCGGGGAGATTGGGCACAAATGGGAGACATCCTAATCCCTCGAATGCGCGACATTTCGTTTGTTACAATAATTTGTCCTTTGGCTATCCATACCAGACCCGCCATGGACCATTTCGTCTCAGTTTTATTGCTTTCATTTTGTCCACAGTGATTTGGATGGGTCCTTGTATTTTGGTATTCAGTAGGTATTTTTAAAGAAACTGCATAGTGTTGCTGTATTTCCATGATGGCTTTACAGCAGCATTGTCCATCAAACTTTATTGAATATTTAATGAATTAATCTTCGTCCCGCGCCTCTGTCTCTAATTTGAAGGCTACTTTCTAAGACATTAATGTTTTTATTCATCAATCTTGCTCAGAACACGGAAATTTTCGTTATAAATGATAATCTTCTGAGTGATACTTATTTAATATAAAGTCGGTCCCCAATATTCAAATACCTATTGCATTGGACGCACTCAATTGTTATGGTATTGTAGTTTATTTAGCGTGTACATATCTAGATTCTAGATAGATGTAAACAATATTTGTAATGTGTCAAGGTCAGCTATTTGGCCGCAAGTTGGGATTGCACACGCACATTGGCAACGGCACTGGACTCAGGTGACTAAAAAGTTCTAATACTAACTCCCGGTGAATACCATTATCCCCTCACTCGCACCACTCACCTCGCGACCGTCGCCAGGTGACGCGCGAGGGATTATACTTACTGTCTGCGAGAATATATCTTTGATGAAGACGAACTAAAAAGTTTAAGTACGCTAGCGACTGCTCCTATATAAGCACTTTAAAATTTTAATTGCACATAGACCAAGTTAGATTTATTTTATGCGTGTAGCAGCAGCTGCAGCTGCAGCAGTGACTACAATTTTAGAAACAGATGCGAAATGTGCTAATCACTGTTATGATATTTTTTGGCCTACACACGTTCCATGAGATAGCATTATTCATTAAACGAAAGGAAAAACAAAGGTAATAGAACCCGCTAGAAGTGTTTTTAATTTAATACTACTTATTGTCATCTCAAGGAAAGTTATTATCTTTTACCCCGCGGTATGCCCGCGGGCATTCATTGGGTAATGGGTAGATTGTAAGAACTGGTGCACGTCTTGCTTATTTTTGACAAGAATTTATTTGCATTCACATAATATGTAATGAGAAGTATCGTCCTAATGTTTAACCACACTCCGCAGTAATTTATGACTGCCTTTATTATTGTGGTAAGAGCAATGTCAAAACCATTACTATTAAGGCCATCCCCCGAGCAAACGACTTTGTCCATACATTTGCCGCGTTGCCGAGATCGCCGCAAAACCCTATTTTTTTTACTTATCTTAGTTCAAAATTGAGCTAAAAAAATTTAAAACGGGGAATGTGTAGTTTATGATATTGTCGATCTATTGGCGTGTGTTTCAAATAAAAGTATGTAATTTGTAAATACTAAGGAGATGCTGAATGTACGCTTGAATTTTAATAAATTGGCTTTACTTTGGAGGAGTATAATAAACAAAAATAGAAAATTTAAAACGTGGAAAGGAATGTTGAGATACTGAAGATTATTGCTATATTTTTAATATAACTCTGTAGATTTCAAATTATGAGTTTATAAGGCTCTAAATACGGTAAATTACGGATTCTCCAGAAGGCCCTTAACGAATCGAAACTACCCATAATATAATATGCGTCATGAATAGAGTATCCGACCTACAGGAAAGTGGTAGCGACACATATGACATAAGTCGTAACGGTAATGCCCCGATGTTGATAGTTGGAAAGGACCATATTATTTTCTCACAATCATAATGAATATCGAAGAATATCGTATTATTTTCGTCCCTTTTATCAATACCTAGTTCCTATGTAGGTACTATTTTTACCCTATAGTTACAAAAATTAAATACTGTATCTTTAATTACTATGTCATCAAAATATTATTGTCAGAACTCAGAAGTATATTTCCGCGGAGTTCAACATGTGATTTGATAACCTTAATGATTTTGTACTGAATCAATCATCATAATATAAACAAGAGATTTCGTAAATGTTTTTTAACAGAAATAGTTATGTGCACTGTCTATATTATTCTATATTTACCCGACTGTTTTAATTTTTTATTACTGTTCTTATTATTACTATTGTTTTTTATTCATAATTTAATTTAGCCTATACAAAATCCTCAGTAGACAAAAGTGTCATGTCCGTTTATAAGATTAAAATTTATGTATGTTTCTGCTGTGAATTTGTTGCCTAGGTAATCCTGAAATATATTACATACAGGTTCACAATCAGTATCCTCGTATGAATTTGCTATTTGTATAATTGTTTTCCTGTTTTCACGAGCATTGCCACAGTTGCAAAAAGAATATTCAAATTTACAGTTTGCTTAGGTTTTACCCACCGCGGCATGATACCTCATAAAACGTTAATATGAACGAAAGTTTATGTTGTTTCTCAGTTTTGGGTAGAGCATGTTTTTTTTACCGTATTTATTCCAATATTTAATTATTGTTACGACTTTGTGTGCGTTAATGACTTTAGATCGATCACCTTATCGCTAATGTCAACTATCATGTTATATGTCATCTGATGCACTGGACCTCAGGCCTGGGTTATCTATTATGGTTACTTGTCGCTAGCTTCACCAACAATATATTTTACTGCTTATAAAATATAGTAAAATGTAAGTCTTTGGTACCTAATGTTGCTACTGTTGCTATAACTACATTATAGGATGTGAAGCAGACAATCTTTAGATGGAAACAGCAGTAAATTAAAATCAAATAAGTATAGCTGTTATTGTAAGAAGAAATTATGTTTGATGTTTGATAAAAAAATTACTTTAGCTAGTTATAGCTACAATTCCGCTAAATATTCAATAACAGGGGTAGCTAACATTTTACTATCGGTAGACAACGTTGCATTCCTATCTCAAAATACATTTTATCGTTTATCAAAATGACTGTCAAACCAAAGAGTTTTGTATCTCACATGCGAGACTAATCGAATTCAGTAATGCTCATGCAGCAGCCTTATCTTCGTTTCCGCTATCCATCCTTATCATCTTTATCACAACATGTCAACAAGAGCATAATCAGTAAGTAGTAGTTTGTATGAAAAATAATATATCGATTAAACGTTGCTTAACTATAATGAGCGACATGGTCAGACTAACAAGAATCCATGGTCAGAAAAATACTCTAGATTTTTTTCAGATTCCCACTTTGAATGAAGGGCATAGAAAATTAATACACACAGGAGTAGATGCTTACTGTAAATATGAATTTTATATACCAGATATCGTTTACAAAAGAGCCAAAAATTTTAACCGCTGGTGAATCTAATTTCACAAGTAAAAGCAAATTTGCAAATTTTAATATTATTCCACATTATGCTTCTATAGTACAGCTTTTTCAAACCTTTAATGCGATCGTTTTTCTATTTATACTGGTTATCTCAGATCCGTTCTTTATCCCTGACCCTAGGCAAGTGCACACCTGGTCCAAATCGTGCGTTACATATGCTGTAATGTAGGTCAATGCAATTATGCGACAATACTATAATATGCTTTACGTCTCTACAGTATAATTAGAACACTTGCTAATAGATAGGTGCTATTTAGCTGTAACTATTAAACAAATGAGCGGCCTTTAGTTTAATACACAAAACGATTTAGACAGTGGATGACTCCAAAGTCCAAACATAACCTAGGTTGTCCGTTGTAAGTTTGTAACTTGTAGGTAGGTAATGAAGCATGGATATCTAGCTTGAAATGTTTTGTTATAATAACAACATGATTATCCATTGTCTTCTGAAATAGCTATTCATCAGTTTTATTTAAATAATACATATTTCACTCAGTACAGTATTTTGCTTGACAACTGGCAAGTGCTAAGGGACCGGTTCTGTTTATCAATATCTTCAGGCTCAATAATAATTGTCGTTTATGCTGCCGGATACGATTCTTTGTCAATATTAGTGTGATAAAGACTTGGCACATCGTATATTTTATCGTACATCTCTGGAAGTTTTAAAGTAATTTGTGAGAGCTGAACTTATATAACCGAGGAACGCTCATGAGATCGTAATAAAGACACGTGCTTTAAAGTTGTGACGTCGGTATGCAACCTCCCTTTGCGGGTCGGTGAACTCGAGTTACGAGTGCACAGTATCTAGATTCTAGAACATTTCAGTTTGGTTTCATGTTGGGCGTGGGTCACTGATCTCTATACAAGTACGCTGGATTGCTGATAGCCTTTGAAATGACAGCTATTTTTTGTGCCTATTTGAAGCGGAATCAGCGCCCCCATTATTCGGGTAGAGAACTAAATCTGACGTAAAAATGACGTTTGAAAGCCGCCATATTGGCGCTGATAGCAGTAGTGAGAGTAGTTGAAACTAATACTAGTGATGAAAACTGTTGTTATTGGTTGTGGTTACGTCAAATTTAGTTCTCTACCCGAATAATGGCGGCGCTGATTCCGCTTCAAATAGGCACAAAAAGCAGGTCTGTATCAGCAATCCAGCGTACTTGTATTAATAGAGATCAGTGGCGTGGGTGGACTCGAGTTGTCCCGTTTGCGGCGAGAACTTTCATTCGTTCTACGCTAGGATCTATTTTACATCGGTTGGATACACCTGAACCATTCTGAACTCTTCATTTTTCACATTTACATGTAGAATGTTCATTTTCATTTTAATGTTTGAAAATTATATTCATTTTAATGTTCGCGTTATTACAATGGCACATGTTGCGAGTACAGTGTAATAAATATGTTAAATACTTGTTAATTATAAACAAAACAGTACGGTGCGATATTTCTAAAGTTTTTCAGTGTTTCGTCTGTAATATCCATAGCGAAACGAAGATTGTTGGGCACCATATTTTAATAGAAGGGTTCTACCATCTACTGTTAATGGTTTTAAATATCCAAACAACTCCTATAAACTGTGAAGTGTGAACACAGATAAAACCAAAATACCTATAGGTTTCTTTTTTCATAAGATAGAGAATAGAGATGTAAGAATTTTGATCACAGAAATTAAGTGGAAATTATTGCAACTAGTACATAAAGTACATTAATGAGATATAAAAATCGGCCAAGTGCGAGTCGTACTGGCACACGAAGGGTTCCGTACCGTTATAGAGCAAAAATAGGCCAAAAATTGTGTTTTTTGTATGGGAGGCCCCCCTTAATTTTTTATTTTATTTAAATATTATTATTAATTAAGTACACATAAATGTCAGGCCTTTGTGTAAATTTCAAGTGCCTACCTGTTGCTATTATTGATATCGAGCAAAAAAGGCCGAAAAAAATCACGTTTGTTGTATGGCAGCCCCCCTTAAATATTAATATTATTTTGTTTTTAGTATTTGTTGTTATAGCGGCAACAGATATACACAATCTGTGAAAATTTCAAAGTCTAGATCTGATAAGTGATAATATTGATATAAAACTAATAAAGGCTCGGCGATTGTAGTAAAATGGCTAAAGGTTACAGAAATGTGGAAAGATGAGATTAGAACCCTAACGGAAAACTCAATAAGATTGCTTTTGCTTTGAATGCAACAGAAAGTCACGTCACCTGCAATAATAGCGAGCCATATAAATATTACTATCGGAAATTGTTTTAATGCAATGTCCGCGGCCACCCGCGGCCTTATTAATTATATCACGGCCATTTTATGGTTCTACTACCATCTCGTGTCATCTATTTGTTTTAAGAATCGTTTTTATATTCGTTTTTTCTTTGACGATGATAGGCTAAACAGCGCACAATCCTGAATCGCTCTATTAATGTTTCTAAAGTCGGGTGAGGCATGTTACATAATATTGTATTATGTTACATAACGAATTATTATCAGTGACGACAGTGGACTGGGATTCGGATTAGTCGAGCCCAGCACTAGCACTTAGATGGTGGTCATCCAAACCAAATCCCGACGCGACCACAGAATATTTATTATTATACTAGACGTTCGTAAATCAGATATTTCACAGACAAATTAGTCCACAAAAAATATCTTTCACGTGGTATTCTTGGTACTTCTTATCTGTGCCAAATATAGCAACACGGAAAGAATTTTTTAAATCGGACCAGCAGTTTCTGAGATTAGGGCGTTCAAATAAGCCCTTTCAAATATTTTCCCCCGTTTTTTCTACATTTTCCTCTATTTCTTCGCTCCTATTAGTCTTAGCGTGATAAAAATATATAGCCTATAGCCTTCCTCGATAAATGGCCTATCTAACACTGACAAAAATTTTCAAATCGGACCAGTAGTTCCTGAGATTAAAGCTTTCAAACAAACAAACAAACTCTTCAGAATTATAATATTAGTATAGAAACTAGAATATAGATTAGTAAGTACTTACCAAACGCGACGTGATTTGAACACGCGACTTCGACTATCATGATTCATGATAAACAGCATAATCGCGCCTTCTCGCAGATCTTATAATTTACTAAAAACATAATCAGCCAGACGGTTAACCGTGAGAAAAGCATTTAAATATGAAAAATCCTCGACATGACTAAGTAGTTTTGTTCTGCAGAATCATTGTTCTAATCTATACATATAATAAAACTGTAGAAATGAAAATTCTGTACATTAAAGAAAGATATTTAAAAAATAATAAGCGGGGGGTGTCACTACATCGCTATAGAAGCCAAAAATGTGGTTAGTTTTTTGTCTGTCTGTCTGTCTGTATGTTTGTTTGTTCCACTATCACACGAAAACTACTGATCCGATTTGAATGCGGTTTTCGCAGATATATTTGTCTTCTTCCAACTTAACATCTGGTGTATAAAAATTTTTCCCCCCACCCCTCTAAGGGATTAGGGGACCAAAGAGGGGGTCAGATTTTGTATCAAACTTTTTTCTTGGACTTACTTCATATTATTAACTGTGTTAATTCCAACCTAACATCTGTTGATAAAATTCCCCCATCCCCCCACCCCTCTTAGGGGACCAAAGAGGGGGTGAGATTTTGTATCAACTGATGAAGTAGAAATACTTTAAATAGCAAAACAACGTTTGCCGGGACAGCTAGTGATCAATTAAAGCTGTTTTATTCAAAACTATATTTATTATTTTGTTTTTGTCAACTTTATTGGATCTGTGTCTCCATAATCTTTATATCGTGGCATCTTACTGATCATCGATCAATAAACAATAGAAAACATCCAGCGATGGTCGTCACACGAGCGGAATTCGGAATAAGTGAATTAAACGGTTCCGGTGTGGACCGTTTCGGTATCCATTCGTTCTTACGTGGAATGCAAGTTCCCGTATTCGACACTCGATTCCTGAGAACGGTCACGTAAGCCTTCCGCAGCTTCTCAAATTCTCGTTTATTTCGCGATTCAACTGTAGTTAGTCTTCTATACTAACACAATATGTCTAATTAAAGCTAATATTTTTTTTATTGGCGACAATCAACTTGGTATTTGGCCGTCGTAAACAGAATCGAGATGTGCGAATGGTATGAATTTAAACTCAACGTGGACGTCTCCGAATTGCTATAGTCACTCCAAAGTAATTTAGTTTGACAGCCGAGTTATTGTAAAGCTTCCTGATTGATGCTCGTCCGAATTAAATTCTAGCCCCCTCGTTATTGTCGCTCGTCTCATGATTGCCCCTATCTCTAGACTGTAACTAATGTTTATTTGCTCCTGAGATGGTTTACATGGTGCTGTGACCATATTTTCATCTATCCTTGTTTGTTCTCCTTATTCATTGTAAATAACGGATGTGAAATGGATTAAAAAAGAAATAAATCAGTTTCTCTCAAGTTTACGCCAGACTTCCAGTATTTATTAAACAATGTCCCCAAGAGTCCGTATATGAAGCAAACAATTTATCCGGCATGGCGATGCAATATGCATGTATAGCGTGCAATATTGCGATACGCGGTCGTGCGCCGGGTAAATTCGCAGAAATTTCACAACCTACATACTTCAATATTTAATATTTATTCGCGATGATTGGTTTGCTTTAAATAACATGTAAAGATTTTGCAGATTATTTTTAGTTCCTTGTAAAGATCAGCTCGAGGAACGAGAAGATTTAAATTCGAGATGCACAGAATATTATATTAGTAGTACCAAGCATAGGTAAATAAGAAGTACATTATGCTGATTTCAAAAGAATTGAAATGAAATCCAATTAAGTCCCAATTTCATCAACATGTTAATGTTTATGACTTATTGAAATTAAAATACATACTACTCTTCTCTTTCAAATATAACGAAAAGCAAGAGAGATAAGATGGTGTTAAATTAAAATTAACTTTAACATGACCGATATGACATAATGAAAAAATATTATATGACGTAATAATAACTTGACAATACTACATCCAGTAGTACTCCATACTTCATGATTCATCACTTCTGTCTGCAAATGATGCAATTGTGATAGAACGTGGCTTAAATCACGTACCACAGAATACAGATCATGCGGTGCGAAATGGGGGTGTGGTGGTCATCGACCCAGGTTCCAGAGGCGGCCCTAATGTACAATTGCAATTCATGAGGCAAATCGTTTATTATGCAACTTAATAGTTTCTTTTATTCATTTGCCTCAATTTTGTTCACGTTCATTATTTAATTAATTTCGGGATGGAATTCAGATTTACATTTTTAACTTATTATAATAGGATGTATGGATCTGTAAATTACTTCTCCCATTTTTCTTTCTGAATCATTGGTAGATTATAATAAATTCCCCACAGTCCATATTTCTCGCTTTATCCCCTGTGGCCTGTTTATTACGATAATAACAACTCATAAGGCAGTGTATGTAATCTGTTTGCATTCATAAATATTTAAATGTTTTCTACTATAGTCTACTGTCCACATTCTATAGTTAATGCAGATACGGATATTATTAATTATTATGCTTAAGAATATTATGCTCAACTGAATACCTTTCTACTACGTATAGTGCACATTCCAAGTGCTAACTAGAATAGGCCTATTTCCTCTATGTACTGATTTTTTTAATTAATCGCTGATGATGAATATTTCGTAGTTTTGGTTTTTGTATTTTCCTTGTGTTTAATCTAGCAAGCGATGAGTGGTTTGGCAAACTATTACGTAATGAGGACGTCATGTTTGGTTAGGAATTGTTCACTGATATTGTGTTTTTTTTGCACATCATGCAACAGAATGTTGTGTGGACAAATAAAATGAGTCTGAAGACTCTGGACCATACAAGAGTTTAGAGTAATTAATTATTTACCCAACACTGTTTATCTACAGATGCTATAGTCATCTGTCCTGGTTTGCTGAGTCACTTATTTGACAAGAACAAAACATGATATTTTAACTTTAACTGATAATGTTATAACTCCTTCAAATTTACTATCTGGATCTTTTTATTCTGAATAACGGTTTAATGTTTTGCTCCACTTATGTCACAGAATATATACTTAATAGTACTCCGCTTATGTATTGAGTCTCTTGAAAGTTTATTAAAGAAAAGCAGAAGAAATCAAAACACGGTAAAATCCTGACTGACCTATATTCTTTGAAATTACAATATTATTTGCTACTAATGAATTAATGATTCTAAGAATTTCAGATACATTCTATTCTATAGTTATTACATAATGAATGATGAATATTTCTCAAAGTTTGTGAAATCGCCAAATACGCATGAACAGCGACCACTCAACAATGCTTGGCGTCAGTCAGAGGTAGGATTTTTTAAAGTAACATCACCCTCAGCTTTGTGAGACTCAACTTCTTTAATTATTTTATCTGCAGCCTGCATTATATTTACTGTTATTATAAAAGGCCGACGTTCATTTGCGGTACACAGCAGTTTCCATTATCGTCCAGTGTCGAATTACGGGGCTAAATTGTGGAACGACGTGGCTTGAGCCAAAGGTATCGTGTATCCAATCTGCCCTAGTATTATGATTGATAAAGGCGTTGTTTTAGCAGCACTGGATGCAAGGTTTAAATTCGTTGCACATGCTATATATGATGTAATTTCTGAATATAAACCGGTGGTTTGAGGTTGGTGAGAATGCTTGAGTCCTCAAATTCTAGAAACAGGTTTTAGCAAGTCATTAAGGCTACCAAATGTGACTCCTACTGTGGGAATTTTAGACTTCCTTGATCAAAATATCTAAGCTACTTTAAAATTATTTTTATACTCTCTACTAAAATAAAATGATAGCGTAATAGACAATAATAGAGATTTGTCTGGTAGAAAAATAATGCTCATAGTTTAGATATTGTTTAAAAGGAACGCTTTACTTTTAAAGTACCTTTTAGGGAATAGGGACCTTACATAACCTTGTAGTTAAACACTTCAGCTTAATACTAATGTCTTTGAAGACTATGTCTCTCAAGGGATATGTTATGAGTTATGACTTATGAGATGTACGCAGCATTAGTTTATTATATTATATATCATTAATAGTTGTACCTGTACATACTTAAATTTAAAGCATTATAAAATTGTAATACTTTACTTGAGTACTGGCTAACAGTGAGTGTGTTGAAATATCCAGAAGCTAATCTTATTTCCGATTATTGCATCTAATTTTAGAATAGCAATACAATTGAAACAAAACCCTTAAGGATATTATTACCTAAAGGAATGTTTCTATTTATAACGCGCTCGCATTTCGAATACTTTATAGGTTCGGTGGCCTTTTCAGAATTAGCAGTTGCAAAAATAACTGAACTCGCGGTGTGTGTTTTGTTTCATAAAGAGTTTCGTGCATAATGTGTTGGAACTTGGATGCAATCCACGTAACAATAAATATTATGTTGTGTGAGCTTTATTACACGTTCCTGTCGAACGTTGGCATTTTGTCATCGAGGCATTTTATTCATTTTATTGTTATCGTAGGCAGTTATGAATTTTTATTATCACAAATAATTGTTTTTATCTGCACACCGTAATAGCACAGTAATAAATAGATATTTATTACACTGTGGTAATAGCGTAAGGATCACTCGTTTGGAAGTGATACCGCGTCGAGTCGATCGTGATCGGAACCGACCACCGATGGATCGGATTCGTTATCTACACGCGTGGTCGGCGAATGGAGCTGCAACCCTCGAATATTATCATCGGGTGACGCTCGTCTGTGCAGCGAGTCACGTCACAAGACTCACGAGTGCGCCGTCGCCACTGAACCGCTCGTATCATTCGCGCCACAGACTTCGGAAGAGACGTACGACTCATGAGCGACACCCCGAAGGGAACCAATATTTACGATCAGCTGTTTGTTTTTCGACCACTCGCACCGGCGGACGCGGATACCACCTCATCCACAATCGGATTTGATTTGCATCTGCAAAATGGTAAGCATCAGTGCTAGTGACAGTGAAGTGATGTGCGGTGCAGTGTTTGTTGATAGCGGCTAGGAATAATTAGCTGACGATAAAATCATCACATAATCTCGACTTCCATTAAAAAATTAAAGTGAATAAAGCTGTCGCGGTGGCATAATTTTCGATTCTTAAAAATGCATCCAAAACTCTTATCGTATTTTTAGCGTAAAAACTTGTTACTCCATAAACTTTTATTTACAAATCGTCACTCGCTGTGCATAATGAACTCGTTTTAAAATGTAAATGTTGCCATTGAATTAATATTCATCGAACACTTCCCTTTATGCAATTGCATTCGTACAATAAACGGAACAATCGAATGATTCCGAATGAGGTTATGTAGTGCAAGCCGCGGAGCCGAGTGGAGAGTTGCGTCTTGTTTTCGACGTATGCTAAAATAGCGAGCGCGTCTCCCCCGCCGTCCACCGGTTATATAACCGCGCCACCGCGGCCTTGACTCCCGCGCCGATCGCGAACTCGCGCAAAACGCTGCCTCCATTAAATCATCCGATATTAACAGTTGCATTCACAATGGTTTCACGAGCGATCTCGTTGGCTGGTTTCTTAAAATTATTGTCTATTTCATGTGTCGCTTGATATTCTGTAGCAGCATCTTTGTCGAAATCATCTCTTTATATCGTTTCATAGAAATCATTAAATAGGATCAATGAGTTCAAATATTCAATCAGAGATGCCTGCGATTGGAAGTATTTGTATGTGTCATGTTAGTATATTGTTTAAATCAATCATTCATCATGTGGTCCATAAAAATCACCCACAACATGATATTGGATGTTAATTAAGTACCTACCAAAATTATTTTATTTTTTATTTAGCTTCTAATTTTTCAGTTATTTAAATTAATTTTCCTTGATTTAATAAATGTGTTTTATAATCTGCAGAGAGTGTTAATTGTTCAAAATTTGTTAATGATCCTCGCTAATTGTTTCGAAATTTTCGCAGCACCATGCACCAGTCACTCTATTTATAAGTGCTAAGCTACGTAATTATCAGTAGTGGCCTTGATTTATGCGTAAATATTTATCATGATGTGATAAGAGATTACAAGTCTGGCTTTAACCTGTGTACAATCGAACAATCATTGACAAGAATAATTGACACTAATTGCATTCTTGGAATTTCTGTCCTTGATAACTCTGCGAATTTTAATATGATTATTATTATGTTTTCTCACGTTATGGATTTAATTTTTCTGTTCTTTATTAATGCCTTATTATCTAAATTTAAGAGATTCATTATAATTTCATTCATGTTTCTCGTTGGATGTTCGTAACAAAACATCTTTAGCATAATAAACAGCAATTACCATAATGATAAATAATAATAATCAGTATTAAAATAATGACATTCATTTACATTTAATAATCTTTAATTCTTTAGGTATGTAGTTACTAGGTATTTACTGAAAATAGAATTGAAATAGAGGTCTAATGCGAGATTTTATGGCTAAAGAAAAGAATTCTTGCAGGCAGGTATTTTATTGAATGGTCGGGTCTCTAGAAAATCTGAGGCGTGGTATTTTATAGGTCTCGTGACTCGTCAATGTGAAATACATTACTATCTCACTGAACTTTGAAGCATTTTGCGTTTGTTCTTCAGAATTTAATTCAATTTTCTCTGTAGCTTTATCGTCGTTTCAAAGTATCACAATTATATTAAGATAAGTGTGTAACAACGTGAAAGTAGAGGCGTAAGTAATTGAAACTTCTCTTTATCTCTTTGCTTTAAAGTTTAAAGCATCTTTTGTAATGGGTATTTGTATGACAACAATAATCTGTCACGTCAGTGCCCTCTCGAGCAAGTTGGAATTGCGCCGTCCGCCGAATGTATCACGGCCAAGGTCACAAACGAGCAGCTGTTCTAACACTTCCTCTCGACCTTCGGAGAAAACGAATATCTCATATTTGCGTTTATTTTTACCGCGTGTGTTTTACTGCTTATCAACAATTGATAAAGATTTCTATCAACATCACGTTTTTTTCTTGCACTTGTCATTTTCTAAATACTACCTATAAAAGGAATGTGAGGTTCCTTGTGTGATTTACTTTGAACAAAAATATGTGTATCGCATAATTATAATAAAGGAAATTAAGAAGAAATAAATTATGTCGAAGTAGAGTAGAGAGTAGAGATAGCTTGTATTGAAGTTACTAGTTACATAGAGCGATGGCAATCTGCCAATCAATTTTTACCGTATGATAAATAGCTCGCAAAGTAGTTAATAGAAATCAGTTTACAGTCATGTTAGTGACAGTTAGGAGAGCTTTCTCTTGAGCTTTGTAAACATGTCTTGGGTCGTAATCTAGCCGGCAATCGATATCTGCCACACCGCGTGGTCTAGTGCGCGCGCAGTCGGTTTCACTCATGTATCAGTGAATGGCCAACACAAAGAAAATCTGGGGGTTTTTGGAGGGTGTGAGGCGAGGCCTTTCAGCGAGGCCGCATACTACTCGCCTAGTGTCTCCCTCCTGCCCGTAACCATTATGTCTTCCCTCTCAAATTCACTTTCGATTATTCAACGTAGATGCAACGAGCTCCTTGTACGTCTAGCCAGCTAATGTTTTTCAGTTTGTTTATGTTTGGTCTGACGTCCCGCAGCCGAAGTTTACCAAAGAAAACATATTACTGGAACTTTGTTTGATTACTGATTAAGTGATTACACTTTGTTGTTTCGAATTCAAGGTAATGATTTTCTATAACATGTCTATTTTAATTACGCAGGTCAATAGATACATGAACTTCAGTTAACGTATCACATTCTTATCATAGTTTGCGTATCATACAATATGTTGTCGTTCTAAGTCATTGACGCAAGTATTAATCCGAAGGACTAGTGGTCAGGTTATCGTCGTTTGACATTAGTTAATTAATCCTCACTTTCATAGCTAACTAACACAGATAGCAAATTATTATTTAACATGAACTTATCGATAAGCAACCATTTATTCAAATATTTATCAGTAGCGCTCCAGTAAACACGTCGTTCGAGAAAACTCAGTCTCGTATTCGATAAATCAATTCAGTGTTTTGCTTAAATTTAAAATACGAAATACGTGTAGGTATGTTTAGAATTAGTTACAGTAATTGATATTTTGTTGAAGAATTTTGTGTGTATTCAATTTATGAATTTCACGAAATAAATTGTCTATCAATAAGTGGCTTAAGGTGACGCCTTGATAATTTGGCTGTAGCGATGTCTATTTTTCTCAGCAATGACTAAAGCTAAGAAATTAAAGTTCACTGTCAGTATTCATCTCATGTCTTTGTCTTTGAATTACCCATAGCATAACACGATTGGTCAACTTTTATAACACAGAATAATCAATCAAAAAGCCCTCTGTAAAAAAAGGGATTCCTATTTTGCCAACAGAGGAGAGTAACATAAGCTTCCAAAATTTGTACATAAATTGGTTCTAGTATACACTTTAATTTGTCCATAGCTTATATGAAATGTATTTATGGTTTTTAAATTACGCGACAAAAACCATTTTGTCGCTACGCTCTTTCCATTTTTTGTTGTTCCATTGCTTGTTTTCTATGAGAGGCCGGGCCAGCCTCGCATAGAAAACAAGCAATCTAAAACACATCCAACAGGGTTTTTTACTTTAACATGGCGTCACCATAATTATAATATTGCACTCAAAATTTGCACTCAACTTCCAACAATAATAATTGGTCGTTCCTATTCTATAATCGCAGATGTGACTAGTTGAAACATAACCTTGACGTATTGTTGGCTCATTATCCGCCCGCACACATCTCTGCTCTAACGATACATTGTTACTTTTCTACTTGTGTCTTTCTATTAGCGGCTGCCTCTTCGCAAGTTCTATTAGCACAATTCGTTACTAGTTATTTGTCACTTTAACTTTTAAGCGGTAGATCGTTGTAATGATTCCTATGCAATAACGTTTTTGTCAACAGCGGTATCGAGTGCAAAGATGAGGTGTTCGCTGCACACCAAGTGCAGCATGCAGATTTGAAAACAGGAGTTGAACTGACTCCGACAGTACCAGCGTTGCCACCGATCTGCGAGAGCGACGAGCCCCCGAACGGTGCCATCGTGGCCCACATAATCCCGGAGGAGGAGCGTCCTATACCTGTAACAGAGCTCATATTTGCACCCAAGGAAAAGGAAATGAACAAAGGATTTCTCATGTTCTCTCCAGGCGCGGGAGTCACAAGTGAGTTTGAAATTACAACGTAGAGCTAGAGAGAATCTTATGTAATCCGAATCTTTTGAGCAGAGTTTTTAGTTTTTGATGAAAAGAGATGCATTGTTATATTTGAATTTTGCTTTTCAGTGCTTAAAGACGAGCCGGATGATCTGACCCATTTGGCGCCCACGGCCGGTGATGCTTGTATACCGTTGGAAAATTGCCCTTTTGAAATGTTTGATGAATTCATTCTCAGTGACAACTACTGTAGCCTGTTAAGTGATGACTTGGAAAATGGATCTCCTGTGGATTCACTTATTGCGGATTCCTTGTTATCTTCGCCTGAGCCCCAGGTAATTATGATTGTAATAATTTATTTGTAGCTATTTAATTAATATGTGAACTTTTTTATTCAAAATCTTCATTCTTCATGTTTCAGGAAACAGAATCGTCTTGCGAACAGTCATCATTACTAACGGAACTGTCTTTGGATACATTCGATGGAGCGCGCTCTGACAATGACATCGATGATGGTACTTCACCATTTATACCCACGACAGATGAGCTCCCGCTACTGGAGCCGGCGGTAATGTGGGGAGCGCTTCCGGAGAACGTGAGGCAGGCCAGACCGCAGCCTTCGGAACCTCCATCCTCGGCTCCCGCTTTACAACGCTTACTAGCCGCCCCGCCGACGGGACCACCTCCACAAGATATCATAACAAATATTTATTCAGATCAAGGTATATATTATTGTGACTAGATTTGTGTTTCAATATTTCGATTTGCTAATGAATAAACTAAACGAAATTTCCATTTTAGGACTAATACCGAGCAGAAGCGTATCGTCTTGGGATCAAGGTGTGAAGAGAGTCATGAGCGAGGACGAGGACAATAATGCGAAACGGGCGAAGCGAAGTCCGTCGCCTCCGCCCAAGCCCCAAAAGTCGTCCTCGAGCGTCCTCATGAACCTCCTGGTGAGCGGGTGTGATGTGGATGCGGGCTATATCTGTATGGTGCAGTGCCGGCCGCGCCCGAAAGCCAAAGCCTAGCACGCATAGACCGAACTAGTGAAAACTGTGATATTGCACGTCCAGTGATCTTTTTTGCACCTATCTTTTAAGTGATTTTCTCCACCCCGTAGACTACCGTGCGTAGATCGGATCAGTGCCGTCAATACTTGTGATATTATTGTTGGATTTTATGTTGAATTCGTCGGCAATTCTCCCAACGGATCGGATGTCGGGATCTCATGTTTTGTGGACGTTTGGAAGGAAGCGATCGTTGAGCCTAGTGTTAAGTTTTACGCATATCTGTAGGTTATGAACTCTGCGAGGGTAGGGTTAGTAGTCGCCCGCGTGAACGTTTCGCCGCACACCGAGTCTTATGTTTTTAATCAATAGCTGATTTAAAATTAGCAACGAACATAATTTATCTAACGAACATTATTTATTGTGAGTAGGCGGTTAAAATAGGTTTATTTATTAGAAGATTCGTGAATCGTGATGCCGATTCTGATGTTCGGGTTTTGTGTTTTGAGGCAGTATCGGAACTGTAATATTCACTGCCAGCACTAATGTCGAGTACAATAATTAAGCGAAGCAGTATGTTTGTACTAGGTTTTTATTTGTAGCGAATAGAATAGTATTTTTATTATTTTTGTATTTTGTAGATAATTTTTGATGTGTGTAGCAGCTCGAATATGCGATGTACGGATGTATATTTGAAGTTTGAACGTAATTTTTGTATGTAGAGGTAACCTGACGTTGTTATTTATCTAAGTGTTTAATAGAGTAAGTGGTAAATTGTATTAGAACATTATTTTTCTCGAAGAAAATAATATATTATAGACTATTATAGTTTAATTCAATAAAACATGTTTGATATTAAACGAAGAGAACGAAGTGGTGCACATTGATTTTCCTTTTCCCTTTTCCTTGGCGAGTCTTGATTACATATTATATTATATTGTAATAATGGCAATAAACTATCTCTAGTCTCTAAAGTCTAAAGTATTTATCAGATTTTATAGTCTATAAAAATGTATAAAAAGGGCAGCATTTCTAGTACATATTCAATAAACCCTATATCAAAAACAGAAAAGCATTAAATGCAACTTCGACCTTAGTCTACTCTTGACCTACAATTTTAAGGCCACATATAAGGGCCTTTGGCTGCGGCCTAAGAAAAGTACCTACAATTTACAACTCCAAATATATCTGTAGACCGATGAAGATGTTACGGTGGAGCCCCTGTAGAGTACGAAGCTGTCTATAGGAATACCTCTGTCACCTACAGAGGTGTTCCTGTAGACAGCTTTGTAATCGTAACAATATGATCAAATCTTCAAATGTATGAGTGCTGTCAATAGAATCATACAAATCATTTTCAATGACGTTACGAATTACGATAACATACTTTGCCTACAGCAGTTCTTGGTCCCTCATAACCATACTAATATTATTAATGCGAAAGTGTGTCTGTCTCTCTGTCTGTAACCTCTTCACGCCCAAACCGTTGATCGGATTTTGTTGAAACAAGGTATGAAAATACGTCGAGTTTCGGGAAAGGACAAGGATAAATTTTTCCCCGAAAAAATGTACGGTTCCTGCGCGTTAAACGAATTGCTGCGCTGCGGAGTTGCGAACATCAAGTACTATAAAAATATATTTTGACCGAGTTGTAGAAATACACTTACTTACTAAACCTAAAAGCCTACTTACCTACCTACCAATAAAATCAAGAAATTCAACAACTTCCGCAAAAATAGTAAAGTATGCACTATGCAGCTTGTTTGTTTTGTAACGTGACTCTGTCGTACTTGCTAATTAAGTAATTAGTAATTACCTATTATCATATAAAATACTTTCGATACGTAGTATGGGTATTGCCACATATACAATATAATATGCTAATAGCATGTGCTATTAGCATATTATATTTAATAGCGTATAAGAATGGTACATAATATTATAATTATTAGGTACTGCAGAAAACTATAATATGGCACGCAAAGTATGATCGCAAAAGAAAGGTTTTCTCTCTGCGGAAGAATGAAGTTAAATAGAAAGGCAATCTAGAATTTTGTCTCTAAAATCCGTCAGTAGGCAATTACTAATTAGGTATTATGTTAGTTTAAAAAGTAGACAAAGGAGATTTCTAGGTACGAAGGAAAGGAAAATAAAATCGAAGTTAGACATCCAATATTCGATAAATTTTATTTTCCATGAAGATATTTTAATGTTTTATGATGTCAAATTTCTTTGCCGTTGTCTCAATAATAGGAAACCAAGAGTTTCGACAACGGCCGCACTCAGAGACATTTCACGATTATTAAACTTCATTTTTAGGGTTTCGTACCCAAAGGATAAAAACGGGACCCTATTACTAAGACTTCGTTGTCTGTCCGTCTGTCTGTCTGTCGCCAGGCTCAAGAACCGCTACAGCTAGACTTCTGTTTTCACAGATTGTGTATATATCTGTTACCGCTGCCGGCTATAACAACAAATACTAAAAACAAAATAATAATAATAATTAAAGGGGGGCTCCCATACAACAAACGTGATTTTTTTGGCCTTTTTTGCTCAATATCAATAATGGCAACAGGTAGGCACTTGAAATTTTCACAAAGTCCTTAAATATATGTGTACTTTAACAATTAATAATAATATTTAAATAAAATAAAAATTTAAGGGGGGCTCTCATACAAAAAAACACAATTTTTGGCCTAGTTTTGCTCTATAACGGTACGGAACCCTTCGTGCGCGAGTCCGACTCGCACTTGGCCGATTATTTATGAAGAGTTTGACAGATGCCAAAAATCCTAATTTAATTACATTTCAAGTAGATAATAATAATAATATGTACTCGTCTCTGAGTGCGGCAATAAGTGTAATACTGGCCTTATATCCGTCCTTAGTATTTACACAATACCCACCGTATGGCAGACAGTCAGCAAATCAATTGTTTTCATTTCTAAGTACCTACTTGAATAAAAGTATAATATAAACACAAATAACTTTTGCAATTTGCAAGTTATATATTGCGAGTAGGTATGTGGATTGTGGAACATATTGTTATGAACTGGAATGTAGAAATAATTAAAAAGAATAGGATCTAATATAAAAAAAATATATGACAGCTATTCTCATAAGCATTCTAGATCTAATATCAAAATATTGAGTATACGAAGTTTAAAAAAAAGCTAGAGGTAGTTAACAATACCACAGCATAAACAATAAACAGTAGATCGGAATCATCCACACACATACCGCCGACGCGACGGCGTGATTTCGGATAACCTAAAATTGCTGACTGGGGCAGTATCATTTCACGCGTGTGAAGAACGTCTTGTATAGTCTGTCAATAAAGTCATGACAGGCGAGAAAATTTTTAAATGGAATAAAAAATATGAGAACTTTATTCGAGATAAGAATGTGCAAGGTGACAAAATTTAAAATGTAATAAGCGTTCTCTGTGAAAATACAAAGAAAAAAATACACCTTTTAAGCGTGATTGCGTTTAGAAAATTTTCCTACCTGTCATGACTTTCTTGACAGACTATAATATGTACGAAATTGATGTTAAGAACAGCTGAATTGCTCTACAGTGTAAGATAAGTATTGTATTGCCAATGCTGTTAACAACAAAATTGCATAACGCATAGATAAGGCTATTAAACAAAACTTTCCTGTTTAATTAAACTGATAAGTAGCACATAAATAGCCATAAATACGACAGAATAGGTAAATAATATCTATGCCTAGATAAACAATATTGCCTATCTGTTGGACAGGGTTGTGAACACCAACTTCACCAATTCCTGATAAGTGCCGAATAGGCTATCCACCACTTAACTTGACAGAATATAGAGTATGGATAATCTGTCAAAAAAGTTGTGGATAGCCTATCCAGCACTTTATCGGGAAGTAATGAACATAAAACAGGCCCTAAGATATGAGTATTGAGTAAATAAAATAGCTTGCTAGCTGAGGCTGTATTTTGTAATGATTAAAAATATTTCAGAATAGATGGCAACTATAGATAAAACAGTATAATATTTTGTTCTTTGAGGTGAGCCGTTAGCCTAAATGCGACAGAAATTATTTGTCTACACTCTACATAATTATAGACACTGTATCAGCTGTTATCAGTATACCTTTTACCTAACTCAGTATATAAAAATTTGCTCAACACATACAACAAGTTGTGCTCCCGATTCAGGCAGTATGAAGAATGTGGTATGAGGATCAGTAAACATTTCAATGTGAATTCAATCGTCGTCACTCGTCACGTTGCAATAACTCTTCAACTCCCAAGCGGCCACATACGGCCGCGAGAACAATAGATTTCCAAGAAACCGCGATCGAAGAATCTTCAGAATAGATCGAAACAATCGATCGTAAATTACTGGCCGCCCCACAGTGGAAAATTTGGGTCCGTATCGGATCAAAAATCTGTAACTTCAAGGTTTTTCTTCGTATTGTATTGAGATTTGGCACATGTATACAGTGATATACAAAGATTTTAAAAATAATTAATTTTTGAATTTTTTTTCAAGGTATACATATTTATTTTAGGTTAAAAAAAAGAAAAGAGAAAAAAAGTAATACGAGTAGGTAGTTATATGTTTATTTTTTATAAATAAGTACTAATACGAGTAAAATTAAGAAAACTTAAACAATTACTTATCAGTTATCACACAAGCATAATAAAATACATAAAATTATAAAATCGTATAGTACCTATCTATGCCTCACACCAAACTAATTTATCTCAGATTAGACAAATCTTATAACATTATTGGTTTTATACAGGGTGTAACAAAAATAAGTGATAATACTTTAGGGTGTGTACGTGTTCCTTGTAGAGAGTTCACTGTAAAAGTAGCAGTGCTGAAAGACCAAAATTTTTTTTCACTTTTGTATGGGGAAACTCGTGACGCTCGGGCTCTTGCCCATACAAAAGTGAAAAAAAATCGTCTTTCAGCGCTGCTACTTTCACAGTGAACTCTATACAAGGAACACGTACACACTCTAAAGTATTATCATTTATCACTTATTTTTGTTACACACTGTATAACTAGGTTTTAGTTACTTATAATGTTATATCTAATTGTTATTATCCTCGACATTCCTAACTAAAATTACTTCCGGTGTAAATGTAGGATCACCTTCAGGTACCACCTTCAAAAGACTTAGTGCCTCTTCATCAAGATCCTTCACATTTCTCACATAACGTTTTCTTAAACTTGAAATGTATGGATCTGAAGTATATAGAAGCGTTTTAAATATATTATGATAAATATAAATAAATGATAAATAATATATTTTAAATATTATATAATGAAGACGTTCATTTGTAGCAAGAAGTGTGCAATTTGAAGATATTTGCTTCCCCTTATATACCGGTTTTTTAGATATGAAATACGTACTAATATCAATGTTATGCATATTTACTCACGCACGACGAGTGCAAAATAAATGATAAGTTATTGCTATCAAAATATTGTGGTTAATATAGTTTTTGTAAACTATGTCAGCAGTAACCGCAAAAGATACCGAATTTTCTATTCCGACCTCTTTCACATTTTTTCCCATAACTTCCAGGGCCGCAAACTTCCGCAGCTGATTTTTTTAATTTTTCATTTATGAATAGTTAGGCTATCAAATAACACATAAAGTTGCGCGTCGGGAGACGTCGGTAAATATGAAAACCTTCGACGAAAAAAAAGAAAAGTGAAAAATAGGGTACGTCAATTTTTAAGTACTTACTCAAAAATAAAAAGCATATTAAAAAAAGTTAATAGCTCATTAATAAGAACATGAAATATCCTTTTAAAAAATGTACAAAACCGCATGCATGTGCTAAATACTTTTTTCACAATATTCATTTGAATGATGTGTACGCAAACATTTGAATGAGCCATCCGCTACTTTAACTTATTTCAACCTATGAAAAAAAAATATTTATGCAGTTTTAGTACAAAAAAATGTCTGATTAGGATTATTTGGTTATTAGAGTATCGAATGCAATAAATATTTCATTCAAATTGTGATATTTTTAAAAACCATTTATGATATGCTCTAGTTCTACCATTTTCCATTGTGCGCCCTAATGGCGACTCGCACTAATCCTTAACGACGTTATTGTAATGATGATTAATTAAAACTAGTTAACGTAGGTACATTGTATAGTTAAACAATTTATTATTGTCCATTCGATTGTCTTTGGCGTATGTAGCCAATTAAACAGTACTCGTGAGCCAAAACCTTCAGACTTATCAGTTGAGCAGGTAAATATAAACACTAGAAAATCTAGATATGTACCATCGAGGAAATTGATTCCTAGGCAGTTGACGGACCTACGTCATTTCGTCGGCTTATGTTTCAATGTTAGCTGTGATTTGTGAATAATTATTGTGATCGGTCGGATGGGAAATTATTTAGGTCAGCCATCTACCTAGGAATCAACTTCTCTGATAGTAAAACGATCAGGCTGATTGACATAGATCCTCCTTTTTTGGAAGTCGGTTAAAAAGGAGAGCGCTTTTGCTTTCTATAAACGCTACACACAAGCCTGGGCCACAAAAACAAGTAGCTAACGAAAAAAATCAAAACATCATGGTCCAAAATATTTTAAAGGAGAGTTTATTTTAATAATTTATAACTGTATTTTAATTAAAAAGATAAAACCGACTTCAAAATTTTACGTAATTGAGAATTAAAACTTCCTATCTCCAAAACTACTGAACCGATTTTGATGAAACTTGCACTATTCCCTAAGTTGAACAATACCAGTACAATAAAAAAAGAATCACTCAAATCGGACCAGTAGTTCCGAAGATTACTACTACTACTATTATAGAACAAACATAAAAACATACATACATACATACATACACTTTTGAAATTTGGCACATTTGTTCAGATGCTGATATAGATTAACATATACAAAAACTGGGCAGTTCTGGAAATATTACATACATACGCGTCGAATTGATAACCTCCTTTTTTTGAAGTCGGTTAAAAATAGAATACCTAAGTATAAAATATCCATGATACCACAAATTTTTGGTCTAGTTATTTTTTTACATTTTGATAAAAATTAATAGAGATGGAGTGTACACGGTATGACAAGTACGATAAATAAATTCCTTTGAAAACGGTCAAGTTAGTCAAAAAAGTGCTCGTACGTGATAAAAATAAAAGGGTTGTTGGGTGCGGACATCCGGAGTCTGCATTATTAATATAGAATATGTATAACCTCACCCTTTTTGGGAGTTGGTAATATGAATTTTAGAGATAGAGTTGCCATTATTATAAAATTGTAAAACTCGCTATCCTGCTATTCTTTCAAGATAGTCCAGTCAAATAAAAATATAATTTATGGTATTTTCGTAAGTATAAGTATTATTATATTTATACCTGAGAATTTTCAAAAATACTTATTGCTTACGTTCGAAGTTTAATGGTTATGAACATGTTTGGTTAATTAACTTAAATAATTACATAGGTACAGGTTATGCTAATCAATCATTATAAAATTAATAATTGTTATTGTTTGCAAAATTTTACTCAAAAAATGTAGGTTATTTGATAATCTTTTCAATGGTTTATTTAATACAACTTGTATGAAATAAACCAATGAAAAGATATATTAATAAAATATTCACATTAATTTAATATTATTAAAGAGTTTTGATAGAGTACCTACTAATAATTATACCGTATGGTTAATTTATTTGACTGGACTAAAATATTATGTGCACCACATACACGACCTAATATCAAACATAAAAAAATAAAACATTTTTGTTAATAAGGGGTTATCCGCCCTAATTAACAAAAATATTTACATCAGGACGCTATATTAATCCATGTTACTGTTTTTGTCTGATATGTTGGATAAACCACTTGACTGACAGTAATAAGCACATGGATTGATGATTAATTTAAGCATGGAGTGAATATTTTTATGAATAGGTAGGATTAGGTATTACGTAAGCATTAGAATATTTTGCTTCCTTCCATTCGGATACAGCGGTTTTCATTTTGTCCTCAAGTATAGCTCAAGTTAAAAGTTATTTTATCCTATTCTTATACATATTTTCTTATGTGATTACAGGATCTGGAGGAACAGCGGCGTCAGGCCGTCCAGAACAAGTTCTACCCCCTGGTGCCGGATCCACAGAAAACCCCACCAACCCCCCAGAGCAGAGACATCCCGCTGCCCGTCATAAACTTACTCCAGGCGGAATCTATCAAGCAGATGACACGCGCCAACAAGTCCATAGCCATCGTGCCCAACATACGCGCCAATTTAACCAACGCGATCTCACCCCTCAGCGTCAACATAGGCCCCATGTACCCCAGCCCGATTTACTCGGACGTCAGTCCCCGCAAGGACCTGGTCAGCCCCTACTCGACGCCTCAGTCCCTCTCCCCCAACAGCTACATGTACAGCCCCACCAGACTGCTATCCCCGGTCGGGGCTCTTCAGGGCTACGACCCCTACTTGAACAAGTTCCAGCCGAGCCCCGGGTTTCAAGCAGATTTGATGGAGAGCAACATACCGATAGCGTCCGACTTCTGGACGGACACGGAGATGTTGCAGGACACAAGCGATTTAATGTCGGCCTTCGACGACGTCAAGCTGGGGTAACTGGATCCGTATGAGTGATTTCAATTTTGATTGGATGGGAAGATATGCATTTTTCTAGGTGGGGTTCCGTGGTGTATAATGTGTTAGGTCAGGTCTGGTTAGGTCAGGCCTACAAAATGTATTTGAGCGTAATGACCAAATGAGCTTATGAATCATCTGTTGGTAAAATATATTCTCATTTGATCATATGTCTTTTTATACGATTTGTAATTTGTATACTTAATAATAACAGTATATTTTGTTGTTCATGATTGTGTCAATTGTAAGTTCTGCCCACTGTACACTATACAAAATATCCATTCATTTCAATGGTTGGATTGAGGCACAAAATGTGTTCCGTTACCACTGAGAATAATTAGCAGTTACAAATAACTTGACTATGAATTTTCATGACCACAAAACAGCGCAGTTTTGGCGGTGGAAATCTCAAATAAATGCAAATCTTTTTATTTTGTGGACAAGAATTCTGTTCTGAAATCTTATTATGATCTTAAATATTAATGCTATGTAAGAACGAGTATCTGCCTATATTAAATTCATACTTGATACTACCTACATGTTCCATGTTTAACGTGGTTGATCTTTACTATTCTAAGCGCCTGTTTCACCACTCACTCATAAGTACCGAATAGGCTATTCACCACTAGGGAATGCAAATCTCGCGAGATTGCGGCTCAAGCGAGATCCCGCGAGTTTATAAACACAATACCACCAATTTCGAGATCTCGCGAGATTAGCAGTTTGGTGGGTTTTTTTTGCAAATAATCACAATATTTGAATAAATTACGAAAAAAAAGTAATAAATATTATGAGTATTTTATAATACTCATAATATTTATTAATGATTAACATTTATTTTCACGAATTTTTTCAATAGAATTTTATGCATCAAACGTTGTTTAACGTATCTGTCTATAATTTTTAAGTAGTAAACTTTAACATAGGTATCTACTATCAAATAACAAATGAAAGAAACAACCAGTCATCTCTTCTAATAAATCACAAATCTTTTAGTAATAAAACAGTTCTTTTATAACTAACAAAACAACGAGAAGTCAAAATTCAGGACCTACTTGAAACTGTCCGTGTCAGTCCGCGCTTCGAATAAGACGTTTTTATGCTCAAGTGCAATCTCGTCAAACTCGCGAGATCTCGCCTTTTTTTCGTCCGAGATCAATCTCGCTAAAATAGGCCGAGATCTCGCGAGAACGAGATTGCATTCCCTGTTCACCACTTAACTTGACAGATCAAGTACGGAGAATCTGTCAAAAAAGTTGTGAATAGCCTATTCGGTACTTTATCAGAAAGTGGTGAAACAGGCGCTAAGCCTAATAATTTTCCATAGAATATTGTAACACAAAATACTAGCCATCATGGCCACAGCAGATTGCCAAGCGCCATAAGTACCACTTACTAAAGTTCTTGCGAGATCGAACTTTGCTCGGACTTTAAAGCCAGCAAAAATAGTTTCTGAATAGCACCTAGGCTCTATATTTCCTCTCAAAATACTACCGATACTGAGAACTCTGTTATGTATAATTATACAAGATTGTTGCTAATCATAAGATATGTTCGAAAATCGAACTTTAAACAGCCAAGCCGACATTGCTTATTCATCCTATGCCGACCTTTCGACCGGTCGGCCGCGGCGGTCGGCTCGAGTAATAATTAATTACAAGCGATTTTATATTATTTGACGGCTAGGACCAGAATGTCGTAAACTGCCTCCTTTTGACGAGCGATCGCTTGTCATAAGAGTTAATGAAGAGTATTCGACTCGAATTTTTATTGTTTAAGTCTAGTCGCCCTTACTATGCAAAATTGATTTGAAGTATGGAATGCACCTTATACATTTTTGTAGCGTAACTATCATGAGTGCTCCTTGAAGTACAAGCATTGTTATTTATATTATGTTTTTTCAAATGTTTCATTGATTACACTTTAAAAATCAATTAAAATTGAAATCAGTCATATGCTCCAAAATTAAAACAGATGACGTATGGGGCGATCCCTGATGAAAAATCTTATCCAAAATGGTTTCGGATGATGTACGGAAAATGTATACAATAAAATTAATATAAGAATTATATTATATAAGCGTCGTATAACAGTAGATTAAGATTTCTATACTAATTTAATTTTCAGATCAATTTGTTTCCATATTAAAATGTTGGATTATTGAAAAGAGTAGTTTTCTTTTTGTCACGAACTCTGAAAATCTACCTCTGTTTTGAAAAGCATATTATGATTGTACCATAAAGTTAATATACCTAGCGGAATAGAGAAACAAAGGCCTGAGCAAGCGAGATGTCACTATCAGTAACACTGCGTGGTAAAAAGAGACGTGTGATACATGACAGCATCACTCTTTTTTTGACGTCCATCAGCACGGATCAGCCCCGTTGACAATTTAATCTCATAGAATTCATGTTCAATCATGCTTGTGTAAGTGTATACGTACACATATTTTTCACACAGATGAAAACCAATTTCGGTTACATTTACGTTTGACAGCTCGAGTTTGTTGCTCTATTCCGCTAGGTATATTACTTAACTTTATGGATTGTACACAAAAACAATGAAATGTGTAACGCCATCTATTGAGGACAATTGTAAAGAAAAGGCTGTGTGGCTACTGGCTACAGTGGTAATTCTACATACTCACTTAGAATATATTTTTTGAGATTGGAGATTTTCTTTGAAAATACTTGAGTATACATATTTCATTTTATCTTTAAGCGGATTCCTTTGCCATTATATTAATATGTAATATGAAAGAACGTTACAGCCACCCCATAAAAAGATATTTTAACCCTGCTAAAAGTTTCTTATAGGCCCACTTGCGCCAATCTGGGTTAAAGTTAACTGAGTTAAACATGTCATCTCTATCACTGACTTGGTGAGTGACAGATATGACATGATGTTTAAAACAGAGTTAACTTTAACCCAGATTGGCGCAAGTGGGCCGAGTTTTTTCCTTTATAATATTGATAGTGTACGGCATGCGATTAACACTCGAATAAACATTTCGATATATAAGGTCTTATTTTATATTTCTACATTTTACTGTTTCTAGTAATAAACAATAGTAGTTTAAATCAAACGACGTATGCAAAGTACAACTTCAATCACAATTATATTCTTTAATGCAATTTATTGATAAATCTCGATAGTTTTACTTTATATTTAGTTAATTTTTAGTTATTCTGTTGTAGTTTTATATCGGAAAATATAGTGCTTTATAGCATTAGAATACAATGCAAGTATATGCCCCTGGTTTACTGGCAACTGGCAATATCTATAGCAGCCATTGATAAATAATGTAATAATAAGTCCTTTTGTGTTGACCAAAAGATGCTACTCTAGGAAACCAGACAATGTATATTGTGCTAAGTTTACTGCCAATTATTTTCTTAATTTACAAATAAAAAAGATGATATGTTATAATAATTATTATGATACCAAGAATCAAGATGGTAGCTGCTCAGTTTACTCCCTTGTAGAGCGGCTATCAAAACAGCAAAGATTATTTTTCAACTTATTAGCAAATAGCAATCCAAGATTTTATTCTGTGCCATAGCGAACAAGATGTCTTTTCCTTCCAAAACTATAATATTTGAATTATAAATCAAAAGAATTTAATATTATGTAAATATTATATGAACCAAATTTTTATATATTTTGAGATTAAAACTAATATGTCATTTAACCAATCGTTTTATTTTGAACACTTTAAACGAAGTAATGTGGAAAATAAATCATATTATAGTCATATAGTCCTCATGGACATACGAATATATTATTAAGTATGTGCTTCAGTACAAACTACAAATGCGCAATTATATACTCTGGTTAACAAGTGCCATTTTCGTCAAAACCTGATCTCGTGCACCGAAAATTATGATTTTGGTCTCATTCGATTCGGAATACCATCTAGAACATTCTATCAAAAATCCAAGAGGGGCTGAAAAAAAATGCAAAAGTTACAAACAATGAAGTAAACATAAAAAGAAGGGTTTGGTTTTTTTTTAATATTTCGAAAACTATTTGAGATAATCAAAATTTGAAAATAGATCCTTAAAGAGCAGGAAATTTCCTAATAATAATCCTAGATCCTGTAACCTTACCAGTAATCCTTATAGCTTTAATTGAGCGGCAAAAGTAACGGTAAAACCGCGTGGTTCGGATTTCGCGTGATTTGCCGCAATCTGCTACGTGAACTAAAAAGTGTGCGTCCCCCCAGAAAGCCCAATCGAGCTAGGTGTATTTTCAATATATCAGAATTTAGAGCAAAATTGGAGCACCTCTACAGTCAAGTAAAAAAATTGGAGCATTAATACGAACGACGCTGCGAGCTAAAAACCGTGGGCTTGCTGGAGTCCTGTCCCGTCAGCACGCCCAAGCTAGATCTCGGGAACCGTTGAGAGTACTATCGTGTATTGTGGTTCAAATTTTAGAGCAAAATTGGAGCACTCTGCTCCCGTGAAATCAACTTCGAAACTAGAATGTGAAAGGAGTTAGACGTGATTAACCGGTGGGCTTGCTGGAGTCCTGTCCCGTCAGCAAGCCCACGCAGATCTCTGAAACGGTAATGATTTGGATTATGATTAAAAACTCTACAATAGAGCCCTATTTAGAGCACTCTGCTCCAAAAATTTTATTAATGTAGCTTCAATAGTTCTCGAGTTACAGGCCTTTGAAAATGGGCTTGCTGGGGTCGCGTCCCCTCAGCAAGCCCATTTGGAGCGTGGAAACTACTGAACGGAGAGTCGTCAAAAATATCTCAAATCATAGCTTAGAATGAGAGAACTATGCTCCAAATAGATCAAAATCCTAGGTTCTACGGTTTTCACGCTATCAGCGAAAAACACTTCAGCCGCCAAAATTTGACGATTTTCACAACCGCGCGACGTTGCCGCTCCGTGCAACAAGCAAATGAACGCTTCATTTGCTGTTGGTGTACACGAGAATGAACCTTCCGATGGTTTATTTAAGAGTCTCTTTACTTGCAATCCTAAGATGGCTTGTAGTTTATGTCTGAAATAATAGACCTGCAGCCCATCGTTGCTAATTCGACATTATTTTGTAATCTTCTTCTTGTAAGTTCATGTAAAAGTAAGCTTGTTTACCTACTCCCTATATTGAAATGTTACCTAATAATAATATTTCATTTGATGTGATGTGATGTGAGTCAGCACAGCATTATTACCTAAAGGCCTTCACGAGCCATAATGGCGCCGCCATTAGTTAATTACCTACTTTTAAACGAAAACTCAGTTTTCAAGTTAGGTATTTATTTAGAAACAATCAATCTATTAAGATCACAACTTCACAAGCCTTAGGGCGACAATACACGTCCGATTTTTTCATCCGATTGTCTGATCCGGTTGTCTGATCAGACTATCTGAAGGCACTCTTGCCATACATTTATTTGAATACATAATACACGTCCGATCCGGTAACCGGATCGGACGTCAGAGTCGGAAACAGCGTCAAAGCGTTTCCGATTTTACTGCCGTTCCGATTGTCTGAAGGTGCAGTCTGCATACTTTTGTACGGAGACACAATAAACGTCCGATTAGGTATTTCTTCCGATTTGCCAGTTTAAGGCCGTCACAGACTTAGCTATAATATATATTAATATACCGTACTAAACACACTGAGACCAGAAATATATATTATAGCTGAGTGTGTGGTCACGCGAAAATTGTATAGAAAATATATATTACTATGCCTAGATAAACATATTATTAATATAATATATTATAGCTAAGTCTGTGACGGCCTTTATTCTCTAGCATGAATCATGATACTGAACGAACGTCTCGCATGGTTGTTGTTCGGACTGCCTTTTACTATTGTAAACATCAAAAACCGGCCAAGTGCGTGTCGGGCCACGCGCAATATAGGGTTCCGTAGTACCGCTAGTATTTGAAAATTTTTGTATGAATGTACATTTATAACATGTTTTACACCACTAACATCATCTCAGTTACTTTCTAAGGAATTTGAACGAACAGTTCCTTTATACTTCGCCGAATACATTTTTTTTTAAGTTGATCGACTATTACTCAATAACTTGTGAAGTCTTCTTAGCCGTGATAGTTTTCCTTTTATGTCGGCTGTACACTCTCGCCGAGACACAGCGAGGCGGCTCGAGTGCGAGAGTGTAAATGGGTGCGCTCGCCTCGTCTCGCCTGTCTCGGACCCTCTCGGTCCGGTGTCGGTAATCGGTATTTTGCGCCCGAGTCAAAGGGTCTCGCGAGGAAAGCGAGCGCATTACTGTACACTCTCGCGTTTTTCACAACTAGTCACGCCGCTAGACAATGCAGAACAGAAAAATAACAATAATAAATGTCATTACCAGTCATTATCTGTGAGAAATAAAATTAAATATGACTAAAGGTCTTTGGATTACAATGATATCTTTCGATGCATGGTGAATGGTGATCATTGATCGTAGATACGATTTCGCCATTTTTTTATTTTTGTATTTTTATTGTGTAAATATTTGATAATTACTAATTATTTAAAATAGCTCATAGCATAGAGAGCTACGGCAGCTGCAAGAGAAGTGTTTTCGTCCATCTCATAGAGAAAAATAATGGTCCATCTTAGCTGAGTTCATAACTGCGATTGAACTAAGCGAGAATGTACATGATCGCACTCGAGCAAGGGGCTCTCGCACGAGACTCTCGCCCGAGAGCTCTCGGCGAGAATGTACAGCCGACATTAAATTCAGCATATTTCCAACTCCCGTGAATTTTTTCACATTTTCAGAAGCAACCGTTTAGCTGGTAGAAGGGGGGGACACTGGACTCTAACGATTTTTTCCACTTTAAAACTTAATATTTCACAAATGGATTCCTAAATCGGAAAATGATCTATGAATATACTCATAATATTTCTTAAAAAAACTAACCAACGACACCCCACACGATGGGGTGGGCACGAAAAAAAAATTCAACCCCGCTTGATGTGTAGGGGAGGTACCATAAAAAAATATTTTTAAAATATTTTATGTCCCATTTTGTCGGCATTATTAATATGTGTATTCGTGCCAAATTACAGCTTTATAGGTCCTATAGTCTCTGAGCAAAACCGCGGACAGACAGACAGACAGACGCACAGACGGACGAACAGACCGAAACTATAAGGGTTCCTTGTTGACTACGGAACCCTAAAAATAAACAGAATCATGTAGAGTGAACAATGTGCCTAATACAGCCTCCCCCCAAATATGTTTCAGCTTTAAGTACCTATCCGTTTTTGCAACAATTGCGGTCTTAAAAATGTTGTTCTCAATACAGTTTTAGGTAGGTTGTTTAATCTTTATTATGTAACTAGGTAGATGACGCCCGCAACTCCGTTGCGCCAAAATTCGTTTATCGCGCAGGAACCGTTCATTTTTCCGGGATAAAAAATATTCCTATGTCCTTTCCCGGGACTCAAATTATGTCCATGCCGCTCTAAGTGGCGCCGCCATCAGTTAAAAAATAATTTCTCAGTTAAAAATAATAAATATTACACAGCTTTCTATATTTTGCCGATTGATTGTTTCTAAATAAATACCTAACTTGAAAACTGAGTTTTCGTTTAAAAGTAGGTAATTAACTAATGGCGGCGCCATTATGGCTCGTGAAGGCCCTTAATAATGCTGTGCTGACTCACATCACATCAAATGAAATATTATTAGGTAACATTTCAATATAGGGAGTAGGTAAACAAGCTTACTTTTACATGAACTTACAAGAAGAAGATTACAAAATAATGTCGAATTAGCAACGATGGCTGCAGGTCTATTATTTCAGACATAAACTACAAGCCATCTTAGGATTGCAAGTAAAGAGACTCTTAAATAAACCATCGGAAGGTTCATTCTCGTGTACACCAACGGCAAATGAAGCGTTCATTTGCTTGTTGCACGGAACGGCAACGTCGCGCGGTTGTGAAAATCGACAAATTTTGGCGGCTGAAGTGTTTTTCGCTGATAGCGCGAAAACCGTAGAACCTAGGATTTTGATCTATTTGGAGCATAGTTCTCTCATTCTAAGCTACGATTTGAGATATTTTTGACGACTCTCCGTTCAGTAGTTTCCACGCTCCAAATGGGCTTGCTGAGGGGACGCGACCCCAGCAAGCCCATTTTCAAAGGCCTGTAACTCGAGAACTATTGAAGCTACATTAATAAAATTTTTGGAGCAGAGTGCTCTAAATAGGGCTCTATTGTAGAGTTTTTAATCATAATCCAAATCATTACCGTTTCAGAGATCTGCGTGGGCTTGCTGACGGGACAGGACTCCAGCAAGCCCACCGGTTAATCACGTCTAACTCCTTTCACATTCTAGTTTCGAAGTTGATTTCACGGGAGCAGAGTGCTCCAATTTTGCTCTAAAATTTGAACCACAATACACGATAGTACTCTCAACGGTTCCCGAGATCTAGCTTGGGCGTGCTGACGGGACAGGACTCCAGCAAGCCCACGGTTTTTAGTTCGCAGCGTCGTTCGTATTAATGCTCCAATTTTTTTACTTGACTGTAGAGGTGCTCCAATTTTGCTCTAAATTCTGATATATTGAAAATACACCTAGCTCGATTGGGCTTTCTGGGGGGACGCACACAACTAAAAAATATTTTAAGTGATTAAATATTAATATTAAGGAATAAAAAAATTTGGGTACTAAGTAGACATATCAATAAACAATAATCCGTTAACAAAAATAAATTATCACAATTTGTTTAATTATTATGCTTTTCCTAATTTGTTAGTAGTCACCATTTTAATGATAACATAAAAACGCTGATTATTTCAAAACAAGAAATCTAGAAATTTTTATTATTCTTTTGAGCTAATCTTAAAAGGGCTTATAAAAGATATCCGTTGAAAAAATTCAACAATTTTGATTTTTCACTTTTTTATAAACAATCAAAGGCATCCATAAAATTTTCATGTAAATAAAGCAATAACGGTACTTTTATAGCCAATTATTGTTATTATTTTGTTTTGTTATTGTTAGAAGCCAGATAATATATATTTTTTTATTTATAACTTATAAAATTTATATAATCATTTTTATTGATTAAAAAACCCAAATCGCTTTATTTACATGAAAATTTTATGGATGCCTTTGATTGTTCATATTATTAGGTATTCCGAATCGAATGAGACCAAAATCATAATTTTCGGTGCATGAGATCAGGTTTTGACGAAAATGGCACTTGTTAACCAGACTGTAAGAGAGATAATGCACTTCAAGCCAAATAAAAAATTAAGGCTGCATTAAGGTTTGAGACTTGAGTATGGCGCTTAAAGTAACGGTGTTATCGACGTCAGGTTGATGGTTAGGTTAGGGTCAGGTGATTTCTGGATTTCCGTTATGTCTTAATAATTTATAAATAATAAGGTATCCTATCAGTGATTAGTGAAACATGGTGAAACATAGATGGCTAGGTCGTGATCGCTGATAAGTGATAACCGCTGTTTTGACTTAGTATGACTTAAATTATGTATCTAACATTTCTAGATAATATGCCTAGGCACATAATATGAGTCTACTGCCTATCTCACTAACACAAGATCTAAATCTTTCTGCCAGGCACGATTACATACGTGGGACTCGTGGGAGTAACCGAGACAACATGTGATTTTTGCAGGACTCTGTTAGCAATATTATGTGTAAATTGTAATATATATTTTGTCCTAATAAATGAATTAAGACCGTCACAGACTTAGCTATAATATATACTAGTTGACCCGGCAAACGTTGTTTTGCCATTTAAAGTATTTCTAGTTTTCTACTTCATTAGTTGATACAAAATCTTACCCCCTCTTTTGTCCCCTAAGAGGGATGGGGGGAAAAATAGTGTACACCTGATGTTAAGTTGGAAAATACAGTTAATAATATGAATTAAGTCCATTAAAGAAAAAATTTGATACAAAATCTATCCCCCTTTTTGGTCCCCTTAGAGGGGTGGGGGGGAAAAGTTTATAAACCAGATGTTGAGTTGGAAGAAGACAAATATATCTGCGAAAACCGTATGCAAATCGGATCAGTAGTTTTCGTGTGATAGTGGAACAAACATACAGACAGACAGACAAGACAAAAAACTAACCACATTTTTGGCTTCTATAGTGATGTAGTGACACCCCCTGCTTATTATTTTTTGAATATCTTTAATGTACAGAATTCACATTTCTATAGTTTTATTATATTATGTATAGATTAATATGTTTATAGCTAGGCATATTACTATATATTTTCTATACAATTTTCGCGTGACCACACACTCAGCTATAATATATATTTCTGTCTCAGTGTGTTTAGTACGGTATATTAATATATATTATAGCTAAGTCTGTGACGGTCTTTACCTCTATGCTATTATAGGAGGCCGTGTTCTCTGTGGTTCCCTGGGATCGTGCATGCCTTCTCCTACTACTAAGTATGTACCTAATACAAGTACGGTGTAAGTATCTATTACTATTTACTACTACCCAACTACTACCTATATAATATTATAATAAAGTACTCTGTGCTATAACTACCTGTAACCTGAGTGATAACCACGTGATAACTGATAAGTGACATGACAGGCGCGGTCGCAGCCTGAAATTTTGGAGGGGGTCACTCACTATATTAATAGGTATAGGTCCACCAGAATCTGATAGCAAATGGCAAAAAGTGAGAAAATATATTGACTCTAGCAATACCGGGGTAATTGGAATAAAACATTTTCATCCTTTTTAGGGTTCCGTACCCAAAGGGTAAAAACGGGACCCTATTACTAAGACTTCGATGACTGTCCGTCTGTCTGTCTATCTGTCTGTATGTCTTGAGGCTGTAACTCAAGAAGCGCTATAGCTAGACTTTTGAAATTTTCACAGATTATGCATATCTGTTGTCGCTATAACAACAAATACTAAAAATAAAAACAAAATAAATACAATATTTAAGGGGGGCTCCCATACAACAAACTTGATTTTTTTGCTATTTTTTTCTCCATATCAATAACGACAAACAATAGGCACTTGAAATATTCAAGAAATACTCAATTTTTTTAGCACTTTATTAATTTATAATAAAATTTAAATAAGGCCTGGATGTTTTTCGCTATCGTAGGGCTTTTAAGACACTATTTAGGTAGACCAATTAATAAAATCTTAAAAGAATATCAA
The DNA here is from genome assembly GCA_905404155.3 of Plebejus argus. Taxonomy (NCBI): domain Eukaryota; kingdom Metazoa; phylum Arthropoda; class Insecta; order Lepidoptera; family Lycaenidae; genus Plebejus; species Plebejus argus. The sequence continues at coordinate 7,345,212 of FR989930.1, forward strand.
ACTTTTGAGCTACAACTGTTTCTATGTTTTTTTCTGGAAATCATAGAATTTTTTTTCTACTAATTTGCATTCTTCTATATGAAATGGGCACTCGGGTGTTCTCGTCCTGCATTTGTAATCACAAATCCTATAAAATTAAGTAATAAAAACGGCATGGCCAATTTTTTGGACAAAAAATACACTGTGTATTGTAGTACGGAACCCTTCGTGCGGGAGTCCGACTCGCACTTGGCCGATTATTTTTTATTCCTTTAGCTGTAATTTTAGCTGCTTATTTTGTGTGTGAAACATGCAAATATAAAAATTTATCCAATGATTGACAAGGATATTTTTTATGGCCCCATGGACCACCCATGGGTTTTACAAGAACAGTTAATAATAATTATTATTATAAATTATATTATTTATTATATTATTATCCGACTGGCTAAGAAATTTCAGAATAATCAATTTAATTTTCGCAAGTAAAGCTTTTTTATTTCAAAATCTGTATGTCGAAGTACAGCTAAGAAGTAAAACACAGAGTACAGACACACAAAAAAACTAAAATAGCTAGTCTTTGGGAAAAGAAAAGATACCAAAACACATCACTTTTTAGTTTTTGACATAAAATTAAAGAGGGTAGTCTTTTGCAGTCTGCTTTTTAGACTTAAGAAAATATTATGTCAGTGAAGAAGTGACAGTCAAAGGTGACAGTTTGCATTTTGCAAGTGACAATTTCAAATTTGAAATGTCAATTTATTCGTTGCATTTGCAGAAGCAAAGCAAGGTACGTCCTACAGTGAAATTGAAATCAGAAAATAATACAAATAAAGTGCTAAATTTACGATTTCGTTCCTTGTGACAATATTGTGATAAAAACATCTTGTGTTAAATCGAATGTGATACACTGTTAGGATTGCGTTATTGCATTCAAATTGTTTCAATGGCTTCGACGGCGCAACAAATAAATTCTAATCAATCATCCCAAAACAATTCCTGTGCCAAACGAAAGAAGAGTAAAGGTAGCAAAGGTTCATTCCTTTCTAAGTGGCTCGATAAAACGCTGCATCACGACTCGGGCTCCTTTCCGAGCTTGGACGCCGATATGTATGTAAATCCGAATGTAAATTGGCATACTGGTAATTCTCAATTCGGTCCAGGCTACGATAATTATAGGCACGACATGTACGGTTGCATGCAGGGGCACACGTCGCTTCCTACATTTCTCAACCATTACAACCCTGTGATACCTCCATCGGACTATCGCTATGTCCAAAGTGAAAACAAAAGTGTCCAAGTTCAAAGGCCTCGGGTGCGCAAAACCAACAGGGGTAACGCTGAAGAAATATCGAGTGCCCCAATTGATGCCAATCACTCTCACTATTTTCAACCAAAGACCATGTCAGATAGTCAGGACTACACAAGTTTACCACCAATAATAACGTCGACGGGCGACACTAACTCAGTCAGTGATGTGCACACAAATGAGAAAGACGAGAGCAACAGCAGGAGATTCAGTGACCCGGTGGTCCGAGTTCTGCCGGACGTAGCGAGGCCGGCCAATGGGGAAGTGGAGTCTGACAGTGATTCTGAGTCTGACTTATCTGGGAGTCAAGTGGGAGGTAGATTGCTAGCATATTTATTAGATCAAATATCATCTCTGAAAATGGCCAACGAAAGAATAAACAAGGAGCTAATTGAAACCAAAGGTATGTTGTTTGTTTCCTTGGTTACCATTTTATTTCAATGTTTTATATCATTACGGATACTGAAATTTAGTTTTGAACTGTTTAACTTTGTAAAATAGTTTTTTTAGAGACTGTATTACAAGAGAAATGAAATAGCTCATACAGTCTGTATTCCATGGCCTTTGCTTTTTCTATCCATCATACATTGAAAAGACTTTAAAAAATGTTTTTATGATATTTTAATATTTTATTATTATACTATTTTAATTCTTTTTCGGCTTACAATTTATTTCCCTACATCATAATGCATTTTCACACATTCTGTAATTTGCATTGTAGATTGTTTCAAAAGCAAATTAGATTATGTAAATGTGGAATTGTCAGCCTTTCTCACATAAATAATAACTGTTACATAATAACTATAATGATTGAAGTGGACTCAAAAATATATCTCATTATTTTTACTTTTTGTGATGTCACTTTAAACTTGTAGCCCACATCTAAAGTAAGGTCAAAGATTTTTAAAGTAACTTCTCCCACACAAATATTTGATGCAATTCTATTTTAAATATTAGAAACAAGTGTAGGCAGGCTAGGAGGTCACAGAATATGGAGCAATCAATATACATAATATTGATTGCAAAATAAACAATTTTGACAGAATTTTATGCGGTATAAAATATTATGTACACCTACATAATATTTTGCCTAACTGCTGCACTCAGAGACAGGGTGAATTGCACCAGAAGCGTAGTTAAGGTTAAGGTTATTCGTCAAATATGGCGACTTTTGCTAGGGATTTGACAGTTCTTTTCACATTTTGTTATGGTTAAGGGCTCCATTCCACCGCGGCGCATGGAGAGACTACGCACGTGCGTCAAGCTTTACCTTTAAGGAATGGAAAGAAAGAAGCCTTAAAGTTAAAGCTCCATTCCACCGCGGCGCACGCTGTGCACGGCCACTTATTAACAGCCACTTGTCTGTTTCATTGTCCTCTTATTAACAGCCAATTGTCTTTTTCAGCGGAACTGGAGACAGTGCGACATCAAGCCTTTTATCCTCAAACACCAAACAATTTTTCAAGCAGCAATGGTATGTTTTATTGTATCAATGACCTCTTATGTTTGTTATAAGTTATAAGTTATGAGTTATGACTTATAAAATACTGCCAATATGTTTCCATGTGTCCAGTTGGTTAGGGGCTTTTTATTATCCAACTTCCAAAAATTAAGTAGGTTCTATGTTCGGTTGTAGTTTAGGACAGTCAGACATTCTTATTTTTTTTAATGAAGAAAGTCTCACTACTCCTGACTCTTGGGTCCCGTGTAAACCTCTGCGATTACTGTTTGATGCTGGTCTGAGACTGGAGGCTGGAGGTGAGTGGACTGAGATGATCACCACGATATGATGGTCGTTCGACTCAGATTCTACAAGTTGTCCAAAATAAAACCTAACCAATATGCCTTTATGCCCCAAAGGTGCACCGAATACGCCCTCTGTAGGTTAGTGAACCACATCAGAAAGAAGAGAGAGAAGTAGAAAATTTATGTTATAATATCGCTGGACACAGAAGAGGCCTTCAACAATGCTTGGTGGCCAGCTGTAAAGGTTCGGTTAGCTGAAGTTAGGTGTCTGGGGAACCTGAGGCGGGTAATCAGCGGCTACCTGAGTGGAAGGAGTATGAAAGTGAGATGTGCAGGAGTGGAAGTGTGCAGTAGGCAGCAATGTATTTACCCGAATAATCATGCAATATTCGTTTATCGTCAAATCGTTTTGACATATTTTTTCGCAATAGCCTATTGCCCAGTTTTTGGTGTAAAATACAATTTTAAGTATTGTTATGGAATAAACACATAATTTTTTATCTTTGTAAATATCCATAGGAAAATTCTGAAAAAAATTCACATGATGTATTTTGACTTCTAGATGCATAACAAGAAAAAAAAAACGCATAACAGCAAAAACCCCACAATAGCACATTGTCCGATTATTCGGTGGGGGCGTCGACTTTATAATATTCACAGTATTGATACAGCGCCGTTCCAGCGCTTTTAGCCAGTTATGGTTAAGGGACGCTACTGTATGAATTCAAAGTCAGCACTTCATACTGAATACGCATTTTTAAAAAGTCGCTTTGCATGTCAATTGTCAAGTAATAATACACCAGTACGTCCCCCCAGTCGGCCATTATCTTATATTATGGCTGAGTGGTCAAGATAAATAAGACCCCACGCGAGAATAAAACCTCATTAAGTTCGGTAAAAGTAAATCGAAACTCTGTGAGAAACGAAAGTCACGGATGAAATCGTTTTACAAATCCTAATTACGGAGTATTTTTAACTGAGGAAAGTTCGCGAGACTTGCGTAATTTACAATGGGTTAAGATTCTAGATGGCCTAGTAGGTATTTGAGATAAATTTTAATATATTAATGATTTTTTACGTATTATAGGAAAAAGTATGATGAATATAAAGATTTAAGACAATTCCTATTTTTTCGAAGCCTCGAAATGCTTTAGGACTTACCAACTTTCCCTTCTTCAAAAATTGCTCCATCGCCCACCACTCTCTTGGAGAGGAATGAGGATGAAGGAACCATAATCGCTGTACTAATTTTATACAGAGGAAAGGTTCCGAAATCAATAATAGATTCGAAAAAATGTTGGCCTACCTATTATAGCGTAATGACGGGTTAAGGACATAGGCTACTTTTAATGCAAAAAATGTATGGTTCCTCCCACAGCTATATATAATATCTTGATCTTATTTCTGTGGTTCCTCCACTACGAATACGCAGGCAACATCCAGTACATCAATACGTGTTGTATGACGCAAACAAATGCCTATTCGTAGCGTGTGACACTCATTATTCACAGCAGACCTAGGCTATTGTATGTTAAATTAAACTAATAATAAATTAAGGGAAAGTTTTAATCGAGGCAAGGCAACACTTCAAGATTTTTTGGCACGTAAAAAACCTATAAAATTAAAGAAATTACGCAAAACAAAGAAAAAAAAACGGCGTTTAACTAGATTACATAAATTCATTGTGTATTATGTTTTATTAGTTAATACATTTACATTTAAATTATATTTTAATGTTTAAAAAATTTAATTATCACTTTTTAATGAGATAAATTATAATAACTTGATAATAATATCGCTCCCATAACGCGTTAATGTTTATTTAATGCATCGGCTTTCCTTTTACTTTACTTTTTTGCGAATCTAGGGCTGTCAATCATATTTTTAGGTTTATTTTTTGTTATAATTTCGTATACTTAGATGACAATTTTATTATTCGACAAACAATAAAAAGTTGTTGGCACGCTTTAATGCCTCAATGTCACAAAATATTATGTAATCAACTAATTATCATCTGAATTCTCTGAAACCATACTAGTTGGAAATGCTACATAGTACAAATTACCCTCATTTAGTTTTTCTCATAGTTTTTCTTGCGCATGTGTTTCCTGAATGAAATAGAGTAACATCTTTTGGTGTTACTCCATTTGCTTTAAGTACAGTTATTTGAAGCTTTTCATCTAGAGAAGAGCCAGGAGTACCAAGGCACGTGGTAGTTTGGACGTGCCAGTAATCGTTTTTTTGGGAATGTTGTTGATAATTTTTTGCACAGCCCTACTGTCATGTTTACCGAGGTCTGACACCGCTCGGGCTGAGCACTCGGGAGTAACGGTTCGGCGGTAAATTAGCCATGTTTTATGCTTTACTATATTTTTGTATACCGGCATCGGCAGTCAAGCTTTAATAGAGACAATTTTAACCGTATCAATGGGATTATATCGGTTTAAAGTTAATTATATTTCAAGAGGAATATCGCAAATATAGGCTACTTGGTAACTTGATGTCCATAACTTCGGTGCGTTAAAATTAATTTATAACGCGGGAATCGTAAATTTTTTCCGGAATTTTAGCTATTCTAAGGGGCACTTGCGTAGATCTGGGTTAAAGTTAACTCAGAGTTAACTTTAACTCAGATCTGCACAAGTGGACCTAAGTATGTTAGGTATTTCGGTGCGCCGAATTGGTTTGTCGCGAGAAAACCGTGCTTTTTTTCCGGGATAAAAACTATTGTAAGTTTTTTCTCGGGACTCAATATAGCTCCATACCAAATTGCATTAAAATCGGTTTATGGGTTAAGGCATAAGGAGACAATTATACACAGACACACTTTTAGATTTATAATGTTAGTATGGATTTGTTAGTTTATTACGTTTATCTATAATATTATCTTCAATGAGTGAATAGGGCCTAGTGGTATTCTAGATGCCTGTTAGTGTTGAATAATACGTACGCCATGTAGCTCTACCTTATAATGCACGACAAAGTGAAGCGTAGCATACCAAGTAGGTTACACCTGAGGTACCTACTCGATACGAGAGAAAAATAATTTCTCTCGTCTTATTATATTTAATTACTAGCTGTCCCGGCAATAATTTTTTTGCCATATAAAGTATTTCGCTCACTCCATCAAATTAAAAAGTTTAGGCGAAAATAATAAAAGAATATTGTGTGGGAACCGTAAATTTTTTCGGGACAAAATGTATCCTATATTCTTTCCCGGGACTCAAAGTATCTCCATACCAGAATTCATCAAAATAGATTGAATACTTTACGCGCAAATCATAAAAGTATCCGTCCGTCCGTCCGTCCGTCCGTCCGTCCGTATGTCACAGCCACTTTTCTCCGAAACTATTAGAGCTATACTATTGAAACTTGGTAAGTAGATGTAGTCTGTGAACCGCATTAAGATTTTGATGCAAAAATGGAAAAATTATTAAAAATTTTAGGGGTCCCCATAGGTACAACTGAAACAAAAAAAATTTTTTTTCATCTAACCTATGCGTGTGGGGTATCTATGGATAGGTCTTCAAAAATCATATTGAGGTTTCTCATATTATATTTTTCTAACCTGAATAGTTTGCGAGAGAGACTCTTCCAAAGTGGTAAAATGTGTGTCCCCCCCCCTCTAATTTCTAAAGTAGAGGCATGATAATTCTAAAAAAAATATATGATGTAGATTCCTATAAAAACTACCAACGAAAATTGGTTTGAACGAGATCTAGCCAGTAGTTTTTTTTTTCGACTGAAATATAAAAATAAGTCAAAAACCTTTTAATTTCATAAAAATAAACCTTATCGCTGCTGCGGAACCCTTCATGGGCGAGTCCAACTCGCACTTGGCCGCTTTTTTTATTTATATAGATTATTTCTCTAACACAATAAAGAAAGCGATTTATTTGTAATGTGAAATTCAGCACACATGATGATCGTGGATTGAAGCACTGAAATAAACGATTTTTTTTAAAGTGCGTATTCAGAGCAAGAGTGATTCTGTTCTAAGCCCTGTTTCACCACTTCCTGATAAACACAACTTTTTAGACGGATTCTCCATACTCTGTCAAGTTAAGTGGTAGTTAGCCAATCAGACACTTATCAGGAAGAGGGCCCGAGCGACCGCAGACTTACAATAGCTATAGCGACTTATGAGAGCTCGCACATTTTTCCAACGAAATTGTACAACTAAATAATTGGACACCAGTCACCAATCGTACAAGAACCGCGATTCCTTTCCGAATTCCGATTACCCACGGTTAAAAAGTTGTCTAATTAAATTGTGATACTACGCAATTTAGTTGTACGATACTTACGGCCAACTTGACATTGTATATCTACATTCTGCGGTGACCTTTCGACTTTTTTCCTAAGAAACAAATAAAAGAAATTACGAGCGAATTTCTCATTGATATTAATTATTACCTTACGTAACGATTTGCTTCTTAATCTTATATAAGGTAATGGATACTGTTGGAATGAGATTATGTGTTTATGTGGTTGGTCGCGTCAACGTCGCGTGTAGACGACCTACTCTGATAACCTAATGAACATGTCACATAGTCTTAGCTCGTGGAGAGTGGGAAAACACATTTCAAGCTATTTATTACAAGTTATATTATATTACATATTTTTGTTATAACTTTGTTTAGTAATGAAATGGGCTTGGTCATTTGATGACAATTATATAGGCAGAGGTTACACGATCCATTTTTCATCAATCTGATCCATGAATGTGATTGACGGAATATTGATGGTTATGAAAAAGTCCATATTAAAAAAATTATCAATCCATCAATTTTTCGTCAATCTGGATCGGATTGATGGATCAGATTGATGAAAAATTGATTGTGTAATCTCTGCCAATAGCGTATTTATTATGAAATTAATGAAATTATTGTTTATGCAATACTTGAGGCTTTAAAAGTATTTAAAGGATACCGTAGTCCCTTCATAGATCTGTGTTAAGGACGTTGTAGACGACGCTATGATAGTTATACAATTTTTGTCCATGTCTGTCAAGTGTCAAACCACTTTTCTAACGGATCAGACATGGGTATTTTGGATAATATTTAAGTGTGGATCTTATCAATAGGGAAGTAAAAACATCCAATTATCTACTTAGGCGGTTGTCGGCAAACAAAAATTTTTTGTTTCATTCGTATTCATGCTTGCGGTGTGTTTTTTGCGTCTAAGTAGGTAAGGTGTACAAATCATACGGTGATTACTCCTGCCTTAATGAACCAATTATAAACAATGTTTTTGTAATCGCCAGCCAGTTACAATCGCAAGGTTTTAATTTGTTCATGTCTTCGTATTGCGATTTGCGCTAGAAGACTGGAGTGTAATACTTGAAAATTGAAATAGAGGAAGTAGATCGCAATTTTCACTTGAAATATTCGATTTATAACCTACAACTAGAACTACTAGAAACATTCAGAAATGAACGTCAAGAAACATTCAGAATGCTCATTATTGCCCGGATTCTGAGTTTTTTTTTTGCCAATTTTCATGTATTTGGGATTTGCAACTGCTCCTTAGTCTTATGACATTGGCAAACCCTGTCAGGTCTCAGGCTACGTTCCAACGGAGTTTTTTTGCGAGGAATATGTTTTTAAGATCCAATAGAATCGTTGCGCTGAGCGCTGACAAGCAAATGAATCTATTTTATTAGTTCTAAAGAACGCAATATATTCTTTGGTAATCGCACTCTTAAGAAGTCCCCAAGTGACAAACCATTCCATTGTTATTGTCTGTATATTGACCTGTAATCTGCAATTTCCAGGTGTGCTGGGCGGGCAGTACTCGCCGGGTTTCCTGGCGGAGCTGGTGCGGGAGATACGCGACGCGGCGCGGATCCGCGAGGAGGCAATGTACGCGAGGGTGCGAGCGATGGTGCATGAGAGGCTTGATGTAAGTAACCTTAATTGGGGTCTGTCCGATCATCCTGTAGCTGTACTCGTCCACTGGACATAGGCCTCTCTCAATGAACGCCAAGTCTTTGCCAAGATTTGCTAATCGCATCCAACATGGACCTGCAACTAAACAGAGAATAGAGATCGTCGTCTCACCTTGTTGGAGATCACCTATAAGGGTCTGTCAACATACCTCTATAATGCAGACGGTCAATGAATATCTGTGAAAATCTATAAAAATTATTTCCTATAAAATATGGTTTGCAGTGCCTCAATGCACAAACAACTCCTTCAAAATTGTTGGTAGGTTTCGGCTGTCAGCTTTCTCAAAATTGATGGTCGATGGAGTTCAGACAAGTCTTGAGGCGGAGACAATAACTAGGAAATGGTAGAGCAGTAGTAGAGTTGAAGCAGAGAAGTTTAGGAGTAGATATTAAAGACCAAGTTAAAGCTGCATAATATAAAACGATAGACTGATGTTATTTTGAGGAACGTGGCAGATAACATTGGAAGCCTTGCAAAAAAAATTGTAGAAGTTTATAAATAATAAATAATCGGCAAAGTGCGAGTAGGAATCACGCACGAAGGGTTCCGTACCATTATAGAGCAAAATTAGGCCATAAATTGTGTTTTTTGTATGGGAGCCCCCCTTATTTTTTATTTTATTTTAATATTATTATTAAATATTAAAGTACACATATAACTAAGGATTTTGTAAAAAATTCAAGTACCTATCTGTTGCCATTTTTTATATAGAGCAAAAAAGGCCATTAAAATCACGTTTGTTGTATGGGAGCCCCCCTGAAATATTCATTTTATTTTATTTTTAGTATTTGTTGTTATAGCAGCAACAGATGTACATAATCTGTGAAAATATCAAATCTCTAGCTATTACCGTTCTTGAGTTACAGCCTGGAGACAGCAAAAAGGCCAAAAATCACGTTTGTTGTATGGGAGCCCCCCTTAAATGTTCATTTTATTTTATTTTTAGTATTTGTTGTTATAGCGGCAACAGATATACATAATCTGTGAAAATATCAAATCTCTAGCTATTACCGTTCTTGAGTTACAGCCTGGAGACAGACAGACAGACGGACAGACGGACAGATAACGAAGTCTTAGTAATAGGGTCCCGTTTTTACCCTTTGGGTACGGAACCCTAAAAAGAATATTTGTAGAATATTTGAAGAAGAATTTTTCATTTGTGATCGTCACAATTAGATTCTGGCTTCGTAGTTCAGGGACTACTTTCATTAGTTGACGTCTAGATACTCAACGCTCGTCTCAAAATAAGAAAACTTTTCCAAGAATGTAATGATTGTTTTCAACTAAATTCTCATGTTAGAATGCAATTTTCTAAGTCAGTTGGCGCCTATCCAAACGTCCGTTAGTTCATGTTTCATTTGGTATGAAGAACGCAGAGCCCATGCCGCAATGAGGAAGTCGGGCCATACACAATCGTGTTTTTATTGAAGGCGCTCCCCTATTTCCGACTATATCGGTGACAGATCTTTCGTTGAATATAGGGATACCTAGTTAAGAATAGAAATCTTTTAGGAAAAACCCAAAAAGAAAACAAAGGATATAGAATGAAAAAATACATTATACATAGCAGTTTGCCTGTTTTCGTGGGTGCCAAAAATGGAAAAGGGGATCACTAAGGTTTTCTCATGTCGCCGCTTTCTCTTATCTATCTTTTGCTCTCAAATGGCTGCTAGGGCTCTTAGCAATGATAGTCGCATTTTTCTGTGAAATATATGAAGGACTCATGAAAAACATCGATTGACGAAACAAATTGCAAATAATGTGTGAAAATCAGAACAAAAAGTAAATTAGTTAATTATTAGTAAGTAAATTAGTAAAATAGTAAAGCTAAGTAATTAGGTAATGAGTCTATCGATATGATTGACACAAAAAGTGTGACGTCGACGGATTGGCGGATGGGCGTTATTCCGCACCGCTGGACACCGTATGACCTATAATTATTGTGCTGTATCGTTGTGTGATGTCTGTGTATCGTTGTAACTAATACTGATAATATTAGTTGTAGTGGTGACTGGTGACAGGTTAGCTGGTCCTTTTTGCCGGATCGCCTATTTTTTCAATTGATTACAAGGAGAAATTAATAGAATGTAGATAATTAGTAGATAACTCGACAATATAACTGATTACGTTAGCAAAAAAACTTGCCAATCAATTCATCCGCTTAGAAGCCACGGTGTCACAGAAAGACACACAGACATGAAAAGTAAGTATAGGAATAGGGTGCTATACTCAGATATTATACTCTCTATAAGGCTATAGTATATAGTGTAATAGCCACAAACGAGCTCCCTAGAGATTAGGATTAATTTAGATTTTAGAAAATTTGAGAAGATCTAGAATGATATTTTTCATGATCATGTAGCTCGCGTACTGCTGCTTTTTTTCTAGAGTGCGCCAGAAAGTGTGTTATGTTTTTGAGTTCTCCTTAGTTTTTTACAACCGTTTTAGCCATTGAACATGAAAACTTGCGTCAAGTTTACCTCCCACTTTCCATATCTTTAAAAATAATCGTGATCTTGCAGCATTATTTAACGAAGATATCTAACGATAATTATATTCGCGGGCGATAAGACGTTTTATCTCGTCGTTTCAAGGTTCTCACCGTGTTTGAAGCCTGGAGGCCCTTGGAATATATTATATTAAGAGTTCTTTCTATAATTCTTTCAAGTCTTTATAATTTGCATTATTCTTTTTTTTGTATTTAAACAAGGCTACCTTCTTCTTTTTGTATTACTGTATTCTATACTTCTTTGAAATATAATTCAAAGGAGTAGAAACTGGAGAATAAGCCAAAATAGTTGTCGACAAAATTGTTTTGGCGTGAAACTGTGAAAGGAATTTCAAATATAATTTTCATTTCGTAATCTCTAACCTTAAGACCCGGCAATATAGCCGTTAACAGAATATTATTATCAATGTTATTGAGCCACTTACACATCAAAGAAATGATACCGATTTTCGACAGTACTAAAATTTTCCTGTTATTTATTATTTTGAGTACCAAACAAAATATAATAACACCTAATATTTTTTCTTTTTTTCAGAGTGGAATAGTTTCTGCGGAATCCAAAATATCAGACAGAACCCTGGAGGAAATAAAGGTAAGCTGTGATAATATTATTTCTAGACTCTAGTTAAAGGTAGTAAGGCCATCTGTGAGACTCAACGTGAAACTGCTTTCCAACGAGTATTCGAGTAGCGCGTTGCCATGGTTTCCGTTACGAGTTAGTACCTGATCTTCCTAATAGGTGGCGCTTTTTTAAATAAATTCTAGATTATTTTCCATGAAAGATTTTAAGAAATTTTTAATAACCGGAGCTAATCAAGTAACAGATTTGGCAAAATAATAATATTCGAATTTACAATGTCCTAATGGTACAAAACTTTTCAAAAAAAAATTTTTGCTGTTAGCGATGGAAACTTGGGTGATATTCATGTCCTTAGCCAAGATGCTTACGTTAATTTGAGATATGGATAGTATTATAGACTTTTCTATGAAAGACGTCAGGTTTACAAAAAAAAAAAAACATCAATTACGAATGTCTAATTCCTTACAGTTTTGATTTTAATCATCGACATTAAAATAAATAATTAATCGTGTTATTTATTTACTATTAGAAATAGCATGTTTAGTAAATATAAATCGTCGTATATATCATAAATCATAATATGTATATTAAGTAATCACATAAGCTTACACAACTTTTGAATTCAGGACTTCGCTAAATGCCACATAGCATACCTGACGTTGTGTAAACAAAAATATTGACTTATTACCTTTAAAAACGTTCGGTTTTTTTCGGATTCGGTGCTATTAAAGTGTGTTTACACGTCTAGCTGGGTGGTCCGTTAAGGGCCCTCGACACTCTGGCCGTCACACCTCCCGTGTCTTGTGTTTATTTGCGAAACACCCGCTATTCAGACACAAATGCACTCTAATGGTCACATTTCAATACGTTATAACTTATACGTATGGAATATCACGTTTTATTTTGTAAGATTCTTTATTATCCATGTACTAATATTATAAATACGAAAGCGTGTCTGTATATAATAAGAAATATTAATCGTCCGACCCAAAATTTATTTCATACGAGATAACGCCCGCGACTCCATTGTACCAAAATTCGTTTATCGCGCGGGAGCCGTACATTTTTCCGGAATGTAAGGTCCTATGTTCCGGGACTCAAGGTATCTCCATACCAAATTTCAGCAAAATCGATCCAGCGTTTTAGGCGTGAGAGAGTAACAGACAGACAGACTTTCGCATATTTTATAATATTAGTAATAGGAAGAAATATAAATACCTACAATTTTTTAAATAATAATTGTACTGTACTATTTTCTAAAACAATCATTGTGTAATCAATAATCATGTACGGTGTACCCAACAATTATGACGAATAACACATACAGTACATGCCTTTTATATTGTTAATTCGAATTTTAGCAGCGGGATTTGCTCGGGGGTGTGAGGGGGGAAAGGGGTGTTGAGTTTTCATACCCGTGCGTTTGTCGGATTACAGAATCACCGTGAGTCGCACAACCGGTAAGAGCGAAACGCATCGATTCACCCGCTCCGTACTGTGGGGCATTACGAGTTGTTAGGCCGCCTATTACACCGATATGGTGGATATGTTTAAATTTTAAAGGGTTAGCACACGTTTTTATCATTTTGATGTCGATGTATTTTTTAACTGTCAGTTATAAATTTTTTACTAAGACAGTTTTCCCAGGTGATTGGTGATTCTCTTAACTAGACTTCCCGACTTGCATATTTATAAGAGGCACTGGACAATGGACATGCGTCATGCAAGTGCTACGTTGGCAAAGTGTTAGTCTTGATTTATTTCTGTGGTGTTAGTACTCGGAGCTAATATCATTTCATCATCCAATTTTAATTACAGGTTTAGTTTGCACACAATACACTTATGTTTTGATATGAATATCTAAAATTGAATATTGTATGGCGCTGACAAAACAGTTGAGCAGAAATCTAAAGTGTGCAGCTGCTAATTGCTATTTTGTCAATCAACGCTTCTGATAATAATTAAAATTTAGTTAACATTTCGAATGCTCTCTAGCATCTTGTTTGCTGTTGCATCATGATTGAAGAAACTTCATAATAATCTCTAATCACATCTTCGTCACCTGGCAAATGTTACAGTAAATTACGCGTCTGTGTGACATGCGGCGGACGTTACGCGGTATTTTGTAGTCTTTAGTGTCTCCCCACATCGGGGCATTTGAAATATGAGCGGGTGCGTACGGGGAGGGGCGCTGAGTAAATATTGGCAGATGTGAGTGGATGGCGCGGCCCGGGCGCCACCCCGCGTGACGTCACTCCCAAGTCCCGACTCCTGCTTCCAACATTCACTGTTAAACCACCTCTAGCTTTCTATAAATCATCCCTATTACATCGGTATAAAGGTGAAACTAGAGGTAGTATAGCTGTGAACGTTATAATTGCGAGATGTGGGCTCCGAATCGCGAGGAAACCCTCCGCAAATGTGGAGCTATTTCCTCAAAGAAATTACGGAATTTATAATACATGAGTGTATGTAGAATTTGTTCGTTCTTGATGTACCTACTTCCTTTATTAATTTTTAGTATATTCTACGTTTGGTACCTAATGTTGTGTTCGAAAATGATAGCAAAATTAGTATTCAAATAGAGATGGGACTCGATATAACGTATGGCAAACTCCATGTTACATGGCCGTTATACGTTGAATGAGATTATTAATAATTTAAGCTTCACTAAGGGCTCTCTATGAACTCTACAGTCTTAGTACCTATTACACTAGTATAATAAATAATATTATAGTAAGTTATAATTAGTTAAGGATTTGTTTATCCCTCTGTCTCTTGATCAAAGGCGAGATAAGCCCGTGATTCGTCAGAGTTACCTAATACGTAAGATTCTTAACCCAGTTTACCGGTTCAATTAACAATCGATCAATAGGTAAACTTTTAAAGCGCACTGCACACAATAAATAAGCATCGCAAAGCTAGCGTCGTAAAGCCAAGCAAATATTTTTAGTTTTCAATATTTTCAGAATTTCTTCATCCTTTACCGATTTTAGTTCGTTTTCTCTAAAACTGCTATGCATTAGTTGGTTTTTAGTGCCCAAGTGTGCAAGAATACTTCTTCTTTTGGTCTGACCCAGTAGCCACTAGCCATAACCAAAGTTAACAGGGATCAGGCGGCAGGCCCAGTCTCAAATCTATTTAATTGTCATCATAATTTTTAAATTTGGAAGAGTGTCGTTGCTTTATAGTTTAAAACATATTACGACCCTTATAAGGTAACAGAGGTGCGTACGCTGCTCCGTTTGCGCTTTCGTTAGGTATATTATTTCCACCCAATCCCTAAGTAACATTCCCAAGTCAATTTTCAGAGGCTGATAAATACAACGGCAAACCGCTGTGTAGGCGAAGTGTGGTTAGCACCTCTCCGGCGCTCGTATAATAAGTTAATTGAAGTGCAAAAACGCGCAACCGCTTAACACAACCTTAATGCGTTCCCGCGCTAAATGCCACGGATAAGGCGCTCTAACCAAACCCGTTTTGCCCTTTGTGGGTACCGTTATAGAGTTTTTAGTTTGATTTGTTGGTAGTAGCGTTAAGAATTAGCACACATTTGGACATAATATTATGGTCCAAATCACGACCCTTCGACAGATTTAAACCTATCTCCTTAGGGTTTTTTATGGCAATGCCATTTAGGTTTCTCTCAAGAAGTCGCATTCGCATAATAAATACAGAATATATAATGATGTTTTTGTGTCATTATAAAATGATACTTGGATGGCTGCGTGTGACGTGAAAAGAGCACGACTGACTGTCGCAGTACAATTCTACAAGGATGACGCGCAAACACACCCTTGTATCACCACTTTAGTAAAAATGGGACCAAATTGAAGTGAAACCTAATAAAAGAAAACAAAAATTTTTAAAATCGGTTCGCAAACGGCGGAGAAATTGTTAAACATACAAAAAAAAATATCCACAGCCGAACATATAACCTCCTCGTTTTTGGAAGTCGGTTAAAAATGGTTCCGCTGTAGACTGTGGAGTTCGTTCAGAAATATTTTTTCTCTGCCGAGACCAGATACAAGAGTTAATCTCCCTGAAAAATAGTCAGAAATACTACGAGGACCGTACCCTGCGTAGCTTTTTCTGTTATGCAACAATATTACGTGCTAGCCACATTAGTAACAAAATAACAGCTAAGGACCATCGTCGGTTAGCCGCTAATAGTAATTTAAATGAACACAGTCGTAAACTTTCTCCCGTGGAAATCGTTTGCAAATCCAATCACGTACAAGTAATTATATGAAAAGCTCGGAGAAATCTTTCGGGACGTGAGTGTATGGAGGTATGTAGGGGGCGTCCAAAAATTACGTGAGGCTTTTAGAGGAAGGCGGGGGAGGAGCTGCATTAATTTTTTTTTTCAGCAAAACAAAGGTCACACTTTAATGTGAGAAAATTCGGTAAAATATTTGAAAGTTGGAAAAATCTCTTAGTAGGTACATAATATTCATATCCGACATGTTTATGAGCGTCAGTAAGTTTTATTTTAATAAACAAACAGATTTATTCTCATTTTAAACAAAGTTATGCGTGAAATTAGAAGGAAGAAGAATTGATTTTCGAGGCAATCTTACAATGATTACTTACTTACTGAAAGGTGTGGACGATCAAAAGCTATGTCCACACTGTGCCTTTTTCTATTCATTAAGGGCATGCATCATAGCGCAGGCCGCAGTCAACAGAGCACGTGAGGCATGCCCGCGACGCATGCCCTCTGACCGTATCCAAAACTTTCGCTTTGTTCTTTAATGACAATATTGGCGTTGCGTCCGTTGACGTATTCAATTATTGAATGCGCCAATATGAAAGTTGAATGTCAAAAGATGATGAAAATTAAAGATGAAAGTCCACAGTGTGGACATAGCTATTGTCTAACATCAATAATGAACACTTCCATTCCGTTCGCAGTTATGCTACCTACATATGTCTACAAGAGTAAGTCTTATGTTGTTAACATAAGGTTCACTCTCCTATCATACATAAAGTATCTCTGAAACGTGTGTATGTCTAACACGGCAATATATTAGCGCCGACGACGCACCAGCGAGGCGGAACAAACAAAATTAGCCGGGCCGTGTGTCTATTTGTCCGGCATATAGGCATACGTCTAATACCCTGTAACAAATATCCCTGATACTTTGATATTTGGCCTGGAATCTGCTGATACGATATTCAACATGATTTGCTATTTTTTTATTTGCAACTATTTATGCAAAGGTAGCTTATTCTATTCTCTACCAGCGAACTTATTTAGCTGGGTAAAAAATTCAATAGACCGGCATGTTTATTGAATTTTTTACCCAGTTAAATAAGTTCGCTGTATAAATGGTTACTAAAATATAGCCTCAGTAGAGTTATATTATTATACCTAATTATAGAAGTAGGTAAAAAGGTGAATCATTATTTTTTCAAGTTTTTAACTCTCCCTTAAAATTTGGCCAAAATCTTTGTTTCTGCAGTATTATACTTACATGTGCTGTGAACAACATGAAATTAAAAATAAATTAAATGAAAATATTATCCGCCAAAATTTAACTAGTTAAAGTTACTACAAGCCAGGCTGGCCTGCGGTGGAGTTGGAGCGAGACAGATGGAAGACCTTGGGGGAGGCCTTTGCCCAGCAGTGGGATAGTATAGGCTCATAAAAAAAAAGTTACCGGTTAAAATTACCATTATTTCGATAAGGACTCTATATAATATATCTAATTTGTTGAATACTTTCAATATAAAGTAATTATGGGGCAATAAGTAGAAGAATAAACTTGAACTTGTACTTATTATATCTGGGGGCACGGGAGTGCCCCCGCCAAGATGAGTTAGAACTATCTAATAGTAATAGTAGTACTTATAAACTTTTCAGCAATTTCTTTCAATTGTCTTCATTTCCCAGTTAACTATTCAATGTTACCTGTAGGTACGGCATATTTCATATTAATATGGTAACATGAAGAAGTAAAAAGTTAACATATAAGATAGTTTCGAAATATTATCGACTGTATAAGACTCTATATCGGCTATACCCCAACTCTACCGCGTTGGTCCTTCGAGTCAGCGGCTCGGGGTCAGCGTGTCTAGGAATACATTAGCCCGCGCCGCACGCCCGCACGCCGCCGCACACATAAGTTAATTCACACTGTTTACACCGTCCACACTACTGTCTGCCTGAAATATAGATATTTCTTTTAAAATTTTTACTTTACACTAGAAAATGATCTTATCTGGAAAATTTGACTCTATTTTGTGATTTACTTTACTTTCTCTACATTATAAAATTTCAAAACCTGTTGTAGGTATCGATTTTAACTTTATGTTATAAAAAAGAAAAAATTTAATAAAATAAATAATAAAAGGGGGCTGCTATACAAACAACGTAATTTTTTTGCCTACTTTTGCTCGATATCAGTAGTTTACCGAATCAGTGGTACACGGGCGGGATATTTCGCGCGCGGGGAGTGCGACTTGCACTTGGCTAATTTTAGGTACTTTTGTATAACCCGATGACATTGTTTGTGTACCTTTACATTTTACAACCATATTTTTAACATGCTTTTATTAGCTTGGGCTGTATGTATGTTACGGACTCTTTGAGCACGATTTTTACCTCTCTTCATTAGTCTAATTAATTCGAAACTTTGCATACGTACCTATTACGTATTAAGAGCCAATGACAATGCAATATTTTGTTAACATTTTTGATATTAAAAAAAGCGTGGTTTTTTAAACTACATAACATATAAAAAAAATAACTAACCTAACCTTTTGTTGCAGTGTTCGCTCCGCGCGTCGGAGGCGGACCGGCGCCGCATGATGGATCGCATCACCAAGCTGGAGGACGAACTGCGCACCTTGAGGTTGACGAATGGGTATGCTCCACAAACGTTGGATGGATTTAGAACTTTCAAGAAGTTTATAATATACAGGGTGTAACAAAAATAAGTGAAGAGTGGGTTGCACCCTATAACTTTAACCATAACAAAATGTGAAATAAACTGTCAAATCCCTAGCAAAAGTCGCCATATTTGACGATAACCTTAACGCTTCTGGTGCAATTCACCCTAAGTTATATTACACGTAAATATCGCGAGCTTCAAGCCAGAAGGGCGTATAAAAATGACGTTTTTTAAGAAGAAAATAGATGTAAGTGCGATATTGGGAGTTTTAGAATAGTTAAAATACAAAAGTTCATTTCAAGATTCAAGGAAGTACTTTCATAGACAATTGCAAATTTTCAGTTGTAGAGATCTATTTTCTTCTTAATATTTCTGAACTGAAACTAGACCAATGGCTCGTTTATAATAGTGATGAAATACAGTTCCAAGCTCCTTTTAAGTTCAAACAGTACTAGGCGTAACTACACTGCTACTCAATAACCGCAGTAAGCGGCAGCACAGAGACGTGAAGTGTCGCGTCGCGTCGCTGCAGTGCAGTTATGTCTAGTGCGTTAGTATAGATTCCTAATGGTATATTTTTTATTTAACAGCCAAGAACACACCGAGAATCGAGTAACTAACGGCAACGACGAGGACGCCGAGTGCGAGAGGCTGCGCCTGCGCAAGGAACTCGCTGACATGCGGAAAGCGAAACTAAACGCAGAGGAAAACGCGCATAAGTAAGTATCAATACTAGCTACACGCAGTTCAATCCGAGTATCAAGACTACATGTTTGTGGCATGGTAAATGTCAAATAAAAGGATATATAATGTCGAAAGAGATAAAGTCTCCACTTTGATAGAGTCTTTAGAAGTTTTCTATTCTTTTAAACAAATACTCAACATGCTTCCCTAACTTATTATATAATAATATATATTATGCAATTCAATGTTTCTTGTGTAATAAAGTGCATATTTATCGAATACTTTCCTAAAATATAATAACTAGCTATTTCGCAAAATGCATAAGTATTATTTAACAATAGTCCTCATTGAAATGTATTTTAACAAGCTCGGCCAGGACGGTATCCGTGAGTATCGTAACATTATTCCTCGCCGCCATACTGTGGTCGAAAGTGATACTGAAATGACGAACGTAGACTATCATTCATCGCTTTATCGCATACTATAGGCTAAACTCACTTGCAGACTCGAACGTCTAATAACACAGATGCGTTCGAAATTCAACGGCACGCAACAGAACGGACCGGAATCGCTGCCCAGCGACGCCGACGAGCCAATTCGGATCCGACGAAACAGCAGCTCGACTAATAACTCGACCGGCAATCTCACTAACGCATTAAACAATTCGACCAACATACTAAACTCGACGAACGTCCTCTCGTCTAACTTACACAACTCGTCGACTAATGCACTCAACTCTTCTAACAATTTACACCACTCGTCGAGCAATTTGATTAATTCTTCTAACAATTTACACAACTCGTCGAATATGCTCAATTCGTCGACCAGCTTGCTCAACTCGTCGTCTAACTTACACAACTCGACCACAAACATACTCAACTCGTCGCACAATACTAATAATAGCAGTTTTGGTCACTTGACTAACGCGTCTCCAATGGTCTTTGGTCTGGTAACTGATTTGTAGCGGAGTATGATATGAAACAACTAACATTATTTGAACGTACTCATGTAGTTGCATATTTTAGAACGAATATTATTTGTAGTTTAAACGATTTTAATTACAATTATTATTACTTAAACATAAAAAAGAACTGCTCCAAAATTGTCTGTGGGTTACAGAAATACCTATTGATAAAAATACAGAAATACAATATACATTCAAACATTTTAGATATTTAATTAGTGACATGATTATGTGGGTTTTATCATGAATCTCTGTAATATTATCGTATTTAGTTTAAATATCCTTTATATTTTTTTAATTATAGGACAAATGAAAGTCAAATTTTATTTATTTTAATTAAGTTTTTAATATTTTGTGTTCATCAAACTAGCTTTAGATTTAATCTTTATAGTAATTAAATTATAAATATTATTATAATAAATTCTTACTTCAATGCTTGAAATCTGCAAAGCTTTTACAAAAGTGCCAACACTCATTAAAAATAAAATGCCTGAAAAACTTGGTATTGATTTTAGGGTTGGCTCCTTAGCAAGACTTGTGCTATTATAGATTTTTAGTTGCTGTGTAAAGATACTATCACTGCATGATATTAAAAAATATATGTATTTCGTGAAACTAATATATATACTTAAGCCTTTAGTTGCTAGTGCAAATTTGCGCTTTTTTATTGGTCGCCTTATTGGTTTAATATTTGATCGCCTTTTTGTTTCAAAAATAATTTACTATAATAATAATCGTTTACACAAAGGAATCACGAAAAATCTATTATTTGATATTTAGAAAAAATCTGGTCATTTATTTATATTGGCGATGTAGTCGGACCGAACGTTCTTAATACTTTGTATCCACTTAGCTCGTAGTAACAGTTTATTCATCTCGCGGTGTTTGCTTACACATCAGCGCGTAAGATTTTGTGGCATAAATTATTAGCTTTTGCAATTTTCATTCAATTGGCTTTTGACACCTCCGCATCTATTAGTACACATACATTATCGACAAATCTCCATATTCGTGCTAAGGTCGACGTGTGTTTTTATGTACTTGTTTGATCTCAGATTGCCAAAAAATTCGTGAAATTGAGAAGTAAATAATTGTAATTTGTAATCAATATTTCACAGGTTTTAGGCCCCAGTTCTTTGCATCAAAATTAAAGTTTATCTAAATTGTAGGTTCCTAAGATTGAAAATGTTTATGAAGAGCATGCGAGTGACCATTCAAGAAAATGTTCACCTCCCGAGTGTTGTATGTAGCGCGATATACGTACTGATTTTATTTTATTTTTTCTTTTGTTTGCCAGATAAGTTACTTAAGAAGCCTAACTCTAGACTCGTAATGGCACAAATGGGTCGTCGCAATATGAATACTATAATATTTGGGTAGTGCACCATATCGTAACAGGTATAATATTTATTTACTGCTAAAGTATCAAACTAAGGGGGTGTTGACTATACTTTATACTAATTCGTTCCTATCACAGCAAAAGGTGCTTTTTCTATACTTCTCGCTTTGATAATTTTATGTCTAGTGCTTTTTATCTACAAATATTGGATTTTATAGTTTCTACAACTAATCTTGGTACTTTAGTGTGGTGCTTTGGATTTTGTGTGCTCTCTTGTATCGTTTCTAGAGATAGTGTGGAATTGTTTAACTTTAATATTAAGTAGCACGTTGACTAACACGGTATAAATAAATACTCAAACATTGTTTTATTGTCTCATAAAATATTGACGCAGAACAATTATTACACACAATCGTGACAAAAGTTACATATTGTATTTGTGAATGTTTTTTTATTGTATTGATACATATTTTGACGACAAACTAATGTTTCATCGTATTTCATTTAAATATTATTATTATTATATTATATCAACTAAAATTTTACTTGAAAATGTGACATGTTACATTATAAGTTTTAAGTTTTGTTCTATACTCCAAATCACAGAATCAGGCTGCCCGCTGCAGTCACAAAACCTGAAATTTTGACACTAAAGGCCCGTATAAATAATTTTAGACCAATTACAGAGCCGAACCGCGTCTTGCGACCGGGTCGCATCTTATGTACTGACTATTTATACGGGCCTAGATACGAAGTTTTGTAAATCGTCACATGTTTGGACTATTGTAATTAGTATAGTTGTTTGTTTTTAAATTTTATGGTAAAAATATTATATTTTTCACATTATACTTAAAGGAAAGCAAAAACATAATAATGTTGCTATACAGATACAGCATAATTGTTTTTTTATCTTTATGACTAATTAAGCTAACTTATCACATTTAAAATACTAACCACCGACTTTATTTTAGCCTAGACTGATTTTCACTAATTTATTGATTTAATGTAGGACATCATACCAAATAATTATTTATTAATGCTGAGTAGATATTTATTAATGTATAATCTCTAATTAATTATAATATTATTAGTAATCCTAGCAACATAATATATTATAATTGTACTATAAGTATAACTACATATTATTATACTTAAAATAAAGTGACAGATTGAGTTGAATTTAGAAGAAAATTGATAACAAAATATTGTAAAAAAAACCTTGTATACAATCATGGTAAACGTAGGTTGTTGATATCATGTTGTTTTTATTACAATTTTACAATAAAAAAACTGCCCCAAGCTCAAATAAGTTAAACTGTCAGCAAGTGCAAACATTTAATCGTTCTTAAAAATAATATTAATTATTATTTTAAACGCAAAATTTGAGAGTAAATTTTATTTGCTTTTAAATATTTAATATTTATGTATCTTTGTAAGGATCACACATTAGAACCTAATTCTCACAATAATTGTAATAAAACAATTGTAATAACATGCTAAGAAATAATAATAATATAGGGTAAGAAATGGTGCCTTATGTGAAAATGTGTCCGCCCGTTACTTAATAATTTTAAGGCTCTGATACAGTGAAAAACATGAGACAATCACAAACCTACATATTGACATGAGTACATAATATTTCTTTAAAGTTCCGTGACTTTTCTCATGATTTTGACTATAGTTGACACAAAACGGGAGTAAATTTTATTCTTGGTAGTGTTCCTGAATTAAATTTATTCCTCGGTGGAGTGTGTAGATTTTCGTTCTTGTGCCATTTACTATTCTAATTAGGGTTGTCACTTTAATGCTTAATTTTCTTCAAGAAATGTCGTTTTAATTGAAATTTGAATATTTATAGTCAAGTGGGACCAGAGGAACAAACTTAATTTTTAATTTTGGGACAAGGACTCAAACTTAAACAAAATCACATGAAATAGAATAGAGAAAGACAGCCGCAGCGAACCTTGAATAGTTATACGCTGCGTATCTTTATTTGTAGATGATAATCATAATATATGACAAGAATGTTCATAAACTACTTGTGGCAACCCTGTTTTGTTTCAAGACACTTGTGCAGTTTTTTTATGTTTTGGCACAGAATTAACGTTGTGTTCGTAATACTCGATAGTTTTAACAGAATGTCTCAAATAATATTACGTTTGTTTTAAATGACACTTGGTAAGGTAAGGTTTGATTAAAGAATTATTATGAATTTTGTATGTTTTATTTTGTATTTATATAGATCCATACTTATATCCGAATTAATATCATAAATAATATGAAAGCGGCGAAGCCGCTGAACGGAATTTGATAATATGGAGACAATTGAGTCGTAGGAAAGGACAGATGATAATCCGTTTTTGCACTTTAATTTATGCCCAGGTTTTGGGCAAGATCTAGAATAAAAATCAATATAACTTCAGCAAGTATAAATTATTTATATTGAACAACTATGGTGTCATCGGACAATAGCTTATCAACAATTCACCAATTAAAAACTAGTTAATGTAAGGATGTAATTAGTGCATGTTTATATTGTGTCGGTCAATAATGATTTACGTTTAACCCTCGACCGGTCTCGTTTATTCGAGAGCGCCCGCCATTGTTGCCATTATTTTTGAGCGTTTTCAATAAAAACAGTAAAAGCGCAAAGGGTAAGCGCGCTCACGTTCATTTTACATCCGACCCAAGCTATATGGTGAGGGAATAAGGTTTATTTTCGTATAACCAGAGTGAAACGATGTGATGAGCGCACGCGTTTTGCTCGTGTCGGCCGCGTGGCGACATCTTGCGGCGGGTGGGAACTTCCGCGTGTGTCATCATACCCTTTGTGGGAAAACTTATTAAAAATGGACAATGCGTACCATCCTTAAGTACATTAATCGTGTAGGATATTTCACTAATTTGAATACGACGAATCTATCAGAGGGCTGTGTGTGAACTTTTGTTAATTCTCACTGTATGATGGATATGTGATATAATTTGTATAGGATAAAAACAACGTTTCTATTGACAAACTTTATACTTAATATTCATAGATATAGAAATTGTTGTATAACCTGCTCACGGTGAGTAATGAAAAAAATTACCTCTGCGAGGAATGAGTGTCGCCAAACACACTCAGCTCTCAGACTATTGTGGCTGTCATTTAATTAAATTTAAATTTATCTTTTTGAATCTTAACTTTGAGAAGTTTGGCGAAAATGCCTATCTTTCTTTAAGGTCAAATATAGCTAGATTTCTACCAAACAAAATATACTCTATAGTCTCTACTTTTTACTTTCAAAAAGCGAACTCACATAATTGAGATGTCCATATGCTCGCAATATTCCACTTATATTATAAATAATGAACTGTTGGATTACGCAGGCCGGCTGATGAAATATTCAGCGACCGCAGCGCTACAAATTGGGCGCGAATCAATGTCCGCTCGCGACTCGCGGCTAAAAACCTCCACCTCATTATTGAACATGAATTAATCACACTTGTCGATGCCTAGTGATGACCGGGGTAAGTATCGGTAATAATAATTTGCGATAAAGTTGGGTGTTTGGTTTGTGAACAGTAACGTTGGGGCAGTCGACTGTCGAATACAGTAAGTATATTTGGCACGGATTACTTATTAGTTGCTACGTAAGTATTATAATAATAATAATATCTATGGACGCTTTACACCACGTCAGTTTGGCCCCGTGCTAAGTACCTGAATAACACATATTTAATACACATCCATGGCCCAGGAACTTTAAAAACTTTTTGTTCCGTCGTCGGCGGGATTCGAACCCGCGACCCCCGGCTTGAGCTACCAATTATAGCCCACCAACTGAGCCACAGAGGTCGTCAAGTATATTGTATTTATTCCCTTTTAACATTTTCAACTTAATATTGTTATGTTGTTGATTGAAATCATGTTTTTTTTTTATCTTCAGGAGATATTGTGAGAAGTTGTTGCGACGAATATCACTATTATATTTCACCTAGGATCCGAACCTCAGGAAAATGAATCTCATGAAAGTCACCTTACGCCTTCGAGGTAAACCATCCATTCACCAAAATCATCAAACGAACATCTCTAACTATAAAAAAACTTGCCTTGGTGCCTTTTAACATTTAATCTCTAGTAAGAGGAAAAACTATCGACAAGATCGATAAGGGCTCCACCCTATCGCAATGAATATTGTATGTTGCAATTTGTATAATTTGATTAAGTTCTACCTGCGTCGGTTGTTGTGAGGGGGGAGGGGGGTGGCGGGCTGACAATTCATTTTGAGGTATTATAAAATCATAACCGTCGCAGTGAACAATGGAATAGATTGATGCGACAGACCGGTAGAGTCATTGCGATAAAACCTGGTTGAAAGGTTAATTTCGTAGTGAATTTTGAAGAGATTTTTTATTTTGATGTAGAACAATAGTACCTAGGTAGGTAACTAAGTCTAAGCCGTGAAGTTACCATACGGACATAATATACAACGTGAAATTTTAGTGGTTGTTTTCCCGCAGCAGAACGATTTACCTATAGTAGTACTATCGAACCATGCATGTTATTTTTTGAAAATAAAAAATATTTTGTATGACGTAGGTACTATGGAAACTTTATGCCGATAGGCGCGAGTCACCATATGGACCCGACCGAATTTTTTTTTTGATTTGAATAAAAAAAACTTTACAAATCTATTGTACTACTAAGATAGAATTATTTTACTGCGGGAAAACAACCATTAAAATTTCACACTGTATAGTCATTTCCCAGCAATAATCCTATATTTGAAGAGTGATAACTTCGCTCAGAAGATACTTTACCTCTATAAATATAAAATAATCCACATCGACCCTTAGCAGTGAAGCATTGCGTCATTTTTTGAGAAGCTGGAGGCTCTCCCTAATGATTTTAGCTTAAACTTTGCTGCTAAAATGGAATGGAAGACCACGAGTAAGCTTAAAATTCAGAAGAAGCTTCTGAGTTCTGACTTTAGCGTGGTTACTGGTTCACGTAATAAACTGGTTTCGAATTACCAGATAAATAGGTTCAAGTATCTACAGAAATTAATTTTTGCGCATATACCTACCAATATATTATTTCCGTGGCTTTACCGGGGAACAACAGTGACTATAAAAATCGTATCAGTAGGATGAGTCGGCGGAACACGGTCATTACACGCTAAACACCGTCTATCTGCCGGCGCACACTTATTTAATCAATCAAAAACACGCTTATCGCGTACCCCATTCCGGCAAATTACATATTAATACTGGCAACACTAAAAACGCACGTCAAACTGACAGCTATCATCCCCCGCGAGATCGGAAGTCGCGAGTTCGGTCGTGTGCATGTAATTATAATTATATTTTTACGAGTATTATTATATTGGGGTCGCGTGGGAGCCGGGGGTCGCAGGTAGTTGGGGTCGTAATGAGGGATGAGCTCATAATGTGCTCATTGCCAGGTGTTTTGGCTTTTCGTTTCGCTAAACACATTTGCTTCATTTTTACCAGTTAATGTTGGAGATAATATTTTAGAGTGAATTCAGATTCTCTATAATTATTGTACCAATTTTAATAGTTAGCGTATAATTTTGCGATATAGTAGTGATAGTGTTCCTAGCTGCAGAGTGCATATTGCAGTCGGCACAACAGGGACACAGTCTCACAACGAGGATGTACCTACCTACCTACTGTTCAAACAGTATAAATTCTTAAGAACATAATAAAGAATATTATAATATTGTTAAATGTACTACATAATAGACTTTCTATAACCTATCCGCTTTTCCGTTATTTTCCATTAAAATATCGTAGTCGGATTAACAGAAGTCAAGAATAACGGACATTAGTTTTAACTGATACCTACCCAATTTCGAGATGAAACTTAGGTACCTACTGTATGAATTCAAACTCATTGTATTTAAAAATAACTATGTACTTACCTCATGAAAATTATAATAGTCCATATTGTAAAAAAAATATTATAATGCATCTAAAATCGATATAAAACTACAGAAGTTGCCTAAATCAAGTACAAAATAAACATTGTAAAGCTTTAGATACGCTGAAAGATATTGCTCTACAAATATTGTGGTAGGACCGACTGGCCCAAATTAATATCAATATTTATGGGAAACTTCATTAAATAGTTTGGCAACCTCTTAAATTACCATCCAACTTGTGGTCACTGTTCCGGGCCCTAATATATTATAAACTAGCTGTCCCGGCAAACGTTGTTTTGCCATTTAAAGTATATTTTCTACATCATCAGTTGATACATGTTTTACCCCCTCTTTTGTCCCCTAAGAGGGTGTGGGGGGAAGGTCATACACCAGATGTTAAGTTGAAAAACACAGTTAATACCTAATATGAAGTAAGTCCACTAAAGAAAAAAGTTGTATACAAAATCTGACCCCTCTTTGGTCCCCAGAGAGGGTTGAGAGGGGAGGGGAGGAGGATTTTTATACACCGGATGTTGCGTTGGAAGAAGACAAATATAATATATCTGTGAAAACCGTATGCAAATCTGTGAAAACCGTATGCAAATCGGATCAGTAGTTTTCGTGTTAAAGAAAAAAGTTTGATACAAAATCTGACCCCCTCTTTTGTCCCCTTAGAGGGGTGGGGGGAAAAAATTTTATACACCATATGTTAAGTTGGAAGAAGATAAATATATCTGCGAAAACCACATTCAAATCGGATAAGTATTTTTCGTGTGATGCTGGAACAAACATACAGACAGACAGAAAGAGTGACAGACAGACAGACAAAAAACTAACCACATTTTTGGCTTCTATAGCGATGTAGTGACAAAGGTGTAATTTCGGGTGTCATTTCATATCTTCTAAGTACAGAATTTTCATTTCTACAACAGAATATTGTCTTCCCCGCACGCGCTTTGGTGACGCCCACTATCGTAATATTTTAATTTCGCCATAATTTCAAAACCAAACGTCCAATTTTAATCATTCAAAGACCAAATATTATCTACATAAACTGTACTTAGTGATAAAATAATTTATTTTGATAAGGATTAATAGCGTGAGTAAAATATATCCGTTTTAATGTAGTCCAAAAAGAATTCAGGATTTTTAAATAAATAAATGGTTATTATGCCTCACTCGACATAGATAGGTATAGTGTGTCGCGGACTTTTTTGTAGATATTTATAAGATCTACAATTACTTAGAACATTTTATGGTTCTATCTTTTATAGTTTAGGCAGCGTACGCAAAATAAGTAACTTTTCTAGCTGATTTTTTACACCTTGCGTCCGAAAAACTCAAATATCTTACGGAACCCTACTTTTTTCCAAAATAAAATGTAGCCTATGTTCAGCAGAAATAATGTAAGATTCCAATAGCAAAAGAATTTTTCAAATCGGTCCAGTAGTTTCGGAGCCTATTCGACTCAAACAAACAAACAAACAAACAAATCTTTCCTCTTTATAATAGTAGTGTAGACAAATCACAGTTCAATTTATAACACCCTCTGCTATTTAAAATAGTCCCTATACTAGGGCAGTAAAGGGTATTTTGTGGCAACACATTTTTTAATCATAAGGGAAATTGCTGGAGCATAGTTCTTGAAGTGGGCGCACGATTTAGCCACGCGCGCGTTGTTTGGATTTAATTTCATTACGTCTGTGTCGAATTCTTTGTAGGCATTTTACCCACGGTGGAGTACCAGAGAAAATGCCTATGAAATAAATTAAATAAACACTTTGGGATTTCTATTAAATAATCTCTAGAGACCTTTAGCTACTACTTTCACATACTTGTAAATTGTAATCAAGCCTTTGAAAGGCCGAAAATACTAATTCAATAATGTAAATTAATTCCTCAAAAGTCTGCCCATGCTATGGTCGTACCATGGGCCCCATGGTACCACATAATATGCTACCGATAAAGTGAAGACTAAATCTCTATTATTTTTTAATCCCCTAAAATAGTAAATAATACAAGTTTATACCTCAAAAGCCTGCCCACGGGACCACCCACGCGGTAGCCTCCGTTTAATTGCCAACACAAACTTTTATTGGGCACTTTTTGGACGATCACGGCCTGATAATGTGGTCAGCTTAAACAAACACCACCCTCGGCTGTGAAGTGTTGTGCTTAATTCCATGTTTAGGTGGAATATTTATCTACTTTTTATTACAAAAGGTACGTCTTATACTCAAAAATTGGATGTGGTGTCAACACAAACTTTGATATGGTACCTATCAAAGCATTTTAGATATTTCTGAGATTTGGTGATGGCAGTTTATTCATGCAAGAGTGTTGTTGATTGGTTAATGTTCTGACTTCTGACCCTGACCAATCAAAAGCCCTAGAAAACAGATTAACTTCTGTCAAAAAACTTGAGAAACCGGGTAGAATCGTTAAGTATAAACTAGGTGTTACGTTTTGGTTACGTTAGTTAAGTAGACTGTAGAGAAACTGCTGAGATTAATGCGTCAAATCAAATCATTTTTAAAAAAAAAAATTATAGCAAGACTTCAAAAAAATCATAATATGAATTAAATGTCTTATCTATTTAAAATTTTTGTTAAGCTAAGAGAAATTTTCGTTATGTAAAATAGAGGAATCGAGTGGCCAGAACTAGTCTGAAGTTCAAGAACACTTGAGCTCGGGTGGTCCCGCACACGCACAGGGGATTTTGTACCGCTTTTGGGAATCTATAATTTTGGTACAATTCGTTTTGATATTTTATCTTTATTAGTAAGTATTGAAACTTCTTCCAACGGCACAAAATTTTATCTATTTAATTTTTTTATTATAAGCTATTCTGAATCATGTGGAGTGAGGAGCATTGCCTATGCAGATTTATTGCGAGTTAAATTATCTTTCTTTAATAATGCTTCTTCTGTTGAAGCTCTATTTAAATAAATTATTGATTGCAGCATGACTCGTGATTCAAATACACCACAATATAGGGAAACTACTGCATCGCAAATAACAAGATTTTCTGCAGTAAGTACCAATAATTGGGTGTTTTACCTTACAATGTTTAAGCCGCCAACCCACCGCAGCGCACGCTGTGCACGGCCACGCAACGCGTGGACGTGCACGATTTATTTCTTTGACTTGACACAATTCGTGCGTAGCGTGTCCGTGGGATGCAGTGGACACAGTCACATATTATATTTTCTTACAAAGCGAAGCTTGACGCACGTGCGTATGTCTCTCCGTGCGCCGCGGTGGAATGGAGTCCTTATTGAAACTCAAAACGTTCAACTCCAAGGCTCCCTTTGCCTGTGCAAGTTATGGTAAGACATAAGTTTATGATGGTTTTACTGCGAGGGCCACTTAACGCCCGCCGCAGCTACCGTGTAGCCCTCCTTACCCCCCCTCCCCCTATATCACCCCTTACCTAATCTCCCAACCCCTTCTTTAATTAGACACCTTTGCACCCACTTTTTGTTTCATCTTTATAGTCCAATTTACGTGGGAGTCCGTTAAAATTTTATTGCACTAATTTGTCACAATGCATTTATTGTTTTAGACCCTGGATAAACAGTGTAAAAAATTGTTAAGTGTTTGGTAAAAGTCATGCACAGCCATTTTTCCTAAGGTTTCGGTATTCGCCTATCGAATACCTACCGAAACTTCAGGAGATAACGAAAAACTTTAAGAAGATTCGTTAGTTCAATTTTATGGAAAGTAAATCTACATTTTCCCTTTTTTAATCAATTCCATACAAATCAAACCTCATTTTGAGAAAAAAGAAACCTAAGTACCCATTGATATGAAAATGCACGATAAAGATGTTTTACTCTCGTAAATCTTATGGCAAACACATTTACTTTGTTACCCCTATTTCGTGCATACATCATAATATACGAAATTAATTAGCATCGGCTAATCTCCGGTATACCAGCTAATAAAAACATACCATTCACAATAGGGATAACCACAGGCTGTGGATTACGCCGGAGGGCCGAATCAAAGCCGCATTACCCGCGAATATTCCAATCTGAGGCTCCCACACTCAGTACCTTAAGCCACAGTGTAATAACACATAGTAGAACGACTCGGCGATGTCATTGAAATTAATCTAGATTCTAGCTCAACACAGATACGAGTTTTCGCGCGTGTGACGTGCTAATGCACATTAATTGGCTGCTTCGTGTTATCTGAAATCACGATAATGCGTGCGTGCGGATCAAGTGGTCTAGATAGAGATGGAATACTGTACTTATATTGTGGTCGGTACCTTAAGCCGCCAATACTAGGGCATTAGCTTCGGTAATAAAGTTCACAGCAATCCCCCGAGGCGAGCACTTGCCAAGGATTAGGGAGCCATACGCGCTGCGTACCTCGCTGGACTGACATGACGCTCAACATTGCGAATTGAGATTTGAGAGGGTTGACGGATGGTGTTGGACTAAGGAGAGAGAGTTAGAGAGAAAAAGTTTTTGTGTAAGGTGAGCAAGTAAAATAATTTTTGGATGTCTGAATACTTTTTGAATTTTCATTGGCTTGATGAGCAAGTAGCATATTTGTA
The DNA here is from genome assembly GCA_905404155.3 of Plebejus argus. Taxonomy (NCBI): domain Eukaryota; kingdom Metazoa; phylum Arthropoda; class Insecta; order Lepidoptera; family Lycaenidae; genus Plebejus; species Plebejus argus. The sequence continues at coordinate 7,377,663 of FR989930.1, forward strand.
TTTGGCTCTATGTAGAGTCGGATATACTTAAATGTGTAATTATGTGGTAAGCTAAAAATGTTTGGTTTATTTTAACACTATAAAGTGCTCGCAACGACTTGATTACCATTTAATGAAAAGTGCATTATTTTGAAACTAAGCAACTGTCCTAAAATTACGCTGCAGAAGTATTAAAACAAGAGCACCCACAGTGTGAACCCACCCTACAATGTTAGCCTGTAGCATAACTTTAATTGTTTTTAAAGTACGCGGTCCCATTGAATGGTCCCATGGAGGGTCACTATAGCGAAGAACAGAATACAATGGTACTCGTACACACGGACCTCTTAACTGTAATGAGTAGGCAACGGTCCACTAAACGCACCCATTCACACGCTTGGGAATGTTTTGTCAGCAGATTTTTTAACTTAACGAGGGTACCTACAACCTGTATTATTATGAAAATGGCAATATTAGTTGTTATTTATACAGTATTTTCCGAGCCCAGAAACCACTTCAAAAAATGTATGTAATGCCTGGTCGGTTACTTTAAATGTCCGTATGCCTGTACCCACTGGGCCACTACTACGTAACCTTTACTGAGATGAAAGTGTTGATTGTCGGAACACTTATAAATATAAGAACATAGGTAGGATACGTTTTTTATCCTTCCCTTAAACCTTGTAGGAAGGAAGAGGAAAGGAAGGAGAAAATCTTACAGGAATCCTGTAAAGTTTAAAGGATTCCTGTGAGATTTTCTTTGGCCTAGGTTGTGTTCAAAATTTTTTGTATTAGGCAAGTAGGCATTCTTAAATTAAATCTAACATTCGTTTAGTAATATCGAGAAAAGCCTTTTATTTTATAAATCTTTATTTTTACGTCTCATTTTTCCACCAATATTTTAACTTAACTAGTAAAGTTAATATCTTAACATGTTATTTTTTTAAAGTCGTCGATTTACACTTAGGCACGTATTACCGGCATTTACACAAAATGTTATTTCATTATCGTCTGAAGGAAAGGAAAAAACCTCTTAACGTCGGGAAGGCGTACCTGTGCGTGCATCTCATACCTGACCATAGACAACGCTAGCAACATGTGGACAGGATTACAGGTGATATTTTGGTATCAAAGATCGTATTGTCTTCTTATCTATATTAGCTGTATCATGTGTGCGCTGAGATTAAATGAAGTAAGTCCCATTGGCCCTAATTTAGATTGAAGTAATTTATTGTTTCATGCGCTTATATGTCAGAAAAGAATAATAATTATTATTAACAAAAGATTAGCAATAACCCAGATTATTAGGACAATATATTTTCTTGCTAAACAATAGGTAGGTACATTTTCTTAACAATGATTTTAAAAAAGTATCTCCTTCCAATGGAAAAGTAGACGCCCGGCATATCCACATATTGATTTACCTGTTATGAGTATGATATTTTCATATTTTTTGGTGGTGTTTTTTGTGACGCGCTAAGTGGCCGCGACCACCCACCGCGCCGGAAAACTCTGCGAAGGTTATAATACTCTGTCTATACCATTCTATACTCTACACTCAGAGTCTACCTCAGCCGTGACCAGTGACCAGTCATGACATCAAAGTTTTTGCATCATGTCATGACGTAACTAGGTAGTTAGGACTCCACAGATATCAAATGCGAATTCGCATCGCACTTGGTGTTTTATTATGCGCTTTGCAGATATTTGCGACGCGAATTAGCAGTTATGTGCAGGGTAGCCGATACTTGTTGGTATTTCCTGTACTTACTATAATTATTACCGAATTATAATTTTATCCCACATGTTTATTCGTGAATCAAAATATTAAAATTAGGGAAATGCCAACATTTTTTTTCACTTATGTATGGGGAAACTCGTGACGCTCGGGCCCTTGCCCATACAAAAGTGGACAAAAAATTCGTCTTTCAGCGCTGCTACTTTCACAGTGAACTCTCTACAAGGAACACGTACAGTGTATACATAACACACCCTAAAGAATTTTCACTTATTTTTGTTACACTGTATAGATATAGTTGAAAGTATTAGGTAAACATATTTCCGTTGTCTGGTACCCGTAACACAAAGCCTTCAGGTACATTAACACGGGACCAGACTGACGTGGTGTGTAGTGTTAATTAGCTGATATTGTTATATTCAAAACGATTAGGTATGCCACAAGAGGTGCGCTAGAAATGTAGTTTGAAAAAATATAATGTTCAATTTGAAAATTCGTGATTTTTGTATTTAAGTAAAGTAGTAAAAAATATATATAGAAATAATATTATTATAAATCTACTACTGTTCTGATACAAATATCAAAGCTGTGGCAACTGGCAAGTAAGAACAAAGGCCACTTACGCTACCAACCAAGTAACCTGAAAACATAAATTTAATAACACGTGTCATCTGTGTGTACTATAGTGAGTAGTGAGTACTCTCATATGGAGTATGTACATAATATAGCGAGTGGCCCACAGCTATATCAACGACTATTTGCATTTTGTCAACAGAGATGAGATTTCAAGGCGAATCAAAATATCTTAATGTAATTCAATTCATCGACCGACTTCCAAGAAATGTCACATAATAATATCTCTTTGATGGTATTCTAATTGAATACCATCAAAGTATTTAATTAATAAGAACTAATGTTCTTATTAATTGAATACATGAGTGACTGAAGTGGGTTATTACGAGGCTAAGACGGGAAAAATTATTATTAGATTAGAGATGTTCCGATCATGACTTTGGCCGACTAGCCGACTAGCCGATTAGTCGGTTGCAACGAAGCCGACTAATAGGCCGACTTATCGGCCAAGGCCCAAGCCGATCATGGTTTCGCTGCCTATACGAACGTGTTGGATCGTGTTTTGGTTATGTTAACGTCATGATAGAGTTGATGGTTTTCAGGATAATAAATGTTTTTTACTGTAGGTAAGTACATCATGTGTAACATAATTACCTAAATTATTAATACAAAATCAGAGTATTTTATTTAAATGAGAATAAATTTTAAGCTGTAGCATAGCTGTTATCGCGGGTTTTAAGCGCGGTGCCCAAATCTAGTTATAGTCCGACAAGGCTTTATGTGAATGTGGCGAGAAAAGGAACTAATCGCTTCTATCATACAAAAACGTCATTTTTGACATGTGTTTGACATTTCTCCTTTACCAGCAGCGCCTATTGACACATTTGACACATTCACATAAAGCCTTGTCGGACTATAATTTCGAAATGATCAAGGTTTTTTTTTAATGTAATATCAACAATAGTAAAATAATAAAAAGCCGGATAGTTGGCGCTTTTGCCGACTACGAAAGTGGCCGGATAGTCGGCTTTACCGACTAGTAATGTGGCGCTACTTTTTCCGGGATAAAAAGTATCCTATATTCTTTCTTGGAACTCAAAATCTCCATAAAAATTTTAGCAATATCGGTTCAGTGGTCAGGGCGTGAAGAGGTAACAGACAGACAGATCTACAGACGACGAAGAACACAAAAAGCGTCGAAAAACGGTTCACGTAAATTTGGTGAGGTTAGTGGGAAGACACGAAGTTTCCGACAATTCTCACATATCGGTGGAGAATTTCGTCGGGCCGCGGCAGAGTCAACAGTGCTGTGGGTGTGTTAATATGACCGTGTGGCATATGTATGTCAATCTGGAGAGTGGTATATGCCATGGTATTATCGTAACATATATTTATTTCAAGTCCAAGAAGATCTTAGTGTAATATGTTAGTGATTTACTTTCTCAGATCTGGCATATTATTATGCCATGGTATTATGTTGACTTTTAGTGTTTTTTCAAGTATCGAGATCCTGGTGTATCATAATACTATTATGTTATGTTTACCTTACCTTTTAATAATAAAATATGATACCTCTATGTCACCGACAGCTTCTATGCTGTAACTTATTTATACCTATAATAAGCAATAATTATTCGAAAAGTGGTACAGGGGATGTTTTCGACTGTACTTACACACGTGATAATTGGTTGGAAAAAGCACATAGAAAATCATGGGCATAGTAGAAAATTTGAGGCAGATAAGAATAATAATTAATTAGGATTTATTAGAACTAAAATACTTAATATTAAGTTATCTGTGTAATCTGAACGTTCAAAAAAATTAACTACACTTCACTACGAATATTATTAGTAATAACTTTTCATAATCCAATTTTATTATTAAAGTCAGGAAACATCCTCAGTCCTCACCCCTTTCACAAAGCCTGGACATTCTGGACAATAAAATCTATGGAAGGTTTTTTCGTCAAATATTTTGTATGATATCTCACGTCACTTTCTGCTCAATCTTCACACAAAAGGCTGACGTCATGTATCAATGGACTTACTCTACGTTTAAAGAAATAAAGTTATTATTATTACTCTACGTGCAAGTTCCTCACCCCACCGGCTTACTTACCTGGCCTTATCTAATTCTGTTGTGACTTGTGACCACAAATTATTTTAACGTCTTTATGCATAACTTTAGCTATGGGATTAAGAAGGTGCTGGTGATCCTTTTAATTTGTTTGTCTATTTTTGTGTGCTCTAGGTCTAAGTTTGATTGACGTGAGAAAGTGTGGCTTGGATTTGCTTAGAGCCCCCGCAGACGGCAGACTTTTAGTCTTCAGATAGTTTAGTGGAATGCTTAATTAGTACGAAGATGTATGAAGATGCGCACAATAAACTATTTGTATCAGCCGATAATAATGTTCGGAAACCCCGATTTGGTCAAACTATCGGCCGACTTAGGGTTGCCATCCGTCCGGGTTTCCCCGGATTTGTCCTAGTTTAGAGGGCATCCGGGGAGCGTCCGGGGAAGGTTTCATTTGTAGACCGAGTTTAAAAAAAAAATGTATAAAAAAATTTGGGCGCGCCCGCGAGACACGCACTATGCTCGCACTGCGCACACCACGATCAACCGACGAACCAAAATATATATTCACCGTTCCCCCACCACCACGGCCCGCCCTTTATTCGTTCGAATTCGCGACCCGCGACCCGCACTCCGCAGTCCGCAGCGACGGTTTGACATTTTTAACTGTTTTTTATTACATTCAATATGTTTAAGGTTAATTGTTGATATGTGCGGCTTTCGGACTCCAAAATCCGGGGTTTTACGCGTCTTGTCCTGTTTTCCAAATTTTAGAGATGGCAACCCTAGCGACTAATAGTTTGCAGTCTGCGGGGGCTGTTAAGCTTAGTCCAGACAAAATAAAAAATATTATTAAACAGCTGGTAATTTGTATTAAACAAAATTCTAAGCTTTTAATAAAGTTATACGGTATACCTGCATAAAATCTACGTTTGGGGTAAATATACAATTTGAATTCCCCTTCAAAAAGCCTAGATATCTAATAATATCCTAAAATCTCAGTAAAAACCAATAAGCTAAATGCTCGCGTAAAGTACCTAATAAAACGATTTGACTAGTGATTTCTGTCTACTGATTCTATCTCTTTGTACTTTCAAACGTAGGTTAACTAAAGACGCTATCATTATTTGTTAATGAGGGTACAGAGTTTCGTATGCTAAATTAAAATGTCAATAATTATGAAACGACTGTATTGTAGAGACTAGGGTTCCGTAGATGATTATTATCTATTCTCTATCCCCCAGTTCCTTTTTAAGTTAAAAATGATCAAAACGCTCAAAATAGGAGGCATTTTAAGCGTTTTGATCGTTTTTAACATCAAATGGAACGCGGGTTATAAAGACTATATTATTATTAATTATTATACAGGGTGTTACAAAACTAAGTGATAATACTTTAGGGTGTGTACGTGTTCCTTGTAGAGAGTTCACTGTGAAAGTAGCAGCGCTGAAAGACCAATTTTTTTTTTTCACTTTTGTATGTGGAAACTCGTGACGCTGCACTGGGACGCCTGTCCATACAAAAGTGAAAAAAAATTGTTTTTTTAGCGCTGCTACTTTCACAGTGAACTCTCTAAAAGGAACACGTACACTACACAGTACATAGTACTCACCCTGAAGTATTATCACTTAGTTTAGTTACACCCTGTATTATCTCGGGGCATATTAGCCCCGCCTACTATACTATTGCGTACCTATTTATTAAAGTAATAATTATGCAAAATAATTACCACTTAAAGATTTGTGTACTTATATTTTTATACATATACGATCTACCGCTACCAGCTACATACATAGAGAATTAAGACGTTAAAAATAAATTGGCTCACACATTTTTGACTTTTTTCAATTTAAGCTTGCCCAATGCCCACCCAAAGTAAGATTTTTTCGAGGGTGACTATTTTTCTGCCTAAACGCCTAAGTTATGCAAGCTACTGCTTACATACTTTATGATCTACTGATCATATTCGCAAAATATACTACACAACGTGTTTTGATATTCATGCAGATTCGTCTATTTGAGATCGAAGGATCCCTAAAATGGTTCCAATATCGTCGTCCCAGTAAGCGATAAGGCAGTATTTGTGTACGATTTGGGAGCAACTAATTAGCATTGTTTGTGGACGATTGAAGACTTCTCGCTGTTTGTACACTTAATTGTTTTGTTTGTTTGTCCTTCATACACTATTGTGATATCTATAATAATTAATATTCATTGTGTGACAAAGTTTTCAAGAAAATATGTACTGTATCGAGGAAATTGATTCCTAGGCAGTTGACAGACCAACGTTATTTGGTCGGATCATGTCAATTCAATGTTACTAGTTGTGATCTGTCGGCTGGGTTTGACGTATCGCGACCAAACTACGTAGGTCCCCAATCTGCGTAGGAATCAACTCCTCTGGTAGTAGGTCTAGGTACTATATTGAGCCGATAGTACTTTGTTGTTGAAACTTCTATTCTATTCTGCGGATAGTATCGACTTGGTTGGGTGAGAAGAAAATATTATATTATGGATTGATGAAAGCGGCAGCTGAAAAGCGCATATCGGGGCATAAGTCGCTTAACTATATATTTTTATCATATACCTACTTATCTTTAAAATATATGTATTATAAGATAAAAACTACTGTAATATTAAATGTTTTATACGTTACTTACTATTTATCAACATTCAGCTGCTCCTTTGCAGGGTTATGCTTATTAAAAATGTCGATTGTTTGAGATGCCAGTGCCTATTAAGGTATAATCAAAATACATACCTAATAAGGCACATAATTTCATAGGTACCTACTTTGGATACGATTCGTCTTTTAAACTTTATGCTACGTTTCCATGCTTGCCGAGCCTCGGCAAGCGTTCACAAGTGACAAGCCTCCACAAATCTCGAACGTGTGAACGCGTCGCAAACGTTTGCCGCAAACGCCTTTGATCTGTGTCCAAAAACCGACACTACTCTCGATCGTATACAAGCACAGTATAGCAATTTAATATCCCTACAGTAACGAAACGCCTTTGATGTCGCACGATGCCGCTACCGGTGTAAGTACCAAGCAGATATGCCAGGGTTGCCACTTGCCACGAAACGGGAGATAAAATAAAAATAAAATATTGTGCTTGTAATTAATCAGCGTGTTACATTTACATATTATGTCGTACTGCCAGATATTTACGTGAAAATTTATTTTTAGATGATTTGAGTTCTTTACTAGATGATGCGCGCAACTCCGTTGTGCTAAAACTCGTTAATCGCACGGGAACCGTACATTTTTCCAGGACAAAAAGTATCCTTTGTCTTTTCCCGGGACTCAAAGTATCTCCATGCCAAATTTCAGCAAAATCTGTCCAGCGATTTGGGCGTGAAGAGGTAACAGACAGACAGACAGACAGACAGACACACTTTCGCATTTATAATATTAGTAATTACTAATTAGTATGGATTTAAAAATTTTATTAACCTATCAAGCCCCATAAGCTCACCGGTGAGCAAGACACAATAGAATAACAATAAATTTCCAAGAACCCACGATCGAAGGATTAAAATAATGAGGACGCATTCGGATATATAAAATATCCAACAATAATAATAATTAATTATCATATTATAACAATTGGTAGGTACGGTAGGCCACACGTCAGGTGTAACAGAAGCACTTCAAAACTCGCTCTTATTACGTGCGTGGTAAGGGCGGTCCAAAGGTCAAAATGTTACACTTGATGTGTGGCCCTGTGTACCTAGCTAGGTAGGTACTAATTAGTATGTAACAGGGTATAATTTGACAGTTTTTTTTATTTTTATTCTATAAATTGTTTCTCTCCTTGTTACACTTCTTACAACGTAAACAATAAAACAGAGATGCAAATTGCAAATAAATGCCACCAAGGCCAACACAATTTAGTGTGAACTGTGAGTCGATATTATATTTTATGACAATTAAATCCTTTTTGTTTTTTGAATCAGATTTACATAATATTCTGTACACTGAACACTAATTGTTATATCCCATTGTTTATAAAATAAGATGTTACAGGCTATCGTTTTACAACACAAAACACAAAACGCGCCAACGTCACACCTGCGAGCGAAGTCGTTCCAACTCGCGGAGTTTGGCGGACTGGGCCCGCGCCGCCCGCTTCCCCGCGGGTACCCCTCCGTTGCTCTGCGCAAGTACATTCGTTTCACTACTGTAGGGATATTATATTGCTATACTGTGTATACAAGCGTCCGCAAGCTCACGCAAACCAAGCCAAATACTCTCTTTCCACTCTCGTGCTTGTGGACGCTTGCCGAGGCTCGGCAAGCGTAGAAACGTAGCTTCAGATATTATATACATCTGCATCAATTTCTATGGTGGTACCTACATGTAAAATCATTTACATTTAAGTTCATAATACATTAACAGAATACTCCCTCAGAATATCGTGTGTCTGGCCCCGGCCCCACGGAAACCCGATCTGCTGCCGGAGGTGGGGCCAATGAGCTCGCGTTACGAACAAGCTTCCACCATTAGCTCTATTCCGGTGTCCGATTACCTTTTAAAGTCAATTTTTCATCATGATGTCGTTGAGAACTTTGAAGTTTTCGTACGGATTTTAGGCAGTTCCTACTTCTAGTGCTTAGTCCAATAATTTTAGGCCAGTGTAGGTATTTCGATTTTCCGAGATATGCACCTTTCTCGGAAAATCGACATACCCAGTATATAACCACGTAAAATCTTGTATTTTGGCATCCTAAAATAGTTCTCAAAATTCACATAGATACCTATAATAGGATGGTCGCAAGTTTTAAAATTAACGGTCAAAGGTGACAAAAATCTTTTATTTTTAATTTTTTGCAAACATTTCGTTTTAAAGTAGTTTTAAGCTATTTGTATTTACATATTATCAATATTGTAGAAAAGTAAATTATCTGCAACTTTTCTATTTAACATTTTTACACCAATAATAATAATTATTATTATACATAAATACTAGATAGTTATCTAATATTTTGTCCTTTGATATTGTAAAATATAATAATTTGTTATTTGCACCGTTAGCTGCAACGATAGTTGAATTCTGCTTTGATGTACAATGTACACCCGACGCAATGTAACGAACGATTAGCGCTATATAACGTTTAGTACGTAGTCTGACCAAAACGTTAAGAAAAGTCCTATACCAATAATTTGTAAACAAACTTGCTAACAATAAAATATGAAATGAAATCTGAAAACAAACACATTGCAGCAACAACAACAACGATAATTATTATCTTGAAATGTAAACAAGTCATTTACTAAAGACCCATTTAAGAATAAAAATAATAAATCAATTAACCATTGTAATTTGTACATAACATGTTATCATATCATTAGAGGATTTAGGCAATTGGTAAATACTTATTAGAATTACGATCTAAAATAACAACGCTGATCGCCATAATCTTGTTTTATTGCGTTGTTAATTTAGGCACACAGAAGTAACTAAATATTGTATGAGAAAATTAAATTTTCTAGAAGTCGTCTGATTTCTAAAATTAAAATTTAATGATTTTCATTTATATACAGAATATAAATATTAGATATTGTTCCCTTAAGGCTTAAGTTATTAATATCTGTCTGTACTGAAATCAGAATGTATACAAACTTATAAGCGCATTCATTCTAGAATTTTCCTGTAGAGTGCAGACTGTACAAATGCGCTTCTCGTTTTATCAGAGCTATATTTAGATCCTAATGATTATGTTTGTGTTGTAAATTGGAACAATGTTCCCTAGGACCTGGAATACTGGTCTAAAAACTAAGTCTAAAATACTGTAATAAAATCAATCAGCCTTTATGGAGAATAATATAAACGCCGAATCGCATAAACGGCGTCTCTTAATATCCTTCATCACTTTAATTTGATAGCATAGTAGCATAGAATTTAATTACCTACCTGAAGTTATTATTATTACCTTGGTTTAGAAAGATTTTCTAACTGTACACAGTATGAAATCGGAGTTTATTATGTTCAACAGAATTTAGGCCTACCATAGGTACCTGATAACGTTACAAAAGGCCCTATCTCCTTTAATTCGAACATTATTTCTACAGCTATTTTTATTTTTTATGGTGTTGCTGCTGGTGTTGCGTTTATAATTATAAAAAAATTGTTTCAGTTATCTAATATTCTGAATCTTATGTCAAAGTATTAGGTAGGTATTTTGTTGTATTTTAATGCTTACCTTGTAAATAAGCAGAGCCTATACTTAACCAGAATATTAACGCATCAAAATTCTGTAATCACAAGTAAAATATAATAGTTAAATGCTAATACAAAGCAAATTGATTTTAAAATAAATACTTCAGTTCAGTAAAAGCAGGTTTTATCACTGTAAAATGTAACTTATTCAGATATTATACCTATCGATAAGAATTGCTTCAGAAAGTTTTATCTAAGTCCATTGAATAAGGTACGCACATATTAAACCATAGATCATGTAATATGGTTATAGCTTATCTAATAATTTATTAAGTATAGGTAGTAAGCACCTATACCTATTTGATTTTGTAAATAAAGATTAAAGAGGAATGTTTTTGAATTAAAAATATGCAATTTAAAAAACTCGTGATTAAGATAATTCACACAATACCTATCTAGGTATCTAATAAGAATCGTCATACAACGAAATAATTATTTTAGTTCCAGTTTTAAAGTTATAAGCTTTATCTTCACAGTTAATGCCACAAAACTTTAAATAATGATATTTTATAGATTAGTCACAGTTACAATATATAGATATAATAACTTTCGCGTGTAAAGTTTTCGATTTAATTTGAACTGATCATTAAACATTTTTCAGCGCATCAACGCTGATAATCATTTGAAACAGAGAAATTACGTTTATCCGACCTTAGCGAACTAGTGATTTCAATACTAGGATAATTGTACCCGTTATAACGTTAACGACGTAATAGTGAACAATAAAAGCTTCACACCAGTACACATTCCTAGCGCACTTATGATTATTTCGTGTTTTTATCTTTCCGAACTGCGGTATTATTAGCGGCGGGCGGACGCGCACTCGCTCGACGCGGGGCGCGGGGCGCGGGCGGGGGCAGCGCGCGCACGGGGGCGGGGCCTCCGCGGTGCCGCCCCCGGCACCCATGGCGGGCCGTGGAGGGGAGATCGGGCCCCCGGCCTCTATTTACTCTTTCAATCAGTGCGAGTGTTTGCCCCTGGCCGGCGTGCACGCGCGGGTGATGCGCTAGCCATGATCTCGCAGAAGCTGTCGTACGGCGACGTGCCGACGTCCGCGTCGCTGTCCTCGCTGTCGCCCGGTCTCGCGCCCCCCTACGTGAACGGCATGGGGTGCATGCCGACGCAGCCCTACCCGAACTTGTACACCAACAACATGGTAGCCGGCGGCTCCTGCATGGGCTCCGCCGGCGTCGGCTACTCGCCGCCCAGCACGATGGCCTCCTGCATGGGCGGCGGCGGCGCGGTGCCCTACGGCGCCCTGCCGCGCGAGCAGGAGGCCGCGTCCCCGACCTCGGCCCTGCAGCGCGCGCGCAACGACAAGACCTACCGCCGCTCCTACACGCACGCGAAGCCGCCCTACTCCTACATATCGCTCATCACGATGGCCATCCAGAACAACCCGTCGCGGATGCTCACGCTGTCGGAGATCTACCAGTTCATCATGGACTTGTTCCCGTTCTACCGGCAGAACCAGCAGCGCTGGCAGAACTCGATCCGGCACTCGCTGTCGTTCAACGACTGTTTCGTGAAGGTGCCGCGGACCCCGGACAAGCCCGGCAAGGGCTCCTTCTGGACGCTGCACCCGGACAGCGGGAACATGTTCGAGAACGGCTGCTTCCTGCGTCGGCAGAAGAGGTTCAAGGACGAGAAGAAGGAGAACATCCGCCAAGCGCAGAAGGCGGCGCAGACGCACGGCCACCACGGCTCGCACGACAAGCGCGACCACGCACACGACAAGGCACCGGGCGCGGGCGAGGACAAGGAGATGCGTGACGACCTGCTGGCCCAGCTGCACGCGGCGCCCGAGCTGTGCCTGCCCGAGCACACGCCGCTCGCGCTCGAGCACTACGCGCAGCTCAAGCAGGAGCCGACGGGCTACGCACCCGCGCCGCATCCCTTCAGTATCACGCGCCTGCTGCCCGGCGCCGACACCAAGACGGATCTGAAGATGTACGACGTCAACTATGGGTACGGGCACGCGCCGGCCGACAACTACTACCAGTCGTCGCTGTACCACCACCACCACGCGCACGCGCAGGCACCCTTGTGACAGTACCCGCTGGCGTAGGCGCCCCGCCGGACCGCCGCGCCCTGGCCGCGCTGAGGTCCCGGGCCACCCGTCAGCTTCCTGGACTCCAAGTGAGCGTGATCTGTGTTCTTGTGATACGTAGCCCGCGAGGCCGCGTCGCCCGCCGCCGGCGCCGCACCACCTGGGGTTTGTAAATTTATGTAAATATTTTGAATGTTTCCAAAGGGGTTTCATATTGTGCGCATTAGTGTGTAGAGGGACGCGCGAGCGGCGTCCCCGGGCGGGCGGCGGCCGCGCCGATAGGCCTAGCGGCTCCGCGGGCGCACACCGACTAGGACTTGTAGAAGTGTCCTTCGAGATAGCGCACATTCGTATACTAAATGTGGTTTTGATTCTGCTATTTTTTACAAAACACGCATTCCACACGTTAGCGAAATTTTGTAGCTCAAAAACAATGTTAAGATGTAGGAAAAACTAAATTACCATTAGCGTATCATTTGCTGTCGGATCGATACGGCGCGGTGCAAATAGTAGGTACCTAATCACAGCTAATGCGGTCGATATCGAAGCTTTATCTGTTTTGATAAGCGCGTAACGCGCGTTGAAATCTTTTGTTTATATGTAAATATTACTCGTAACTGAACGAATATTATACGATATTATAAAGTTAAATAGTGGTGTAAATATTATATAAAATTTGTACAATCGTCGGAAAAGGAGTGTAATTCTTATGCATCGAATATTTATGGTGTCGAGAGGCCTAAATTTTAGTATACAAGTGTGCGTGTTTGGCAATCATATCGACGAACTGTGCAATGTTGCTTGTGTAACAAATGTATAAATATTAAATATATAATTAAATTAATAGATAGGGAACAGAATTATAGTCGTGTCGAACGTATACCTAGTTAAGTTTGTAAATATAGCTATTAAGGTGAAATTATATTAATATCTTCTAAGTAACGGTGTTTGGTGTTTCATAGGTACCTATCTACGCTTCTGCACATTCCATTCTAATATATATTTATATGCAAGTGTCAATTTAGCATTTAATATTTATTAAATATCGTTTGGTAAACGTATGATATAAAAAACATCGAAGCTTTAAGGAGACTTTAATATTATACTCCCGTTGAAGCAAAATATAAAAACGCGTTTAGGTTTAATTTTCATTTTCGAGTCATTTTAAGTATAATTTGTTCGTAGTTATTTCTATTACGAAACAACTTGAGATGTGTCGTCAGCGTCGAATATAGCCAGTCACAGCACCTTGGACGTAATAATTAAGTCAGACCTTGGTTCCGTGATTATCATCTCCAAATGTGATTTACAACAGCCACACGCGACTTGTGACGTGCTATCAAAATGTATCTAAATAGTCTCAATACGATTCAAAACTATCCAACAATATCTTTAGTCAATAACAAAAATATATCCCACTTCTGATATTATGGTCCTTCTAAACAATTATATTTGTTGCTACTTAATATGGCTAAAGACGCATAATTGTTAAACAGCTGTTCCTCAAATGTGTAATCAAAATAACCTATCGTCAAATTCATATATGCATAACTTAGTTTACTAAATAGGACGGGAAATACCTATACTACAATCAGTCTACACTACTATTATAAAGAGGAAAGATTTGATTTTTTGTTTGTTTGTTTGTTTGTCCTGAATAGGCTCCGAAACTACTGGACCGATTTGAGAAATTTTTTACCATTGGAATCCTACATTATTTCTGCTGAACATAGGCTAAATTTTACTTTGGAAAAAAATAGGGTTCCGTAAGATATTTGGGTTTTTCGGACGCAAGGTGTAAAAAATCAACCAGAAAAGTTACTTATTTTGCGTACGCTGCCTAAACTACAAAAGATAGAACCATAAAATGTTCTAAGTAATTGTAGATCTTATAAATATCTACAAAAAAGTCCGCGACATACTATACCTATCTATGTCGAGTGAGGCACAATTACCATTGTTTTATTTAAAAATCTTGATTTTTTTTTGGACTACATTTAAACGTGTTTATTTTAATTATACTATTAATCCTTATCAAAATAAATTATTTCATTACTAAGTACAGTTTATGTAGATAATATTTGGTCTTTGAATGATTAAAATTGGACGTTTGGTTTTGAAATTATTGCGAAATTAAAATAATATTACGATGGTGGGCGTCGTCACCAAGGCAGGGTTTTTTCTTTAACACGAAAACTACTTATCGGATTTGCATACGGTTTTCACAGATATGTTTGTCTTCTTCCAACTCAACATCTGGTGTAGAAAAATCCCCCCCCCCCAACCCTCTCTGGGGACCAAAGAGGGGGTCAGATTTAGTATCCAACTTTTTTCTTTAGTGGACTTACTTCATATTATTAACTGTGTTTTCCAACTTAACATATTCTGGTGTATAACATTTTCCCCCTCCCGTCTTAGGGGACAAAAGAGGTTGTAAGATATTATGTATCAACTGATGAAGTAGAAATACTTTAAATGGCAAAACAACGTTTGCCGGGACAGCTAGTAAAATATATATTGACTTAATATAATATCAAACAGTTTAGAACTTTACTCGATTGTCAGCTAACTATTAAATCGACAAAATAACTAATTATTATCGTTTAAAAATACAAACAGTTTTATTACATTACTTTTGATATTATCATACCTTTGCTAAACGTCTAATGTAAATTATATAATTTATATACAAATAGTTATGCTAAATTAATCCTTGTAGTAATAAATACATATTGTTTACTTGAATCTGGATAGGATACTTATATCATCTGTTAGTTCCAGAGTTAATAAAATTAAGTTTACAAATATGTAGTGTTTTCATTATAAAATAACCCTAAAAGCAACATTGATCATGTTTGATACTGTAATAATAAAATGAAATGAAAATGGTTTATTTTGAAATCGGTAAAAAATTTACATTTTTAGAACGTCTACAATCTACATGAGACCAACTACCGGTTCGGGAACTAACCCGGCGAGAAGAACCGGCGTAAGAAACTCGCACGGGGCCACGTTTTACCAAAAGATGGAAAATTTGTTTTTTTTTTCTAATGTATACAATAATAACTTAAAATTATTTACACAACATATGCAAAAATGTGTTCTTACCTACATAGAAGCAGGCTATAGTCTGTCAGCCTATTTTCCCAATTTAACTGAATAATTTCTAAATAAATCATTTAGAAAATCAGTTACCTTAGAATAAGCCCGTGCACACATTAGGTTATTTAACAACTTATATAATTTTATCTGTTTACTATTTGGTGTCATTTGAAATTGAAAATTAGTTCATAATTTTACGTGTACCTATTACCGACTGCTTAATATGACTTTTTTCATCATTTAAATTGGAAAAACGTTTTATCACTCACAGAAACGTTTCGAACATCAAAATATTTTATAGAGGACAGTCAGTTAATTTGCGTCCGGCCGCACGTGTAAGTTAACACAGTGACGATAATTCGCGTTAATTGTTTTATGGAAACTCGGCACAGAACAGGAAAATAAATGTTAAAATACCACGAGACAAATTGAATGTCAAATACATGCACACATTTTAAAATATGCTATTCGTACTAGGTATAGTTTCCTATAATTTAAAATAAACATATTGTAAGGCGAAAGCATATTTAAAAACGCTAATAATTGGTAAATATTTTCTGAGATAAATCTCAGATCAAGACTCTTACAATGTTTAAAATATTAAGTCGATGTACAACAGAGAAGTTAATTCCTAAGCAGATGGCGGACCTAAGTAATTTGGTCGAGTTAAGACAAACCTGTCCGACCGATCACAGCTAACATTGAATTGACATACGCCGACCACATGACGTAGGTCCGTCAACTGCTCGGGAATCAATTTCCTCGATGGTACTTTAGATTAAAATAAAAATACATTAAAAATTAAAATATCAGCAAGCAATCAAATATCATGAAGAGCCAAAAAGCTTAAGGTTAAGCTTCATTTTGAAATAGTTAACACTTGCTAAGCCGTGTCGAACAAAGAGGTTTATCTATAATAACAATAATCCTCGCTTAACCCTTTGAGGCCTACCTGGCGGCGCTAGGACAAAAAGTCCCGCGACGCAATTGATACGTTTATTACAGTCTAGCGTTTGTCGGTACTTTACACTCCATGTCCGGCCCTAAACCTAGACGCCCGCCATCGTAAAATATTTCAAAATATTTAGCATCTAAAATATTTAAAACAAAGCGCATTAGGTATTACCTGCTTTTGTTCAATGTAACCAATAGTAAAAAAATATAATTTTAGCGTTTACTCTCGATTTTCATAAAGATGTGAAACTTGAAGACTTATGATATCTTTATCTATAATCTACTAACGAACATTTATATTTTAAATAATACCAACAGCTTTCCAGTGCGTACAATCTTGGAATTACATAGGTACATTAGAGACACAACTTTTTTAATGAATATAAACTAACATTTCATTTGACAATAGAATATTTGTATTGTACGCCAAATTTTTTTAACACGCAAAGTAAACAGGATTCGTTCACTAAATTGCATAAAATTGAAAAAGTATATTAGCCAAAAATCATTGTAAATGCAAACAAACAGAAGCTAAAAAAAGAATAGTACAGGAATTATCATTATTGAATTGAGTTTTTGTGTGACTCGACTGCGGGTGGTTTACTGCGTCCATAAAACTAACCACTCAACACCCGCCGGACCTCGACTAGTCTCAAATGAATGACTCGGTCTCATTGACCCACGGTGCGGCGTTCCGTAAAAAATACTAGACACAGCGACCGGCGACGGGTTGACTCTAAGATTAGAAATTGGAATTCTACATTATGATGTGAGTGCTGCATTTGTTATTGTTGGATCAGTAATACCTGACTTGTACGATTTTGTTTGTTATTTTTTTTTTATTAAATAAGGGGGCAAACGAGCAAACGGGTCACCTGATGGTAAGCAACTACCGTCGCCCATGGACACTCGCAACATCCGAAGAGCTGCAGGTGCGTTGCCGGCCTTTTAAGAGGGAATACGCTCTTTTCTTGAAGGTTTTTATAGAATATTATAATACTTATGTATAGGAGAGCATCTTAACAAAAGTGTTCATTATAACTTGTGTGTATATTTAAAATAAAATCTTGCAAATAACTAATATTGAAATACATAATATAGCTTTAATCACTTTTATGAAGAAAAAATTCAAAATGGGTGATATTAGGTAGAGTTTCAGTTATTAAGGCTTAGGCCTGTATTACTTTAACTCTGCTCTCGTATATCATGATAATATAATATGACTAGCTGTGCCACGCGGTGTTACCCGCGGTTTAAGTGATATATTATAGTAAAAGACTACGAAAAGTAAGTACCATTGATAGGGTCAAATCGGTACGATACATGGTTCTATAATGGTTTATGGTAGTGATGATAATGATGATGAATGTAATTTGCATAGTAGCATATTATGCTTTCCGTTCTTGAAACAACGTCGAAACTCCCAAACGTATCTATTAAAGAGTCAGGAGTTCTCTTACCACCTTCCGAACCATGGTATACCTTGGTGCAAAATCTTACTTTTTGGTAGCATATTATGCTTAGAATACTGCTCACGAACGAAACTGAAGTCACCACATGTTTCCATATAAATTTTGATCCTCGATTTCTTATGGATCCCTTAATCACTTTTATGAATATGATACCGAATTGGGATGATAAACTATACACCAAAAGAAAAATTTTGAAAATCGGTTCACAAACGGTGGAGTAATCGTCGAACATAAAAAAATGAACATAACACCTCCTCCATTTTGAAAGTCGATTAAAATTGTAGCCTATGTCTTATTCTGATGTATTTAAAGCTATATTATTGTAGAGTTTCATTACAATCCGTTCAGTAGTTTTTGCGTGAAAGAGTAACAAACATGAAACATCCATACATACATCCATACATACATCCAAACTTTTGCCTTTATAATATTAGTAGGATAGTGAGTTGATCGTGACATTATCATGATCAACTCAGGTGGTTTCTGCTTCGAAAACTTTTCTTGTGACAATTTTTTCCTGGCTTCCAGGCTTGTCCATTTTGTTGTCTTAAAAACAAAGATTGTTGACTAGGTACCTACCATGTATCTTAAGTAGATATTAATTGTAAGTGTTATAGTGAGTTCAAATACGTGGATTTAAATTGCATTTCAGGAGAAGATATTTTGTCTTTACAGCTTAACGTTAAACTTTTCCTTTCACGGGCGAATGGAAACAATACGTGTGGTGTGGTGTGTGGGCGCACACGGACAGGTCTCCGTCGAAGGCAGCTACCGGGCTTCCAACACCTCACATTGATAACGACCATTCAAAACTTCACAAGTCATCACATGTGACCAACTTAAAAAGTAACCGCCACCCACACGAGAGGGAATCGAAACTCTATCACCGATCAATAAGATCCAATTTAAACTTGATTATAGAATAAAAGGAATCTTAATTTTGTAAATTGATAAGTTTTCTTGTAAATCACATTTGTATTTTTTTTCTTTTTACTCGTCATCTCCGTTGTGTTTCTTGTATGGTTTTTGTATAATATAATGTCAGCGAGGCCTCGCGACGACCTTTGTGTTGTGTGATGATAATAAAATAATATGTGCCCTTTGTTATAGTTGTAACGGGAATATCCTCTCGATGTGGGCTCCGCATGGGACTCATACACAAAGTAAACAACATAGTGTGTGATGGAGAACAAATGCAATTTTGTAGAATATCGCTCATGTTTTGTGTAGCATAGACAAAAATTTATAACTAATGAAGACGTCTTACATTGTGTATATAATCTTGTTATACATGAAAGTCAAGGTTTTGCCCGCAGCTCTGCGGCAAGCGTAAATCACGCTAACTCTATATTTTCCCGGGAACAAAGTAGCCAGCTATAAGTTAACTTAAACCAGAGTCAAAAACTATCATTAATATAATTAATAATCATTCGTTAAAGATAATTTTTGGCTCTGGTGTATATACCTAATCTAACTCCGTTCAGTAGTTTTTGCGTGAACTTTTGATAATAAATACATAAACTTTCTTTATAATATTAGTCTATTTCAATTACCAACTTAATAATTTAATTAATCTTTTATATATAACATTTGCTATGTTATGGGTATAGTTAATTTTTTATAATGGAAGAAGTCAGAAGAAAACAGCGCAATGTAGGAACGAATATTTGCCCTCAAAGATGTTCCGTCGGCAAAAATAGGTTTCAGGTTAGTGAAGAAATCGATTTGCTAGACTCTATCGAAGAAATTATAAAGAAATAATCAAACATGGTCCTCCGACACACCTTGACAACAATAATTTTGGACTAAATTATCACTTTATACTTAGGAATTAAGTTATTTAAACTTAAAGTCAGGAAATATTATTTAATTACTTTTTAAAGTTGTTTGGCGTTTTTTTTTAATTTCCTAATTAAATTTTATTTCATGATTTTTAAACTTGTGTTGGTTATAGTGCAGAATAATTCCTATCAACAGGATTATATCCCAATGAATACCATCTATGAATGTCCTCTTGGATGAGGCCGTCAATATATTGAGTCTGAACATGAAATCTCCACTTTGGGTTCATATGGAGCTCAGCTCCTAAAGAATCCAGGTAGCAGCATGCAAATATTTACTGTTTATCTACGTCTTACTGGTTGTCGCAATTAAAATGAGCCCAAACACGAAACTTCTGCTCTAAGTTGGTGAGGAGTTGGGTATCCTATTGATTACCAGGTAAAGCTGCAGCGCCAGGTCAACTGTGTATATATTCATAAATGTCACGAACTAGAATGCAAAATATAAAGCCCACCAAACGACTGCAAGTTGCTAATCGGCCCTTCACGAACCATATGAACCGCGATTTTCCAGCACTGAGCAGGCTGATGATGATGAACTATAGCTAAGATCATTCTCAATCATGTCAGCTTTCAAACAAAAAAAAAATAGATCAAATCCGGTCCACCCGTTTGGATGCGACGATGCCACAGAGAGACAGTCAGACAGACAGACACGTCAAACTTATAACCCCTCTTTTTGTCAGGGGTTAAAAAATATTCACTCGGCTATTACCATAAGGTAGCAACATCGACCACACAAGGTAGCAAGAATCACAGATGCGTATGTATGTAGATTGTAGGTATTTATAACAATGCTAGTAACTTATGTTATTGTTATATTTGTTAAAATAATAATTAATATGACAGTCATTAAATTTTGCAGCTGATTTACGAATTTTTTTCTCGTTGTATTTTCGATTTTTGTATTATTAATACAGGAAAAGGTATGATTACAAAAACTAACACTATCAAGTTATGGACACCCGATAGCAAAAATAGTAAAAAATTGTGTTTTTGTATGGGAGCCCCCATTAGTTATTTATTTTATTTAAATTTTATTATTAATTGTTAAAGTATAAATACAGCTGAGTATGTTGTGAACATTTCAGGTGCCTACCTATCTGCTGTCATAATTGATACCGAGCAAAAAATGTTTGAGTCCCCCTTAAATATTTAATTTATTTTGTTTTTATTATTTGTTGTTATAGCGGCAGCAAAAATACGTAATCTGTGAAAATTTCAACTCTCTAGCTATTACCGTTCTTGAGTTAGAGCCTGGAGACAGACAGACACTAGAGTCTAGACGGACTGACGGACGGACAGACTGACAGACAACGAAGTCTTAGTAATAGGGTCCCGTTTATACCCTTTGGGTACGGAACCCTAAAAACAGCGCAAGAGAACAACATACCTAAGATTTAATGATTCAAAGACTTTATATTCCAGGAAATATAATAAACATACAGATTACGGGGTAAGTATAACGAAACAAAGTGATAATACTTTATAGTAGGATATTATAGGGTGTGAATAAATCTCCTGGATAAAGCTTTCACTGTGAAACTACTAGCTAACAGTAACACTGTGCACTAGAAGAGTAACTTTTTTACTTTTGCATGAGCAAATTCGTGACGTTGGGGAGCTTGCCCAATGCCCATACAAATCACAAAAAAATGCTCTTTCAGCGCTGCTACCTTCGCAGTGAACTCTATAAAATTAAATGTGGGACACATACTTATCCTAAATAATTATTACCATTGCTTTGCTACCTCCTGTATACATAATATTATAAACTCTAAAATTTCTATAACTACACATTTTAAAACACAGAAAACCACATAAGCTATAGATTTCAAAACACACAAAACCTTTGCGTGATTCCGAAGGTTCCATTTGGGTAAAAAGTTTTCGAGATTACTCCGGCAATATCAATTTCGTGAGTGAAATCTTCGGGCGACGGCTGGTGCGGGCGGCGACATAAAATTGAAAACTATTTGTAGAGCAAACACCATCCATCAGCCGTCGGCACTTAGCCGTATTGCCAGAACCCGAACGAGGGTTCTGTATTCTTTTGGTTGTTTAATTTTTAGACCTACGTAGCCCTAGTTCTTTGTTAGAATTTTTTTTTGGCTTTTTTACGTTATCTAAGATGTTACTTAAAAGCAATGTGATTATTATCCGACCACCTTTTTCGATCGATTTATAGGTCTGATTATATTTATTAGGCACTAGTGACTAGTCGAGTCTAAAGTCTGGAGTGTGGACTCTTGAGCGATCCAACAAGTTGCTTAGCCTCTAACTGCCGCATTTATGCCGCGGCCGCACATGCGTCTATCGTCACGAAGTTTCGTGCTATGAGACGATACCATTAGACAATACACGCAGATCGTCCAATGGTAATCATCTCATAGTCTCTGAGAGCGGCCGTATGTCTAGACTTAGAGGATTGTTGAAGGCTCTCAAGGTCTCAACTCAACGCAGTCGGATTTTGTTGAACAAATAATACAAAGATGCCGTTGAAGTCGTAAGAATTTTATCAGGAGATATTTTTATAATCTCGTTTCCAGTAACTGTATATTGCTGGGGTAATATTGTGTAATCAATCATACCACTTAAGCCGGGACACTCCTTGTTACAGACGTGCGTTGACCCCCAAGTCCGCCATTTTGTTTCGTTGTAATATTACATCATGCTAATTATTACAGATGTAAGAAGGAATATACTATCATTTCATTTTCATTTCAGTAATCTTATTGTCGATTTTATGGTACCTACCTATGGTGCGGCACGTTTCTCCCGTCACAGTAAAATATGAAACCAAAATGTATGCAATCGTATACACTAACCGTCGTACTCAGAGACTAACTTAGAGCATTAAACCAGACTTAATTATGATTAACCTTCAATTTACTGAAGAGTTTGACAGAAAATGGCTTATGTAAAAATTTTGAATGAATTACATTTATGTAATTAATGTTCGGCAAATGTGCGGCAGTTAATAGTTAATACACAGTACACACGCTTGTATCTTCAAGCAACAGCAAGCCGTGAACCAAGGCCAACAAAAACCTAAAACGTCCAACTCCAGGTTATTACCGTGCGGCGTGGAACGGAGCGACCAATAGCCAATTCTGAATGTCTTCTAATTTTCCCCACTTTGGAACTATCAGTTTCGTGCTGCAGCAACGACACGAGACTATGAATGTAAGTATCCCTACATCCTACAGTGTCAGAGTAAGTAAGTCGAATTTAGAAAATGTTTTCTCATAATAAATATTATGTCAAAGACAAGAGCAAGAATTAATGAGGTTAGGAATTAAGAAGAATAGTAAACACATTACTTAATATTCAATATCAAATTACCAGATTGTCTACCTTATTTTCATACCATTTAGCTGTCTTGATGAATCAATCAGAACGCAGTTTTAGACAACGTTTCATATCAATATTTGCTCAAATGATTAGTATCGATTAAATTCGTATTGCAGCGAATCACCAAAACAAATCAAAATTCATTGATAAGCAAATAACTCGGAATAGATAACATCTATTACAGCACGGATAAATATTGATCCTACATGCGCAATATGCAAGCGAACTGCCACTTTCTGGAATATAACAGCGGAAAATGTATTTTAAAAGTACAGTTTCTGGAATTTTACATCTGGAAAGGTTTTCTGGCGCTATAATACGTAAGTTAACGCGCTGAAAAGTTTTTAAGCTTACGGCAGTTGAGTTGACTGTAAAAAAAGCTGAATTTTCGCTCAATTTTCGGACACAAGACATTCATGAATCATGGAAAATAAAACGCTTCTTAATATTCTATTAAAATATGTACATCATTTGACCCTGACTCTAATGCACCAACTGACAACTACCCTTTAATGTAGCTTTGTTCCGTACTAAAGTCAATGGCTAGGCCTTACTGTCTCAGTCTGATAGGAAACAGACTGGACCGATTAAGGAACGAAGCTGCATAATTTTACATAAAAATAGAAATAAAACAGGGTCAATGCTTTCAGCAAGTATCGAGTCAATATAATTGCAAATAATCTATTCTAATACTCTCGTCCGCATTATCGTAGTATTTGCCGCGGTATCGCGGGTCAGTATCGATTTGCGTTATCGAATAGTCGATACTTTTGTTTGCCACCATCGACTCGAGTGTATCTTCGTATTTGAGCAATAACTTGTTTGATAGTGCTCCACTGTGCTTGCACTGTGATTACTGATTTGTTTTTATCTATCAGCTGTACGAGTTACTCAATCTTCTTATTTTTAGATAGAAAGCAAATGGAATATAATATAGCGTCTAAGTTATAAGTTCGGGTTGCTTGATAGAGCATTTCAAGAAGATCGATTTTGTATTGCCTGGGGCTACCGGGCTACGCTAATATGAATTAATGTAGTTTCAGATTCATATGCGTTAGCAAATCGAAAACAGTATGTTAAAAAGAAGTAAGTAAATTATGTATTTATTTAAAATAAGACTTTGTGTACATAATTTACTTTTAGTCCAACTAATATCAACGTCAACTTAAAAAGTTAGAGTTAGATGAAAATAATAATGTAGAGAGCTTAATAACCATGACTGTTATAATTACCTATCATAAATAACAATATATATCATATTAGACTTAAGTAATAATATTGTAAAAATATTAAGTCTTAATATGATATTTCCCATATTATGATGTAAATGAACACAACATATTAATCAAGATAAACGAAGCTGACTTGTTAAGCCACAAAACATTTCCCTAATTTAGTCAATCCCTAATCCCACCGCAAGAAGGACCCCGCCCGCACTTAATATCCTATTTCGGTCGTAGGTAATAAAATACTACTAATATCCGATCGCATTAGCTAAAGGAGCCATTATTAAAAAGTATCGTGTTTCCGAACGCACCGCGCGGCCAATAGCCGCCTCCCGCGCCTGCACTGGCCAATCAGAAGTTGCTGTCCTTTTTTATTGTATCCAGTAATGGATTGTTCTTCATTTTGATTTATGTTTTGCATTTTGTTTTGAATTATATCGCTCTTTTGATTTACCTATATAATATGTATTTATGTATGATGGATTGGCGAGTTCGAAATATGCCTTTACTTTATGTAGAGTTCTAAGAAACCATGTACTGCTTAGGAAAAGTTATTAGCAATATCTATAAAATAAACATAAGTCTCTAGACTTTTCATAATTTCTTATATCTATATAAGATATAGAGATATATTACTAGCCTATCTCGAAACTTCTGCGTCAGACAAGACTCTACTTGTGCCAAGCCGACTTTGACCACAGTCTACGGGTACCTCCGAAATTGTGATGACTAGAGGAGAGAAAATATCGTGGTTCAAGTGTAAGTATGATAATTTACAGTAAGTATTAAATAATTGTATGCTATGTAACAGGCATAAAATCTGACCAATGGGATCTAACACAAAATCATCACTATATTCTATCATCAATGTGTAGCAAGATCCAAACTAGAAGTCTACAAGAGAAATCATGCCTCGCTAATCATATCAATCAATCATACATTGCTTTTATGAAAATTATCGAAAGAAATTTCTTGAAAATACAATAATTATATAATAATATGGCTCTTATGTACTATCAGGGAAGTTGATTCCTAGGCAGATGGGGGACCTACGAAGTTTGGTGGCGTTACGACAAACCCAGACGACAGATCAAAATGACGTTGGTCTGTACCATCCCAGTTGGTGTATGGTACCATCGAGGAAATAACGGTCAATAATTAAAAATAAAAGGACCAAATAATGGTCGTTTTATGCCAACTTAATATATATTTGTGTAGTGTGTACTGTGTAGTAGTGTAGTAGTGATCTAGGTGAGTTTGACATATTGCGACCAAATCGCGTAGATCCGAGATCTGCCTATGAATCAATTTCTCTGATATACCTATTCTTAGATATTCCAATGCATCTTCTCTGGTTATACTAGAACCTACGCCTGGTAAGTCCTGCTCGTAAATTTATCAAGCCTCTAGGTTAGATTTAACTACCAAGTGGTAAGGTTTAAAAATACTTATTACTTACCTACCTAACTACAATATGGTTAGATACTACCATACCTAAACATGTACATTGTACTTATTCAAAAAAAGAAGAGTAGATAAAGGTTTATTTATTTTTAAAATACGTAAGTAATTGTAATATTTTGACCCAGTAAGTAATTGCATCCTCGACTTTGTATAACTTAGCGTGCCGTTACACTATTAGGTATACACGCTGCATATAATGTCTAGAAGCGACAGAAAGATAAAAATACATACAGCAGATACCTGAAAACACCATCATAGGTAATCACTAATAAATAATAATAGAAAGAATTCGATACCGACTACGTAAATATTTAGTATGGCGATTTTAGTTTCGCAAGTGACCGACCGCTAGAGGCGCTGTAAAATTTGCCATACTAAATATTTACGTAGTCGGTATCGAGTATCGATAAATACTATAGCTTTAAACTCATAGTAGAGCCACAGATACCTTAGGTACGGTCTACTATAGTATAAGACTTCACTCATCAGAAAAATCTGACCTGGAGTATATCGAGATACTTACAAGAAATATTACACTAGTTGGTCCGGAAATATAGCAGGTAACTATCTAAATTTTAAAAAATCATAATGATATCGTTTTAGTTCATTGCATACAAGGAACAAATTCAGAGTGTAACAAAACCATGTATACGTAATACTATACTTAATAGGGTGTGTACGTGTTCCTTGTAGATAGTTCACTGTGAAAGTAGCGGCGCTGAAAGACCAAATGGAAGAAATCAAGTTCATTCCAGCCACCTATATCCTCGTGAATCCTACAGGGAGAGGCATGCGCAGTAGACACAGTCAATACTACGGTGCGTGTTCCGCCAACTCCATTACTGAAGCGTCTATTATTGTACATAATTACAATCACATTCACTGATACATTTATACTATTAATGCTTTCAATTCTGCGATTTTGAGAGTATATAATTGTGAATAAACCAGAAATTACTATTACAAATAAACTGAAAAGTGAAAACAGTTTATTTTCTGACACAGTATTGCGTCTTTATTGTAAAAATTAGAATTCGAAAGTATGACTAACTATCTTATCGTTTTCGAGAAGATCCAGATATTGAGTTCATTGTAAGATTTCGAAAAGTATGTCTTTTAGGGGTAAATTACATTACGTTAAGTACATACTGTAAAAACCTATCTTAAGATGATGATAAAAGATGATAAAAGCTGTTCGACTTAGGCAATTAAGTATTTATCTAAATCAAGATACTAAAAGAAATCAGATTTTAAGTATTTCGAACTGTCTTTGATGGCATTTAAAAGGTAAAATTTGGATGTATTTCGCTGTATCTAGGTAAATACGGCATACGTCGCAAAGCCAACAGGGATTGTTGGCTCATTATTGTATAAGACCGTCCAACTGTAACTCGGCTCTAATATTAGCCCCGCTTCGAGCACACAGACAATATTTTATAAAAGTAGCCGTTTTCGATCAAATTAACAGTCTGAGTGGAATATTATTTTAATGTTTCCAATTTTATGTTTCGTATTTTTAGGCCGATATAAATGGTCAGTACTTAAGATGCGACCCGGTCTCAAGACGCGGCTTGGCTCTGTGATTGGTCCAAATTTTGACATTCAACCAATCACAGAGCCTGAACCGTGTCTTGAGACCGAGATGCATCTTGAGTACTGACTATTTATACCGGACCTAATTCTGACGTACTTTGGATGTTTAACTTTCCTCTTTTCTATGTTTGTTGTGTTGAATTTCGATTATCGCGCGGGAAACGTACGTTTTTTCCGGGATAAAAAGTAATATTTCCTTTCCCGGGACTCAAAGTATACCAAATTTCAGAAAAATCTGTTCAGTGGTTAAGGTGTGAAGAGGTAACAGACAGCCAGACAAATACACTTTCGCATTAGTAGGTAATTATGGACAGTGCTTGAGATGCAGTTTAACAGTTTATTCATTCTGACTTTGATAATAGATTGTTGTTGGTAAGTAAATGGGCACAGGGCAAGTACAACAAATTATATAACGAAGGCGATTACCAATGAGAAATCTGATGAACCGACTTTATACATGCCCAGACTAAATAACAGGTCATCTTTCTTTTTCCACAATCAGATCAAGCCTATAATGTCCTAAGCACATTTAGAAACAAGAGAGAGAGAGAGAATTTATAATATTTAAGAAAATATTTTAAATCAAAATTTTAAATTAAAATCAAAATTATACAATAAAATAAAAATAGCGGCCAAGTGCGAGTTGGACTCGCCCATGAAGGGTTCCGCAGCAGCAATAAGGTTTATTTTTATGAAATTAAAAGGTTTTTGATTTATTTTTATATTTCAGTCGATTTAATGAAATTTAGATTAAGGTTTACCATTTATGACGTATAAAAAAAGTACTGGCTAGATCTCGTTCAAACCAATTTTCGTTGGTAGTTTTTATAGTAATCTACATCATATATTTTTTTTAGAATTATCATGCCCCTACTTTAGAAATTAGAGGGGGGGGGGGGGGGACACCAAACTATTCAGGTTAGAAAAAAATGATATGAGAAACCTCAATATGATTTTTGGAGACTTATGACTTATCCATAGGTACACCCCACACGCATAGGTTAGATGAAAAAAAAAATTTTTTTTTCAGTTGTACCTATGGGGACCCCTAAAATTTTTAATATTTTTTCCATTTTTGCATCAAAATCTTAATGCGGTTCACAGACTACATCTACTTACCAAGTTTCAATAGTATAGCTCTAATAGTTTCGGAGAAAAGTGGCTGTGACATACGGACGGACAGACAGACAGACAGACAGACATGACGAATCTATAAGGGTTCCTTTTTTGGCATTTTGGCTACGGAACCCTAAAAAAAACGTTAATGCCAATGGGCAGTCTTCACGAGTTCCAATTGAATGGAAAATTCGACGTGGACTAATCACGACACGGACAAATTTGGATAGCATCATGCGAAATAGGTCAAGTACTTAATTTTATTTAACTCATGAATAATCAAGTTGCTGAAATTATAAAGAATTTATTCTTAAATATTTTATACACATTAAAGATGGATAAGCTCTATAATGCTTACAAATTGGCATTACTATTGCTAGTTCGACTAAAAAATGGTCTTTTTACTTTAGAGCTTATCAATTTGCGTCAACCTGCTTGTATCGATCTGGTTTGAATCGTCCACAGCCAACAATTAAACTTTTATTTAAAAATACCCCCATTTCTTCGGAGATTGCCAATTTGTTGAATATTCTTAAAATCCTCGCGCTGTTCGTTTAATGGAGTGCCTTCGTGATCCTTATGTTTATTTTCAGTTCATAATTAAATTGAATTCTTAAAACTTCAAATCAGATTATCTTCGGTAGACTGAACTTTCGTTGTTCGAAACTTTATATTGAATTTCAGTTACTTATTAAACTTATTAATCGTTATTATTTCATTTCTTCGATTTTGATTTTTAATAAAGATCACTAAAGAATTATATTGCTGGGACTGCACTATCCGTCACTGGCACGATAAACAAACTAAATCTTTGATACTATACAATATACATTATACATACTGCATGCTTAATATGTCTTATAAACCGTGATAGCCGAGCATCTAATGTGTTTTGTTGCTGTATACTAACTGATATTAATAATAACATAATGAATTAACTCGTCAAGATGCAGTTCTCACAATAAACATGACTTTGTACACGATTTTGACTAACTTCCATTTGTGATAATTGATAATGCAACGTCAGGCTTCGGGAGAGTATCTAATTAAAATATGCTCTTCAGTTCGCGAATGATGTTTATTGACTAACGAATTACTTATGCTAACAATATAATATATAGGAGCCGAGAGGTGAGACACACAGTACAATAATTTCAATGAAAATAAAAAAAAAGAAGGCCGATTTTATATTGATGAAATTTCTGAAATATTCCAAAGTTTTCAAAAGCGAAAATATAAATTTTCAAAGTTCTGTATCACCTACTTTTAACCTAAGGTACCAGTCACATAGCACCTGATAGTGTTATCAGTTCTCATTAGATAACCGGCCGACACCCCGGGACCGGCGAGTAAACACCACTATCTCGGGAACTACATCCACCAATTTGAATAACAACCGTTGTGTTACAGAATTTGTGTTATTACTATTACAAAATTTTGATCTAAATCTACCATGTATCATAAATATTTTGCAGGCTAAAATTTACTAGTAAGTATAAAGTTTAATAAATTCAACTTTATCGGAGGAACATGGGGCCCTAGCTGACACGTTTTCTGTATAGCTTATTATAGAGTATAAGAGTCGCCGATTAAAATGTATAGAATTGACATGATACGACTTCATATAATATCATTGAACGCGTATGTTAATTTCGTACATTTTTGTTTGGCGATTCTATAAGGAAGCAATAAAGAAAACGTGATGGCTATTAACTCCCGCCTTTTGTTTATTTACATTTATATTTAAAATACAAATGTAATTATATTTTGTTAAATAATGTACAGCCGAGCATAGAAAATCCTTTTTAGAAGTCCGAAAGACACTGACGTGACGAAACCCTCTCATTTATAATGTATGATTATTAGTAAAGGGTTATACCTGTATAACGCCTCCGTGGTCTAGCGGTACAGAGCGCGGCTCTTGACCCGGTGGTCGTGGGTTCGATTCCCGCGTTGGAAACATGATATTTCCAAGTTTGGTTAGGACAATGCAGGCTGATCACCTGATTGTCTGACAAGTAAGATGATCCATGCGTCGGATGGGCATGTAAAAAGTCGGTCCTGCGCCTTATCTCCCGCCGGTCGTGTCGGTCTGCCGTCCCACTGGGTTATGAGAGTAATGGAATAGAGAGTGCTCTTGTGTACTGCGCACACACTTGGGCACTATAAAAATACTCCTGCGTAGCTGGCCTGATTTCAATGAAACCGACCACTGTCACCGAAACCGGTGTGGGAGCTATTATACCTGTACTAAGTACTAGGTACCTTTATCTACGAGCTTGTTATTATTAATGAGGTATATATTTATAATTGGAGGTAAATTAAATGTATTTTTAATCGTTTTTTTAAGATTATGGCTTGAGGCTATATTATGTAATTAGTTTTGTGTCAATATCTTTCTACAGAAAGAAGGGTTCCCGTATTCATAAAATAGAAATACGAGGCGGCGCTAGGAAATATTGACATTAAAATAAGAGTAATTAAACTTTATTTCTATAATTTTCAATGTAGGTAATTAAAAAAATCCTGCTGTATGTTTTATATTATTACTTTATTTTACTTCGACTTGTTTCTTAATTATTAATCGAATAAAAATTATGACAAGAGCTTATCTGGTGGCGCTTTTGTTTCAGCTAGCTATTCGTCACTGATTAGGCGATTTTGAAACAAGGTACTAAGTAAAATTACATTCGATCATTTTGACATCGAATTTATGTTAAAAAATTTATAAATTTTGCCATAACGCATCGCTAGCCTAATATTTCTAAGCGATAAGCCTAATATTTTTGTGATATCCAACTTCGTTGTCAAAATTATCAACTGCTATTAGGCTAAGTACCCTAACGTTAAAAAATCTGACCGTAAAAGAAGTGGTAAAGCATTATGATCAGCAAGCGTCCAATTCTGAGGTCGAACTCATCACGAGGCGTTCCGCGTGGATTGTCTCCGCCGCGACCGCTTTTCGGTACAGTCAGACAAAAAAGTAGGTGCAAAATTGCCAAAAATATAAAATGGAATATATCCAACAGTAGGTATGATATGTAGCTAAAACTAAAACATAATTAGTTAAAAGTAGTAAAGTGAAGGTCTTATGTTATTTTGATGCTCTAAGTTTTGATTTCTCCTCATCACACTAAAGAAAACCTAGCCGCTGCCATGTTTTATTAGCGCAACAACAAACACGTTCTCGTTATAAAGATAATTCGTAAAATTAAGCGACATTACAAACAATATAGGTAATATGATTTTAACCAACTACCTCGAAGCCTCGTCGAACCTCGAATAAGTGTTTGAAAACTGCCATAATTCTCGTATAATGTGCAAGTTGCTGAAAATATCTAAAAGGCTATAATATGTATTTAATTTTCGCGGATGTCTTGATGTTCCCGTGGCTTCGGCAAGGACTGAATTTTAGTGGGTAGAGCTGCGTCCACTTACTATACTTTCGGGCGAAGCGAGCCCCATATAGTAGGAGTCCCCAATCCTCCCCGGATATGAAATGGCAATTTCTGGGCGTAAAAATTTGTTATAAAATAAGTAGTACTACATACATAGCTTTAACTTTTTTGCTGTCCGTCCGTCGCTTATCAAATATTTTCGAAATCGTCCACGAGCCGGTTTTGGAGGTTTTCGTTGGCCTCAACTGAACAAACACACGAGAGTAGGTTCGTGTAACGTAATGCGTACTACTTCGAGGAAACGCTAACACACCAAATGGATTTTGGGTATGGACTTTTAACTTATGAATTATAATTTATCTCGAAAATATAATGTTTGGAAAAATCAGTAATGGAAAATAATTGTAAAGACCTTAGCGCCTCGTTAGGTTAATGCGTTGCGTACTGGATATTTGCGTACTGTAAGGTACTGGATATTTTTTTCTTTACATCGATATACATGTATCAAAATTAAAAATATTTGAAAATGTACAAGACAATATTATGCAACATGATTAGGCCTATTTTCTATGTCTACAGACAAATATGAATGTTATTTTAATAGTTATAATTTCAACTTTTACTTTAATAATTATTATTGTATATATTATTTTTTGGATGCAGTACCTATAAGGAAAATTAATTCTTGTTTTGAATGACTGTATTTAAGTACCCGAGCTTGCATCGGCGAATCGATGTGATAAGCACTATAAAGTGCACCTTGATAGTAAACTTGATAGTGGGTTCGATGCCCGATACTGCATAGTGCGTGTTGTGACACTGAAAACGATACACTTGAAATAATATTCTTTCAAGATAAAATATAAGTTACTGTCTACTGAAGGCGCTTGCTGAACGACAGGGTGATTATCAATTATGTACCTTTTTTACATGGGGAAATGCTTTGCGCATTGGTCGGCGGATTGGAGACATTGGTCGGGGTATGTGGGATCTACCCACTAAAACCCCATGGTGCTCCACTCCCCGCTTAGGCATAGTTCTGAGCACGATCAACTCACTGCAGCTCTACCAGTAGCCAAGATAAGCCTACAGGGGGTGATTATGTTCCTAGCAATGCAATAAGCGATTGACAGCAGATTCTGCTGTCAAACGCCTGTTGTGTTGCTGTCACAAAGTACGTAATAATTGCAGTACGTTTGTTCCAGTTGTATTGCTGTCTGCAAATACGTTTTAACCTGCTGTACTACTCCTTCGGTCATGTCGTTTATATGATGCAACCATTAACCATCCCTATTATGGCCTTCTTCCCTAATGGTACTTGGTGCTTTTCCCCTAAATATGTGTATATTTATACTAATACCTGAACGGTATTAGTATAAGCATACACATACCTACTAGACCTAAGCGTAGTTTACACTTTACACAATATCTATCTCTACTTTTCAGGTGCACGGCCGCGGTAAAGTCAACTGCGGCGCATCTTTTATCTTTCTTAATAAAAGCATAATCGACGTCTAAGTGCATCCATGAATAAGAAACGGCTACTTTGTGATCTCCCCTACAATTGCAAATTAGTACAATATCAGTAGCTTCTTCCCCGGTCTCCCCCATGCTAACCCTAAACGTTTACTCAAGGCTTTAGCGAGGCCTAGAAAGATTGTAGTACAGACAGAATATCAAATGAGTCAATTCACCATAATCTGTGATGAGCCAGCCGTTTCTGTGGAATACGGCTGAGGTGCTCGGCTCTAAAGCCCTGACCCCATATAGCTTGATATTGTGAGGCTGTTATTGTTGGTATTTTGATATGAAATAAGGTAATCTAAATTTTATCTGCAGAGATCCAATGGGATTTATCCTCTATCTTAACTTTACTCGTTAATCCGTTTAGATTTCAGGTAGATTTGCGTTATAGAGTAACAATCATCAATCTATCTTCACAAATTTTCACATTTTTTTAACAATAGAAAGTATCTAAGTATCTATGATCATTTCATACCATGTTCATATTTTTTTCTACGAAACAGGATAAACCGGACCATTTCAAAGAAAAAATATGTACGTTACACCAGTTGTGGAAATAAGATCTTAAATGTAATTTCATTTTTCTACAAGCCTGCACACCTTCGTCATCACCCCGAGATTCGAATCTTAGACCACCTAAAACCACTGCACCACTATTTGTACATCAAGTCAGGGCTGTTCGGAGTACGCTTCACACACGGCCGCTAACAGTTCGCGGAAGGTGCCCTTATGTGTATATAGGAAGTACATAAAAACGTTTTTACTATTACCGAGAACCGTGTTGGCTTGCCCGTTTTATTGTCTTGACTTTAAAGTTGTAAAGATTATGTCATGTACAATATGAAGTTTTGTGGCTCATCTCACGGTTAAAGCACAATAGCCTGTCGTTTATTAGAATTGAATGCTTAATAACTTATGTTTTAGATAAAATAAAAAATTAAGTTAGCTCCGGGATGTTTTTGTGAGTGTATTAACGCGCGCTTACGCACACATGCATCAAACTACACTATTATAAAGCCAATCGTGAGCAAAAGCTCACTTTTCTCTTATAACTCTGTCTCTACCTTTTAACTGGGGCTTATGTAAGAAATAGTTAAAAATCTCAGAACCATAGACAATAAATTATGATATTTGTTTCCGTGTACAATGTATATAGCGCGGCACATGAAGCGAGGGAGTCTGTCAACACTCAACATACTACGTCCAGTCGTTTTGTCTAAATCCACATCATGATGTCCGCCAAGGCTATTACACTGAAAGATACTCGCGTACTGTCGCATGCATGCTTCTTACAAATGAAAAACTGTTCATCTAAACAACATAGTCACATATTGTTTGTAGAATTTGAACAAGTATGGTTCGGCCATAAATTATTATAATTTTTTAAGTGACTGGCAGTGGTAAAAACACGAAATCATTCATCAGAAAAATAACATTTCCTGCGCGTTAAACAAATTTCAGCACAACGATACAGTATTTGTTACAAAAATCTGTAAACTTTTTAATAGCCTATAGCCCTATACTTTCGAACTGCTGGGCAAAGGCTTTTATTGTTACAAAAAAGACTTATACACCGTTGTGGTTGCGATTGTACTTGCCAATAACTGGCCAAGGTAAATATTTATGGAGCGAGACAACGGGAAACGTTTTTTGAGAATTGGGAGTGAAACGATGAGGTTTGTTTGTTCGTGTCACAGTTCCCAGCGATTATACTTAAATCACTGAAATTTAAAAAAATGCATGCGGCAATCGGGGACTGCCGCGGTAGAGACGCTTAACCTGTCTGTATGTCTAGTAGAACGTACACAAACACCGTGCCGAAGTCTGCCGAACTGAAAATATGACGTTAGACGATGTATTAGATTTACTTTCGTTAGGGAATTTCTTGATTCTAGCTAGCTTAAAAAGTTATGCGATAGCTTAAAAACATATTGCGAAGGTGACTGTAGTGGGCATAATATTTTTCATGGGAGTCGTAGAAGTCATACGCCTGCCTTTGCCTCTACACGTTCATAATCACTTGTCTCGTTCTATAATCTATGCAATACCCATTGATCCATTGTGGGCCACTATCAAGAGGCCATATTACGCTGATACGGTAAAATTCGATCACACAACTCTGTGCAAATACAATACAGCAAAAAATCTATTTTTAGGGTTCCGTACCCAAAGGGTAAAGACGGGACCCTATTACTAAGACTTCGCTGTCTGTCCGTCTGTCTGTCTATCTGTCTGTCGCCAGGCTGTATCTCAAGACCCGCTACAGCTAGACTTCTGAAATTTTCACAGATTGTGTATATCTGTTGCCGCTATAACAACAAATACTAAAAAAAAATATTAATATTTAAGGGGGGCTGCCATACAACAAACGTGATTTTTTCTTCCTTTTTTGCTCGATATCAATAATGGCAGCAGGTTTATGACACTTGTAAGGAGGGCTCCCATACAAAAACACAATTTTAGGCCTATTTCTGCTCTATAACGGTACGGAACCCTTCGTGCGCCAATCCGACTCGCACTTGGCCGATTTTATTTGAGTGTATAATTTATTAATGTTATGTAAGCGTTAAGTTAGGTAAGACAGCTTTCAAGAATAAAGAAACAACTCAAGAATAAAGAAAGCTTTGTCGCCCTTCTATTCGTATCTCTTTTCTTCGGCAATATTAAATATATGCAGGGTTCTATGAGCACATCCTACTTTTTACATCTCGTCATGA
Source organism: Plebejus argus (assembly GCA_905404155.3). Classification (NCBI taxonomy): domain Eukaryota; kingdom Metazoa; phylum Arthropoda; class Insecta; order Lepidoptera; family Lycaenidae; genus Plebejus; species Plebejus argus. Next base: position 7,414,061 of record FR989930.1, read on the forward strand.
ATTTTCAATTGACAAATATTAGCACCTGCAAACCCTTTACCCATAATTAGCGCGAGCTAACGGCGCTAACCCACTCCACACCTAATGAGACGCTAATCACCACAAAGGAAGTACTTCTTAGAGCTGCCACCTTTGATCGGTCGTTCATAATCTCGATAGTTGGGATTTTAGCTAGGGCTATGATTGGGTTTCTTAAAGTGTGTGGCTTTTTGGTACCTTCATACTATACATTATACTTACTTCTTAGGGTATCAAAAATGGTAAAAACAGTAACTATTATGCTGAGATCTCGCTATCTGAATCATATAATTATGAATGCAGTTTTGTTCTAAGTGATTTAAAAAAATATTGCATTCATAATTCAATACGTAATATTTCTTGTGGATTAATACACAAAATATGCTTAACAGTGTCCATTAATTCTACAAAATTAAGGATTATTCATGAGCTTCAAACTGTGTCGAATCATATTAGACACGATTAAGATAATACCATATCTTTATGTTATTTTCATTTTCAACATCCGTTGGTAAAAGTTACCGCACAGGCATCAGTAGTAACATCTACCACAGAATAACTGTAGGTTAATTTAATTTGGATATGTGTATCGATGCGGCGCTCAATATGCCGTGTGTGGAGTGGAGGCAAGAGGCTCAAACAGCGGTCGCTTTGTGCGTCAAAGGCCCAGGCGCTGCGGCTTTGACGGAATTGTCTGCTCTGCACAGCCTGTTTGTTCTATGTTTTATTCATACAAAAACTGCGATGTCAGGTGTGTTTCTTTCAGTGCTTTTGCATGTTGCTTATAATTTTTTAAAGCTAGAATTCCGTCGATAAAATTGATAAAATATATTTTGAGTTATTTTGCCTGCTGCTTTTACAACCGTTAAAGCTAAAATTCCGTTGTATATCCATACTAATATTATAAATGCGAAAGTGTCTGTCTGTCTGTTACCTCTTAACGCCCGTTTGGGTGGAGGATTCTCTGAACCGATTTTGCTAAAGTTTGGTATGGAGATACTTTGAGTCCCGGCAAAGGACATAGGATACTTTTTATCCCGGAAAAATGTACGGTTCCCGCGATAAACTAACTTTTGCGCAACAGAGTTGCGGGCTTCATCTAGTAAAACTTGTAAAACCCATTTTTGTTTTAACTGTAAAATAGTAAAGAATTTTATATTTTTTTATCATTGACTTGGAGTAAAAAGCGTCATATTGCTTTAAAATGCCTCAACATAGTACTTGTGCGATTTGGGCATTTATTAAAAGGCATACAATGCTCGAGCCACTACACTGCGATCGCTCCTTTTATTTTATTTTTAATATTAAACCCCCCGTGATCTCCTCTTAACATAGACTACTTATGTTCAGAGAGAGCATTTCGTTTTTAAAGTTCATTCAGTTTAAAGGCACGACCACACTCGTGATGGAATTTTATCTATACTCTTACAGAACTTTTTCTAGAAAATTGTGTGTGACCCAGCATTTACATAACCACTTAATTAAATGTAAGGTTAACAGAATATCACTGTCTCGCAACCCGCCTCCCAAAAATATTTTCATAACATCATTTAAATGTGTCTTTAATTGAAAAGAAGTTACAACACTGAGAGTCCTTGCAATGCATTTTAATGAGCCATTTCGATTTGGAACAGACCCACAACAATAGCGACAAGTCAATCAAATACAATCTTACTAGACAAGAAGATACATCTTCTTTTCTAGTAAGATTTAGGTTTTGAATCACATCATGTGACTTGACCCTTATGCGACATACTTGATAGTATGCTCTGTCGCGAACTACTCTGTGTCTAGCAGGGCACGGTGAAGGGTCCTCCAGCGTTATTGAGATTCAGACGCCGCCGCCCCCTCTTAGACCCGCTCCTGCAAACCATCATGATGATTGTCAATCTGTGTAACAGAGGTTACTGTTATCTGAAACAGATCAAGCTGGCCATGTTATAAAGTATATATTATCTTGAAGCGTTCGATACGTACGTGTAGGGAATGAAATAGAGTTTAATTTGGAATAGCCATACTTGGTTACGGCTTCTCAGAATACCATGTATACCTACTGTATGTTTTCTAGTTTATTACATAAAAAATCCAAATCCAGAATTACGAATGTTTTACTACAGTATGTACAATGTAATTTATTTTTGTAAGTATTAAAAACAATGTATTGCACTCCGGTCTCCGAAGTGCGGCACAAGAAAAATTTGAGGTCGGAACATACGTAACATACGTAAATTAGCTAAAGAAGAATTCACTTAAAAACAGTTGGTTTATCATAAAGGTAATAATTAGTGTATAACATAAGACCTAGTAATATCTCAGCTTTCCAAGTATCCTGATCCATATCTAAATGATGTCAGCAATTTGTATATCGCGTGCGAGTGTTTTACATTATTATGGATTAAGATACGAGAGCAAGCGATTATCCTTTTATGATCTGCATATTTTGTACCACTTTAATGTCTTAAAACAACAGAGAAATACTCAAAATGAAGATGCCTGCAAATGTATATAGACATCAATAAGTCTGCGAAAGAAAAAGATGAAATGACTTTAGAAAGGACTTCCATTTTTTTTTATTCCACTATAATATCAGGGGTGGCCCCAACTTTATTAGACCTAAGATCGACTGTTTACTAACGAAACCCTGTGCGATCTACCAAGTTCATACTTCTCGACATCTTAAATGAAACAGCATAGTTTAGCTTATTGGTACTCTGGTCTAATTATTTATATTTTTAGCCTGGCCACGATCGACTGGACTAACAGTCGCGATCGACCGGTTGGCTACCTATATCTTTCCTCTTAGACACAATCCTTGTCCTCTAGGGCCAAATACTTGGCCCACAGGTCATTCAACTTGGGTCATAGACTATAGAGACTTAACCCACAGGCTATTCCACTTGGGCCAGACTGGACGTCGGACAGCGAGCAATTACAGGAGGCATAGTCCGTTCATTGTTTTACCTCGGGGCTTCCACGACAATACTCTTTATGTGGATCCCATAAGGGTGATGTCGGGGGTAAAATAAAGGTGAATGTTAGTAATGGCACTAATGGGCCCGCTCGTTATACGCGCGCCGCGGCTCTGATTGCCCACTATAACGAACTGGGCTATGTAAACGACCATTCGACGTATCTTTTTTGTAATTTCAATTTATTACAGGTTATGCAATAATAGACGGCATTCCAAAAATGCTGCTGAAACTTTAGTTTATCGTTTTTTAGGCACAATAAAGAATAAACATTAAATTAGGGGATTTATATTTCAGAAAATTAAGTAAACTGTGTTGGTTTTAATTACAGGCATGATTAAACTTAATTTCTCCTTGCCAATCATTCTTGACTTAATCATTCATGACGCATATGACTAAAGTTTTATCCGAAAAATTTATAAACATCGAAATCTATAGCAATAATTATTAATGTTGGTATAATATGTTTGTCTGCCTATACTAAAGTCCATCAAAGCTATAAGTTAATTCTACCGTTACATAAAAATTTCTCATCTAATTAAATGAATAAGATATTATGTATTAATACAAGAGCAGTGAACATATTTGCATAACATAGTTTTTAACTTGTACCTCTAATATCTTTATTTTATATAAACTGTTATGTAACATAAACGGGGAACTCCCGAGTCCCGGTCCCGACTCGTCAAACTGCAAAGTTCTATGTAACTAATAGAATCGCTCGTAGCTGCAAAAGCGTAGAGGTGCTACGCCGTAGACCCTCTACGCGGTAAATATAATTTATTGCAGCAGTAATCTTAATAAACGTGTTAATAAATGTTATTTTTATAAATAAATTATCTTTTTAGAAATTATAAAAAATTTGAAACGTAGATCCTGTTAAAGAATTTATATTTTTACTTATTAGAAATAAACGACTGTCAGTCTGACTGTATATTATTATCTCTTCACGCTCGAACAACTAAAGAGGTTTTTTTTTGGAAAAGGCACATTATTAAGTTAATCCTTAAAAATTTTTCTTCCTAGCCCGATAAACCAATTACGGTGCTACAAAGTTACAGGAAACATCGAGCTAGCTAGTGAAAAAAAAAACAAATAAAGAAAATAATTGGCTTATAAAATATTATAAGATTAATTAAGTCCACGCGATGAAATCTCCCGCGATATCGCGTAAACAGCGACAGGTGTCTGGTGGGGGAGCTAGATCAGAATTCAAAGTTGCACTCAAACCGGTCGAGCAAACACTCCGCCATCTGGCGACGTTTGTTCACGCGGACTTGTCAATTACGTGGACTTACCATTTTGATACTAGCTTTCAGTTAGAACTAGGTTAAAAGATAAAAGAAATGTATTATTATGTTTGTGTCTTAGGGCATGTCCACATCTCCACGTCACGACGACGTCGTCAACGTGGAACGGTACGGTAACGTGGCACGGTACTTTGACGTGACGTGTAAATTTACGTCAACGTAACGTAAAAATGCACGATTTTTTTCTTAGCTCTTTCTCCGTTTTTAAAAATAGCAAAACCAGAATACGTTTTGTGCGGTCCACATCTAGATCAGTAGTAAAGAATGTAGCAGTTTTACAAGGCATGGCGACGTACAATGTTGCTAATCGTGATGTGCAGTTTACGTTACGTTAACGTAAATTTTCACGTCACGTCAACGTACCATCCCACGTTACCGCACCGTTCCACTTTGACGACGTGGTGAAGTGGAGATGTGGCCAGGCCCTTAGGAAAACTTCGTTAAATAGTTTAATCTTCTTTTCTTTACAATTTATATAAATTAATGATCTCGGTGGGATTTTTAAAAAAGATTATTATCATTTCTCACTTACTAAAACTAACGTTAACGTAAAACGTTGCAGTTTTAAAAAAAGTTAAACATGTTTTACTATAGTCAAACTTTATATTTGCACTTCTGAAAACTCTTCTGGGCAGTCAGCTCAAAATTAAGTTACCATAAACTCTTTTTTTGTTAAAAAATATACTAACACCGCAAAACTACTAAAACCACTCGGTCACTCTACAATATTAGCGTGTCTGTCTGTCTGTCTTACGCGGGGCCCGGGGGTAGTAATTGACAGTTTCAAGGAGGCCTGTGCAAAAACATGGCGAACTTTTTGTGCTGTCAAACCACAACACTTAGTCAATAGCGAATAAAATAATTAAATGAGTTAGGATCATAAACAAAATTAAAGTTTTATGCATTGTAGTAAGTGTAAAGTCCAAACGGTAAAACTTCATAATATAAAATGACAACGTTTGTATGGAATTTTGTGTCTCATTATTTTGTTTACGGTATATATTATAGTTATAATAGAAATTTGAACTCAGCGTTTACATAATATATAACATAGGTGTAGTGCTTAAAAATATCATAATATAATTTTCTTCCTTCCACTTAAATATACCAACGTATTTATAGGAAGTACTTAAGAAGTTAAGTTAATGCTTATTAATTAAAAATACTAAAAGAATATACCAAATAAAAAAATACAATATTGTTTAAAAAATAATTAATAAAAACATGTGAAAGTTATGTCTTTGTTATCACCGACTCGTCATAGATCACGTTAAATATTAAAAAAGTCGCATATTGCTTAAACGTAATAATTAATAGGGCACAGTTGTGGGGCACGAGGCCCTCTGGGGCCCCGGTATCACGCCACGGGGCGCACGCAACCCCGCCGGGGCCACTTCTGCGCTCTGACACTGTTTGCACAACCACTAATTATTTTTTTTATTGCTTTTTCGGCACGAGTTTTGCTTGTTACAGCGCAGCGTAAGTTTTTAAAATAGATGTAGTTTCACGCATCGTTTTCTACCTTCTCCTTTATCATAAAAAGTTGTAACTTGTAAGTGCTTCATTTAGTTAAAGATCGACTGTAATATTAAAATTTTTCATATCTCTGTCTTTATTAATTATTGACATCTAATATTCGATCTTACGATACGTGTACTTAATAATTTATTGGTATGACTACACAAAAAATCTTGTTGCTTGTGTTTTGTCAAAAATTAACCTACTTAATGATTGTAATTGTAATAGTTATATGTATTACAAAGTGATGCATCATATAATGTGCAGTAGAGGCAGTAGATAAACTTGTGTGAAAATGTGTAGTTAGAGTTTACAAAGTTCATTCGTTCACAAATTGACATACTTACTTATTTAAAATTAACGAAAATTTTATTTTGTGCGATATTAAACGTTAAGTAGGATTTATAAATTTTATTTTTATTGAAATAAATATAACAAATGTTAATAATGATCGGTAGGTATAAAGGGTGCCGACATATGGCCGATATTACGGGCAGCTTTTATTAACTCTGTCTGTCAGTCAATTCGTCGTATTAGTAGACGGAGCAGCTCGGGGCATAGTCTTGTTCAGCCGTATGGGGTGATCCCGAATGTTCGCTGTGATTTGAATAAATTATGTCAATCATGGCTTACGCCAAATTAGCTATTGTTTGGTAGAATAATGAAGGAGAAGGTTTATTTAATTGAGATTTATAATAGTAAAGTAGAGAAGATATTTATTACTTAAGTGAATATGCAGTGTTGTAAAAATAATTATTTTAAAGTTATAATTAATACCTACAAAATCACAATAATATTATATTGACAGTTTCTATAAGTTTCGTAGAGTTTGATGTTACATATTATTATAAAAGTACAATAGGTTTGAATATTGACAGACACAATGAAGCCAATTAAAAGTTTTTACAGCTATACCTAAGATATAATTAAAATGTTAAATCATTACATGAATATAAGTTTAAATTAACTAACAGTGAAGTCGAATATTTCTATAATTGCCGTTTTAAAATTGAAAAATTGAGCACCCTATATCTCCGGCAATAAGCCGATACCGCAGGCGTTTAGCTGACAAGTATTGTGCGCCCTGACCCTGGGGCCCCCGCGTGCCCCCGCCTATATCCGCCCCTGCAACTCCCGCGCACAATAATAATTGATTTAGTTGCGCGTGAAATTCTGCTCACCGTTTATTTTGGTTCTCTCGCTTCGGTTAATTATAATAAATGTAATGTCTTTATTAGGGTTTTAATGGGTCATAATATTGTGCTTTGAATACTGCTGCTGCAGAATGGTGGGTATCATAGGTTATGTTTATGGCCATTGTGACACCTGAATATTTTGTCTTTTTTCTTGTATTCCTTTTGTATCTTTATAAGTGTGCACAATAAAGAATATTTCATTCATTCATTCATTCATTCATTCATTATGTTTTAGAACTTTTCTGAAAACTGAAATTACATATTACATAAAACTTTCGAATTTTTTCTTAAGGACGCTATTACAAATATCAGCGATTTTCCGGTACCCTATTAAAGAATTAGGAGTCAAACTGCGAGGATATTTTGGTTTCAAATGAAAGATCTATACATATAATAAAATCGTAGGAAAGTCAATTCTGTACATTGAATATTTTTGAAAAATAATACTTGGGACGTGATCTACAATCGATATGGAAGCCAAAAATATAGTTTTTAGAATTTTTGTCTGTTTGTCTGTTTGTCTGATTGTCTGTTTGTCTGTATGTATGTCCGGGATAAACTCAGAAAGTACTGAATGGATTTACTTCAAATTTTGCACGAATATATATAGAGGTCGGGTCAACACATAGGCTGTATATTATGACGATATCGCCTAGGGCGGGGGGAGGGGCTGAAGTTTCAATATTTTTAGTTTTTTGCTCATATCGCTAAAACGGTGCGTTGTAGAGAAAAAATGTCCTATACGTAACGAAAGCCCATAAAATTTCCTACAAATTTCTTCTTCACACTTTGTATCTATCTTCACTCCTTGCCATGCTATGAGCTTTTGTCTATCTTTTCTGTACAAATTTCGAGTGTCGTTTGATTAACATGCTGGGAGCTTTGGCATCGGTCTTTTCTTGGGGGGGGGGCTTCGCCCCCCCCAATCCCCCCCCCCCACCTCCCCAAATTTTGTTTCAAACAAAGCGGTGTTGCGGCGTTATACATCTTTTTTAAGAACAACGTTAAAAACTAAACTACACATACGGTTTTCCAGTGTCGTTTGTTTTGGGGGGGCTGCGCCTCCCCAAACCCTTATTCCTCATGAAACTTTTGTTCATAATTAAAAGGTATCGTGGAGTTTGTATTGCGTCTTAATTATCCTTTGTAGGAACAAACTAAGTCATCTATACATATAATAAAATCGTAGGAAAGTCAATTCTGTACATTGAATATTTTTGAAAAATAATACTTGGGACGTGATCTACTATACTAACGCGGACGAAGTCGCGGGCAACAGCTAGTACCTAATATATTCATCTCCACGACTGTACCATAAATTTTTTTTAATTCACATAAAATATGTTTTAACAATCACAATAATCGCAAAATATGAAAAAAATGGGGTCTGATTAGGTACCTTAATAGCTAAATACACTGAACTGAGGAAAATAAATATACAAAAAAATTGTTGCTTATTTAGTCCTCTATAAAGTCCGCTAAAAATTTTATATAAAAATAAACAACTTTTCCAGTTATAAGAAAAATAAGAAAATTTCTCAAATTTTTTCATACATTTTCGCCATATCAAGAACGCGGCGAGCGTCGTAACCGCCACTGTACAAGGCGCGCTAATATGAATCTTATTTTAATGTCATTAACGTCGATATTCGTACTGACAGACATCCGACCTGCTAATTCTCCGGTTGGAGCATTCTTAATATTTTACAAGGCCTAGTTTATATTAATTATTAGATCCATTCTTCCATACTAATATTAAAAAAGTGAAAGTGTGTCTGTAGGTCTGCGTGTTACCGGTTCACGTCCAAACCGCTGAACCGATTTTCCTGAAATTTGGAAGAAAGCGTCGTCGAGTTTTGAGTATTTAAAGTTATGCAAAATTTTAGTACTTTTCTTCAATTTTACTCAACACATGAACACTACATGAGTTTTTCAATGTTATTAGCTAAGTTAAATAATTATTATCCCCAACAAAAATAAAAAATTGCCCACATACAATTTTCCACTACCCCCGACAATAAAACAGCGATAATTTATTCGACGCTCGAAAATAATCCGCAGCGAGTCGCGCGTGATCCAAACGCGATCAAACGGGAACAATAAAAATCTCTGCACTACCCTCCTCCCCCGCAAACTTCCCCTCGCAGAGGGTAGGCTAAGGGTACTGCACATTGCAGTGCAATGTTAGTCTAATTTCTAAATGACCCATCGAAGCAACTGTTTTATAAAATGTCGAAAGTGTGAAACTATACAGTGCCCAGTCTTGTCATTTTAGCTGTAGTGGCGGTATTAAATAGTACCTAATGTTGGTAATGTTGTTAGAAATATTTTGGCAGCTCACGTACATTTGACACATTTTGCTTTCAATAAAGTTATGTAGGTACCAACTTAATATAACTTACCGTAGATATTATGATGAGAACGTTTCGCTATCTAAGAATGTTAAAATCTTACATGATCGTCGTAAGGACTCTTTGTTGCATACACCATTTGAAACCGCCAATAAATATTTCGTATTTCAGTTATGTTACTTTTTTTCTCTACTATACTTACTGAGATAAAAGATTCTCTGAATATTAATTATTTTTATTTAAATATTACAACATCTGAAAACTTCAGGCGCTTTAAATTTATGAACATCAAAGATTGTGTAAATCATTGTTCGATGCACAAATATTGCATCCCCTGCAGTGTACAGGGTCTCCTACGTCGGAGAGTTCACAGCGGGGTGTGACCGAAAACAACACGATTTGTATTTATATCTAAACCGTGCTTTGTCGTGCGATTAGTAGCGTATTGTGCGAGTGTGAGGGGACCCTTACAGCACTGAGCCCCGACTAACGTCGAATATGACAAATCAAATATTTTGTTTCGTTTGTGTTGCGAATTGCGATTTATTTCAGTGAAGAAAAAATTCATTATGTTACTACGAAAAATCCAAGAAAGTTTATTTCGAAGTAGATGTTGCCTGCTTTAATGCAGAAGTGCAGTAAACTTATTACGCGGTCACCGTACATTTTGCGACCATAAAATTGTATGAGCAAGGTCTCTGCTAGAGTGAGTAAGAGACGCAAAATATTTTCATTTCTACCCGAATAATTTAGGAATTAATGCGTGGAAAGATAACCGACGAATAGGACGCACTTATAATGTTATTATAACAAATTAGTAACAAAATGCTATCCTTGCTATTGTTGATTTAGTTGATAACAAACAATAGCAACAAATTGCGCTAAACGAAACAATAAATAGTGTTGACGCAACAGAATCAGTAGGTCGCGAAATTGTCACGCCGAGGGTGGATTATCGCTCATTAGCGCTGTGCGTGGCGGGGCATCGATTCTCATACATCGAAAGTCGCTTCGATCGTGCGTGTTTGGATTTTCTCGCTGGGTCACTCCTCAAACCGGCGCGATGGTACTTAGTAGGCGGAACGTTGCTGTCGGACAGTAAGTTCTGTAAGTGTTGTGACGAAATATTTGATAGAAGGTTATGAGTTATGACTATAGTTTCCAAGTAATTTGCATGTTCTACGACATGATGGACTAAAAAAAGTTTGTATTTAAATATTGAAGAATAAATAATTTTGCAAGAGTTCAAGTGTCTTTTTCACAGAAACTAGACGTGAAAAGTCTATATTATGCGACTGAAAGTATTTAAAAACCATTTTGAAATAGTTTATGATAAAAATACGACAGCCTTCTATTTTCGAAGTTTGAAAATTACAACCCTTTAGTACCCTGGGCCTGGGTACAGTCATCTGGATAAACAGTATTGTAATTCAGTGAGAATTAAGTCATTGCGAATGAGCAATTCCTTTATTCACGAGAAATCTGTTGAGATTATTGTTTATCGGTTTTATCTTTGTCCTGTGATATAGTACTGCTTTTAGAATATTATCAAAAAGCCTGACAGCTTCTTATTCTATCTATCGCGACCATTGACCGCAGCAGAAATACTAAAGAATATATTATGGTCAGACAGATTTTAGAGATAAGTATAGATAGAATTCCCTTATCTGCAAAGCAGACACTCTGAAAAAATCCTTAGTATAGTAAACTATGGTTGCTATACTAAGCATACTGACTCAATGAAAACAAATCGTCCAGAAAAATACTTTCTCTACAGCTTTTGCAGCCAGTTCTTTCTGTTCTCTCTTCTCTTCTCGTTCGACGTTCACTAAATGGAAAGGACATAATCTATGTATGAGCATATTAAAAATGTATATGTATATCACAGATCATATGTATATAATAAAGCATCGCAGACTGACTTACATGAAAATGGCTAAAAAGCGCGCGCCCGGGTATCTTCTTCACAAAGCGAATTTAATATTTGAAACTTAATTTCGCGAGATGAGCGGAGGCGTTCCCCCCTTTCCCCCTCCGCCCCCTCAGGCTACTTGATACGATAATATTAAGTTTTATAAAGCTAAACTAAGCAACTTTACTTCTTGTTTTATACTGTAATAGACAATTTTGTATCCACATTTTAGCATAAGCTACAAAGAAGATAGTGAAACTTCAAAGTCTGTTTTAGATATTTAGTAATCTTTACAATGGTTCTTTAATATTTATTTACATAAACATATATTTTCTGATCATGATATTCATGTTATTGTTTTATTCTATAAAAAAGATTTTCATTCGCGTCCTCCGTAGACAACATAATATTTAATTCAAGTTACAATAATACTTCTGCAGTTGCCGAGTAGTCGATAACAGTATCCAAACACAAAAATCTTTGATCAGGGGTACATAATAATATTATTATAGCAATTTTCTAGTGCACAGAGCTTATCGCATTTAAAACTAAAATGTTTCAGGGCAGAAACTATTGTATTTGTTTTCCCAGGGCTGAAGGCTCAAAATATATAATATTATATCATTCAGCTGGTTAATGAAGAAATTTTATACAGACACACATTTCTATTCCTAACACAAAGTATTAATACAGATTATAATATAAACTAACACATATAATATTATACATGTGCGATACAAGTTGTGGAGTTGCGTGTGCCCGACGTTCGCGAGCAAACACCGACGCCCGTCTGCATAAACTTCGCTGGAATATACCAGTCACTTACACGTTCACTGTTCTGGAATATGATTAGGATGTTAAGTATAAAATATAACTCAAGTATATATAATTAAATAACATTTAACATTTATCCAAGTGTTTAGCTTGTCTTGACGAAGTTGCAATCTATCCTCGGATAAGCCATTGGCTAAAACGCTTGTTGCAGAAAAATGATTTGGAGTTTATAATATAAAATGATATAGACTACATAATTATATCATTTACACACCACATAGTCTACTAAAACTGTAGGTAGTACATTCTGAGCTTATTAGAAAATAAATTGGTGACTCTTATCCGTAGTACCTAATTAATTCATAAATCTGAAATCACAATTAGTATAAGCGTGAAGAAGATAAATACAGACAGACAAATCTGTATACCTCTAAACTGATTTAGATTATTTTAATGGCCGGGAAAGAACAAAGGATAGTTTTATGGCAGCAATTAGAGTATGTTCGTGCGACACACGAATTTCATGCTCAATAGAGTTGTAATCAACATCTATAGTAAGAAATAAATAATAATTATAAAAGTTTATATTTTCAAAACTCAATTTCAGATAATCCATATTGTTGGTACTACGAATGATAAAAACTAGTTGGTGATAGAAATCTTAGTACCTATGTTAGTAAATACAAATATAGAGCATTATAGCGTTTTCCATATAAACGTATGCAGTATTCAATAAAACTATGTACGCTGTACGTCGGTGTGTAAATACGGCATGTGTTGCAGCCAGGGTTCCCAACCGTTCGGTTTTTGACCGGACTGTTGGGTTTTAGAAGGAATTGTTGGGGTCAGGTCACTAACTTCCGACCGGACTTTCCTACCCTACACCGAAGCCTACACCTAATATATTTTAGGTATTTATTATGTTGATAGTTGGTACATCTTTAATAAAGTTGTCCGGTTATGGCGGATGGAAAAGTTGGCAACCCTGGTTGCAGCCCGTGCTGTTACCAAACTGCTATATAGCGGATAAACTACAAACGCCAGCTGGTACACTACGCTAAAATCTATATCAAGTTCTTAATATGTTCATTGATCTTAAAAAGTAACTAACCATAACTTAACGAGCAGTATGTCTAAAAAGTTCCAATAAAAGTATGTTCGTGGAAAATATAGGAAGATTCAGTTGTTATACAATATATTATATTGTTCAACCAAAACATTTCAATCTCTCTTTCTTTGAAATTTCAAAAACTTCGAGTTTCGACTACACTTCCATCATTCCATGCATAAACTATGACTGTATTTGCATTTCACTGGTGTAAGACAAACCAAATGTCTTTCATTTGTCCCCAATTTTTGTCTTTGCATTTGCTGTATCTACTGAATAATTTATGTGTTTGACTTACGGGTACACGCGTAGATTAAAACAGGTAGATGTCAAATTAAATTCAAATGCAGTTTACTAACGTTACAGCTTACTATCTAAGCTCTTCTTAATAATGTGTGTTCTTATGAAACATGAAAATTACAGTAAAATTTCAGGTACAATATAAACTCCTTTACTAGATGACGCCCGCAACTCCTTTGCGACAAAATTTATTTATCGCACGAGTACCGTATATTTTTCCAGAATAAAAGGTATAAAACCATACCAAATTTCAGCAAAACTAATTTCGCGTTTATAATAGAAGTATGTATCTTTACTTAAGTATATTATTTTATAAATAGCACTTATATTTTTGCTGTTAGTAAGTACCTACTTCAAATATGTCGCTGTTTAATATCATGGTAATCTACTTATGGCCGTTCCCTATATTCAATCTATCTCTAGTTTGACATACAACCGATCGCAGCTGACATAGAATTGACATAAAATATATGGAGCTAATGTCTAATGTGAGCTATTCCTATCTCAAGTAAGAGATAGATCAAATATTGGGAACGGCCGTTAGGGAATGTTTCTAGTGATGTCCCAATAATTTACACAATAATGATGATTGTGATGTCGCAACGTCCCGGCGTACCGCATTGTCCCGGTATTCGGCGCGCACCTGTACAAACTCCCCGTGAATAATTAAAAGCATCTGATATTCGGCTGTCAAATTGTTCTCTTGTTATATGTGGAGTAGAAGAAAAAAATACAAGTACAATATTATGTAGCATCTTTATGTAAAGTTTGAAATCTGAATCTGCAAAATTATGCCACAATATCCGCATATTGTGGCATAATTTTGAAGATTCATATTTCCGCAAATCGTAGCTGTTTAATTCGTGTTCAATTGTAGTATTTTTTAAACACTAGCAATAAACATCTTGTATCGAACATAAAGGCATACCCTCTCAATCTCAACAAATAGCGGGACGAATCAAAAAACGAAAGTCTAGGGAAGTCCCCGAGGAGTAGGGCTATGGGCTGTAGGGCTGTTTACACCGCATCTCATTAATCCCGCCCCGACGATCGGGAATTGCCAGACCATAAAAAACAAATAAACCTCTATCCCTAACTAAATCCGCTGCGTCCTCTGTTTTAATGATGTTAACAAACCCATTGTTTATAGTTTTACATATTGCGTTAATTGATAAATCAGCAGTTAGTATTTACTATGAAATGTATTATTTGTTACAAATGTGTACATTTTAATATATTGAAATTAGAATATAGAATATGTACAATTGTACATCCTAATTTTGGCAATTCAGTAAATATAATATTTTATAAAGTTTGAATGCAAATACTAAAATCATTTTTACGTATGATATTTAGAAATAAAACTATTAGTAAACTGATTAATAAAACTGTCTTTTAATTACTAATGAAAGTACTTTCATTGGTAATCATAACACATAATATAACAGACAGACAGACACACTTTCGCATTGATAATATTAGTATGGGTAACCATAACACATAAAAATGTTATTTATCTACTTCTACTCTCATTACTAGTATTCTTTATTTTTAATGTTACTTCTCTACTTATCTCGACAATTGCTGTAAATTGTAACAT
This sequence comes from Plebejus argus, assembly GCA_905404155.3. NCBI lineage: Eukaryota > Metazoa > Arthropoda > Insecta > Lepidoptera > Lycaenidae > Plebejus > Plebejus argus. Next base: position 7,429,117 of record FR989930.1, read on the forward strand.
TCGCGATAAGCTGCGACATAATATCATCTCTAAGCACCCACTGCGATATAAATCACGGGGAATCCCGCGCGACGAATCAAACGCACTGTAACATCCCTAATAAAGATTAACGCTAGGGGCTCTAAACTGTTGTAATAACAGTTTACTAGCGTTAATTAATTTCGACCATTATTCCCAGACTTAAAATTAAAATTAAATTAAAAAATATATTTTTAAGCTCCGAAAAGTGATTTTGTAAAATTTTATCATATTTACTTACAATAGACTTTGTTACCTATCCGTGATTTGATGATATCCGTGTTTCTTTACAGAAGGATTGTTACGAATAATTATTATAGTTTACTTTTGCAGTGGTAAAAACAACATAATATAATATTATAGTATCTAAAATCTGCAAGAACAAATAACAATCATTTAACCCATTTCATTTATTGCAGTATTAGTGCAACGTCCAATTTGTAGATATAAATTATAACGTTAACGTCACACGTATTTATTACAAGTAATTGTGACTAACGCGTGGTTCCAAAGGGCAGTTTAAACTGCGAGGGGTGTAAATGGGAACATATTTATTGACGTGTCGGTCAGCCGGCTATCGAGCAGGTTAATGACATCGATCCAGCAGTTACAAACCTTTTGTTGTCAATAAAAGGCGCCTGCTGCTGCCTTTGTTGAGATCAATTTTCTAGATTTCTAACTACATAATATAATGTTGCTCGTATTAAACCACTCTATGTCTGTGGTTAAAACTTAAAAGTCTCCACATTTTTGCTCACAACTTTGTTTCTGCAAAAATTCGTTTATTACGGTCTAATGCACGATATTTGATATATGATATAACTATCCTATATCCGTTTCGAGGCTAAGAGTATCTCCATAGTCCATACCAAAAATTTTATCAAATAACTATTAAATACAGTTTATGAGTAAGAAGGTTACATGCATTTACAATATGTGTATGACTCTGACGTACATATTCCAATGCAGAGCTTTGATAAAATTCATTTGTGATTGTACAGCCAGTAAATCGTGTTATTCATCATAGATATTTGTCATCAATTTCATTGGCTTTTGGCCCACAATTCCATTGTAACTGCGCCACAGTGGCTTTAATAAACAAACATATACCATAGGCAAATGCAATATGCAGGCTATAGGCCATTATAATGCCAGTAGTAATTGCATATTGGACGAGAGTGTTTGTGCCGTGTTAGGGCTCACCTAATCAGGTCATGTAAGGCTAGGTGTTACATCTTAATGGGGCATATACAATTGATCGTATATGTACCTACGGCATTATGTATGAGGTAAACTGCCCAATAATTGGCGATAATATTACTTCAATGAGCTGAATTACTACCTATTAATAGTTAATTCAGGGTAATGAAACAACTTGCATTCTATAATTTTGACGGCGAAGTTAAACAAAACATATTTTTATTAAGTGACATGCACCGCATGCACGAGTAATTTGTTATAACTTATAATGCATTACATTTTGATACTATAGAACGCAAGAAGTCTACGCATCCAGGTTAAGGTGACGCCATGTTAAAGTGAAAAACCGTGTTGGATGTGTTTGAGATTGCTTGTTTTCTATGCGAGGCTGGCCCGGCCTCTCATAGAAAACAAGCAATGGAACAGCAAAAAATTGAAAGGGCGTAGCGACAAAATGGTTTTTGTCGCGTAATTTAAAAACCATAAATACATTTCATATAAGCTATGGACAAATTAAAGTGTATACTAGAACCAATTTATGTACAAATTTTGGAAGCTTATATCACTCTCCTCTGTTGGCAAAATAGGAATCCCTTTTTTTACAGAGGTCTTTTTGATTGATTATTCTGTGTTATAAAAGTTGACCAATCGTGTTATGCTATGGGTAATTCAAAGACAAAGACGTGATGAATACTGACAATGAACTTTAATTTCTTAGCTTTAGTCATTGCTGAGAAAAATGGACATCGCTACAGCCAAATTATCAAGGCGTCATCTTAAGAACGGGTAAAGTCACTAAGCACTTGAGATCCAAAACTATCGACGAGGGGTTATCTACTTATAATGATACCCGTGACATTATTTGCATAAAACCTAACTGAGCAAAGATCGTACACTGTTTACCGCTATAATAGTATCTAGCATGTGTCCTTCCTTGTATTCTACTTTATAGCTAAATTTAATCATTTAGTACTTATTAGCAAACAATTCCTATAAGGATAATATATAAATACGGATTAGGAAGAGGTCGCTTACATGTCGATATTTTGTAGGTAAATAACAACGAAAACTAGAGTAAATTTGGGGCCGTTATTATTTATGTATCTCCCCCGCACGGTGGAAACGGGTTAATTTGTTATAAAACAGGACCCAGAACGATCCCGGGCCCGATGTCGTCAAGAGCCGCCCCTTCATAATTATTGCGAAATGCTGAGTAAATACTTGGAGTTTAATGAATTTTTCCTTCAGTTAATTTCTCTTCATATAATTAGTATAAATGAGGACTATACATAAAATAAATCTTTACTTTGTTGGTTTTTTATATTTTGTTTGAACGTTGCTTGCTTTAAGTGTATTTTAATAAAATATGTAGATACTAGATAAGTTATACTATACCTGTTAGTTTCTGTAAATTGTAATGATGCTAAGCATTTGCTTATCGAAAGAAGATCTTAACTTATTATGTTTTTGATTTTATGTATATAAGAAGTACAGACTTACCTATATTATTAAAAAAACATTAGATAACAGAAAAGCGAAATAATTTTTAAGCTTTTCATAAGAGTTTTAGCGTACAAGATCTTAGTAAACAAATCATGTCTCAACAAATAAAAACCGGCCAAGTGCGTGTCGGGCCACGCGCAATGTAGAGTTCCGTAGCACCGTTAGTTTTTGAAAATTTTTGTATGGTCAATGAATGTACATTTATAACATGTTTTACACTACTAGCAACATCATCTCAAAGAAATTTGAACGAAAAGTTCCTTTATACTTCGCCGAATACATTTTTTTTAGTTGATCGACTATTTCTCAATAACTTATGAACTCAACTTAGTCGTGATAGTTTTCCTTTTAAATTCAGCATATTTCCTACTCCCGTGAATTTTTTCACATTTTCAGAAGCAACCGTTTAGCTGGTAGAAGGGGGGACACTGGACTCTAACGATTTTTTCCACTTTAAAACTTAATGTTTCACAAATGGATCCCTAAACCGGAAAATGATCTATGAATACTCATAATATTTTTAAAAAACCTATCCAACGACACCCCACACGATGGGGTGGGCGCGAAAAAAAAAATTCAACCCCGCTTGATGTGTAGGGGAGGTACCATAAAAAAATATTTTTTAAATATTTTATGTACCATTTTGTAGACATTATTAATATGTATATTCATGCCAAATTACAGCTTTGTAGGTCCTATAGTCTCTGAGCAAAACCGCGGACAGACAGACAGACGGACAGACGGACAGACGGACAGACGGACGGACAGACCGAAACTATAAGGGTTCCTTGTTGACTACGGAACCCTAAAAATCAAATCACCCGCTATTTCGACTTAGCCCGAATAAAATACGAATGAATGTTATCGTGATAATATTATACGTAATGTTCGTAATATATTTATCATTATAGTGGGAGGGCTGCGGGCCCGCGATAGCGCGGCCGTGCCCACCCCTCCGCCGACGGGATTACCGCCCTGTCCGCAAGAACCCTAAACTTCGCAAGAAACCTCCGATACAACTGCTTATAACTTTTATATTCAATTCTTGACGTTTTATTAAAATGTACGAAGTTGGTGGAATTTGATTGACGCCAGTTTCATTATCTTTCTTATTATTAAATACGTAGTCCTAAAGTTTTATCGATCCGTGCCGACCATGCCCAAAGGCAAGAAAGCCTATACAAAAGTCCTATATGTATAAAAATCTTTCTATTTTAGTATAATCTATAGATATATAGTAATCAATGTGGTATGTAAGTGCGTCTATCAGTCCGTTTTTCTATCTGTAATATCTTTAGGCTTAAGAGCGTTTACACCTTATTTCAAGTTTCCATACAAACCTGCGGCGGACTATTGGAATGGCTTTGCGCGCAGCGATTTATAGTAGTTTTAAACTATTTGTAGAAAAAAAATAACAAAAGATTTATTGATATTAATTAAAAACAATTTTTTAAATTAAAGTGTTCTTCTATGATATGAAGATATTATTATATTAAATTAAGTTAAATAAATAGGTTAAAAAAGTTTTAATTCCTTGATATTTTATTTCTTTGATATTTCTCTTTCTTTGAATTTAAATTATATAAAGTTAAACACCTAAACGAAATATTTTTTCTGCTAACTATTTGCTTAAGGGTCTTATTATTATTTAATTAGATCGATCGCTGGTTTCGTGAATTAAAAGCTTCGAAACTGATACTAAAACGGAATTTAAGAAAACCCCTGTTAAGGTATCGAGATTTAATGTACAAATACTCTATAAATCGTATTTTTTTCTCTGCTAACTATATAGACAGTGAAATTTCCTAGGAATATAAGATTACCAACATATTTATAAAGATAAGTGGTTGATGATTTTTTCCAGTTTGAAAAGTACAGTTTTAAGCCAAATTGAGCGTGAAAGGTGTAAACGCTCTTAAACCACTAGACCAATTTTGATGAGTATAATATGATAGTATTCAGCACCCAAAAATCTACACGATAAACAAAGTTCCATATAACATCGAGCATACTATAAAATAATATTATGTACTTACATGTCTCGCACAGAAGAAAATCACATTGATTTTTGCAAATACAAAATCCAGTAAGAAAATTATAAGTATCATTTTAGATAATATTGAAACTTGGCGATAAAAAAAATCTGTTAGTAAGTGAAACACTAGTAACTAAACCATGCAATGATGCATCTGCAATGAAAATGTGTTTGAATTAAATGGCAATTTCCCGCCAATGTTTTTCTACACTTTGCTGTAAAAATAAATCCGCGTATCGCTGACATGAAGTGGTTCAATCTGTACCCAGTCTATATTAACATATTCCGTTTGTAGTTCGATCAAAATTATTTTATCTCGGGCCTATATATATAATAGCCCTTTCATGGTTGCAATAAGGTTGTGTCAGAGGTAGGATGTTTGTGAATATTGTGTAATATTGGTGAGTGTTGCGCGCACACGCCGCGCCGCGTTCGGCCACGCGCGGGCCACGTGACACAGTCCTCAAACACTCGCTCCTCACACCATCACTAATTTCCACGGAAACAATAACGACTCGAGTATTCGTTATTCATTTCCGTTGTTGTTTTGTTCTTATATTGATTTGAAAGTCCATATTGTGCTTGATATCTACACTCTACAGGTAGAAAAAGTGCAACATGAGCATGCAACATGGTTCTAGTAGGCTCAAATTTATGTGTCAGACCAATTGAAAAGAAGTAAAGTTCTTACACTAATATAACTCTACTTGTTTTGATCAGACATATTCATATAAACCCCCTATAATATCATGCAAAATCGTCGAAAACCCCAGCAATCCTAGACCAATATACTCTCTACATAATATAATATGTTGGTAATCAAATCATGGGCCAACGTTGAGAGGTCGCATAGATCACGACTTTAACAGTAACACAATATTAGGTTGTTTAATTTAGCAAAAACAATGATGACCAAAAATAACCAACACAAAATTGACTTCCGACATTTTGGTACCGTTGACATCAACTTTCTCAAAATGCCAAAAAGATGTTGTATCAGCGTAATTGAAAAAGTTGGGCAGGAGACTGCGCCCCGAACTGTTTGTCCGAACTATCACCTGATTGATACGGGCAACGCGTGTTTGTTTTCAATTACACGCGCTCACAAAATGCTAAGCGTGAATTATTGTGCGTCTGTGACAGCTAGTGTTTATGTAATACTTGTTTATGTACTGAAATATGAAGAAGTTACATAATCTTATGTTGTTATGATAGGTCAGTAGGATAAACAGAAATAAGAAGACACTTATTCAGAAGATAATGGTGATTAAACAATTGAAGGTTTACTAGCATCATTCAATAATTGTAACTAATAATTAAAAACCTTTAACTATGTTTTGCTTTAACTATGCTTTCTCGTAGATGTTTATTCAAACCTTGAAATAAAAAAAAAACTATCAATAAAACCATATTTAATATATCTGATAATACAGTGACACAATCTAACGGAATTGTAACAAGAAAATCGCCCTCAAATCTATGACAGTGGTGGAAAAAACTGTAAAATAGCGCTGAAAACGGCGGGGTTTAACAAGTTGGTTGTGTTTGATCTGGTCGAGCAACCGGCCGACGCCGACGTTCCAACTATTTTAATATTTCATTACACACTCCACTGTAATATAGCTTAGGATGGATTTTTCTCTGTTTTTACATATCGAATTGTTGGGTTATTGGATCACAGTGCGATTGAAAGTTATAGGTTAACGAAAGTCGTAATGTAAAGCGCAGCAGAATAGGAGTGAGAGGAGTACCTACTAGTAGTGCTGTGTATGTAAAAAATACGTATATTTCGTTTCAAAGCGTGGTTTCAGATCATTTTGAATCTGATGAAATGAAATTTAGATAAAAAAAAACTTGACCAAATAAATATACCTATGCTATTTCCTAGTTGGACGTTAACACGTGATATTTCATTGCTAGCATGTCAACACCGAGCTTTGTTTATATATCTAAATATATAAAACTCAAAGGTGACTGACTGACATGGTGATCTATCAACGCACGGTCCAAACCACTGGACGGATTGGGCTAAAATTTGGCATGCAGGTAGATGTTATGAGTTCTTATGACGTAGGCATCCGCTAAGAAAATATTTTGATCAATTCCACTCCCAAGGGGTAAAAATAGGGGATGAAAGTTTGTATGTAATAATACTTCTTAACGCGAGCGAAGCCGCGGGCAATAGCTCGTATTTAGATAAAAATGAAACCAAGTATAGACTAGACTCCCTAAGCTCTATATTACGTCGTAGAACCTCGTAGCAAGGAGTCGCGTAGCGCTACGAAGACTGGTCTTCAGTAATATTCAAGTTATTTAGACGCATTGAAAGTAAACTTACTTTAAATAATATTATATTAAAATATAAACGTTACTTTACGTTCATGTGAGAAGAAGCCGGCACGAGCTACTAACCCTATCGCAGCGCGCCTTATTTGAAACACAAATATTTGCGCCAGATGAAACTTTTCCACCGTCTCCGGGCCTTTATTAATATTTTATTATTTTGTCTTGTACCTCCATTTCAGAAATTTTCAACTTCCCTTGTTACGAACTCCCGGCTCCGGAGCGATTATATTTTAAATAATTTTAATTAAAACACTGCGCAAACGAACGCTTCAGACGGAGACCGTTTCCTGCTATAATATTTCAATTAATTCATCTCGTTACAATCCCTTAATTTTCATTTGCTTCTAAACAACCCACGCTTGCTTTGTGTACGTTGAAATACAAATAAAATCATTTATTACTGTACGTAATATAATTTTATTTATACGGGGAAGTTAACAAGGTACACTTTGTTACTACACTATATTATACTCATTGTAGCAATAGATTCATAGTACCTACAGCTTTCAATTATTTGACGTCTGTATATTGGAAAAAACTACCATCCTGCAGGATTTTTGTACGATTAAATATATTAATGTAAACGATGGAAAATATCCAATATAAACCCCGCTCTTCCTTATTTTAGCCCCATGTATATATGCAAGACATACTCGAAATATAAATAAACATTTAAATATCTCCACGTACTCAATATTGACAGTAATTAAGTTTATAGGCACAGGAAATATTTGCGGTATACATCATCTGGCGACTGGCAGCACTTAGATATCGCGGCTGTAAACAGTTTTTAATCGACTGTGCAAACGGTGTCGTTTTCACTTAACGATACTCACCTCGAAATAAAAACAGTACACAAGAAATTTGTTAAGACAACATCCATACAAAGTCAATATTTCCCCGCGCGCTCCAAACGTCGAGCTGCAGTGTCGATATCCGTCGAAGAGGACTTCGTTTGGAAAACCGATTAATAAGTAACTAACATTTAAGATTTTGACGAGTCATTAAAACTGGCTTCTAAAAGGAGGAAGTTTTAAAGTCTGTATATAATTTTTAAAATAATTTCGAAAATATTCGATAATTTCGAAGATATATCGCTTATCCGATTTTTGGAATAGAGATACTTCAAGCCCCGGGAAATGACACGGCATAGTTCATAGCTTTTGTCATGGAAAAATAAACAAATTACATCGCGTTTTAAGGCTGCGGGTATCATTTTATCGAACCTCAAAATCTGTATGAAATTTAGTGTGTAGTCTAGTGGTTTCAACCTTAGCAATCTTTACATTTTACATTCACATTTTCAGGGATTCATTGCAGGTATATCCCTGAAAATGTGTATTGACAAGGAATTACAAACATGTAGAGGGGCATAATCGCCTACGATCGACGTCGGTTGTGTTGCTATATACACTTAAGCAATCATGCTTATCCAAAATGGTCGCACATTAAGAGGGGCCTTAATTAATAGAGATTGAATATATGACAGTATATTATAGAGCCTTAGTTAAGGAGCCGGCAATTAATTAAATTAGGGGCCGAACTCCACTCCCCGGGTTGGTGTTTGCATAATCTGGAAACTTCTGGAAAATTCACAAAAACTTTAAGCTGAATAAGAAAGTAGTTAAGAAAATTGTTATACAGTGAAGTATTCGTGCCTTGTTAATTAAAAGTTTAATATTCATCGATACGATTTTGAATATAATATTAGTAAAGTTGTTAAGATTGACAAGTATGTAATCAAAACCGTATAATTTTACCTGCATATAATTGTCATGTTGAGATAATAGGCGCGAAAAAATGGGTAAAATTTTTCTTTCTCTCTTTCTTACTGATACAAAAATACTACTTACTCCGAGAGAGAGCTAGAGCCATATAAATGAATAATTTTTTTCAAAGATCATAAGTGTTCATTTTATATAAAAAATCATATACAAACAAATACAAACAATCCGAAATATGCCTCTCATTGTTATGTATTGCATAATCATGCGATAATCCCTATAACAAGCTTCTACAAGACTTGCATTTTGAACCTTATGTCTTTGTGATAAAAGCTACGATAAATAATCGTTCAATTTGGTTACAGTAACTGTCAGTTACGCGTGTGAGAGCCCTCGATGTTGCCAACACGCAAGACATGGAGTGCCCCGCGGTATAAACCTTTTGTCCGTCATTGTGTTGCCAAGAATTTGTTTTTGGCACTTCTTTTGTTCGGAACAATATTTTTTCGCGTAGCTCTTCGCTATGTTTGCCATAATAATGTTATGTGGGAACTGTTTAATGCAGAAATTTTTGCAAGATCAGAGATTTTAATATTATTATATCATGTCATCGAAGTAGTGTAAAACCTTTGAATTGCTGCTTGAGCATTATTACTATACATTGACACTTTTTTTTTTTTTTTTTTTTTTTTTTTTCCCGGAGGGGGAAATGCATTACGCATACCACCCAGGCGCAGGGGGCGACCCGAGCGGTGATGTGGGACTCCCGTAGCTAATGAGACCACGGTATACCCACTAAAACCCCCCCCCATCTTCCGCCACGCCGCCTTTTGACGGGGCCACGGGAACGATACACACATCCGCGACCCCGCCAGCGGTCCGAAGACTCCACGATGGGCGCACAACACGTGCGCCCTCCTCCTCGGCCTCCACCAGGGCTGTAGCAGACGCCCCCCGAGTCTGCTACTTGGAGGCCATGTGGCAGATCAGGTCTGTGGCTCTGCCACCGACCACACCTCGGCCGCAGAGGATAGGGCAAGCGGCGCATCGTAATACCTACTTGCCTCTTCCTCTGCGGCCCCACCTCGGTGCGCATCCGCAGCGGACTCCTCCAGTCCGCTGGGAGCGCCCTCCTCGGGCCAGGCGGCGACACCGGCCGGCCCTGGTTGCCTCTTCGCTTCACCGCGGTTGTCCAAGCCGCGGTTACTAGAGCCCCACCGCCACGACAAGGCGAGCAACCATCGGGGGGATACATTGACACTTAGTCTTAATAATATTAATCTAATTTAATCATAGTTATCAACAAGTATGTTATGTTTATGAGTTATGACTATGAAGTATGAACGTTCAGCTAACCTGATGACAGGCTCTAATCTTCAAATAAATCAGGGGCTTGCTGATTTACGGCTCTCTGAGCACACAATATAATTACACAAGTGATAAAGATTATATTATAGTGTTTGTGTAGGTGCTAGGCGCCCTAGGTATTTTAGTATCACTTTCGTTTAATTATACTAGATGCTTTACAAGTTTCTTAGGCTGGTTAGTTTCCGAACCGGCGGTAGGCAACATAGTTTCGACGTTCAGAAAGAATTTTGTGAAAAAATAACTCTAAATAAAAATTATTTCATTTTGATTTTACGCGGCTTTCCGTTCTAAGGAAAACCGTGGAGCTCTAGGTTTTTCCGCGATTAAAAAAAGAACGACGTGCGTTCGAAATCGCTGGTTTGTTTAAGTTTTCGAGTCTCTTGAATGTCAAAAACAACGATCTTAATCCTGATCTTAACGATAATATTATAATTGCGAAAGTGTATCTGTCTGTCTGCCTGTCTGTTACCTCTTTTCGTATAACCGCTGAAGCAATATGTTACTAAAATTTGGTTTGAAGATACTTTGAGTACTGGGAAAGGACAGAGAATACTTTTCATCCCGGAAAAATGTACGAAAAACAACAACGGATATTTTGCGGGCACCCACTAGTCCTACATAATTTAAATGTTGGTATAGGAATACTATAGACATAATATATTGCATAAGATGTAATACTAAATATAAAACGAACTTTTTTATGACATGATAAAGTGCAACCTTCTGAATCATTATACCGCTTCAAAACTATTTGCCAAAAAGGAAATGATATCAAAGTATAATAATTTGTAATTACAACAATGTCAAAAATTATAATAAATAACAAGAGATGAATGTAACAATAGTTCCGTGGGACATTGTACGGACAACACGTGGCAGTGTTGTCATATCACATTTTTTACACCCGTCCACCTTTTATACCTCTCTCCTTTGTGGCCGAAGATGCATGTTAAAAGCAAAAACCGTGAATGCGAGTTCATTCATTCCGTTTTCGAATGTAAAACAAACTGACATCGAATGTAAATACTATTGTTGCCGTCGTCTATGGAATAACAATTTCGAATGGATATTTAATGGCCCTTCTGACAAATGAATCTCAAGGAAATAACGATTATTAATTACCGATTTTATCGGAGAATAAACAACCTAATTTTATGGAAACAATGACGTTTGTTTGACTTCGATACTCATTACTCGTCTATGATTTTATAACGAAGTTAGTGATTTCTATCTCGGTTACAGCGTGTTCGGTAGTTATTCGTTTGGAATACTAGGTACTGAGTTCGGATAACTTCCACCCGGTGTAGAGCCAGCCAACACTTATGCTCCTACAAATTCTCAAGTCTGCTATAAATTTGTTAGCGGATATACAGAAATATAGTACATATTTACACAATATATTTAACCTTAAATACTCAAAGCTTTCTCTAAATAACATACAAATAACGAGCACGGTCTAATTATACATTTGGTAAATATTGAATATTATTTATCTGTCAACAGCGTATGTATGCAAGAGTCTGTGTGTCCGTTTATCCACGGTAGCACGAATGTGTCACGGGTGTGACAAACGCCTGCACACGGAATACTTCGAGCTACTTGAATTTAAGCTCTACCATCTAGAGAATACGTCCTACAAACGAGGAAAAGAAACGAAAAAAGTGACTTTCCAAAAACGGATCTTGGATTACGTGCACCCCGCGCGTGAGTGGAAACTGAGAGACGTTCCGTTTGACCTTATGCTAATATTTCTTTAATAAATAAGACACGTTTATGGCATTTAAAATTGTATCTTATTACGGTGTTTATAGAGTGTATTATTACATAAAACTTCGAGTTACCTTCCCCAAATTAAGCGAAAAACGTTCCTTTGCAGTTTGCATAATTCTCAGTTCCAAAAACTAAATGAGTCACTCACTTACCTAATGTATTCTATATTCTTAAAAATGAACGGACGTCATGTTAGCAGCAATATTATATTATGCTTAAGAACAATATACTACATAGCATGATGCTCTATCTATCATGAATGATAGGGTACATTTCTTTTCATTCCGTGACATTGCTTAACAATGTACGATTACTTTCTAGACATTTATTGAACCAAAATAATAACAGTGCGTTATGAATTACTCAGTATAATAGTAATAAGAATAATGTAGTTCAAGTCGTTCAATGAAATACACCACTTTACTATGAATGAAAACTTTTAATATGCGTAACGCATACAAGTGCAACTAACATTAAACGCACTTGCGTTGTACCTGTTGCAAAACTTCCTGCCGACAAACGTTATTAGTGATTCGCCACGCCCAAATCAAAATATATTATCGTACAAATCCGCCGGCGAAAAAACTGGCAACATCGGATGCGATTAAAAAAAAATTGCGCTGCCGTTCGCACAATCAATCAAGCGCTAAGCCAATAAACCTCAACGATGCGCTTTTGAATTTGGAATTGGATTTTTGTCGTGGCATTGTCGGGCCTAGCCGGCGGCGGCGCGAAGCTGCCTTGTCGAATTGCACAATGCCAGGCCGAGCGGAAGTGAACGTATCTCCTGAATGCCAGCCCGATGCGTTCAGGAACTGTTTAGGTTGACATCCATACCGGTACCGACAGCAGATACGACTGAGATGAAATATTTGTATGTGTTTATTGAAAGAAATTAAAGTTCCTCATAAGTTTGTAACCACTTATATGTAGTTAATATTAACTTACTAAATACAGATGTCTAGTCATTTCTCTACCTTTATCATTTTTTGCATATTTTGTTTCAATCACTGAGAGATTTTATAGCGAAGCACCTCAATTTATCGCCAGTTAATGGTAAGTCAGGTGGCAACATTTTCAGTCGGCAACAAAAAAATAGCAATTTTAATAAAATAAAATGGATTTGAAACAGAGTTTTATTCTACAATTTTACCTTCTGACGGTACATTAAACTTTAAACTGACGAAAAATATTGTATAACAATACAACGCCCCCTATTGAATAGAGGAACGTTCTAAAAAATCGGGGTTGCCAGCGCTATAAAATTAAACACACCATAAAGGAAGTAATAATGAAATATGTATTACATGGGTATAATGTTGTTAGCCCCCGGTCCTGAATGGGGCCTTTGATAGTCCGTTTGACTCGTACCTTTTGTGAGGAATTGTGCGTGAAATGTATGGAGATGTATGATGGATCCGTGAGACGATACGGAACCCGACTGATAGCTCGCTAATTACAGGGGCGGTTTGATTTATTGCCAGTCGAATGTTGGTTTTGTTGCAGTCGTACTATTGTATAATCGTTTTGGTTAGGCATTGTATCAGCGCAAATTTTGTTATCATCCAAATACGGTAGGTAGGTGGTGAAGTTGAAGGAAAGCCGATGGATGAAAAATTATAGGAACCTTATTACAATCTAGAGTAAGTTCAGTTACTTAAATGAAATTTGTATGTCCCCACAGCTCGATTTATAAAAATACACCACTAGAAAGCTTCTACTTTCACCATAAAACCCAAATTGCCTTTACATAACTGGGATCTGCCTTTATCTGAACAGAGAAAGTTCGACTCTAGGAGTACGCGATAAGGGGTATCCATTGTAAATTTATGACGGACGATGCAAGTTAAGCCAGCACTTTCGAAACAACGATGTAAAGCCAGTTCATACTAATTAGTGTTAATCAAATAGTGTCCTCTTTGAGCTCAAAACTAGCCGCTTCCGTCGGCTAATGGGCCACGGTTCGGCTATACAATATCTATTAATTATGCAAGTTTATAAAAAAGTGTTAATTTTGCTTAGAAACAGCCATGATTTATATTCCAAGACGTCATCTTTTGCGGTGGATACAGTCATCACACGTTGAGGCCCGATATCTAACATTTTGTTGTTTAAAGAAGTGAAAATTAGGAAAATGAAATATAACCAAGCGAGTTATACAGATGACATGATGCTTAACTCAGAGTTAACTTCAACCCAGATCTACGCAAGTCCGCCTTACTTAACTATCATATATTATTAAAATTGATTCTAATAATACTAATGTTAAAGTGTATCAGCTGTCTATTACCTTTTTATGCTTAAACAATTAAAATACTATACAAATTCAAATTCTTTAAAGTATAAGTGTATTGCGATACTTTGAGCCGCGTTTCAAAATTTTATCACGGATAATTCATGCAATGAACAAACTGTGACGCATATTGCTGGCAATACTTATTTAGATGTACGTTATCTAGGTATTCTATAATATGGAAACTCTTTTAAGTCTTTTGCTTAATATTCTTTCATTTTACTAAAATAACGCTGTAATTTTGTAGTAAAAGCAGCATCGTGTCAGCGGAAATCACGCGGCTCTGACGGTAATTTATGTGACGGGTGACGGCGACAAGCCGGCAAAGCCTCTCGCGAATATCAAATAAGACAGCCTTATCACTGATAATGATAAAGGTGATGACTTCATGGAATTTTCCTTTTATTTAAGTAGCTGTTTGTGGCTTGTTATTCTGTGCTCCCGTACTAAATTTCGAAGAAATTGTTAGACCTATATACTCTAATCTAAACATTGGTATTACTTATCTAGCTTTTTAAAATCTTTTCTGTGTTTCTACCTCTGTTAGTTTCCTACTAAAATTATATCATTCGGAATCAAAATTCTCTACACATTCTCTTGTTTCTATACATCGTGCTTATAAAAACCCGCTGTCAACAAAGACTAAGAAATGTGTTTTGATTATTATTTTTGATTGCACTCTAAATACATTAGTATTAAAGGACAAATATTTGTCCCGGCAAACGCAAGCCCGACTGTTTGCTCGCACAATAATATCTAAGACTCTACAAATTAATTTTATACTTCTCGTATTGATAACAGGCTAATATGTAATGATTTGATTGTATTGCGCTATTGCGGCTTCTGTTGCTGATACGTGCTTTGATAAATATTATCTAAATTACAATTTTTAACAGTGCAGAATTCAAGTTCCATTTATGTTGAATGTCAAAATAATATGTATGTAGAGATATTTTACAAAACTTGAGGACAAACGAGCAAACAGATCTCGATTTGATTGGTATGAAAATGATGGTAAAGTGTAAGAAAATTCTTATTGAAGGTTTTTGGAAACACGAGTCCACCAGACGGCATTTGTCTGGGGTCTGCCATATAGTAGCGGCAAATATTAAAATACCGAAAACCCTCGTTGACAAAAAGTCTATAATAATTATTATTATTATTATAACTGGTAATATATACAAGGTGTAACAAAAATAATACTTGGAGTGTATGTGTCCCTTTTATTGAGTTCACTGTAAAAGTAGCTGAACGAGCAAATTATATTGTGATTTGTGTGGTGAAGTGCCCCCTGGCATCATAAATTTTCCATACAAAAGTGAAAAAAGTTAGTCTTTCAGCACTGCTACTTTCACAGCGAAGTCTATAAAGGGGACCCATTCACTCCCTAAAGTAATATCACTTAGTTTTGTTACACCCTGTATAAGTTTTAAATGAAGCCTTGTTCTATATCCGCCATGTGGAGACGTGTAGAGGGTGAGTTACGTGGTGGATCGTGGGTCGCTCATTATCACATACAGATACTGATGCAAGCCGACACGGGGTTTCAATGAAATCCGTCAGCTGTGTTCGAAGTGACGTAACTTGAGAATTTAACATTTTAATGTAATTTTACTTTGTATGAGATTTTTATTTTATTAAGTTATAGCACAGATTACTAAATAGTTGCTACGTAAGTTAAGCTTTTGGTTGTGTTAATTCTCATTTTAGAAATGTCTAAAACGAAAACGTAAGTTCTACCATTATGGAATCAAGTACTAAATTTACATAACCGTATGCTTCAACCTATAAATAACGATATTATTATATTTATTTATTTGTCAATCCTTCACAACTGACAAGTAGCAAAATTTTAAAATATAGTATTACATGTTGATACCAATTAGGTTCAGATGATAAAGAACACGTTCTGCAGTCTACGGCATTCTCTCACACAAATTATTTTAAATCTGCACCTACGATTTTTTTTACAGAACGTAAGTTACATCCTTTCCAGCCATCCCGTCGGGCTTAGCTAACGACCAGTGAGGTTTATTTCCATATGTAATTTTCCATAACGCTCGTCCGTGAGCCACAAGATGGCCGACGCTAACAGTTTCAGCAAACATAATTATTGAAAGTCGCACGTCTACTATTTGGTTTCGCTTATTAGACAACATGGATTACGATTGTGAAATAAAACCTATTTAAACATCTTATTTATAATGTAACATGCTATTATTTGGTTTGCCACAGCGAGTTTTTAGGAAAAATTGTTTATGTCCATTTGGTTTTTATTTCGTGTTGTTGAAGGTGTTGTTAGCCAATTATGGTGGATTTTAATTTTTTAATGTTATTTATTTGAAAAATACGTTTTCATACTTATTTCCAAAAAAGCATCCATAGGTTTACGAACCTATGGAGTAATATAATAAATCACAAAAGCGCTAGGCAAATAAACTGGGCCTATAGCCGAAACTTTTTCATTGACATAAGACGAGTCGAACGTCAACGTCATATTAACGAGCGCTTATGTCAATTCCATACATTTTCATCGGCGATTCTATAACGAAGCGAAAACGAAAACATTTTGGCTCACCCCCCTGGTCGTAATATGATAATGAAGGATTGGAACGTGAGGTGGATATTGACTTGAAGTCAATGTTAAATTAAAGTCATCGGGACTACGCCCCTTGCCTAAATATGCACACGTTAATTTTTTGGCCAAAATATGAATAAAACACTCTTAATAAAAAAAAATTAAGGCCAAATGTGTTATTGATTAAAAAAATCCTCCAAGCAAATCTCCTATTGGGAAAACCCTTCTTTTGGTTTTTTAGTATCGGGTACGAGCTTCTAAAAGCTCCTCTTCACGCTTTACCATGATAAATTACCAGGATTGTAAAGCTGTCTACGGCATGCACATTCGACGTCGATCATGTGCAATCATAGACGAATATGCCTTTCTTATATTGGTAGATCATAGGCCTACGTAAAAAGGTCGGTAACGTAAAAACCAAACTCACATTTCCACGTAACAAGAAAGGGATTATCCAACCAATTTACAGAGTCATTAGTAAAAATATTTGCCGTACATTGTACACATAAACGTACAAACAGCGTATGTACACCGAGAGATTATCATTTTCAGTGACAAATTACACAAGTGGTGGCGGGTGTACCGAAAGTGCTACAAATATAAATATTATGTTTATATATTGATAGAGTTGAGCGTTCGTCAAACAGTATAGTGTGCGGTGCCAATATTAACTCTAGTTATCAAGCCTGAACCTGGCTGCCAAGGTCACGGGCAGGGGTACACATTTGCCGAGTCAATAGTTTTCACTGGCACCTGTATTGTAATGCAGGTTACATAAATATATGACAATATTGATCTTGATAAACAGAATATTCGCCAAGCGGTATAGAATAGCGAATAGTAAGGCTTACGCGTAGTACCTCCAGCTAGTCTTCGTGATAAATAAGTCATGTGTGCCACAGAAACATGTTAGAATAATTTTACACTGTTAAACATTTGTATATCATCCCACAAAAAATCACGAATTGAGTTAAGAATATGTTCTTTAGATCATACTTTAGAACGAGTCTGCATTAATAACTCAACGAAATAAATGTGGGTTTACAAACAGATTCTTAACTTTGACCAATTAATCGTTGCATACTCTGCAATTTATAATAGATAATAATTATATAAACTACATAATATATAAACTGTAGATTCTCGTGATTAATTGCTTGGATAAATAATAAATATAAAACAACACTTGAGCCGTTTTGTTCTACTTCAAAATATATCAAAAGATATATTGTGTTTCTTCATGATGATTTTTGTAGTTTGTACAATGTAGCTGTACAATAATTATTATGTATTAGGTTAAGGGCAGGTAACAGTGAAATAGCGCGTGGACAAGTTTTTTGATCCTGTTTCATTCCTTACATTATCATCTAAAAATTTTGAAAAAATTACGACCTTTACTTGAGGATATAACGTATTCGGCTTCGCATTAATTGACACAAACAGAAGAACTTCACTCGATAGAAAACAAAGCCAAAGTTACCTCTTTTTAAAATCTTTTTTCAATGCTGTGCTAAGAATACTGAACTAAGCGACCTATTTTTTATAGCTTTAATTAGATAAAATGATTATCTATCCGTATTCGCAAAAATGGAAATTGTAGCATTTATTTATTGATGCCAGTGACAAGATATCTAGAGAATTCGCGTGTTTTTGTATGGGCCACCGCGCGACAGTCGCGCGGTGGCCCATACAAAAACATTTTGAGTGATACATGCCCTTAACTGCTGAGTGACTAGTGAGAGCTTTGTGTCAGCAGTTTACATTCATGTATGAACATTGTTACATTTTATTGAATAAATCAGTGTAAAAACAGCACTCATTGGGTTTGGAACATTGTTACATTTTATTGAATAAATCAGTGTAAAAACAGCACTCATTGGGTTTGGTTGTTTCATCCCATCCCTATTCCCTATCTATCTGTAGAAACACTACAACTGCCACTCCTTATTTCAACTTTTCGCCCGTGACAAAAATATAATCGTACCTACCCACAGTCATCTAGTGGGTAGGTACGATTATATGGCGCCCACAACAGCGTCACGCCAAAATTCGTTTATCGCGCGGGGACCGTACATGTTTCCGGAATAAAAAGTGCCCTATGTCCTTTGCCTGGATCCAAAGTATCTCCATACCAAATTTCAGCAAAATCGGTTCAGTGGTTAGGGAGTGAAGAAGAAACATACCGACAGACAGACAGGCAGACAGACAGACGGACAGACAGACTGACACGTCTTGACAGACACATTTTCACATTTATAATAATATTATATTTATTGTACCTAGTATGGATCTTATAACCAAACACTAATTAGCTAATCATTATCAAATACTTATCCAATGTAAGCTATATGCGTAAGGATAAGGCAATAATGGGCCCTTGGATAACTCCGGCTGTTACCAAATATTTTCTGTTGGAGCCTCGTGTGTGTTCTGTACATATTGTTATAATGTGCGTGTTTGTGTGTTCTGTATATATTTTGCCAGGCCAAACACAAGGCCTCACACGGCCTCATGCCCTAGTGCTAGTTTTCTCATAAGCGTGTAAAGGTGTGAGCACGAACTTTTGACCCTCATGGATTATAGAAAAGGATCAACAGAACAGAAGAATCACATTTTCTCTACATTTATATAATATCTTCAAGTAGCTCTGGGAGAAGTATAAATAAATAAATAAATAAAAAAATAAAAAAATCTGTTTATTTCAAATAACAAACGAAGTTAAATACAAAACTTATGATAGTAATCTCATGTGAGATTTTTTACATAAGGAGTTGCTTATTTTTATTTTTTATATAATACTAGATGACGCCAGCAACTCCGTTGCGCCAAAATTCGTTTATCACGCGGAAACCGTACATTTTCCCGGGACAAAAAGTACCTATCCTATGTCCTTTCCCGGGAGACAAAGTATGTATCTCCATGCCAAATTTCAGCAAAATCGGTTCAGCGGTTTGGGCGTGAAGAGGTAACAGACAGGCAGACACACGGACAGACGGACAGACATACTTTCGCATTAGTATGGATATGGATATTAGTACACTAAGAAATAAAAAATATGCATTTAAAATGTTCTGAAAAACTTTGACAACAATAATAATAATTATTATTGTACTTATCAGAAATGACCGGCACTACTTTTATCTTCAACAAAGTTTCATCCATTTCATCCTGAACAGCGAGGCTGTACTTCACTTTCATACACATGTTGGAATTGTATATGAAGTTTATGCATCTATGGCTGGTCTTGCTTCTACGTTTTTATAGTTTCGAGAAAACGTTGCATTGACTTAATGAGAACAAACTGATATTAAAATGAGTCACAAAGGCAACAAGTAACAAACAAAGAGATAAATAGAATTCTGTAACGCGCAAACATCATAATCCTTAAGTCCTCGTTTACATTAGCAGGGACATTCTCTGTTTGAACCCGTCAACAAGTTATTTAACTACTTATTCATATCTATTTTTACTCGACTTTAACGCCAAAAAGGCTGTAATGTAATTTTTCTTTGTGTCATAACGCTTTAAAAATACATGTACCACTGATCAGACTGGTGTAGACTAATTGTTATACTAGCAAATTTTGCATTATTTTCAACATGCTAAAATACCCTTATTTAAGATCAATTGCCTAAAAATTTAATAAATCTAAAAATAATGTTCAATTACCTACTTTACATTCTTTAGCAAAAATAGAGTTGCTATAATAATATATTTTACTTGTCTTGTTTATCTATAAGTAACAAAAAATATATTGGATTAAATAATAAATTCTTAAAAATACATTAGTCTAAAGTCATATGAAATTATTTAAATGATGAAAACTTGTAAAAGAATGTGGTTGTCGGCCTCGGCAGAACAAACGATTGCGTGTGCGCTCAGCAAACACGCCGATAACGCCGCCATCTTGGTTCGCTTGGAGGTTGCTACGCCTCACGACCATACCTACTACCTCGGTAAATATTATGTTACCCGCGATTTGCGCAAAAAGATGGAACCGTAGATTTTTCTTCGAGAAAATACCTAAATATTCTCCATGCTCTATCCAATTTATCATACCATCATCACTGAAATTTCATGAGCAGTTTAAGTCTAATTAATGCAAAAAAGGATGTTTTCTATTAATTTAGTAAAAGCATAATATGGATTTCTACATTATATAATTATGATTTCATTTCAGCGACAGTAGAGATATTAGGTAATAGGAATACATAGTAATGCACTTAAATTCGTTCGTCGTTCGTATTCGACGATCAATGTTCTAATTGTGAATACTAATTTTATTAATTTGTTCTTGTTTTTAAAAATTATAAACACTTTTCTTCATAATAATATACCGTTTGTTGACGCTTAGCAACAAAATAGGTTAACAAGTAACAATAAGTGCGAATAATAATTTTATAGCGATACGCAATTAAATGACGACTAACATAACACTCTGATTTCGCAAGACAAACACGCGATTAACATTCGAGATAAAACTGTTATCTTTTGTAGAGAAGAGTAATCCTAGCGGAGAGAGACGGGAACAAATTTGCTGTGCCAACACGCAGTCGGCACCTCACATTGGTACGTATGACTAAAGTTGAGGCTGGGGTATAACGAGCCAAGTCTTGAACTCTATATTTTCTTGTATGAATGTATTAATCTGCATGGAGACGAAAGAGAGATAGAATGTTGAAGTAGACGCAGACGTCCATTAAAAGTGGATAAACTTGAAAGAAACACTTGAACTTTCATGAACACTTAAAAACTCAATCGTTAAAAAATTTTAAAACTTTGATTTTAAAAATTGTTAAGAATTGTTAAGTTGGTCAAAAGTTTCCCTTACTTTATGTTAAAGTTTTACGGGCATATTCAGCAAAACTTGGACTATGCCACAAAATATGTGCCAACCAAATCGATGTTCAAATACGAGCATCCAGCAAAGGCAGTGTGTGGCGTGACCCTTAGTCACCCGCCGCTTACACAGCAAATATTTCAACAAAGATACAGGGGCGCTCAACTCCAACTACCCCGGTATACACAGCGAGTAATACTTGCTAATACGCATTTTAATTGTTCCCGTATAAATTAAGACAGTTTGTGATCTCTGCGTTACGTTTTAACTAGTCGTTAACATAAAATTGTATCAAGAGCTTTGCTAAGAGATTTCATAGAGCTTTCAGATTAGCGCTACGCTACAGATAGAGCAATTTTTTTTTCTAGGTCCTTTAAAATAAAGGACTTAGAAAAAAAAGTGTTGCTGTAAACCAGCATAGTTTCTGTTAAGTAATCTCTGCTACCATATCCTTATTAAGAAACTTATTAGTTATTTATAATGATAAAAGATAAACACTTATGAAATTATATAATCAGGACTCCAGAACGCAGGTCTTTTGGTTCTGACTTCTGGAGTCCTGATTAATTGGTAATATCTTTTAACTTGGTAATAGATTTTTGAAAACTTGCTTTACCAAAGAAAGGCAAGTTGTCGAAAGCCTATTACCAAGTTAAAAGCTATTATGAATTAATCAAAATACCATCTTTTTCGGGTTCTTTATCTGTGCTGAATTTCAACCAAAGCATTTTCAGATATGGTGAACTTATCTAATATAAATACACAAGCAAAACATTATTCCTCTATGGTCTTCGATAAATACTCAGAATAATTACGTCCATTCTGAAAACATAAGCTGAAAAAGTATTAAGTAAAGTGTGTGCCCGTTTAATCAAAGTTAAATGTCAGTTGATTGGGGTCGCCGACAAACATGGAGCTGCCGACTCCATTTCTTTGTCAAACACTAATATTTGAAAATGCTCGACACGATTATTCTATTCTTGCTGTTGGTCAAGGTTTTGTTAAGTAACGATTAGGTTTTATAAGGATGCTGGAAGAACTTATTACGTTTAAATTGAACGTTATATTTCCTAATTATATTTACATTAATATTAATATTTAATGAACTATCAGAGAAGTTGATTCCTAGGCAGATGGGGGACCCACGTAGTTTGGTCGCGTTATGTCAAGCCCAGCCGGCAGATCACAATTAACATTGAATTGACATGATCCGACCAAATGACGTTGGTCTGGTCTGCCATCTGCCTATGACTCAACTTCTCTGATAGTACATATTATTTTAGCTGTGTACAACGTATTTTACAAGGTACTCTGTTTTTGTCTGTCATATGACTTTGTGCAAGGCAAAGTATAGTTATACGCTGTGTAACTATTATGAGTTATGACTATTAGTGAGAGGATATGTCATCTAAACTGAATTTTATGTTTCTATAAAAATCTAAAGATTTTGTTAGTAAATGACATCGATAATGTACGTGTAACTACTACCTATGTAAAAATAGGTAAACATAAACTTTGTAAAACACAGTTTTAGAAGCAAATATATAAAGAAACATACCTAATAATTTTAAGTCTCAACAGATTTTTAATTTACCTACGATATAAATTTACCTAGCAGTAGCCAAGCAGTAGCAAGCAACTAGATAACGTTTATTATTGTACACATGTACTCGGTCGTAGCGTAACAACTTTTTAAAGTTGGAGATAAGCTTATTAAAATCATAATATGTATAATTTTCAGGAAAAATTTGGAAAATCTGATTAAATGTTAGTAAAGTTACGCCGCTCGTCGATTCTTTAATTCTAAATTCAAACACAACTCCAATTCCGAACTCCGACGTCTTTTAAATACGAATTTTTGATAGCGAAAAAAAGTAAGCGATTTCGTGCCGATTTCAGCCAAGTCTTTTCGTCCCCAATTAATCCGTTTGACGGCAAGTTAAAAATCGTTTAAACGGTATCTGAGCGAACAACCAATTGAATTATTAATGCAGCCTCCACAAACGCGCGGGTACATATTTACTTGTCGCGTAAATAGATGCGCACACAGTGAACACGCGTTGTGTAGTATACGCAAAATGATAGGAAACAACAATATTGTTTTTTGGGTAAGTTTGGGGATAGTTATCGTGTGAAATTGCTGATTTGAGTAGTTGATAAAAAAAGTGTATTTTTAACCTCTTACGTTTATTCTTATCGGTACCTATGATCGTTGTAGGTGTCGTAGCTTTCTCGTAGCAATCCTCTCTACGTACTTGCTACGAAAACTATTTTAAATAAATTAATTATAACGACCACCCCAAGAGACATATTTTTAATTTTATAGCTATTATGCGTCATAACTAGTATTATTTTAAGATTAGGTTATCATACTTAGGTATATTTTCAAGAAAAGTTACATCTCTTTCTGCATAGATTTTTAGCAAACATCTGTAGTTTGTTACCGATTTATCTACAATTTTGCCTATACCCCGGCGATCCCGTACACAATACGTACGTAAAATGCCGTAGTTTTCCTGGTTGCGCGCGCTACCTCCAGCTGTCTGTATGTGTGTGTGTGCGGGGTTGGCCTTTTGCGGAGGATGGGTGGGGGGAGGACTCATCACGTATTTGCCGACTTGTGCAATTAGCAGTTCTTTATGAATATTCAACAAGATTTTATATTAATTGATGACTTACAATAATTGATAAAAGGTATGACGAAATGAGTTTTTTATTCTTTTTTTATCAAACTACTGATAGAAAAAGAGTCATGACACATTTTTATGTCTTAATATAGTATAATTAAAATTGGAAGCGTCTAGAAAACGCAAGAGTCGAAAATATTGAGGGTCTCTACATTTATATAATATAACGTGGGTATTACGGTCGTACTTGGAAATAAGTTTACAACCCTCCATGTATCCGTGGAAAACTCTGCTAGAGCGAGACGACTTTGAGCGAAAAGGGACAGCGATAGCGGGGATGAGTCTTGGAGTATCTACCTCAAAGGGGCTCATGTAGCAAAAACTTTCGATGCGTGTTTCTGCTCTATTGCAGAGGGATAGAGTTTAATTTGGTTTAGCGAGGTTTGTGTGTGGGTATTGTGCGTGTTGTATTAAGCAGAAGAGTGCGGACAACAAATATTGATTCGGAGACTGGTGTGTGCGGGGGTCGGCGAGGCAGGGGGGAGGACGTAATTTGGACTAATTCCTCGACTGTTGACTCGGGCTTGTCTGCCGACCGGGCCGGCCGGTGCAGCTCAACAACTTACCTTTTCTTCCAACTTTTAATAGATACTTTAAACTTTTATGAACATGGAACCTATCAGGTAATGGAGACGTTGGTAACTTCTTTGATAAAATTGGTAGTAGGCTTTGATATATTCTGAGGCAATTAGGTATGATACAGTATCCAGATTCCCGTCCCATATGTACTGACCGCTGAGTATTAGAAATCACAGTTTGATTTTGTCGACTGCAAAAACGCATCACTCAATGGAAATAAGTTGTACAATGTACCTATTGATATATATTTTACGGAAAGATGCAGACATTTCAAGTAGAGCAGGTTTTTAGGCCTGATAAATTATTTTCGCTGCAAAAAATCTAGAAGTCAATTTGTATAAATTTTATAATTTAGTAGGTATGTATATTGTATATTATAATAAATTGATCTTGTCGTGTCCTCTATAATTTACAACGGGACGCTCACAAACCGTACGTTATCACTTATCAGACTATAATATATTTAAGCGTAAGTATTTGAAGTCTATATACGAGTAGGGTCGGCAAACATCGGCATCCGCTACATAGCTTATCTCGCCGAGCAAACTTCGCTCATATCTTAAAATATTTCCATACACAACGTCTCGGCCCAGACCGTTCTGAGAAGCGATAACGCGAGGGACGGAATATTGTACAATATTCTAGGTAATAAGCTTTAATGTCAGTAATACGACGTGAACATAGTCAGAGCTTTAAAATTCAAACGTCGATGAATCCTCTTTTTAAAGGCGGTTAATAGTACTTACTCTTTTTGTGTTTAGTAGGCGTTTTTACACACCAGTGGCATGAAGTTCTTTTAAAAATATTCCTGTTTCTATATTTTATCTCTTATATTTTGATGCCGGTCTCAAATTCTGTATCTATCATTTAGACAGTGGCTTTTCTCTGAAAGAGACCTTCGCCAGTGACTGATAAATTCACACAACAATGCCTATATATTGTATTATGGGCAAGGAAATACATGATATTAACAAGCGCGAAAACAAAATGTCTAGAACTATAATAGAGGTAGGTATATTTAGGCAAACGAGGGAGGGGAAAATTAACAATGCAATTAAAATAATCTTGTGGAAATTTATCCCCCGACGTGAACGTAATTCCGTAACGTTCCCACCGACCGTAAAACCCATAAATAAAGGCCGAGCGGGGCAAACACGGAAAGTGTGCAAACAACATAAAACACGGAATGATTGCAATTAAAAACGCATCGCGGTCACGTGCCGCGGCCATCTTGGCACTAATGTCACACGGCCCCAGGCTATAGCTAATAGATTGTGCTATAGACAATATGTTTTAGGGTCATATTGATTAAATTGTGGGTTAAATAATAAATGGTAGGTACCTTAGGTTAAACCATGTGTAATTAAGTAAATCTTTGAGTTCAAATAGTTGCTTTAGGAACTTTTGTTTTTCCGATAGATAAAAAAGCAAAATTATTTTCCACATGCTGAAATAATATTTCAATAATTACAATTTACTGCATATTTTTAAGACCAGTATCGAAAGCCGTCTCTATTTCGTATCCTTTTCTTCAACCAAACATCTGCACTTACAAAAAATCCAACAAAAACGCGATCCGACGAATTTAATAAGACATTATGTATTTATAGCGATCCGCCCCATACGTAATAAGTATTTTTTTATTTATAGCGGGATCGCCGGCGGTGCTAATATCGCAAGATCTGGGATCATCCCTCGCGAGGGGAGCCCCGGGCTTGGGTCCGTGATTTTATGCACTGTTGCTTTTCCTCTGACGTTTATTAGCTAACGTTTTGTTTGCGGCCTGTGATTCTGCATTGTTAATTGTTTTCGATTGTTTTTGTATGATTCTTCGGAATATTTTTGGCGTTTGTTAGAAGTTGCAGGGTACTTATTAGAAGATAAATAAAGATTGAACGATTAGGTAACGTTGTTCGATATTTGTAATATAGGTTAAGTACTACACATTTCGAACATAAAATGTAATTTAATTACATATATTTTATACTAAAGGGTTTACTATAAAAATACAAAACAAGGTAAACTATTTTATAAATAAACACTAATACACATACACTATAAGTAAAAAATTAAGTCTAGGTCGGAGGCTGCGGGCAAAGTGCCAATTACACTGACAGCATTACCTCGTTGTATGGCCAAACTAATACGCTGGCCGAGGTAAGCACCAGCCCTAACATAAAATGTTGTTTAATCTGAATAATTGCAATATTTAACATAAGTATAATATATTGTTATTTTAGGTATGTTTATGTACTATGTAGTAAAATAGTTTTAAACGAAACCCTTGGTCTCGGACTCTCCAACCGTCTTGCTTCGTAAATCGAAGCTATTTTCATCGATAAGTCAACTATTAGCTGCTTACAGTCAGAAACATTTATGTCAGTTCCTTAATAATTATAATATTATTATGTATTTAAGTATGAAGTAAGTATCTTCAAATAAGCTGAATCAACGGAGCAAGATGTAACATTAATACCAGTAGGCATTAGTGGCTCTTCTGTTTGCACGCCGAACATGAAATGCATAATTTATGAATACCTTCTATTTGAATTTCGAATTTGTTGGATAAGTCCATGTAACAAATTTTATATTATAAAAACTGTAACAATTGAGATACCTTTAATAGTTTAAAAGTTTTAATTATCTTTCTACTTTTTTGCTGTGGGTAGCACTTTTCGTAGAATAGTTGCCAAAATCTGTTGTAAAAATATATATCCCACATTGATAACAGAATTCAAACCAATTCAATTAGGTTTCAGTTGTAAAGGCGGTTGTGAAGCTGCTGTACACAGCCTCAGGGGGTTCATATAAAACTGTGACGATGCTGTAGTTCTCAAAGTTGATATCAAGAATGCATTTAATTCGGTCGACCGCCGTGCCCTGCTTAGTCAGTGCTTAGACAAGGTACCCGACATTTATCCCTTTATATGGCAATGTTACAATACGCCTACTCAACTCGTTTATATGGGCCATTTGATCGACTCCTCTGTTGGCTGTCAGCAGGGAGATCCCCTTGGGCCGGCTATTTTTGTTTAGCCATTCATCCAATAATTTCGACTCTTACTTCAAAATTAAATATTTGGTATCTTGACGATGGGACCATTGCAGGCCATCCCACCACTGTTTGGAATGACCTAAATTGTCTAATAACCGAATTGGAAAAAATTGGTTTATTGGACAGCTGGTGCGGCGGCGTCCGAAGCGCAAGCGCGTAAGCGGCGAAAATATGTATCTTTAAGCCGTGACTACATATTTTTGCCGCTTGCGTTTGAAACCTTAGGCCCATGGGGGGATGACATGAAAAAGTTCTTTAATTTTATATCATCACGCCTCATAGAATGCACGGGTGACCAGAGGGCTGCGGCGTATTTTGGCCAGCGTCCAAGCCTGGCTTTACAGCGGGGCAATGTCGCTAGCATTCTGGGCACCCTCCCTAAAGGCAGCAGTCTGGACGACAATTTTTTTATATTTAAACTGTTTTTTTTTCCCTTTACCTATTATACTAGTTTTTAATATATTTTAGTGTTTATTGTATTTGTTTAGCAGTTACTTAATGTGTACTTAATTTGAACTCGTGTTGTTTATTAAATAAATAATGTCTTTCTACTATTTATAGGCAGATGGCGGTTCTACGTGATTTGGTCGGGTTACGTCAGGCACAAATAGATCACATCCAACATTGACTTGATTATAAAAAACGTCGGTAAACCTATGAATTACTTTCTCTGAAGGTACATCAAAACTCTACATTAGGTACTCAAACCATTGCTATAAAAATATTAACCTAATATTACGATTTTTTAAGAGCCTATACTATCCCACTGCTGGGCAAAGGCCACCCCCAAAGACTTCCATCTGTTTCATTCTACCGCCAGGCTGGCTTGTAAACATCCAGTTCATCTCTCCATCTTTTATAAAGAAATATTTTACCTGTTTATAATTTTATAACAACGCAACATTATCACATACCCCCGGCTGATAGGCGCTTATCGCGAAGGTATTTTGGGGCGTCTCTCCTCCGGCAGATGCGGCGTCGCCCTATTTACTTAGGCCGCGTTCACTTTTATCAGCGCTATGCACGTCTGGGGGACGCACTTATAAACTAATAATAACGCTTGCATTCTGTTATCGTTTGCGAATAAAAATTAAAAGTTTTTAGAATCGATGAACTGAAAATATGAAAGGACTGACAATTTAATTTAAATGACTACTTTATGTAGATAGATATACCCTATATAAAAAACTACAGCGGCTACGATTCTAGTTTGTACGAATTAACGACAATTCTGAAACCTGAAGTCTACAAATCGTAAACTTATTTCTCTACTAGGTATACCGATTCTAAAATAATATGATAATCAAGCCAAGATAACAAACTAAAATGTTAATACGTTCGCGAATGTGACTAGAACATTTGAATGTTGTTAATTTTACATTCCGCTGACGAGTCACTTTAAGCTTAAAGCAAAGTAGTTGGTTGAACCGTGAACATAAACGGGTGTATTAGTAGTTGTAACAAGATAGTATCGCGACCGTAGAGTAAGTGTAGCCAATAGGGGGATTGACTCCGAGAGTTGGCGCCCGCCGCTGGGCCCAAGATGGCCGACTCATTTACTACAAGCTTACTTACGTTAGGTACAAGTATACTGATATTCTTACTGATAAATACGAAAGTGTCTTGTCTGACTGTCTGTTACCTCTTCAGTTTTAAAAAACGGCTGAACCTATTTAGATGGGATGGATTAAAGGAAATGACATGGGGTAGTTTTATTCCTGAAAAATGTACGGTTCCCGTGCGATAAACTTCGCGGCAGAGTTGCGAGCAAGAAACTGTTCTAGTTGTGCTTTAAGTGAGAATGTTTATAATAAAATCGGCCAAGTGCGAGCTGGACTCGCGCATGAAGGGATCCGTACCACTATAGAGCAAAATTAATTATTAATTTTATTTAAATTTTATTATTAATTAATAAAGTATAAATAAAAATGAGTATTTTGCGAACATTTCAGGTTGGCTACCTGTTGTCATTATTGATACCGAGCAAAAAATGTTTAAAAAATCACGTTTGTTGTATGGAAGCCGCCCATTTGCTGTTATAGCGGCAGCAGAAATACGTAATCTGTGAAAATTTCAACTCTCTAGCTATACCTACCGTTCTTGAGTTACAGCCTGGAGACAGACAGACGGACAGACATCGAAGTCTTAGTAATAGGGTCCCGTAACCCGTTTTTCCCTTTGGGTACGGAACCATAAAAACGGGTGAAAAGGTAGATTGTAATTATTGTTTTGTAGATGCGTGAAAAAATCACAATTGTGACAGATACCTAGTGAACACTGTCAGAATCACAGTACAATCAAAAGTGCAGTCTTATTTTTAATAAAAAATCATTTCATATTGTGATAACAGAAATAAATGTAATATTGTTCGTAGCGACATCTATTGACGCGTAGCACCACTTTTGAATACTGAGGTTAAGATCTTTTTGTTGTAAAATAAAAACTCCGCCACACTACATAGGATAGTAACTTTACATGCGGTACCTAGTCCATGACTCCATGGACCATTGCCATAGATACAGTGTGAAATTTTAATGGTTGTTTTCCCGGAGTAAAATGATTCTATCTTAGTAGTACAATAGATTTGTAAAGTTTTTTTTGTTCAAATCAAAAAAAAAATCGGTCGGGTCCATAGTAACTCGCGCCTATGGGCACAAAGTTTCCATAGTACGTCATACAAAATATTTTTTATTTTCAAAAAATAACATGCATGGTTCGATAGTACTACTATAGGTAAATCGTTCTGCTGCGGGAAAACAACCACTAAAATTTCACGTTGTATATTTAAGCAATGTTATTTGATTAGGTTCTAACTATTTGATCGGCAAATAACTAAAGTTGTAGGTAACTTGTAAGCGTCATATACTGAATCAAAATAATGTATTAGAGTTAACTGACACAGCAGATTTACGCCACAGTTCCTAAAAATATTATAATTTGTTTTTTATTAAATTTAAATAAATGAAATGAAGCAACTCGATACATAGGTAATAAATACATTAATGAAAAATCGTCGCAAAACTGCCGTCCGTCGGAACTCCACAATTCTATTTGCGGAAGCAATTTCGCGAAATGCCACAATTTATTTAAAAATTACACCCTTGTTTGTATGTACAAATATTGATATTGACGTGTTTGGTTTATGATAATGGCAACACTGGCAGGTAGGCTGGTGGCTAGCGACAGTATTATTTACAACAGTTATTATATTTGCCATCGCAGAAGTTTAAAGTTTACAATATAATATTTGTTAATGCTCTCTATAAGTTCTGTTTACGTCTCGTTGTTATAATATCAAAGGGTTACTATTAATTAGTCAAATAAGTGATGTAGGATCAACACTGCGTTTGCTGTCCAAACTCCAAATAGGAAGTGCAGCAGTTAAGCTACTGATATGGCTGAAACTACGAGAAAAGTCAGATAGCTCCATGATAGTTGAAACTAAGGGGCTGTTTCACCACTTCCTGTTAAGTGCGGGATAGACCATATCCACAACTGGAGTATGGAGTCTCTGTCTGCTGTCAGATAAGTTGCGGATAGCCTATCCGGCACTTAACAGGCTCTATATGTATAAAACTGTCGAATTTTATGACTCCTATGATAGGAGTTTGAACAATAGCTATAATTCTACTGAGAAGGTAAATTAACCAAGGCTGCCTCACGAGTATTTAACAAGATATTTCCGACTTGTTTTCCCTTAGGTAGGTACTTTTAAAACTATCTAAAATGGTAGGTAATGATAAAACATTAATAAACCAGCACCTATTGTATTGTTATTGTAAAGTTTAAACCGGCTAGGCCTAAGGGGGTTGGGGAATTTAATTCATCAAGCCCCGAGCGGTCGCATGCAACCGCGAGAACAATAGATAAGCTATTGTGTCTCGTTTTTCCACGATCGACGGGGAACCAGGAACCCGATATGTAAAACATTTGTACCTGCCTAACTCCTCTGGCGTTGCGAGAGTGACATTAATACTTATTTATTAAGTTAGGTATTTGATAATGTTAACAGTAGCCTACGAATAGTAAAACACTGTAGCAGAACATAATATTATGATAATTTGTTATAACAAACTCATCAATGGCTCAACAACTTACAAACGACGTGAAGAGATTAAATAATTATTGACAGAATAAACTGCTCGATGGTACGTAAAGTCGGACCGCAAACAGTCTCTATAGTGTAACAATATCGGAGCCAGCTTCGAATGCGAGCCCAACACGGCACACTCACCGTGTGTACCGAGACAATATGTAGGAACACTACGATCTTAAGCAAGGCGACAAAATGAATCTCCGCTCGCGACTGATACGGCCCAATTCAAACAGTCAGCGCCATTTTGTTTTGACAAGCGGCTAACTCGGTCCCCACTATGCCGTTCCATTTCAAACTCTAACCCGTCAACCTCAAGGTTATCTTTCCCGCGGAGTTTTATATTTGTAGAAACATCGGAAATTAAGGGAGGACCAGACGCGATTCTGTTTGCCGTCTAACGTGGTCCCAGGACGAAGTTACAAATATTTGACGTGTCAATTTTGTGAATGTTGACCGAGCATTGCGGTTAATATTCCCGACCCGGCCGACCTGCTCGGTCGCCCCTTAATTAAATGACCAAAGCAGTCTAATTGTAGATTATTATGTCCTGAAGTTTTATTAGCCGGCCAAACTTCTTTGGGACGGATTTAAATTTTAAACGGACCTCTACCTTGCCGAAAATTATTTCATATTTACTTTGAACTGTGTTCCTTGTTCATTCCTTGTTTATTCTTGTTCTAATTCAGTTTTTATTTAGGCAATCCTGAATCCATTAAGTAACTAAATTTTCAGATTGATAAAAATATTTACACAGCGGATAACTTACATATCTATGCTTTTCTTTGTCACTTCATAGTTCAGACAAGAACAGAGACTGTAAATAAGAGCCACAAAATAAGATTATAATAGAAACAAAAATTTTATTAGAACATAATATAATAATATAATTATATTATTTAGTGCAAATACAGCCATTGTTTAACGATTGGACAGTCATTATGACGTTACAATGACTGTAGACTGTATAGTGTAGACTCCACTAACTGAATGGTTGTAGTCGTTTATGCAGACAATTTTATATTACCATTTTGTTTTACACAATTAAAATTGTAACTTAGCATTTGTGTAGAAACAATAAACAAGAATTGGGCATTGATAGGGAAACTGTAGCTCGTTAGGGCGCGGTCCTTACCGCTGTTTACTCTCGAGTGGCAACATCGAACGGTCCATAAACAAAAAAACACTTTCGCGACTGTTTTCACTGACAACAATGGCGCTAAGTGAGGTCGGAGTACTCGCGCGGTACCCACTTTTCGCGATCGCATCTGAGGGGCTCCTAGTATTTTCATTGTGTGCTTTTAATTTTGAGTGCGCGAACTAGCCGGCTCTCCCGGGCCGTGTGTTTGCGATGGTAATATTTGCTTCTGCTGTATAATTCACCCGCCCGCCATATTTGCCAAAGAGCAATCATTTTAATATCGTCAGCCATCACATTAGCCAAGTGGGATACTTTGCTGAATAGATTATTTCTTTTTTTTATTTTAATTAGCATTTCCCCTGTGCGATGAAAGAACGAGTTAATATGCTTTAATCCTATGATTGAAAATGCCTTTACCTATAACTATTATGCTCTAATATTATGTTTGAAAGCATAAGAAGAAAATTTGTCTAATTAACCCTAGTATAAATTAGCTTTAATCCTAGGTTTATTTTATTAGTTACCTAATAGTTGATGCCCTCAACTTCGTTCCGCCATAAATCGTTTACCGCGCGGGGACCTACATTTTCCGGGATAAAAAGTATCCTAAGTCCTTTCCCGGGACTCAAAGTATCTCCATACCGAATTTCAACAAAATCGGTTAAGCGGTTTGGACGTGAAGAGGTAACAGACAGACTGACAAACAGACACACACTTTCACATTAATTATAATATTAAGTATGGATTAGCGATACGTTTGTTACAGAAAATAACGTAGGTAGGTACTAGAATTAGTATTTAAAAGTATAATTAATAAACTATCTAGTCAACACCACAAAAGAGTATTGCAATTAGGTACATTATAGGTAAGTACCTATAATCTTTAAAATTATAACTGAAGGCGGTTCTTCAGTTATAATTTTATAGATAATAAATAATAATATTGCAATTGATTAATTATTATTATTAGATAGTAGATACAAGCTACAATTATTATAACCCGTAACTCCGATAGCTCATTTTTTTTATGAAATAAGGGGGGCAAACGAGCAAACGGGTCACCTGATGGAAAGCAACTTCCGTCGCCCATGGACACTCGCAGCATCAGAAGAGCTGCAGGTGCGTTGCCGGCCTTTTAAGAGGGAACAGGGGAGGATAGAGATGGGAAGGGAAGGATTAGGGGAGGGTAGGGAAGGAAATAGGGTAGGGGATTGGTCCTCCGGTAAACTCACTCACTCGGCGAAACACAGCGCAAGCGCTGTTTCAAGCCGGTTTTCTGTGAGCCCGTGGTATTTCTCCGGTCGAGCCGGCCCATTCGTCCCGAAGCATGGCTCTCCCACGTAGAGCATAAGCCATAACTTATAATATAACTAAACCAAAGCAGACTTCCCTCGAGGGCAAGTACCTAGGTCTAGCACTCTAGCCCCTAACGAATAAAATTATTTGAAAAATTGGTCCAGAAACAGAACAGAACGGATTACTAAGAAATGAGGGGATTTTGAACCAACTTCCAACAGGATTTAAAGACATATTGTCCTGCTACATGTATTAAAAATCCCAGCCTTGCGGCTTGCCATGAGTTTATTTCTCAAAGTCAAACCATTAGCTCCACCTGTGAGTGTTCATTACAAACTTCTGTCAACTCCCGCGGGTGAGTCCCGCCATCCGCCTTAACTCATCCCGCATTAGAAGTTTAATATAATGCGATATGGATGGCGCTTTTGGCGTATAATTTTTTTTTTTTACAATTTGGGGCCATCTATGGGCTAACAGCCCATAGATGGCCCTGGTGGGATCGCCAGGACCGTGTCCCTCCTAATGTTGCAATATGTGAAACGCCAGGAAAGGACGAGGGTCTGTCGGTCCCGCTGACTAGTCCGGGATCCACACTTGGGTTTAAACAGTTTAATTATTATTTATATTATTTTATTATTATTATTATTTTGCCGAACCCTGGGGATCACAATTCACAATTCACGACCTGCTATGTGATTTATGACTTGATCGTTCCTGTCGTATAATTTATTTTAGAAAGTTATTTTTGGTGAAGCAGGGTGAGGCCAACGATATTAAATCTTAAATTCTAGACCGGCCCATAATATTATGCATCTATACAATAAAACAAAGTCGCTTTTTTTTCCCTCATGTCTCTTTGTTCCCTATCTTTAAAACTACGCAACGGATTTTGACAGTGTTAGATAACCCATTTATCGAGGATATATAGCTATATTTTATCACGTAATAGGAGCGAAGAAAATATATAGGAAAATGTGGAAAAAACGGGGAAGATTATTTGAAAAGTCCGATTTGAAAAATTTATTAGAGTTAGATAGCCCATTTATTGAGGAAGGCTATAGGCTATATTTTATCACGGACTAATAGGAGAATGTGGAAAAAACGGGGGAAATTATTTGAAAAGGCTTATCTCGCGAACTACTGGACCAATTTTTATGTTATTTGGCACAGACACAGAATATATATTAGTAGTACCAAGCACAGATAAGAAGTAGACCACGTGAAGGATCATAGGCTATCGATTTTAATCATTTTTTCAGTGGCTATATATTTTATACCCGTGCAACGCCGGGGCGGGTCGCTAGTCTAGCTAAAATAAAACTAATGTTAAGGGCCAACGCTAAAACACGCGTGGGCGCACGTTCGCGTGTGTATTTAAATGAAAAATAGTAACTAATAAGGGCAGCGCAGGCGCGGGCGACGACGCTGTCCATAGTCCATACTATTTTTCATAATATTTTTAGCGTGCGATTTTTAGCGTTGGGCCTAATAACCTAACAAAACCAGTATTTGTTATTATTTTCTACAGACACTTTAAGGGCCAACCCACACGTACCACAACCACACGACATCGCAACGACAAAATGTCGTCGAACAGTGGTTACGTGTGAATGGTGTCGCTGCAGCTTTTTGTAGTTGCGTTGTGGTACCGACAAAATGCCGACGTTGCGTTGTCGCCAGTGGTTGCGATGTGGTTACGTACGCAAGTCAATGAAACGGAGGGGGGGAAGGGCGCGGGCGGTGTGTGCGCACTGTCGCACACACCGTCGTTGCATCGACGCAATGTTGTGGTTGCGATGTGGTTGCGACGTGGTTGGCCATGGTTGCGATTTGCTCGGTATTTGACAAGTGGTCGAAATATACCTACGCCCGACCACGTGGTGTGGTTGTCGTGTGGTTGTGGTACGTGTGGGTTGGCCCTAAGGGTGAAGCCAAACGAGCGTAATTTTGTGAGTCGTGAGTCGCAGAATTTCGGTTGCATAGAAAATTCTTATTTCATTCATACGAGCGTATTTTTGTAAGTCACGATTAGTATGAAAAATAATTTACGCGACCGAAATTCTGCGACTCACGACTCACAGAATTACGCTCGTTTGGCTTCACCCGTAATTGCTTTAATAAAATATGTTTATAGAGCAAACAGAATGAAACTCGTTTATAATTTCTACAATATATTAAAAAAATTTAATCACGATTCACATGTCTTAAGAATGGAGTTGTTTATGCAAAGCTTGGCACAGATGTCGCTGTGTACTTCAGACTCATAATAAAAAAGACGCATAAAAAGTTGTCAATAAACAACAATAAACTAAAGCATTGTTCGAGTGTTACTCATCGTTTTACATTTATTTTATAGTCTAGTAGTAAACAAATACTACTAAAGGATTTTTGAAGGTTTTATGCGACAGGACAATAATATGTTGTGATCATTAGTGACTGTGAAATCTTAGTTTTGAATAACAATTGAACTTTAAGGCCCGTATAAATAGTCAGAACTTAAGATGCGACCCGGTCTCAAGACGCGGTTCGGCTCTGCGATTGGTCCAAATTTTGACAGCCAATCAATCACAGAGCCTGAACCGTGTCTTGAGACCGAGATGCATCTTGAGTACTGACTATTTATACGGGCCTAAGTGCGACGTGATTACTGTAGTTAAATAAGTATTTAGTTTTTATAATGTATAGCACATGGAATGTAGAGGCCCTAAAAGCTAAATTAAGAGAACGGGGTGCATCTTTGAAGGGCAGAAAAGCAGACCTAATTGAAAGGTAAACATAACCTCAATTTCATGTTATAAATTTTATTTCATCTTATAATATTAGCCTAGACGTCTTAATGATCATAGATTAAAGGTTGTTAATGATCTAGGTGACATCAAAATGTAATATACTTTAAGTGAATATTTATTTTACAGACTTGAGGCATATGACAGGAATCAGAATTTTGATGCTGTTCAAGCGGAAGAAAATGATGATCCAAAAATGGTTTTACCAGAAAGTCATGCTTATCGGGACATCAACAGCAGTATGAAGCTACCACCAATTACAAAGGAACATATAACCCTTTATTTCTTACAGTAAGTTCATTCTTTTAAGTACAGTTCTTACTAATTCTGATACAAAAACCTAAATCATTTAACAATGAGATTATGTACCTAAATAAATTTTCCATTTTTTTCACTTTCAGATTTCATAAGAACCCAAAGGATGGTAAATCATTATATGAAGCACGCTTCCTACATATTTTGAGAGCAGCATTTATTGGTGACTCATGCTACTTTAAAGGATATATCAAAGCTTCAATGACTCCACCCGGGCACAGGTTTGAGGCTGATGCGGGGGTAGCGCTGACACAGCTCGGTTGTGTGGCGCTATTCTCGCTCAGCCGAAAGATCCTGTTTGCTGGGGGCTAGTGGATTTGTATTTAAATTTTATTAAGTGTAGAGCTAATTAGTATCTTTTTGCAAATTGTTAGTAATGAAGTTTATAATTTTGATGTATTTTATAAGGCTGGCATTGTCGAATTCGACACAAGCCTAATAAATAAGAAAAAAAAAAAAAGCTTCAATGAAAAGAATGATGTATGAAGCTAATGTTAAATTAAGTATAAAAGGTGAGATTTTGGAGTGCAACTGTGAATGTGTTGCTGGTAGTGGAGTGAGTGCTCACTGCAAACATGTGGCTGTAGTTCTTTGTGGACTTGAAAATTTTATAAATGATAAAATTCTTCTGAAAACAGAAGCACCCACAGAAAAACTACAAACTTTCCATATGCCCAAAAAAAATTTTACAGGCAGTCCATTAAAAGCGCATAAGTTGCCATCCAAAAGAAAATCTATTGAGAATATTGTATTCGAACCATATAAAAAAAGAATTAATATTCTAGAATATACCCAAAAAGTGAGGAATATTATTCTTAACTGTGTGGCGGTACCCACATTCGCCTAACATTCCTGCATCGCGCTATCGAAGTTTTCTGAGCGCGTCGGTATAATATATACGACAGCTGAATTGTGTCACGTGGGCTCCGGCCTGACCGAGCATAACACCTCGCTTCCGACCGGGAAGATCTTCCTTTAGGCCCCCACGCATTATTCCCACATTGGTGACCCCGTACTGAAAAAAGAACAAATAAGCAGAAACTATGGCCGAGGAAGCATCGAAAATCAGAAACGAGGAAGAAACCCTGGCAGCCGGTCCATCGAGAACTTCAGAAGAAAATCAACCTTGTCACGAACTCTCCGCCGTATCCGTACAGTCAAGACTCCTACCATTTTGGCGCGAAATTCCACGAGCATGGTTTATCCAATTTGAAGCCGTCGTCGAACCTCTCAAGACATCGGACGACCAGAAATTCCGCTACGTTCTTCAACAGCTGCAAAATACAGATCTCCAACATCTCACTGACATCCTCTACAACCCGCCGAAAAAAGACAAATACGCAACAATCAAGAATCGCCTGCTCACCGTCTACGAGAAGTCAGAAGTTCAAAATTTCCAAAAGCTCATCAGCGGCCTAGAACTCGGCGACCAAAAGCCTACACAGCTGCTCCGAAGAATGCGAGAATTAGCAGGCGGCATGATCACTGAAGATGGTCTAAAAATAGAATGGCTCAATCATTTGCCGCCTTACATACGTTGCGTGCTCTCCGTAAACAATGAATCATCGCTAGACACACTCGCAGCGATGGCCGATAAAATGATGGAGTATTCCGGGGACAACAACACTATTGCAGCAGTCTCGTCGTCGCCTGCACCGTCAACCAGCAAAGAAAATAGCGTCATGGAAATGATGTCCAAGAAAATCGAAGAGCTTACCGTACAAGTGGCCGAACTACGAACTCATTCATCGCGACCGCACTATCGCCGTCCCTTTCACACGCGCACGCGGTACTCTCGCTCACGGCACAGAATAATATATAATAGTACTCCGTACTCACGGTCAAAGTCCAAGCGCCGAAGGCCTGAAACGAGAGACGAATCGACGTGGGAATGTAAATATCACTTCCGATTTGGCGATAAAGCTAAGAGATGCGAGTCGCCATGCTGCAGAAGGAATAAAACGTCGGAAAACTAAAATCGACACCGACTGTGGCGGATGTCGGTGTCCCCAAGACGACGAATCGCCTTTGTGTCCGCGATCGCAACACTAATCAATGTTTCCTCGTGGACACGGGCGCAGATATCTCCGTGTTAGCCGCCACTGCAAATCCCAAATGCCCTTTAAACAACTATATGGGCCTGCAAATCCATATGCGATTGAAAATGACCTTGACTACCGTGGACCTGTGACCAACAAAATTTTTGAGCAATTAGAATTAAATACATTATCTTTAAATAGAATTCAAGAAATAGAATGTGAAACTTGCGGTCATCAAGATAATCCTAAATGGTTTATTTACAGAAAGTGTCGCTTGACCGCTAGTATATTTCATACTATATGCCATATGAAAGAAACCAGTAAAAATGGTTATGCCATGCAAATACTAGAAAAAGAAAATATTTTATCAAGAGCTATTTAGCATGGTATAATTAATGAAAAAGTTGCATTAGAGCAGTATATTAATTTATATGAGTTAGATGTGACAGAAAGTGGAGTGCTTATTTCAGAAGAAAGGCCCTATTTGGCTGCTTCGCCTGATGGTATTTTAAATGAAGAGACATTAATTGAAATAAAGTGTCCCTATGCTACTAGACATCAAGTTATAAGTCCAACTACAGTACCATACTTAATCTGCATTGACAATAAATTATGTTTAATTAAAAGCAGAAACACCATATTATTATCAAGTTCAAGGGCAACTTTACTGCAGTAATAGAAAATATTGTAATTTTATAGTTTATACCTATAAAAGTTTAGAGGTGGTTTTTGTTAATAGGGATGATGAATTTATAGAGCAAATGCTATACAAATTGGACTCTTTTATCATTCTTATTTCAAGAAACCTATAATTAACAAATATTATTATAAGAATTATTTAGAAATTATAAAACATGATTTTTCTGAATAACCATAATTAAAAATGTGTTATTTTTTGGTGATTATTGTGCCAAGGTATTGTGAAAACAAAAAATAAAAGATATTTTATAATAAGGATAATCATAAAACCTCTAGAATGTTTGTTATGGGTCAGAAATACAAAGCGCAGCCTAGCGGAGGAAAAAATATGTACTATCCAATAAACAACTCCATTAAAAAAATACTTACTGCTACATAATATTTTAAAAAAATATCCTTATTATTTTTCAATTTAAAAACAAATATCCATATAAGTACTTAAAATTAGAAAATTGAGGCATGAGATTTTCATTAAATTATTTTTAAATAAATTATATGGTCACATTTAAAAACTAGAATAAGTTCTTGTATCCTTAGGGATATTCCAAAAATTAAGAGGGAAAGATCCTTGTCCTGTGTAAGTGAATTTTTTTCACTTACACAATATAAAATGTGTCCCGACACAGGTGTCCGATCCTTTAATGTCATGATTATTGGACACCGGTGACGGGACACATTGTATATCTTCACTTAAACAGGACAATGATGGTTATAAAAACAACTAATGAACAAAAGAGAAGACATTGTT
Source organism: Plebejus argus (assembly GCA_905404155.3). Classification (NCBI taxonomy): domain Eukaryota; kingdom Metazoa; phylum Arthropoda; class Insecta; order Lepidoptera; family Lycaenidae; genus Plebejus; species Plebejus argus. Next base: position 7,470,230 of record FR989930.1, read on the forward strand.
CCTAACGTATTTTAAACTTCAACCAACGTTTTTAATCAGAAGATTATTAGGTATAGTACTATGTTTAATAGTGTTTGTTATTAAAGCCTAATAAAAAAAACTAAAGCTACGTTTTTTTTTAAATAATGGCACACCACGAATACCCAATTAGTTACATAATTATAGCTTACTGCAATCTTAAAAAATCTTAAACAAAATTTTAAAATTATGTCTGCTTTAGTTGTTTAATTTTAATTAAAAAGTAAATGAGCTGTAAAATTAATAAAAAGTAAAATTAAATGAGCTGAACTTCTGAAATTCTCTGAAAATAATTGGATGACAATCAAATACCTACTGTAAAATTTGTTTTAAAAAGCATATTATGTTAAGATGTTATTCAATATCTAATAAATAAAATTCTCGCGTCACGGGGTGCGTGATTATTACAACTCGAGACTGACGGCGACCATTGTTTGTGCGACGGAATAGCGATGGACCATGGTGCCATACTTATTTAGTCACTTCAATAAAATAATATGGGCGAAATACTTCATATGGCAAAACAACGTTGGCCGGGACAGCTAGTTTTGATATAAAATTTGTCACTTCATAATAAAATAGTTACAGTTTTTTAATCCTAGTTAAATGACCCCAAAATATAAATTGTCAGTGTGCACTGCACATTAAAACATTACCTATAATTAATTATTTGTATGTTTGAAGTAGTTAGTCATGTGATATAAACTCAATCTCATCCAAGTTAATCCAAAGATAAAAAACATAGGAATTGTAAACCACAACAAAGTACTGATCTATCGTGCAGTAGCGAAATAAACAACACAATTAGGTCAAATTTTACATTTTTGTTTAAATTTAGACTAAATTGAATCTAGATTGAGTATAATTTTTGTGATTGGCAGATTAATTAAGTAGTAATTACTCAACAACAAGATCAAATTCATCAATGTCCTCACACATGGAGTTGAATCCTGCTGCCCATTCTTCTGCTTCCTTCTCCTAAAAAATATATTTTAAGTCTATAAATAAGATTAAAAGAAATATATTATATTATTAAAATAATATTTTGAATGTTTTACTGAAAAAATGAAACATATCATTGTTAATAATAATATGTACCTCGATCGTGGAAATCGCAGACACAATAGATTTTCAATTGTTATGCAACAACAGGGTGCCGCTTGCGGATTGATGGGTTAAAGTGCCAATGCCTCCAAACATTTTTTAAGAAGTCAACTTTGAGATCAATATCTCCTAATTGAAGGTCTAACAAGAAAATGTGATATTATTTAAACCGCAATTTATAAAATAAGTATTTTTGCAAAATTTCATTGGAAATTATAGGGAAATTGTGTAAATAAAACCTAAAATGTAAATCGTTTTTTCTTCTCCTGTCAAATAAGCACCCACAGTTAGGAGGTATTGGCACTTCAACGACAATATGTAATTCGATTGAACCTACTAATTACTATCAGAAAATCACAGTAATGCAGTGATCTATTATTTTTTTTAATGATGCCACTGGCCACAAGAGGAACATTGTTAGTATGACTTCATAAGTTCATAACATACTATTGACTCCTATTGACCTAATATAAGTGTTGTGATAATCATGGTTATTCATCATAATCCTACACAACTTCAAAAGGTCTTCTATAACATATTTTTTTATCTGACTATAGAATATGATGTATCAAATATTAAAGTCACAACTGAAACCTACCTCTTTCTTTGATAATTTTTGTTTTTTAGTTGTCTTCTTCTTTGATTGTTTCTTGTCTGGGAGTTTGAATGACAAATCTTCCAGGTTATCTTCATCACTGGAACCATTGTTCTCATTGTCACTGTTAAAATTGTTCACTGTTGAACTTTGTTGGAATGTTACTTTCTTAGACTTCCCATAACTTTTTTTTGTAGGCTGGAGATAAGAAAGTAAGGCATGTTTAAAAAAATACTACTAATTTTACACAAAATGATATCAAAATTAGTTTGTATAAATCTAAATGAAAATAGTAGAAGAGATTGTTACATTACCTTTACATGGTGAACAAGTTCAATATCTTCAAAAAGATGAACAGAGTTGGAATCTTCATCGTTTATATTACTCTGCACCGTATCGGTGTTAATATTAGTCACTTCAACATCCTTATCAAAATATTGTTCCGGGAACACAGGTGGCTCAGTCGCAGCTTTTGCGTCGTCAAAGACTTTGTCCAATTGGTTTGGAAGACAGGCAGGCTTCGACATAGCAGCAATCGGCATCGGAATATCTTTAGGTTTAAGATCACCATTAATAGCTTGAAGAGCTTTCCGTGTTTTCATCTTTTTCTTTTTGATTTTAGTCTTCACTGGTGATACATTTTCTTGATTTTCGCTTTCATCAAAACCAAAGTAAGTTATATCTTTGTCCTTTTCAGATTGCTTGTCAGTATTCACTTTTCCAGAATCACATGAACTATCCTTATGACCTGAGTTATCTGTCTGTACATCTTCACCAAAAGTGTTTGATTTCTCAACAATAACATCAGGAATGTTTTTGTTCCTTCTGGATGGTACCTCTGGAACATGGGTATCTTCAAACAAACTATTAGTTTGGATAATAAGAGGCTTTTTCTTTTTGTTTGCATTTTTTTCCACCACTTCCTTGATAAATGACAATATACTGGTCTGTTTTAAGTTGGAAGTTTCAGGTACATGGTTATCTTCTATTTGAGGTAGAGATTCATTTGGTTCTGCGATTATATTTGTATAAACATGCTTCTTCTGACTATCATTATAGTTAATAAAGGACCTTTCAATGGCTGGGGTCATATTTGGTTTAACATATGAGTTCACTTGCCACTTAATCGGAAGATTATTGAACTCTACTCTCCAGGGGCTGGCAGTGGGATGCCTAGTAGAGAGGTTCATGCTGCTGCTAGCAACGGGCTCTTCATCAAAGAAACTAATATGGTCTTGTAAATTGAGTGGATCTTTATTGCCTATCTGTCCTTCAGGAGTTTCGTTGTATGCATGATGATCAATGGAATGATTAATTGGTGGAGCATTTTCCACAACTCCATCAGTTTCATATACTGGTGACATTGCATGCATTGGAGTGTTAACAGGTGAGTAATTGAGTTCTACACTTTCATGTTGAGTGTTATCTTGAAATTGCATTGCAATATCTTCTATTCTTATTGAATTGTATCTATTTTCAGAAACTTTACTGACATTATTTACAGCATTAGTATTTGATGTGTTTGGTATTAATTTTCTGGTGCTTTCATCAGACTTTGCGGTTACTTTCTTAGACGTTGTACCTTCTTCAACTTTCGTTTGGGCTTTATTTTTAAGAGCAACATTTTGTTTCAATAAAGCTAATGCTTTCTCCAAATTTTTTTCATAAGTACTTTTTACAACTTTACTAGGTTTCCTAGGATTTCTAGGGTTTCTTTTCTTTTTCTTCTTTTGTGGTGGTGGTTCCTCGCTTGGATCAAAAGTAAATTCATAAACATCCAGTTTGCTGGAATCTTGCTTAAGAGAATCCTTTCTGTTTTCCAATAATCTAAAAGAAACATTGTTTCTTGGATTTTTGTCACAATCAGATTTGGTATTAGTAGTTGTTACTGATTTTAAAATTATATCTTCCACATTTGCTTCCATTTTGTTATTAGCAACTTTTGCTCTTAAGCTCCTTGTTACTGTTGGTTTAGTTTCATTTGTTTCACATTTTTTCTTAATAATAGCTTGTTTAGCATTTTTGGTCTGAGCAGATACATTATTTGAAGTTGATAGAGGTGATCTGACTTTATTCATAGCTGATGTAGTCGACCCAGTATCAATCCTGTAATTTAGAAAATATACATAATAATACATCAAAATAATTTAAAATAAGCACATGTTTGTAACAATACTGCACTATAAGAGATTAATTCACAAGCTGATAGCAGACTTGTTTCATCAGGTGAGGTCAAGTCCATTCAACATACTATCAAATTCAACACTAACATTGACTTGACTTGATTAAATAGATCAGAGTGTGCTTCAATAATTCTCTAACAATATGTTAATAATACCCACTAGCTGCTGCCCGCAACATGTAGGCTCTACAGAGTAACGAAATTGCTTGTGTCATATAGTTTCTAGTCATCAAAAAATAAGATGGGTTCAACTTACCTTGTGTCACTTACGCAAGTAGTTTCTTTTTTACTTTGTTTGTTAAGTGTTAAGACACAGACATTTGAATTTTTTTTCTGTGCCTTAACACTTTTAATCTCATTGATCTTCTTCTTAGATTTGTTAGGTATTGGTGTACTCGCATGGGAAGGTTCTATAGATGTGTTTTTCGATGGGCTTACAGATTGGGCATCAAATTTGCTAGGTAAGCGACAAATTCTTTTAGGCCTCTTACTAATCAGAGGGCTGTTTGAGATTCTTGATGGTCTCTTATGAGGTGTCAACTTGGTTGCACTTGTTGTCGAAGTAGTTTTTTGTTGTGAATTTGAACTGGCATTTTTAGGACTTGAGGGAGTTATGGGACTGAAGTTTGATAAGTTCTTTAAAGTATTGTTCTCCTCATATCGTGTCGGGAGTCGTCTGTTACGACGTGATCTTTCCTTTACAGATTCTGGTGTATTTTGTTTGATAGAAATTAAACCTGAATTGTTGCCATCGGAAGCCGAGTTAGTTTTGTCCGCTAAAGGTTTCCGATTTGATTTAACGATAACATTCTTCTTTTTACTTGACACAGTTACGTTTTCTTTCAAAGCTTTGACTCCTCTAGTTCGAGGTGGCATGATGCTTCCGATTGATTTTCACCGTTCTATGAAGTTCAGAGTCATTCTACTTAATCCTGGGTTTTAAAGTTGTATGTCACAATTGATGAGCTTAAATATAACCGCGTAAAAAATTAAAATAAATGTGTACCTACAAGACAACAACTGTATCATCCACAACAACTGCAGTCTCAAGTCTGCAACGTCGAAACAGTGTATGTTCTAAAAGATATGATATAACACTAGGCAAAAATCGAATGAATATAAATTTTACCAATATTGAGAATTAGAAACATTAAAAATACCTTCTAATAGTTTTGTACAAGTAATAGTTTTGGTTTTAGTAAACTTTTTGTAACTTTCGCTCGTTTTTAGCTTTCACTTTGACTTTTCGTAACACAATATGACAACGGTCAACTGTCAACAGTGAACAGACTATAGTAGTCGTGTTCGTTTGGTTTTTTTAACTATAGGGACCGTGCAGAGCGACGACACTGCCACAAGTGGCGAATAGCCGAAACTTTTACGAAAATTTTATTGTCAAGCTTTATCAAACTACGGAAAATTATAAGATTTCTTGAAAAATTTTAGTATTTTCAAGAATTGAAATGCATTGTTGTATTCCCGGACATACAAGAAATATAAAGGCAAATCGAACGATGTAAAATTTTACTATTTTTCTGCCAAAGTATTCACATGCCTTTGCTTATTGAAAAACGAAAGAAATGGATAAAAGGCAGTAAAAACATACGTAAGTATTTAAAAAGTTCCATGAATGTTATGTGTAGACTCGTAAAAACACTGAATTTTGTAGATTATAACCGTAAATTCATTTTTTATGAACATAATATATAACCGTTGCTTCTTTCAGTAAACATCCAAACTGGCTTCCATCTAAATTGATATACATACATAGGCACCGCTCATTTAATTGGCTTAAAGTTGCATCAAAAGTAAGGATAATTTGGAGAAGTCCTGCCAGGAATTCAACACAGGATAGTATTGAACTTGAACCATCTTGTCAAAGTGTTGGTTCCCAAAAGGATGATTCTTCAAGTAGGAAAAAGATTAGTAGTGCAGTATTTGTGTGTTATTTAAAGAATACATACCTAAATGGTGTTTACACTTATGAGATCCAGACTGAAATTAGTTAAAAATAGTGACACAAAATTTGTGAAGATGGTATCGATCGAATCGCAGAAGGTTGATGAAATAAAAGCATTTATTTTAGTGAACTTGTTTTATTTTATTAATCCACAAGCATTTTCAGTAAGATTATAAGTATTTTTGCATAGCTTCATTATTTTATTGCAATATATTTTATCAAGTTTTTACTTTCTATGCTGATGGATGCTATTAATTACTTTTTCAGATATTTTCTAGATAAGCTTTATACATTTCTATTCACTCTTCCGTTCTTTGTTTACGGGTAGAAAGTAGAAACCCTTAATATTATACTTAATATTTTAAAAATATACTTAATATTATAAATGCGAAAGTGTGTCTGTCTGTTAGCACTTCACGCCCAAACCGCTAAACCAATTTTGCTGAAATTCTGTACGGATTTAGTTTGAGCCCCGGGAAAGGACATAGGATACTTTTTATCCCGGGAAAATGTACGGTTCTCGCGCGAGAAATGATTTTTGGCGCAACGGAGTTGCGGGCGTCATCTAGTCTTTAACTTGAATACTTCGATCGCGGATTCTTGGAAATCTGTCGTTGTTCTCGCGGCCGCATGTGGCCACTTGGGAGTGTAAGTATTAAATCATTTTATAGTGTAAAACATAAAAAAAACACTTATAAACTAGCCTGGGTCAAGGAGAATGCGAAGCAAAAATCACTCACAAGTTACGTCTTTTACTCGCATCGTGGCGCTGCTGTCGAATTGCGACGCCCTCTATAGTTTCTGCACGGTCCCTATGCATGCGCGGCTTTTTTCGCAGGTTGGCAATTGACTGTCAACTTCATAATTATTGTGTCATCTTCATACAATTTCTGTCAGATTTTAGAACATGACCTAGAACATGACACTTGCATGACACTCACTCTGACACTAATTTTTAACATTGCACATGCGCAATATGCATTAAAAACCATTAGAATCCTAAAAAGAAGACTAATAAGAAGGTTCTTATTCCACTTGTCCTAATTTAGTAACTAAGTCTAATTAGAACTTCTAAATTTAGTCAAATGGAATAAGCACTTAAATCAGTTGGACGACGCGACGCGGCGATTTTGGCCAGACGTCTTCTTAATAGTCGTATTCGTTTCGTTTTTCAATGCACATTGCGCATGCGCAAAGTTACAAATTAGTGTCAGTGTCAGTGCCACCGGCCACGTGCTAAAATCTGACAGAAAATGTATGAAACTGACAGCTGCCAAACTGCGAAAAAAGTCGCGCATGCGTAGTTGAAAAATGAAACGAACACGGCTAATAGCTCCAGTTCTGTCAAAGGCCAAAGCAGCAAAAAATTGGTTTTCTCATAGGCTTAGCCGTTGGCTCAATGAAAATCAAAATAAATAAAAGGTAAAAAAGATGGTTGAAAGAATGAACTTTCTGAACTACTTGGAACCAGCAGACTTTAGAATCTACTAACAAATGGATTCCAGATCGTATAACATCATATATTAGATTTAGCAGTTCCCACTATAGATAAAAGATTGAAACCATCTGGCAACACTGATTTGGTCAGTCAGAACTCAGAAGCCACTCTTTCTCCGATTTATCATTTAGTACCTACACTAATTATTAGGATCCTAGCTTTCTAAATGTTATTTCACTTGACTAAATTTAGTTACTAAATCATTTAGACGTCTAAATTTAGTCAAATGGAATAAGCCCTTAACTCTGCGCGCGGCTGAACGAAACTTTTCGTCGGACCGCCATATTTACAGAATAATCGATACGCCTATTTCCATACATAACTTAAGTAGTTATTCCATTACACTAAATTTAGAAGTTCTAAATAGGATTCAAAAGAAGACAAATTAGAAGCTTCTTATTCCACTTGTCCTAATTTAGTAACTAATGGCCGTTCCCTATATTCAATCTATCTCTAGTTTGACATACAACCGATCGCAGCTGACATAGAATTGACATAAAATATATGGAGCTAATGTCTAATGTGAGCTATTCCTATCTCAAGTAAGAGATAGATCAAATATTGGGAACGGCCGTTAATCAGTTGCACAGATTAAAAATCAGTTGTGAGTTGTGACGACGCAGCGATTTTGGCCAGACGTCTTCATAATGGCTTCAGTTCTGTCAAACCAACGAAAAATTGGTCTTCTCATAGGCTTAGCTGTTGGTTCAATGAAAATCGAAATAAATAAAAGGCGAAAAAGATGGTTGAAAGAATTTTTGCTCCACGAAAAATTATGAATCATGAACTTTCTGAACTACTCGGAACCAGCAGAGTTTAGAAATTAATTACGAATGGATTCCAGATCGTGTAACATAAAATACCTATATTGACTTTACAATAAAAGGTTGAAACCATCTGGCAACACTGATTTAGTCGGTTATGAGCCACATTTTTGCCGATTTAGTACACTAATTAGGATCCTATTATGTTATTCCACTTCACTAAATTTAGTGACTCATTCATTTAGATTTCTTTTAAGTAGTTATTCCATTACACTAAATTTAATCTAATCTAGTTACAAAAACTCAACCACTATCGAAGAATTGACCAAGAAGACAGATTCCTATTCTACGAATGTGCGGCCGGGCCGTAACGGCACGGCCCGGCCCCGGCCGCACATGCGTCTATCGTCCGAAGCTTCGTGCTATGAGACGATACTATTGAACAATACACGCAGTCTATCGTCCAACAGTATCGGTTTTAGCGCGAAGCACTACGCATATGCGGCCGCGGCATAAGGATAAGTAAAAGTAACAATAAATACAAATACAAATACAAATATTTATTGACCAAAAAATTTTAACATAGAATAATGCGATAACGGATCCCCACACTAGGCGATGCCTGTCCTGTGGGGTCGAAAGTCGAAACAAAGTTACAATTAAGTACTTACTACTTACATAATATTATAATTTTTATTTTCACAAATTTTATATTATATTAATTAAATGAGTGTTTGTGTGTGTGTGTGTGTGTGTGTGTGTGTGTGTGTGTGTGTGTGTGTTTATGTGTGCATGATTCTATTCCGTAATTTTGATTATATTTTCGGCTTCCTCGAACAAAATTCCAAGAAGAGTTTCAGAAAAAACAGTCTTAGCTTTCATAAAAGATAACTTATCAATTTTGTATCATGAGGCTATTGTATAAGTAAGGCAGGAGAAACAAGCCAAATTTTTGAGCGAATGAAGTTTTGACGGCAACTGCGGGAACTCTAAAGGACCGTTGTTTTAGTAGTGTAATGTCTCGGAGGAGCTAAGGATATGCTTGTGCATAGCCACTCCTGCTCTTAGTATGTAGAGTTTCCTAACACTTAGTACCTACACGAAATTCTTGGTACAGAGCAGAAGTGGGATATCTTCTCCTCTTCTTCAGAGCAACTTTAAGTAAAGCACGCTGAGCTCTTTCGGCAGCGATGAAGGTGGTAGACGCTGCACCTCCCTATACAGGTATGCAGTAGTTTATGATAGACTGACAGAGTGCTAGGTATATGGTTCTTAGTAAGTGAAGGTCCGCTGCGTTGCGTAGATTTTTCAGAACTGGTATTATTTTTCGAATACGGGAGGTCAGTAGGCACATATGTTCCCTAAAGGACAGCTTCTCATCTAAATATCATGCCAAGATATTTCAAGTTTGGTACTCTTTGAATTTGGGGTCAGTTACAGGACTCTTGCTCATTGGCAGAACAGCTATAATGTATACTCAAATAAACTAAAGGTTTGCAGTTTGATGCAGCTGTTTTATGAAAAAACAAAAATTTTGTTTTCGAGGTATTTATTGTTAGCAAATTTGTTTTAAGTAAGCCAATCTGAGACAAGCGCTAATCCTTCTTCAGCAATTCGACGGACATCACTTAGGCCCTTACTAATAAACGCTGTATAAGCTTTGAATAGTTATTCAGTGTTTTGTCTTCTTCAATCCAATTACAAATGTCACTTGTGTGACAGGAAGAAAACCTGTATAACTATTCAAAGCTTATGCAACGTTTATTAATAAAGGGGTTACAGTTTTAGCGTGGAAGATGAGTGCAGTGTCATCCGCGTAGCAGTAGATGTCTGCAGAGGCTAAGGGCAAGGAGGCAATCTCATTGATGTAGAGCAAAAAAAGAGTTTAGCCTAATATGCTGCCCTGAGGGACACCGAAAGTAATATCATTGGGATTACCCATTTTTTAGGGTTCCGTACCCAAAGGGTAAAAACGGGACCCTATTACTAAGACTTCGATGTCTGTCTGTCTGTCCGTCTGTCCGTCTGTCTGTATGTCTCCAGGCTGTATCTCAAGAACCGCTATAGCTAGACTTCTGAAATTTTCACAGATTGCGTATATCTGTTGCCGCTATAACAACAAATACTAAAAATAAAATAAAGTTTATTTTTAAGGGGGGCTCCCATACAAGAAACGTGATTTTTTCGGCCTTTTTTGCTCGTAATCAATAATGGTAACAGCTACGCACTTGAAATTTTCACAAAATCATTAATTGTATTTGTACTATATTAATTAACAATAAAATAAAAATAAAGTAAATATTTAAGGGGGGCTCCAATACAAAAAACACAATTTTTTGGTACGGAACCCTTCGACTCGCACTTGGCCGATTATTTAATGAATCCCGCTGTCGCGCGCAGAGTTATCATGCGCGCACTCTACACGATTTCAGTGATAATGATAAAAAATTGCTTACAAAAAAAAACATACTGTCTATGGTCTGAGTGGGCTGTGGGGCGGCCGTTGCCATTCAAAAATTTTAAAACCGCCTCTGACCGCCTCCACATTCCTTCTGTTTACTAGAAATTGTTTTTCATCACTACAAATACGATTAGAATTGTTACATTTCAAAATATTCAATTTTTATGTAGGTACCGATAAGTTTCCTTTGAAATTAGCGAAGAGTTTGAGTCATTTGTTTAATATTATATATTTTGTGTCTTCAAAAACGTTGTACGTATAAAGTTCGTTTTAAAATTTTAGTGGTTTGATTTTATTTGATCACTGTGTGGAGAAAAAATAAAAATACGTTTGTGCTGAATAGGTATTGTGAATAGCGAGTGTTTTTGTTTTCAGGACTCCAAGAAGGATTAAGTCTAATTTGTAAGTTGCCAAACGGCTGACAAAAAAGTATTTATCATGTCATTTTGATAACGGTCATGAGAACGACACAAGTATAGTTTTATTTTAATTTATTAAGATCACCGCCACTAAAATTCTGCAAAATGGTCGACGGGGAATCCAATAAAGGTACAATAGATACGGTGCAGGTGGCTTTGAGGATTAGGCCTTTGATGCAACAGGAAGTGGAAAGGGGTTGCGAAGAATGTATTGAAGTTATACACGGCGAACAACAAGTACAAATAAAGGATCTGGCATTTACCTACAACTATGTATTTCCACAACACATCACCCAGCAAGAGTTTTATGACACTGCCGTTAAAGGTCTAATAGGAAAACTGTTCCAAGGTGAGTCATACTAGGTTAATTTTTGCTCATTGATAAACTAGAAGAAATTATTCTTTAGTCTTCTTCAAGATACTACCACTTAGGTACTCAGACCAAATAAAAACTCAAGACAGCACGCTGCGAACAACAAAGTGAAGCCGATCGAAAGTACGCCAGCTGTGTATGTACACGCTTACGCCCACATACGCAAAACGAAAGTACGCCAGTTTTCGTCGTATATATCGCGACTCGTGACAGCAGCACGCGTTTTGTAAACACTTCAAAATGCCGAGCTGTGTTATGAAAGGGTATAAATATAATATTATATTTATTTCATCGATTTTAGGGTAATTTGAATAACATAGCAACACTAGCCCATACAGTGCACGGCACGCACACATGTTTAAAAAACCTGCTTCACTTTGTTGTTCGCAGCGCTCTGTCTTGAGTTTTTATTTGGTCTGAGCTTAGGTATACAACCTCCCTGGACAATATGTTGACTGTTGACCTTGTTGCTTGTCTAAAAATCTTTATCTTTAGATGGCATCATTATCATGGTGCAGCTATGTTATTGTGTCACGTATATTATGTCAGTCCATATGTCCATATATCTTAAGATGTGAATTACATTACTAATACACACACACATAAAAATTATTATTTTACAGGATATAATGTAACCATATTAGCCTATGGTCAAACAGGTTCAGGCAAAACCTATACAATGGGAACTAACTACTCAGGATCTAATGGAGATTTTACTAAATTGGGTAAGGTTGCAAGGCTATTTTGACATTTTCTATTATTTTATGCAGTTTTTGCCTAGCCCGTCAAATCCAAAGTCATATCAAAATGTTTTCATGGGTAGGAGCTACTGTTGTTTTTAGCTTACCAGGGGTTGCAATGGTGGTTAATGTGTGGTGGCCACTGCCTGTTATAAAATGTATGTTATTATCCATTTCTGAATATATTTATTACATTTCAGGTGTTATACCCCAAGCAGTTGCAGATATATTTGATTTCATTGAGGCACATGAAGACAAGTTCATATTTAAAGTGAATGTATCATTTATGGAACTCTATCAAGAACACTGCTATGATTTGCTGTCTGGCAAGGAGAGAAGCCACAGTATCATAGAAATTAGAGAAGATATCAATAAAGGAGTTATATTGCCAGGTATGTCACACAATACTGCTGTGATACTGACCACTAGTCGCAGACTATATTCTAATATTTCTAATGTTGCTTCAATTGTGAAACAACCTTCGATCAAGTGACATTTGATCACGTCAATATGTGGAGTCTTATGAAAGCTTTTGATTCAAGTAATGCCTTAAGGTCCACTTGCGCAGATCCAGTTTAAAGTTAATACCGGGTTAAATAGTGTCTTATTTCTTACATTGGGTTACAGTGGGCCTAAGAGTACCTTTAGACAAACTATTAATATAATAAATATTATAGCTGATTACATGTTTATTCCAGGCATAACTGAACTCCCGGTTACATCTACCATGGAAACCATGACTGCCCTTGAACGAGGATCCATAGGCCGGGTGACAGGGTCCACGGCAATGAACCAAGCCTCCAGTCGTAGTCATGCAGTATTCACTATTGTTATTGCAAAAGAAAGTAGAACTGACAAGTAAGTTTCAGTCCAACTCCAAAGTTGCTAGATGATCTATACCATGATTCAACCATTCATACTTCCATACATCAATACACCCATACATCCATACATATTATATTATAAATGCGAAAGTGTGTCTATCTATCTGTCTGTTTGTCTGTTACCTCTTCACGCTCAAATCGCTGAACTAATTTTGCTGAAATTTGATATGGAGATATTTGAGTCCCGAAAAAGACATAGGATAGTTATTATCCTGGAAAAATGTATGGTTCTATGGCACAACTGATTTTGGGGCAACGGAGTTGCGGGCGTCATCTAGTTTTACAATAACACAACTTTTATAATATCTAGAATCTAGACCTTGCCCTCCTTTGCTAGTATCTAGATTCTAGATACTAGCAAAGGAGGGCAAGGATAATTAATTGTATTTATATTATTGTTTGATTAAAATCGTAAAATTGGAATGATAACTTATTTAAGCATCTAACATCATACAATATGTCCTTTTCTAGGAATATAGCAACAACTTCAAAGTTTCATTTAGTCGACTTGGCGGGTTCTGAACGTATTAAGAAGACAAAGGCGAGCGGGGAGAGACTTCGAGAGGGAGTTAAAATTAACCAAGGGCTGCTGGCTCTAGGCAATGTTATCTCGGCATTGGGAGACGGAACAAACAGAAGTTTCATAAGCTATAGAGACAGTAAACTTACTAGATTATTACAAGGTAAGTTTTTATAATTTACATCTGTATTAAATAATCATATAGTTTGGATGTTAAAATAATACTTTGTGTGCATTATAGACAGTCTTGGCGGTAACTCTTTAACACTTATGGTGGCCTGTGTAAGCCCAGCCGACTACAACTTGGATGAAACCGTATCAACTCTTCGCTACGCGGACCGAGCGCGACGCATTCGCAATAAACCTATTATCAACCAAGATGCTAAAGCAGCAGAGATTGTCAGGTATGAATTAAAATAATACAATTTCTATCATTTGCGTTGCTAATATTGATTAAAAACATTAATAATGATGTGTATCGATTTTTACAGGTTAAATAATTTAGTCAATGAATTAAGATTGCAATTGGTTGGAAAACTCCCAACAGTCAGTGAGGAAAACAATGAACAGTTATTAGAAAAGTTAGAAAAAGAGAAAGCAAAGTATGCTGAACTGTTGAAAAAGCATAAGCAGGTTACGGAGCATCTTAGCAACATGCTCATTGAGAATACTAATCTGTGTGAAAAGGCCCTCCTTGCTGAAGCTGCAAAGGACAAAATTGAAAGAAAATTAAACGAATTAACGGAACAGTGTAATCAGACCATCGAGAATTTGAATACTTCTGAGAAATCACAGGATGATGACGGTCAGAAGACGAATGTACTGGATTATTTGAAGCAGATCAAATCTACTCTGGAAGATTTGCAATCTGTTAACATTAAGACGAATGAAGAGTTGATAGATCATGAAATTAAGTTGTCATTTGTGAAGGAAGACGATGAGGACAAGGTTGATGAAGGTGTTGTGATGAATGAGGATCAGGCAGTATTGGAGGAAGAAAAGAGAGCTATGGGACAGGTAAACAACTACTACCACTGTAACCTAGCATTCGACAGAGACTGTCGCCAATCGTCGCGTTGACTGTCGACTTTATATTACAATTTGACATTAGCCGGCCCCTAGAATATCAATTGTATTGTGAAATATCACGCTTTAATTTGATTGAACAGTTTATATTTTGACAATTAGATTGAAGGCGCGCGATGTTCAATATTAACATGGTTAATAATATTACGCAATACATGGCTAATAGCGCAATAAAATTGCTTGTCTAAGGGCCCGCTTATAATATTATCATGTTCAGCAGAATGCAGTTATATTTAAGTGCCCAATACACTCAAATTAATAATACATTTTCTGTTAATTTAGGTTGCACTGAATCAAGAACTACAGGAGCTAAATCGAGCAATGGCTATCAAGGCGTCTGTAGTTCAAGCTATTCTAGCTAACAATAAGGAAATGCTCGAGAGTCATAACAATTTGCGTGAAAATGAGGAGAAAATTGAACAGCTTGAAAAGGAGAAAGATGAATTAATGCAACAGCTCAGACAGACAAAGGTATAATCCAGTCTCTAAATAAAATTAAGGAAAACTTCACCAACATATTTATTTTTTTCAATGATAAACAGACATATTTTAACGCGTTTTTATATTACTTTTTAACAGATAAAAGATCCATCTCATGAAGAACGGCGAAAGAAAGTTTCAATGTTGGAAGCAGAAATAACTGAGCTGAAAAAGAAATGCCAGCAGCAGGCCTCTATAATTAAGACGAAAGAGAAGAATGAACAAAAGATTGCTTCTTTGAATGCAGAACTGCAAGCAATGAAGGCTACAAAGGTAAAAATGATTTAAATTAAGAAAAATACAGTCCTTACTGATTGATATAGATTGCTGAAGAAGTTTGATTTTAAACTCTTGATTAATTTCTAGGTGAAAATAATCAGACAGATGCGAGAGGAAAGTGAGAAGTTCCGCAAATGGAAGGCGGACAACGAGCGTGCACTGTTGCGGCTGCGCAACGAGGATCGGAAACGCGCTACTGCTATGGCGAAAATGGAGTCGCTGCACGCCAAGCAACAGACTGTGCTGAAGAGGAAAATGGAGGAGGCAGTTGCTGTTAATAAAAGACTCAAGGTTAAAATTTATGCTGTCTTATGCTATGGTAGTTGGTACAAAGCGAGAGGCTAGAACTTCATTTAATTTAAATAAATTAAAAAAAGTTAATAATGTATAAGTTGTATAAAATCTTGTGACTAGATTTGACTAAAGGTGATCCCACACGTCTTATCAGCAAGCACGCGGCGTACGCGTCGCATTTTTAGAATTCGTTGTATGAAATGATGTGAAACCTCGCACATTCGCCAGCACCGTACGAGTCGTATTTCGTGAATTATGTGGCGGTTTCGGCGCGTACGGTGCTGACAAATGTGCGATCATCTTAAAGTCAACCCTACATGATTCCAGGTTTGGTTGTTGTGATTTATTTCTGAAACCAAATTAGTTAAACAAATCATATTTAACCTATTCCTATGATCATAACTTCGTAGGAAGCTCTAGACAGGCAGAAGCATACTGCTATGAAACGGAACGCTAAGGGCAGCGTGAAGGCGGGTGCTATACAGCAGTATGTTGAGCAGGAGCTAGAAGTCCATCTGAGTATTGTTGAGGCGGAGAAATCGCTCGAAGAACTCATGGAGTACAGGTATGAAAAAACTAAATTATGCATCCATATTTGAATGCAAAAGTGAGTCTGTCTGTCTGTTACCTCTTTACGCCGAAATTTGGTATGGGAATACTTTGAGACCCGAGAAAGACATCGAATACTTTTATTCCGAAAAAATGTAAGGTTCCAGACCACCGCTATAAAAGAATTGTGCCGCAAAGGAGTTGAGGGCGTCATCTAGTTTCCTATAAACAGTGGCGATATTCATAAGAACAAAGATAAGATTTAAAAAAATTTATAACAAACATTTTTTTTGTTGATTCAGTATTTTAGTAAGCATTATGTTTCATTGTCAAGGTATTCTTCTTGTATATTGAAGTATTCTTCTTTTTCGTCGAGGTATTCATCTTCTTCATAAATTTGATAGTTTTCTTCATCTGTTTCAATATTTTCTTCTTTTGTACATGTTTCCATGTTTACTTCTTTTTTTGATTTATTTTTTAGTATTTTATCAAGATATTTTATCCTACTATACGAGTCGTAAACGTCTTTTTGATAAAGTGTGCATCATTTTTTCTCGTTGTTGGCTAATTTCTCTAGCTTTTCTAAGTTGTGACTGCAATTTTGAGATAATGGCGTCATGTTTATTACACGCACATGAGGTCTTTGTTAACTTTAGTGCTTTTTTATGACTTTGCAACCTAGAGCTAACTTTAGAGGATGATACTTTTTTCTGGCTTTGCAACCTAAAGTTGTCTTTAGAAGATTGTTCTTTTTTCTGGTTTTGCAGCCTAGAGTTAACTTTAGGAGATTGTTTTTCCTAAAAAAAAAAAA
Organism: Plebejus argus; assembly: GCA_905404155.3. Classification (NCBI taxonomy): domain Eukaryota; kingdom Metazoa; phylum Arthropoda; class Insecta; order Lepidoptera; family Lycaenidae; genus Plebejus; species Plebejus argus. Next base: position 7,487,247 of record FR989930.1, read on the forward strand.
AAAAGGAATGGGGATAAAAACTGAAAAAAAAAACTGAATTACATTAATATTCATTAGAAAATTGTTTGAACCTTACCATTTTAGAGTTTTCATTTTGTGGTAAAAATAAAGAGGGAAAAACATTTTTCTTCAAACGTCTCCTACTCTTTATATTTGCACTTTTTAGTTTAAAGCAGTCAGAAGTAAAATGCTTTGAACACACACGATTGAATTCAGTTGCATCTGATTTTCCAATGAGCTGCAACTACTTCTTTTTTTCTGCTTCACGTTTTGGAAACCTGGAAATGAAACTGATGTATATTATATTATTAATAAGACTTCTTATTATGTATATATCTGTTGCCGCTATAACAACAAATACTAAAAATAAAATAAAATGAATATTTAAGGGGGGCTCCCATACAACAAACGTGATTTTTTTGACCTTTTTTGCTCTATATCAAAAATAGCAACAGGTAGGTACTTGAATTTTTCACAAAATCCTTAGTTATAATATGTGTACTTTAATATTTAATAATAATATTAAATTAAAATAAAAAAATAAGGGGGGCTCCCATACAAAAAATACAATTTATGGCCTAATTTTGCTCTATAATGGTACGGAACCCTTTGTGCGCGATTCCGACTCGCACTTGCCTGATTATTTTTGAAGCGTCTTAGCGACTTTGCCAAAATATGTCAAAGTAGGTCTTCTTCTTTTAATATACAAAATTTACACCGTATGTGTAAATTTGTTTCGCAAAACGCAAAGCTGCAACTAAGATTGAAAGGTAAAGATTACTTGGCTTCATTGCAAGGTTGTGTCAGTTTTGGAGTCCAAAATCAATTGTAACCAATTACAAATCCATTCAATTTTAATTATATTTTCTCAGGGCGTGGATAACAGAACAAATAGAGAGTCTACGAAACAGTACCGACTGCGAAGCGAATCAAAAGAAAATAGCTGAATTAGAAGATGATCTTGCTCTGAGGAAGGCTCAAATATCAGACTTGCAACAGAAAATACTGACAGCTGACCAAGGTTGTTTGTTACAAATTGTTTTATGCTAGAATATTTTAAGGTCTATGCAATATGCTGAGTCGTTTATGAATTAATAATATTATGTTTGCACAAAGTTTATTAATATACTTAGTTCCTAAGTATGATCTTCAGAGTTGAGCATAATCTTATTCCCTAATTAATTCAGGACTAACTGCCACACTCAGAGACTTTTATTGATGTCTGTCTTGATGATTTTGATGTTATAATGTGTGGGGCTTACGTTAAAATGTTCATTTAATTACAGTTAACTAATTTATTACTTCATCTCCCAAGCGGCCACATGCGGCCGCGATAACAATAGATTTCCAAGAATCCGCGATCGAAGGAATTCGTCTCTGAGTGCGGCACTATATTTTATAGTGCCGCACGTAGTAGTGAGTGCGTTACTATATTTTATAGAAAACAAAGCGAGAACGCAATGGGACAACATCCAGTCGATGTTGGAAGCTAAGGTAGCTCTCAAGTGCCTCTTCGAGTTTCTGGTGGATGCCAAGAGGGAGCTGCAGAACCAAAGTGAGAAGGGCTACCAGGCGCGATATGAAGAGCTCAAGGAATCATACGACAGGGTCATGTTGGAGTTTGAGAGCAGCAAAACTGAGTTTGAAGAACGTCTCGCCGCTATCAAGCTGCAGAATGAACAGAAGGTAATTATGTTTTATTTTTATTATATTTCCTGTATTAAATAGTTTATGTATAAAGGATGAATTAATTTAAATATTATGTTCAATATTTCTCTTACAACTCATATAGGAAAGGTTTCTATTGATGAGATTTAATTGGGCGACACTATTTGTATGAAATCGTATGGGCCAAGCTTCAATATGGATATACGCGGTACTGTGGAATGTAAAATATCGCGACGCTCTGCTATCAGTGTAGTGTCGCTTAGTACCGTCTTACATTTTAAAGTTTTTAACTGACATGACACACCAGTATTTTCGAAACTGACTTGACACACCCCTATTTACGAAACTGACGTGACACACGTACAAAATTTACGACACACACTACGTACAAAAGTGATATGGAACTTATTTACGAGAGCGTAGAGACACATTAACGAAACTGCCGCAATATTGCAGCTGAGCGCTCTAGTGGCGCTGCAGCGTGGGGTGGTGAGCGGCGACCGCGGCTCGGCGTGCAAGCAGCTGCACACCGTCATACAGGGCCAGCAGGACCGACTTGACCAGCTCGAGCAGGAAAACGTAAGTATGGTCAGAGTCCAGAGACCTCTGTGGCTCAATGGTTGAGTGTGTGGCAGCTCGAGCCCGGGGTCGCGGGTTCGAATCCCGCCGACGGATCAATAATTTTTCAATGTTTCAAATGATGTGTATTAAATGTGTATGATAATATATTAAAAATCTTCAATATATTATGTATAATATAAAAGTATTTCCGTTGTCTGGTACCTGTAACACAAGTCCTTCAGGTACTTAGCACAGGGCCAGACTGACGTGGTGTGAAACGTCCATAGATATTATTATTATTATATTATCATTACTAGTTGTGCCGTCAGCTAAAGGGCTCCGTCAAAAAAAAAACAAGTATCGCAAATATCTGCAACAAAACTCATATTAATTACATTGCAATGCCATGCGATGCGGATTATGCGGATTTTGCACAGTTATGTGTGGGAGCCCAAATAGTAGACGTGTACGTTATTTAGTCGTGTTATGTAAACTCTATGTTAGTTGTGTTCTGTCTGACTGAGCAACATAAACCAACTAACGGCCGTTCCCAATATTTGATCTATCTCTTACTTGAGATAGGAATAGCTCACATTAGACATTAGCTCCATACATTTTATGTCAATTCTATGTCAGCTGCGATCGGTTGTATGTCAAACTAGAGATAGATTGAATATAGGGAACGGCCATAAATTACATAGGCCGGCAACTGCCTATGTATCAATTTCACCATTCCATACTTCTCCGGGTTAAATACTACATCCCTTCCCAGTACTCAAATATTCATACCGAACGTGAACATATCAAAATCGATTCAGCAGTTTAAGTGATAAGGGTTAATAGACAGACAGATATTTCAACACACTTTCGCGTTTTCATCATTAGTATGAAAAGATATGAAAATGTGAGTCAGTGTAGATTTTGTCTTGTGTTGACTCAAAGCGGTATTATTAAATGTCATATTGAATCTTTACTCGAGACTTACAGGGCTCACTTATTTGAATTGGTAAGAAGGGCAGATTTAGGGCCTGTTTCACCACTTTCTGTTATAGTGCCAAATAAAGCCATACCATTTAACACTTTCAGAAAAAACTAACTGACGAAATAGAAGAATTGAGGAATGTCAACAAGAAGACGAAGAAGAGATCTAAGAAAGAGAAAGATAGCGATGGAGAAGCTAAGAAGAAGTTCGAGTACATTGAACCGACAGACGAGGAGGAGGATGAATTTGAGGACAAGGATAAGGACCCCGACTGGAGAGGAACACCGCTGTTCAAGAGGATACATGTAAATACACTTACCCTCATAAATATAAGCTGTTTTCGCTTTAGGGATGTTATTATTCAAATAATAAAAAGTTAATTTTTGTCACATTCAATGCCACCACGATTTTCTAGTAGTTTCCAGCGATGCCGCCTTATAAAAAATGCAAACATGTTAGGTGTGCTCCCGGCACTGCAGGATGAAATTACGTAGCACGCTAGGTGTGTTCACTGGCACTGTAAAGAGGTAAAAATCATAAAAAGCCTTTTTTCTTAGTTAAAAATAGTTAAAAATTAGTCCTTGAGTTACAGAGATATTCTATTTTTAGCAGTGTTTACGGCACAAAGTTTATTCTCTGATCGTTTCGGTGAAAAACACTGCATTACCTTTGAGATATTGATGAAAAACGGAGAGCACGCCCGGCGTGCTCGCGGCATGGTGATAAAGATTAGTGTGGACCGGTAGTCGTGTTAGTGGCACTAAATGTTCAAATTCAAATTATAAAACTTTAATTTTTTTAAAACAGTGTTTCCCTTTCAGGCGCAGCGGTCGCGGTTAACGATGAACTTTACTGCGGAGAATGCTGCGGACACGACGCGCGCGACAAAACGCGGCAGCGACGGCGCGACGCACTGCACGTGCCGCGGCAGCTGCAGCACCAAGATGTATGGTCATAAACTATACTTGTATTATAAAGCTGAAGAGTTTGTTTGTTTGAACGCACTAATCCAACGAAATACTGGACCGATTTTTATAGTTTTTTGGCACAGATATGGAGTTTTTGCGGGAAAATGTACGGTTTTCGCAAAATGACTTATTTACGTGCGCGGAGCTGCACGGAACGTCTAGTATAAAATCTGTTTTTTTTAATTTTAAATTTAATTGCAGTTAATTTAATACGTGGGAGAGATTTCCTTCGGCACGAATGGGCCGGCTCGACCGGAGAAATACCACGTTCTCACAGAAAACCGGCATGAAACAGCGCTCGCGCTGTGTTTCGCCGAGTGAGTGAGTTTACCGGAGGCCCAATCCCCTACCCTATTTCCTTCCCTACTCTCCCCTATTACCCTATTACCTCTTAAAAGGCCGGCAACGCACCTGCAGCTCTTCTGATGCTGCGAGTGTCCATGGGCGACGGAAGTTGCTTTCCATCAGGAGACCCGCTCGTTTGCCCCCTTCTTTCATTAAAAAAAAAGTTAAGAAAGTTGCATATTTTAAACTGACCCGTAAACTTCGTATAAATTAACTCATAAATTTTCTCACCTTGTAAACCTTCCCTGGATTTCTACGTAATATATTTCAAGACAGGCGTTCTCTGCTTGTACCGAGAGTATTACAAAATATTAAATTATTTTTACTAGCTGTTGCCCGCGACTTCGTCCGCGTTAGTATAGTAGATCACGTCCCAAGTATTATTTTTCAAAAATATTCAATGTACAGAATTGACTTTCTTACAATTTTATTACAATATGTATAGATGACTTAGTTTGTTCCTACAAAGAATAATTAAGACGCAATACAAACTCCACGATACCTTTTAATTATGAACAAAAGTTTCATGAGGAATAAGAGGGGGGGGGGTTTGGGGACGGAAACAAACGACACTGGAAAACCGTATGTGTAGTTTAGTTTTAACTTTGTTCTTAAAAAAGATGTATAACGCCGCAACACCGCTTTGTTTGAAGCAAAATTTGGGGAGGTGGGGGGGGGGGGGTAGGGGGGGGCGAAGCCCCCCCCCCACCCAAGAAAAGACCGATGCCAAAGCTCCCAGCATGTTAATCAAAGGACACTCGAAATTTGTATAGAAAAGATAGACAAAAGCTCATAGCATGGCAAGGAGTGAAGATAGATACAAAGTGTGAAGGAGAAATTTGTAGGAAATTTTATGGGCTTTCATTACGTACAGGACATTTTTTCTCTAGAACGCACCGTTTTAGCGATATGAGCAAAAAACTAAAAATATTGAAACTTGAGCCCCTCCCCCCCCCCCCTAGGTGATATCGTCATAATATATAGCCTATGTGTTGACCCGACCTCTATATAATATTCGTGCAAAATTTGAAGTAAATCCATTCAGTACTTTCTGAGTTTATCCCGGACATACATACAGACAAACAGACAAACAGACAAACAGACAAAAATTCTAAAAACTATATTTTTTGCTTCCATATCGATTGTAGATCACGTCCCAAGTATTATTTTTTAAAAATATTCAATGTACAGAATTGACTTTCCTACGATTTTATTATATGTATAGATTTATATAGATGTGATAGTAAAACAATATTATGTTGTTTATGTTAACAGGTGCGGGTGCGTGAAGGCGGAGCGCGGGTGCGGCGCCGGGTGCCGCTGCACGAGCGGGCTGTGCCGCAACCGCCGCGCCTCCTCTGATACTGACGATAAGGAGAACAACGTTAGTGCATACATTTTATAACATACATGCCCCGGCAGTACTGTTTGTGTAAACAGCGAAAGAACGTTAATAATAATAAATATAAGCGTTTTTAATTCCGAAACTACTACTACCATACTAATTATTACTTACCTAATATTTTTCGAATTTTAACAATCTCTCATCTATCATTGTAATCTTACCCTTTCTTACGAATTTTTGAATTGTAGTAAATTGTACTGTCATGTGTTTAACTTTAAAGTCCACAGTGTAAAAAAAGAGTATATTATACATGATAACATTATACTAAAAATATTGGTCTACACAAAATCATGATGTTGTCCTCAACATTATTAGTAAAAGTAACTTTTGACTAACATTGTATAGTTAATAATCTGTTGAATCATGTATTCTAGGGTGATTATTGATTTCACGCTTCACAGCTTATTCCACAGAAATAAATCAAGATAGAACGGCGACGCGCGTGCGTTGCTAAGAAATCGATCGTGTTAATTTTTGTTTTGCTTTTAGTTAGAATAAATAACTTACCCGTGGAAAGAAATACCTCCTTTTGACCGATTTATTTTCGTAATTCTGTTTTTACAATTAGACACTGCACAATGAGGCATTTTTGCACAACCGCTCCGGAGTAATCAAGTCGAAACGTGCGCGCTGACTGAATGAACGTTCAACGAATCTTGCTCACTTGTGCAAGATTGAAACACGCGTACTCCACCCGCTTAGCCGTACTATCTTGATTTATTTCTGTGACTTATTCAAATATTATTTTGCTTCCAGCCGTCATCCAGTACTGAGTTAGACACCACGCCTCCGTCGTACTTCGATAAAAGGTAACTTTATTGAATTAAGAAAATATTATCTGAATATTTAAAAGTATACTAAAATCTTACGACAACATATTCAGGTTTGAATCGTCACAGGAACTGACTGAAAAGCCTAAAATTTTAGAAGAGAATAAACTACCCGATATACACGCTACCCAGTCGCCGCGTCTCTTGCGACCGATCCTCAGTAACAGTGGCGAGAAGACGAATAAGTGGATGTTAGCTCTCTTACTATATAACACATGCGTGGCCCCCATGTCGTCGTACTGCGCCAATAACATCCTCCAGTACGGGATGGACGTGGCCAAATATAACGTCATGTCCACCGTCCTCAGAAATCTGATGCGAGAGGTTAAACCAAATGATTACAGTTTGCGGACTATGCCCTTACTAAGTGTAGTATATTTTGGCTATTCGCGTTGAGATAACAGTGAAATATGCGTACATAATAATAAAAATCGAAAGTGTTTCTGTCTGTTTGTTACCTCTTCACGTCCAAACCGCTGAACTAATTTTGCTGTTGGTGTGGAGATACTTTGAGTCCCGGGAAAGGACATAGGATACTTTTTATCCCGGAAAATGTACGGTTCCCGCGCAATTCTAGCGCAACGGAGTTGCGGGCGTCATCTAGTATGCTTATTGCTTATAAATACCTTTAATAAGCTGTGTGTATGGAAAATATCTGTAAATCTGAATAGTATCCGTTATTATGATGCGACCGTGTTATATTTTACAAGCTGAGTCTACTACTCTGAGTCTACTAGCAGCTATACTCAACCTGCTGCCCGCCGGCATTTTATCAGTGGCCCGCTTGAAGTTAAACCATTTTAAAATTCACGCCCACTGATATCTAGCAGTCTTCGTGAAAGTCGCTAAAATTTTTCTACTACTAAATTACAAATTTTGAAGAATGTTATTTTTTTAATCCTAAACAATTTTGATTGTGGCCCTTGACATAATTCACAAAGACCAAAACGTATTTGTGGTCCGTACAAAAAACGGTTGAGTACCATGACTGGTCTACACAATATAATATATTTTAATCCGGGTAATTAAGTAAATTATGGTAGCCATTTTGACATAATATGTACGCATGATTCACTGCTTTCTTAACGCGAATAGACTATGATCACCTTGTTCTGTTTAAGGCCGAACGAAAAGTACAGTTTTTACAAAAATTTGTCTGGGATATGGCACATATTCAAAAGGCGCAAGTCGTTATAAGTGAGTGCATGGTACCGCAACACATTTCTTGTATTTTGTGTAGAAATAATACGATATAGTTTTAGAAAGTAGGCATAAGATACGATAAAGTTAGTAGCTGTGTTCGCAATGTGTAAATTAGAAAACAATATATTAAAATTCCATGACTATATTTATGGCATTCTGTTTTTATTTTCAGAGATCACCTTGATGCCACATACGTAAAGAAAAAGAAGAGTTATTTTTTTCCAAATGACGCCAACAATGATGACGTGAAAACTGCCTTAAAGGTATGACATTGCAGAACTATTGCAATTTATACAGATTTCATACATAGAAAGAGGATAAATATTATATACAGAAACAGTGCAAAAGAGGCCATGCTCGCTCGTTAGAGTCCGATCCATAAAATTGGTCTTTTTAAGAGACAAACTCAAATGTTTTTCCGAAAACCAAAATTTCCCTCTGGAAATGTAAGGTGTCACAACCATGTTGCAAATGCAATACTCAGTAGTACATATTCTACACAATTTGTGCTACGTAAACATGTTATTAAGATAAAAGTAACGCCTAAGTTTGCTAAGCAACGACACTGCAGTGGAATTTCTCTTATAGTGCGTCAAGAAAGTGAAGAAATTGAAAAGTGGCAACATCGTAGTGTCATCTCTTTCAAATCAATCTAAGAAAAAAGGGATGACACTATGATGTTGCCACTTTTTAATTTCTTCACTTTCTTGACGCACTATACTTTGTTTCGTGTGTGTACTAAATACTAATATACTTTTCTCTTTTTCAGACTGAGTAAAAGACTAATCCGGTTCAAAATTATGATTTGAATGAAGCAAGCCTTTATTTATATTTTTAAAACAACGGACAATGTATTGACAAGTTGAATTAGATGTTACAAACTTTTAATGTGATAAGAATTCTGAAATAATGTTTGTGTTGTTGATGCGCCTCCATGATGCCTTATGTAAAATTTAATGGAGTCTTAAAATAAAATTATATTTATTTAATGTGTTTTTTATTGTCTAACCACTTAATTGTATTAAGATTTAAATCTATAAAAGGTCGCGTGCACTTTACCTTGTGCCGACCTTTAAATGTAATTACTAATTATAAAATAAAACACTTATTTTTAACTTAGGTGTCGTTAATATCATGTCACTAATAAAACCTTTTTTTTTCTACAATAATAATATCACTTTTAATAATTAATGTCTATCAATTAATTAACTTTAAATCCACCTCTATAATCATTAATCACTCGGCAGTGAAATTTCTCTGGTAACGAAATACACAGTATGAAATCTCCAAATATTTTTTTTTATTCCGGCTCCGGAAATAAAACAGATTTTAGGAATTCTTTTAATATCTCGGGACAGGGTAGTGTCTCCGCCGAGACGAGCCAAGCGAAGCGCAAGGGTAGTGCCCTACTTTTTCTCGAAGTATTTCGTTTTTTTTTTGAACCTTCATAGAATAAATTATATCCGCATCGTAATGTTTATAAAATTAAAGTAATATTCATACTACTTAATATTATAAATACGAAATGTGTCTATTTTCTTCGTGCTTCAGCCTCTCAATTAGTTCAGGTCCGGCAAATGACATAACATAGATATTTACTCAGTAGTCCGTATCTACTAGAATCTAGATGACGCCCGCAACTCCGTTGAACCATAACTTATTTATCGTGTAAGAACCGTACATTTTTCCAGGATTAAAAGTAGTCTATGTTCTTTCCCGGAACTCAAAGTATCTCCATACCCAGCAAAATCGGTTCAGCGGTTTGGGCCAAAGAGAATAGGTATAATCACGTTTGTTTGGTTTTGGGCGTGAAGAGGTAACACACAGACACACTTTCGCATTTATAATATTTTTGTATTTTTACCCGACTGCCGGTTATTAGTCTAATTCACGCGCGATAAACGAACTAGTGGACTGTATCTAGTAATATAAAAAGATTAAAAAGTAAGTTTTACAACAAATTGAAATAGTAGACGTCGTAGCTTTTCGTAGCCACGCTTTAATGAATAGCTATTGATAATAAATAATAATGCAATGATTGTATAATCGGGAATCCCTTATCGCAATAGTCGAAGGCCGTTGATTCATCAGTAGCCGGCAGTTGGCAGGCAGCGGCTACACCTTGACCGACATCACGGGTCCTGCTGGCTGGTCGCTGCCAGACGTCATCGGACGGTTTATGACTCAAAAAGAAAGCTCAAACACCCCTACCATGGAACAGTGCGAGTTCATCTCGAATGCAATTTCAACTCGAAGAGAAGACTATCGAGATGAACTAAATTCAACTCGATACGTAATATTATGTATACAGTGTGTAACAAAACTAAGTGACAATACTTTAGGGTGTGTACTTGTTCCTTGTGGAGAGTTCATTGTGAAAGTAGCAGCGAAGAAAGACGAAAATTTTTTTCACTTTCGGATGGGCAAGGGCCCGAGCGTCACGAGTTTCCCCATACAAAAGTGAAAAAAAAAATTTGGTCTTTCAGCGCTGCTACTTTTACAGTGAACTCTACAAGGAACACGTACACACCCTAAAGTATTATTACTTATTTTTGTTATGTACACACTATATTCATTTCGAAAGGTATATTTATATCTTCAAAAGTTTATTCTGAATCTCAAAAAGTTTTTTTCATTTCGAAAGCTGATTTATCTCGATTGCTAATTCGAGAGTCCGCATCTACTAACTTATAACATTTTCGACACTGTAATGTCTCGCCTCGGGGTAGAGACTGGTAGAGGCGTCTCTAAATACGGAAAATGCTATTATATAGGTACTGTTATAATATCAACTCATGCTAAAATGTTATGTTAAAGTGATGTAAGGATTAGTGCTAATATTGTTAGGCCCACTTGCGCAAATCTGAGTTAAAGTTAACTCTGAATTAAACATCATGTCATATCTGTAGAGTGATAGAAATGACATGATGTTTAACTCAGAGTTAACTTTAACCCAGATCTACGTAAGTCCGCCTTATAGGAAAAACTATTAAACTCAGGTCCGACACCATAAAAGTATAAAACACAATAATTATTCTCGACAGCATACAATTTAATGTTGTATTGAGTGCTAATTAAAGCTTTAGTAGCAACTAGCAAGTCCTACTGTTAACTAAAACTTTACCTACTGAAGACTTTGATTAACATTAATAATGCTTCAACTCCCAAGCGCCGCGGTCGAATTCGACATCGTAAATAATAGATTTCCAGGAATCCACGATCGAGGGACTCAACACAACAATTTGTGTAGATAGTCCTATATATTAATCTTATAACATCACATAATATTCTCTCGGCTCTCCGACTTTATCCGTTCAATCGAATTCGAGAAACACTAGTAGCGCGTCTCGGAGCGTTTCGCCACGAATCAAAGAAAGGTTTGGAGGCTCGCTTTCGATGTTTACGGGGAGAAATCTGAGACCGGTCGCCCAGTCCCGCGCCTCGCGCCGTCACGACCGAACGTACCCGTACCATCTCTATATGAGATACATATAACATACAAACAAGAAAGTGCTGTGCAGTGGTTCGAGTTTTGGATCTGTGTTTGGATTCTGGAGTTTATGATACAGCGGGTCAGGGACGCTCCGCTTCAATCTTAGAAAGGAACTCTGTTGGCATCTCAATTTAAAAGCATGTGAGTATTCGGTATACGTTATACACCGACGTTTCTAATACCAGTATTTACTAGCCCAGTAAAAGGAATTATGAGAGTAGTAAAGTAGAAAAAGTTATTTTTTTACAAACTTTGACATAAACAACGACGTTTTTTACTTCAGATTATTATTATAAAAAAAGTTTAACTTTACGTTATTAGTTTAATACAACTTCGAATGATAATATAGGCTAAATTACCATAGACATCGTTACAAAATCGACACTACTTGTGTCGGGGCTTAGGCGCTAAGATGACACAAACATACACACATGGACTGGCAAAGCCATCATCATTTTGGCTTCGTCGTAGTAGAGTCGAAATTGGTCGCTCTACGTGATCGTCCGCCTCGTAGTAACGAAAACATCTATACAATAGAGTTCAACGGGGTGCGATGTCAGAAGTCGACTATCTTTCTACCTCTACATATTTATTATTTTCAACATATTTTAGGAATTTGCTTACATTTATCATTAAATTATTTATATTAAGTAGTTATTTTAGTGAAAGCAGCTATCTAGCTTAATTATCTAGGTAACTAGTGAATTAATAAAATATGTTTGTATGATGTAATAGACAATTTTTAATTTGAAGACGTTAGTGGATGAAGCAGGTACCCTAAGTAACAGTTTGTAACGTTGTTAAAAGTTAAAAAAATTGCCTTGATAAAAAAATGGAGGCATTTAGCCTTTAGGGCCCAGAAAATAATTTCACATAAAAAATGTGGTTTTTATTTAGTCAGATTATGAAGTAGGTAAATTTACGAGGTTTGTTCAAATTAAGTTTGAGGGGAAATGGTTCATCAATCATCATCAATCTGGTTCGTCTACTCACGTCTTCATTTAATATAAGATATTTTTGTTAAGCTTACAAATTACTTATGGAATTGTAGTAGATAACTTATGTGCATTTTATATTTATGAATGTAGCAATTCAAGATATTAAGGTATTACCAAAAACTTTAATATTTTCTTTTTCTTCGTTTTTGGCAACTTGACACAAAGTATGTGTATGTTGTGCCACAGACAAGGTAAAAAGGTAAGGAATATGGCGGGAAAACCGTATTCCTCCTATAATAATTTTTTTCATGTAATATCGTCAGGTCAAGTCTAGTCAAAGTCTAAGTAAAAGTCTGAAGTCAATACAGTCAAGGAGTCAAGTCGGTCATTTCAATAAAGTGGTAGACGCTTTACTGAAACTTTCAATGGAGTTTTAGAGGGAACACAAAATCGCACGTTTCTGGATAATGCATCACTTTCCTACACTTGTGCACGATAACGAATATCTAATGGTTAATATTCTACCAATACTACACATTAAAAACCCAATTTAACACAATTTTAGGAAAATAATACAAAATCACAACATCACTCTTTCACATTCCCGGCAAAACTCAACTTTAATATTGTTACAATAATTGGGGTATTATCCCAATCCCGTGGTGGCGCGTTACGTCGCTACGTAAGCGCGGCACGACCTGCGCATGTTTCACGCCTATAAACTTGAGCAAACGTTTAGCGTTGAATAAAAAATTGGGTGTGTAATGTATGATAGGAAGGAATGTTGTAAGGAGTAATCCAGGTAAAAAAGTGTTTGTAGAAACCTACTGAAGCGTCTTCGATCCGTTCCGCAACTTAAAAACAGCGGAACGAACGAAATAAGTGCATTATTATTATATTATAAACATACAGACTTGTAACAAGCTCCTAACCCTTTATCGCACTTCCTGTTTCGGTTGCAGCATAAGATAAATATATTATAAGACTACATGTTTATCATTCGCCAGAACTTTTAATGTTGTTGCTAAGCAATATACTAGCTCGTTATGCAATAGTCCTGGCGAATAGAAGGGCGCATTTAAATAATTTTAATCAACGTCCTTTGAAGGGAAGACATCTGAAAGGGCCGGAGGTGTGCGTGTGCGTGAGCCCACAGCAGACGCGCCGAGGGCTCTATAGAGACCCCTCGCAATGAGCAAGGGTTTTGAGTGTGGAGGGAAACATTCAATCGCAAATAGTCTGGGCTGACTATAAAATAACGTATTCCTTTCAAAGCGACCAAGGTAGTTTTTATTTATGAGTTTATGACTCGGAGAAATAGGTTTTTTCGCGTCGGTTTTTACTGAAACCTGAGAACGTCTTACCAATGGCACATGGTTACTCATATTACAATAAACCTATATTTTGTTGTTTTCCAAGATTCTAAATAAGGCAGAGAAAAACCTAGGTTTTCCTACAAAGTTATTACAAAGATTGTGCGACACCTTATTTAATATCCGCAGTATTTATAGATCGAATTTCGAATTATTATAAAGGAAGGACATATATTTTTCAAGGCCTACATATTTTAATAGTTATGCAGTATAAATACAGAGCTATAAAATCAATAGCTATAATGATAATAATCAAGTATTAATGTTATGAAGAATTATATAGGTACTCGCTACTCGAAAATGTCCCAATTTTTAAACTGGTTTTAGGTTTCATTATAATTAATATTGATCGAATTAATTAGTATTAACCGGTCGTGTATATTATAATTCTGTAATAAATCTATTAAAATAAAGTGGAATAAGTGCAAGGAATTAAGTGTATAATTATTTAATTATTGTCATGAATCTGTAATTTCATTAATTTTATTGACTCTATTGCACTTTGTAGTTTGTAGTGTAAAAGTTAGTAAAATAGGTGATACATGAAGTCTGAGTTGACCATTAAGGTTGGCACAGCTCACTCTAGTATCAGTCGGAAATTTTGACGTTCCTATATAAAGACACAGTACACTATCTAAACTTATTAAAGTTATTAGGTCTTAAATAGTGGCCAAAAACAGACAAATATTTTAAGTTCAGTTAAGTTCTAGGTTAGGATTCTAAGTTGTAAGTTGTAACACAAGTATAGTTTCTAATAAGAGTGTTATTTATATTCTATGTCGTAGAAATTTAATCCCTCTAGCTGTTATCATACAAGTTGTAACCTCCATAGAGCTGTCAGATCTCAGCAGACAAATAAATGTAGCTGCATTTTTCCATCACTCTTGCTCAACGCTACTGCATCTCGTAAGGTCTTATTCCTCGGTAATAAAGTCTAGAATCGCGTATGGCTCATCACCCCTATAGTTCAAAGTAGTTTATGCGGCGAGGCACGCGAGCGAGGCATGTCGTTTACATAACATGGGTGTTTACGTTCAAAACTTAACTGTCTGACGTTCAACGGTACTGTATTTCGTACAATCTAATGATGTTTATTGTCACAGTTCTTAAACATTCCTCGGTGGATATTGTGCCTCTTGTAAGAAACAACATAAACTCAATGATATCACAGGAAGGGATTAATGAATTAATAAGGATTTAAGGGAGTTATATTTTTGAACAGTTTTTATTAAAAAATAAAAGTTTAAACGAAAGAAAAACATGACATCACTCCGGTCTGAGGGGAAGATACAGAAAGTATAACACCGTATTATGTATCGTACAAAACGGCCAAAAACAGACAAATATTTTATAGTGTTTTATAGTATTTTTAGAGCGGCAATACTCAAGATAAATACTGCATAAGTGTTAAATATACCAAGCTATCAAGGTTAATAAGAAGATGCACAGGCCAAAGAGTTACTAGATGACAGCAGACATATTATAATATGATAGACAGCGAATTTTTAGTAATAGATTATTATAGACTCTTTGCGTATGAAAAATTTCCGGACCAATACAGGCTCTACAACCTGCAAACCTTCAAGAATTCCCTCAGTGTCTAAACTCTAAACACACTTAGAAGTTACGCGGCGTAAATTCCGCATGATTACGCCCGCAATGTCAAATGCATGACAATATACGGACGGAACGCGACGGAATAGTGTGTCATCGGTAATTTAAAATACATTCCGGGCGTAATCATGCGGAATTTACGCCGCGTAACTTCGGCCTAGTGTGTTTAGACACTTAAAAGGCCGGCAACGCACCTGCAGCTCTTCTTATGTTGCGAGTGTCCATGGGCGACGGTATAGTTGCTTTCCATCAAGTGACCCTTTGCTCGTTTGCCCCATTATTATACATTTAAAAAAGTATCTAAGGCGGTATAATTTCAAGTTTGTCATCAACGATTACCGCGGGCGGATATCTGCAGGTTTCACTGTAATCGCTTGCAGTACCAGCTTTGCTCTACATTCTTCGCGAAAAAGTGAAAAAACCAGAATATTAAGTACCCATGTGAATGTGTTTCACGATTTACATTCCCTTTCTCTATCATTATCTAAATATTTTAATTCCAAGATGCTAAGATCGTTCTTTTAATATGCAGCACCTCGCATAGAGTATAGACATTTAATGATTAACTTCACTTTAATTTAATGAAGATTTCGAAATAAACTACCTTTACATTTTCTGTAAACTATTAATTAAATAAAAGTTAGTAAGTAGTAAAGTATTCCTAAAATATCTCTGATTGTAGCAATAAGAGCGTAGGTATTATTTATTGATAGAGTAACTTTAAAAAACCTGGCGTCATTCGTCAAAGGAGGTTTTGTTTAGATAAATATAAAGTACATAACTTTGCAAAAGCTAAATAGACTTAATTTAGACAATACCTTATCTTGGTAATTGGTTATAACCAAGATATTGTAAGAAACTATAGTTGTTCACAAAAACAGTCTTGTGCAAAGTCTCTATCTGTACGAGTATAGATGTATGACGTACATTATTAAAAATATTATTCAATTTTTGATGTCAAAATTACGACGGCATACCGCATACGGGACTATAAATTAGTATGCCAGTCCCGCGCGCGCATGTAACCAGTCAAACTACCAGTACTATATTAACATACATACGCGATGACCTGTCGAATGTTACTTACGGACATTCCTTCGTCATCGTTATCGACTACTGTGACACAAGAGGAATATAATTAGAGAGATTTGTTTTTTAGCCTTTCCCACAGGTGTTATTCGAGAAAAATTACCGTGTGAACGTGAAAATTATCTGTATACAAGAATCATTTGATTTAAACGTTTCATGAGAGTCGTATGTATGTTTTTGGCTAAGGTCTCACTCAGAGGTTAAAACATACCTCAGTCAAGCATTTAACCTCCCTTTTTTGAAGTGGATTAAAAGTTAACGCCCTAAAGGCTATACCTAAATTAATGCAATCCGAGTTATCCGACCCATTTGATATTTTACGCTAAAAATGACTACAAGTGACAAGGCGAGTCACAAAACTTCATATTATAATATCAAAAGTGCAACTGAAATTGTTTTGGACCATAATATACTGACTAAAAATCTGAGGATGTTTTCCACTCGATATATTTTAGTACTTCATGCCAACTGAACAACAATGCGATCCCTCAGCCTGGTAAAATGTTACGCAATAAAAATATGCAGACAATTACCGGGGAGAGCTTACAACATACTTTCATAATAATTAAATTATGTATTTATATTTATAATACCTATTCGGATTGAAGTCACAACTCACACACTAACTAGCAAAATTTAAAAACTCTTTGAAGTCAATGCGATTAAAACTTAATATAAATATTGCATTCTCAAAGGAATACGCGATGGTACGTGACTCACTTTTTGCTGTGTTGAACCAAAAGGTCGCTAGTTACAAAAGTCACGACTCAGTTAGAAATGCGTGTGAAGACAGATCAACGAATGTGCAATCGGTTGCCTATACACGGACACTACAAATAATAAATATTGTAGTACAACAATTGGATGTTATTATATATATTATTATGTACTGCGTTCAAACTTAAAACGAAAAAGTCTTAACAGGGTTCAAATTTTCAGTAACTTTAGAAGATTGATCTAAATACAAAAGACTTTACTGTTATTCCTACTTAACTCACTATTATTTAAGACATTTCGCCATGTTCCATGATAAGTATAATTTATCTGTTACTGTAAAAGTAACGGCGCTTTTTATTACTTAGTGCCCGCAAGTGTCTGCTTTCATCACAATTCACAAGTACGAATTGTGAACCGACAATCGCAAAAGTTTTATGTTTTTTAAAGAAAAGAGCATAAATATTGCAGCGAGTAACTCATGTTTAAGTAGTGACAAGTGAATAATTTAGCAATTCAGTTTGACAAGCATTTATTAGCTACCAGCCTGGAGCTTGGACACGCTACAATCTTTTAATGTGTAGCGGTAAAATGTTATTGAACAAAGTTATTATTTTTAAAATTGTAAGGATTTCAGAGAATAATGCTGTTTTCAAAAAATACATAATAATTAGATAATAATATTATGTCGATCTACAATTACTGTGATGTATGAATAAAGAATAATTTCACCAAACATCAATATAGTCATTCATTACTGTACTATACTTAGAGAATATATTATATAAAACTATATTTTACATCACTAAAATATTTTAATACTTTAAAATGTTCTGGTATAAAATGTGTAAGACCTAGCTAGCTTTAGTGTCCTCAACTCAACAAGATAAACCTAGAAACCTTACTTATATTTCACAAGTAACAGAGTTGTTTCGCTCTGTTTGAGGCGAGAGATCGAAGATACCTAAATGGAAACAATTCGAGTCGTCACTAACGTTCAATAACACGTTAGCGGTTAGACACAATACCTGTTTTAACTGCTGGATTTGCAACCGACTACTATTCCGTTTTCAATATTTGGTACTTAGTACTTACATAATAAGTAATAACACAGTTATTTTTTTTTTGTTTCAATAAATACCAGACCGACCATCTTGTTACATATTTTTAAGATTGACTTTTTAACAAATGAATGCTAGATAAGCACAGGTATGTAAAATATACTATTTAATTTTTAATTATGAATAAAAGTAACAAGCTCGTGAGACTTTGTTTTGAACAATAATCAGATATCATAATTTATAACGCGAAACTATTAAAACACAAGGTACTGCTTTGGGAGTCGGTTCAAACGGTTAACACCAGAGTGGGTAACCGTCAAATTTTTAAATGTTATCAAGAATTGTACTTACATATTTATCTCATTCCATTGAATGTAACCTCCGTCTCAAGTTAATAATGTAAATAATTCAATACGAACAATGGTGGTTTCGTACACAATAAGTTACGAAATCTCTTTGACCGATTAGACAAGAAAAAATGTGTATTGTGATCGTGGGAACCATCGGTTAGGAAACACGCGACCATTTTGTTTTTTGTTTTTTAATCCACGCAAAGCGGTTTAATGAAATTCTTCGCGCATGCCCACCGTAAGCGGTAAGCCCACGCTCTACATAGAGTTGTTGGAAATTTTCCTCTAATCTCGTGGTACTTAATATGTGAAAAACAAGCTAATTAGCAGAAGAAAAAGTTGTATGTTGGTTGTATGTTTTATGTTATTAGCCTTGAAATATAATAATTATTAATTATTAATATAGAAATACCAGTGAAATTGTTGTAAACTTTTCACTAGTTAGATCTGCTGTTTCCATTGTTAAATCGAGCAAATAGCTTTCCAAGATGTAAACTTAGATGCTTTGACTTTGATGGTAACTATGACTTAAGATTTAGAATAATAATAATAATCTAATAGATAGTATGCAACTGAAATTGTAAACAATATTATTGTGTACCTAAATAAAACAGTAAATTATATAACTCGAATAAAAACTTCACTAATATTCAAGATTTTTACCGAAAAGTATTATTATCTAGCTGTGACAATACATACATAATATATTGTACTGTCACACCTTTCATTAAAATAGTACTATCTAATATTTTCCTTGAACTTTATCCAAAAATAATATGTATCGATGGAACCGTTACGATTATTATAAAACCTAAATTAGCGTCATATCCAGGAGATCTAGACTATGTCTAAAGCGTTTAAAGCACAATAGTTGAGCTGGTATGAGAAGATTACGTTAAGAAATCGTCCCCAATTGGCAGGTGTTTTCACAGCGTTGTGCAAAGTGGGTCTGTGCGGCGCCGCGCGCCCGCGCCCGCGCCGTGTGAGAACAATACAAATACTACGAGTTTCTTACTGTATTCAGTATTGCACATTACATAATATTTTATAGCATGAAATCATTTAATTTTATCCAATCGTTATGACTTATGAGTGATCAATATAATATATTTTACAATACCAATTGCATTGTTTTATAGCTTATTAGTTTATGAGGTAAGTTTCTAAGCTCTTCCCTTTTTGGCTTGACGCGATTTAAGAAAACGATAGATAATATTATAATGTTATTGTATTTGACTTTCAAAAAACGATTTTTTAAATATTATAATACATTGAATTGGTTTAAACTTTAAAGTAGTCTGTCTCAAAGTTAGAGAGTGTTAACTGACTATAAGCTTACCTATTTCATTTTTTTTATGTAGGTACATATTTCTAATCTCTCCTTATTTCCAGCTCTACATATAACATGAAATAAGTTTAAATTATAATTATTGTAAGCACTACTTTTATCTTACACTCGATAACTAGGTTAATTATTATGTTAATATATCACAACGATCTGTATTTAACAAATTAATGTCTTACGTGGGAATTCTCAATTTTTAAGATTTTATTATGTATTATTTAGGCAGGTATATCTAGTACAAGGTTACTAGGTTAAGGTATAGAGAGGCAGTAATAAATATTCTATTTATATATCTAGTGGAATTCTATATAGTATACCTTTACCCCCGCGTTCCACTTAGCGTTAAAAACTATTAAAACGCTCAAAATGCCCCCTATTTTGAGCGTTTTGATCGTTTTCAACGCCAAGTGGAACGCGGGGTCAATCGGAATTCGGAAGGGCTTCCCCGGTCATTACTGTTTTAAACTACTAATATTATTATTGTAATGTAAGTTTATAAATACATCGTTAAAATTCTAAAAACATCGTTGTAAAAGCCAAACCTTACATACAAACCAATTTGCAATCGTATCGTTCGTACTTTTATTTGTTGATACTGACTTGAAGTAGCTGTACTATGCTAACTTCATTCACGATATTCAAATGAAAGTAGCGAGAATCGAGATGATTTAGAACAATGTCTAGAGCTAGGAAGCTATTTATTCGTGTTTAGCGAAAGTGATGTGCAAAAACTTTGAGAGTTTCCGACTGCGAGAGACGCGAGTCACTTCCATTTGCCATGTCATCCATTAGGATACTTTAGAAAACTTGCAGTCAACAATTTCGATGGTGAAGTTGAATATGAATAGGATTTAACATAATGTCCGGTTTATACGGAGTAACAGACGTCAGTGCCGAGAGAGTGCTGACGCCAAAAACTGTCGCCTACCGTTTACACGCGGTCAGTAGTGAAAACAGCGCTGCCGACAGTACTGAACTGTCTTCGAAATCGGTTTACACGATGGCAGTGGCACGTCAGGGCTTTGCCTGTGCACTGACGTCAGTTACTTACTCCGTATAAACCGCCCCTAACGCATCGCAAGCATACAGTGCGTTTTTCGCGTAGACCGAAATTTTCTGGTAGGCACACTGCATAGTATAACTCTAGAACGAACTGTCGCCAGCAGTATTTCTTTATTTTACTTGCAAACCTTCAAAACACAGCGTATTCGTTTTACTAGGCCGCCAAAGCTCCTGCAACTTTTATGATGTGTCTGATGCGAGTGTTCATGGGCAATAGTAGTTGCTTTCCATCAGGTGATTCGTTTGCTCGCTTGCCCCCTATTTTTATAAAAACATAATAAAGGACTTTGTGAAAAATTCAAGTACCTTCCTGTTGCCATTACTAATATAGAGCAAAAAAGGGCGAAAAAAATATGTTTGTTGTATGGGACCCCCCCCCCCCTTAAATATTCATTTTATTTTGTTTTTAGTATTTGTTGTTATAGCGGCAACAGAAATACACAATCTGTGAAAATTTTAGAAGTCTGGCTATAGCGGTTCTTGAGATACAGCCTGCAGGAGACAGACAGACGGACAGACATCGAAATCTTAGTCATAGGGTCCCGTTTTTACCTTTAGGGTACGGAACCCTAAAAAGTGACGCCAATAAAATATATCCTTTGATGATAAATGGTTTCATGACAATCTATATCACTTTTCAAATAATTGAGGAGTGAAAATCATGTGATTAACATATTTATGAACCTAAACAGGTCAAGTTAAGACTCAAGACATTACCTCATTGAAAGGGAAACTCAGTTACATAATACAATTTGATTGATAACAACACAATGACGCCCACGGTGAGGCTCGTGGTACACTGACCCATATGTCACAGGTTTCACGCCTCCATGACTGATGACTTATATTGTACTGATAAACTCAAGATCAGAGAGAATCTGATGAATAACGATGATTGTTCTGGTTTGTGAATAGAAGATTTTTGCAATAATTTGCAGTGTATAGAGTCTGTGAATAATAATTATTGTTATGACGTTTTTACACCTGTGAATAGTGCTTAAACACGTCGCGTCGTCGTTAAGATTGTAGTTAAAGGAAATTTCGAAATTATTAACTATTTAAAAGAATAAATAATATAGATCGCGGCGTAGGTTATCAATTAACATAAATTTATCATAAATTATTATGTTTTCAAATTAGAAAATAACAATAACAATAATAATGTATCATTATCAGTCATTTTATAGACACTCTACCTACTGCCACACTTTCCAGTTTGTCGTATTTATTAATTTAGAGATACTATTCAAGTATTCACCATGTAAAATCAGAGGATAACAATATTAATCGACATCGGCCATCCGCCATTTTATTATAGACTCATATTATCTTTTTTCTCAGTTCTCTACTAACTTAATACTGTTCTTACTTCTTACTATACTCACTGTCATATACTCTCACAGTCATAATATTATTTATCCTATTTATAATTAATTTAGTGTAATATTCCACCAGATGGCGCGGTGATGGCCAGCCGCGTGCGCGCGCTCGCGCTGTGGTGCGCTGTCGCCTGCGTCGTCGCCTGCGCGGCCGCATACACCATCGACTGCAACCACGACTACACCGACTGCGAGACGGAATTCGGTACGTTATATATTGTTCCTACTTACTTACATAGTATAATATCTACGCTTGAGGAGAAGAACCGAGATCCTATGAGCAGTGACATAATATTATGTATGATTCTTTAATAATAATAAATGTGCACTGTGCAGCAAGCCGATAATAACTACCCTCATGCCTTTCTGGTGAAATAATAACGTAAATCTTGTCATGATTACACAATTTCATATAGGTAGGTACACTTAGCAAGCAAACGATCACTTAGCTAAAGAATATTATCAACAATTAAATCTATGATATAGTATAGACAAATCACCTCCAGTATCAAATGTACAGAAATCAAAATATATTTTCTAGCTAAACTATTTAGGAGGTAACAAAAACTAATGACGAATCCAACGAATTCTAGTCGTGACTTCACAGCTTTTTTGAAAGGAGGAGCCGCCTTTTTTGTGTTCTTTTAAATGTTTGAAAAGTTTTTGTGTAAAATACGGTTACGTTCTGCCGTGGTCCATTAGTTATTGTTTTTATAATGACATCACCGTTCACCCGAAATGGATACCTTACCCACCGTAAACTTACATTTTTCTGCGACGATTAATGCGCTAAGATAAAAGGTATAGGTATGGAGACATTTTGTTTTCCAGACAATAGGGAAACTTAACTAATTTTGACCCAACGAAGTGGTAATATCTTGTTTATTTATAGAAAAAGTTCCCAGTTGGTTATCTGCTACCTACTTGCTACCAGGCTTTTTTCACGAATAGGTATACGAAAAATGGCCCGGAAGTTTTACAGTGATATTTGCGAAACACAAATATCTTAAAGATATGAAAATTTGCCGTAGAAACCATATTGTAATGCACACATTTGGTATTCCAGTCATAAAAAGTAATATGATACATCAAACCGGATATCATTTAAGTAACAAAATATTACAAGCACAGTGAGATTTTATCACTTGCATACTAAACGCGTCCACAGAGTAACCTGCTGCCAGATAAAACGGGGATACACATTTTTTACTCCAAGTGAAACCCACAAAGGTTTTATACCTGTTGCAAATATGTGGGCTGATTCATAAGGTGGATACAGAAAAAGGTGATTTTAACCTGAACCCAAATTGCGGCCCCTCACAGAAGCTCCACATATTTTGGGTTTACCACAAAACATTCAAGGTCATAGGGTCAAAGCTGCTATAAAGCTTGCCAACTTTCGAATGGAAAATAAATTACAGAACTTAAATTCATATTAAGTGGGATCTGGAACTTCAGAATTTGAACTCAATGAGACAACGAATAGTCGAATACCTACATAGATACTAATACCTATTATAAATGCGAATGTAAATCTGCCTAGATGTATCGTAACAGACAAAACGATACAAATGATAAGTATAGGTTTCGGGAAAGGACATGTCACATAGGAAATGTACGGTACCCGATAAAAAAATTCGGCACAATGCACTCGCGGTCAACATCAAGACGTATTTGATACCTATCTATGTTATGATGCTAAAAAACTAAACATCATTAATAACGATTCAGATAGTGCTGAAAGCAATTGTCTATGGCTCAATTTGATCGTAAAGTTTGTACTATCAGAGAAATTGATTTATAGGCAGATGAAGGACCTTTATAATTTGGTCGCGTTATGTCAAACCCAGCCGACAGATCACTGCAGCTAACATTGAGTTGACATAATTCGACCAGATGACGTAGATCCGTCAACTGCCTAATGCCTATGGCATCCATTAGACGGTAGATTTTGCTGTCAGTTTTACCATAGTCATAACTGTGACTGATGGGTAACCTACCGTGTAAGAGCGTGACTGATGGTTGCATGAAGCTGATTGACAAAAATCTGGATCGTCAGTCCATCAGTCACCATCAGTCAAACATAATTCATGATTGACGGAATTGACTGACGCTTGCATTAGCGTATAATGGATGCCTAAGAATCAATTTCTTTGCTGGTACCTACTGCGTTAATTTAGAAGATAGAGGTCCCGCTGTAATTAAATGCCATCACATCTGTGCCATCGTTAATAGACTCTGACCTTGTGGAGTGCCGAAATCGTGCGAAGCGAATGGCCACAGAACATCAATGTGAAAGTACAAATCACTATCTACTGATGATCGCTCTGCGTTCACTTGATTGTTTGTTGCTGTTGTTGTGTTTGCAATCAAGGTCGTGAAAAACTTGTCTAGCCAACAAGTAATATGAATACCCAAAAGAGAGGTCACATTTATAATTGTACTTTTTAGGGTTCCGTAGCCAAAATGGCAAAAAAGGAACCCTTATAGATTCGTCATGTCTGTCTGTCTGTCTGTCTGTCTGTCTGTCTGTCCGTCCGTCCGTATGTCACAGCCACTTTTCTCCGAAACTATTAGAGCTATACTATTGAAACTTGGTAAGCAGATGTAGTCTGTAAACCGCATTAAGATTTTGATGCAAAAATGGAAAAAATATTAAAAATTTTAGGGGTCCCCATAGGTACAACTGAAACAAAAAATTTTTTTTTTTCATCTAACCTATGCGTGTGGGGTATCTATGGATAGGTCTCCAAAAATCATATTGAGGTTCCTCATATCATTTTTTTCTAACCTGAATAGTTTGCGAGAGAGACTCTTCCAAAGTGAAAAAATGTGTGTCCCCCCCCTCTAATTTCTAAAGTAGAGGCATGATAATTCTAAAAAAAATATATGATGTAGATTACTATAAAAACTACCAACGAAAATTGGTTTGAACGAGATCTAGCTAGTAGTTTTTTTTATACGTCATAAATAGTAAAGTACAACTGAAACAAAAAAATTTTTTTTTCATCTAACCTATGCGTGTGGGGTATCTATGGATAGGTCTCCAAAAATCATATTTAGGTTTCTCATATCATTTTTTTCTAACCTGAATAGTTTGCGAGAGAGACTCTTCCAAAGTGGAAAAATGTGTGTCCCCCCCCCTCTAATTTCTAAAGTAGAGGCATGATAATTCTAAAAAAAATATATGATGTAGATTACTATAAAAACTACCAACGAAAATTGGTTTGAACGAGATCTAGCCAGTAGTTTTTTTTATACGTCATAAATAGTAAACCTTAATCTAAATTTCATTAAATCGACTGAAATATAAAAATAAATCAAAAATATTCTAATTTCATAAAAATAAACCTTATTGCTGCTGCGGAACCCTCCATGGGCGAGTCCAACTCGCACTTGGCCGCTTTTTCAGTTTATTTCAGTGCCTATGTGTTTTGTGACATACCAAATGTAACCAAAACCTGGTTAGTACTTTTTGCAATACTAATATGTATATTTTGCAATATGGTTTGTTTAAAATACCAGAAAGTATTATATGTCCTTTGGGACATAAGATAAATCACTAAGAAAATTGTAGAGTTCTCAAATTACGTTTTCGGTATAATGACAATTACGATTTTATATTTTACGAGCTTTTGCCCGCGGCTTCGCTCGCGTTAAGAAGTATTATTATATACAAACAAAAGAATTTATCAAAATCCTTTCTTAGCGGATCCCTACGTCATAACATCTACCTGCATGCCAAATTTCAGCCCGATCCGTCCAGTGGTTTGGGCTGTGCGTTGATAGTTCACCATGTCAGTCAGTCACCTTAGAGTTTTATATATATAGATTGAATAGATATCAAACAAATTAAATTTGAGGTATTTTAAACGCTAAGCACGGGTCACTGGATGTCCATCTGGCATTGGTAGCGGATTTCCTTACGGAGCTACTGCTGATGTCGCCCGGCCGGATGCGCCTGCGCAACACTTCACACGGACACGCGTGCGGCGTGTCGTGCTATTACTCACATGAGAAAATGTCCACCATTACTTTATTTGTGCAACGCCTAAATACCTGACTGTATAGCGCTACTTCTGAGAATAGTCTTGGGAGAATCAAATCTGTCATATTATAGGAATCTCTAATTTAACGCAAAGCAAAAGAACGGCTCTTAACTCGGAGGTCGTGACTCGTGGGTTCGATTCCCGCGTTGGAAACATGTTATTTCCAAGTTTGGTTAGGACATTGCAGGCTGATCACCTGATTGTCTGACAAGTAAAATGATCCATGCGTCGGATGGGCATGTAAAAAGTCGGTCCTGCGCTTGATCTCTCGCCGGTCGTGTCGGTCTGCCG
This sequence comes from Plebejus argus, assembly GCA_905404155.3. Taxonomy (NCBI): domain Eukaryota; kingdom Metazoa; phylum Arthropoda; class Insecta; order Lepidoptera; family Lycaenidae; genus Plebejus; species Plebejus argus. Next base: position 7,513,967 of record FR989930.1, read on the forward strand.
TCCCACTGGGTTATGAGAGCAAAGCAATAGAGACTGCTCTTGTGTACTAAGCACATACTTGGACACTATAAAATTACTCTTGCGTAGCTGGCCTGGTCTTCAATGAAACCGGCCACCGTCAGCGGAACCGGTGTGGGAGCTATTATTATTATGAAAATCTAAATGAAAACGATATCGGTATGGTAAGATAATATCCATCAATAATATTGATAAATGGTTTGTCGAGCGATAGAAATGAGGTTAATCTAGATTCTAGATCATGTTTTGCTCTCCTTTCGCCTTAATGCATTATGCTTTATCAATATTAAGTAGTTAACGGTGAAATGCCCTTCTTAGTTTCTTGAGATTAGGACTTACGAATCGGGTGCCGACGAATACGCACATTGAAATATTTACGTAGATAACGTAGATTCCATAGTTTATATTATGATCAACGCTCAGAGATTGGAGATATTTACGCTCCAATCTCTGAGCCGTTTTAGATGAAATTTTGTATGAAGTTAAGACGGGAAAGGATCCAGAATGATTTTCATTGCGGAAAATACCGCTCAATAAAAAATTCCTATATGATTGCGGGTTGTTGCCCGCGACTTCGTTGCGCAGTTCTTAATAATAATCGGCATACCATAGCAGTGGTAATGTCAGGTCAATAATTTGTACTTGAGATATCGGTCAGCGCAATTGCAGTTCAATAATATAAACAGAGGCTTGGAACCGGTCTCGACTCAACGTCCTTTGCATTTGAGGTCACAAATACACGTCTATGTGGGGCCGTGGCCTAATTGGTAATGTCAATGAACAAATATTGGCCTCTGGCACTGCAGCTGGTTGGCGCCTGTGGAGATGAGCGAAGATTCACCCATTCCGTGAAAGATGAATCATTGGATCATGGTTTTCTTTAGAAATTAGATTAAATAATGATCTTCTTTAGGTTTCCAATCTAGAACCAAACTGAAAACAACAGTTTTAAGGAAAACCAGCGTTCTCACTTGTCGGCTTGTTTTTGTATAAGTATTTTGTATAAATAATTAATATACTTAATATGAATATAATATCAAATATCAATTTTCTAAATGGGTTGATAGGTGTGTGTTTTTAAGAGCCGATTTCTTGCTTATTTATTTTCCATAGTTTCAGATGTAAGTAAGTTGTAACTCTATCAAAAATGTACCAATGAAGAAATTTATTCATAGGCAGTTGACATACCTACGTCAGTTGGTCGAGTTATGTTAATTCAATATAAGTCGTGATCATGTCGTGATCTTATGACTGGGTTTGACGTAACGCGACCAAATTACGTAGGTCCGCCAACTGCCTATGAATCGACTTCTCTGATAGTATAAGCTCTAGTGAACGCTGATGATTCTCTACGCGTGCGAGTTGGTGTTGCATTATTTATGCTTTAGATTGTTTGCGGATCGATTTCAAACGACTATCTATCCACGCGTTCTCGTTAGGTTGAGGTCACGCAGACATCCTTTTATAGTACTTACAAGTAGTACTTATAATAGAGGTTCTTTAGTAAGTTAATGGACAGACTGAGCAGAGAATTTGATGCAAGTTAAGACGTTGTACGCTTCGTTTCGTTTGTAGGTATTGTGTTAAAATAGTCCTAATCTAACCTCCATAACTGTCGTTTTATCTAGTAAATAGTTAAGTTCTCCAGCTATTAGATCTAATACAACTTTTTCTTAGGAATTTTTTTCGGGTTAACATAGATCGACGATTTTTTCTATCGACTTCGAAACAGAAATGCAATAAAATATTTGTTAGCTGTGTATTTAAATGACTATAAAAGTGAAATTAAAAATCTATGTTACGGTAAACAAGCCACTTTCATACAATTTACATGATTTCAATTTGCATAATTTCTTTGTTAGGATGAGAAAATTAGGTATATTATTCATTTTAGAATTATCTAAATTAAAAATACAGTAAGTAGAGTAAGTACATATTAGTCTATGTATTCTTAGTAAATATTGTGTTGTAAAATTATTCAATACTAGAGATTTTACTTTTAAAGATTTTATTATCTTAAAGTTTCGTTGATGTAGGTATCTAAATTTAAAACTTAAGACCTACTGATCCAACGGACTATACATTCTAACGTTTCTTTGAGGCAAGGTATTAACATATTTTACCGATGAATCTTCTACACTACTATTATAAAGAGGAAAGATTTGATTTTTTGTTTGTTTGTTTGTTTGTTTGTTTGTTTGTTTGTTTGAGTCGAATAGGCTCCGAAACTACTGGACCGATTTGAAAAATTCTTTTGCTATTGGAATCTTACATTATTTCTGCTGAACATAGGCTACATTTTATTTTGGAAAAAAGTAGGGTTCCGTAAGATATTTGAGTTTTTCGGACGCAAGGTGTAAAAAATCAGCTAGAAAAGTTACTTATTTTGCGTACGCTGCCTAAACTATAAAAGATAGAACCATAAAATGTTCTAAGTAATTGTAGATCTTATAAATATCTACAAAAAAGTCCGCGACACACTATACCTATCTATGTCGAGTGAGGCACAATAACCATTTATTTATTTAAAAATCCTGATTTTTTTTGGACTACATTTAAACGGATATATTTTACTCACGCTATTAATCCTTATCAAAATAAATTATTTTATCACTAAGTACAGTTTATGTAGATAATATTTGGTCTTTGAATGATTAAAATTGGACGTTTGGTTTTGAAATTATGGCGAAATTAAAATATTACGATAGTGGGCGTCACCAAAGCGCGTGCGGGAGGAAGGCAATATTCTGTTGTAGAAATGAAAATTCTGTACATAAAAGATATGAAATGACACCCGAAATTACACCTTTGTCACTACATCGCTATAGAAGCCAAAAATGTGGTTAGTTTTTTGTCTGTCTGTCTGTCTGTCACTCTTTCTGTCTGTCTGTATGTTTGTTCCAGCATCACACGAAAAATACTGATCCGATTTGAATGTGGTTTTCGCAGATATATTTATCTTCTTCCAACTTAACATCTGGTGTATAAAAATTTTTCCCCCCACCCCTCTAAGGGGACAAAAGAGGGAGTCAGATTTTGTATCAAACTTTTTTCATTAACACGAAAACTACTGATCCGATTTGCATACGGTTTTCACAGATATATTATATTTGTCTTCTTCCAACTCAACATCTGGTGTATAAAAATCCCCCCCCCCTCCCCTCTCAACCCTCTCTGGGGACCAAAGAGGGGTCAGATTTTGTATACAACTTTTTTCTTTAGTGGACTTACTTCATATTAGGTATTAACTGTGTTTTTCAACTTAACATCTGGTGTATGACCTTCCCCCCCACACCCTCTTAGGGGACAAAAGAGGGGGTAAAACATGTATCAACTGATACTTTATATATACTTTAAATGGCAAAACAACGTTTGCCGGGACAGCTAGTCTAGTAATAAAAGCTTTATAATAGTAGGCGTTGGCCTTCCGAGCTCGACTAGCGTGACCTGCTTTTGGCGAACTTACTTATATGGTTAAAGCTATATTATACATTGGATTTATAATATGTTATTGAACATATTTGTATTACTTATGAGCTATAAATAAATGTGATATCACAGATTTTTCCTGTTAGAAAGTCTAATAGGAAAAATATGGTAAAAAATATTATATACCTGTTTATTTAACCTTATTATTCATACAAAATTATTTACAGGTAAACTCGCGATAAATGATGGGGATCCTCTGCTACCGCTATCATCTGAAATTGTCACAGAGAGAGCGGAACCCGTCGAACCGATAACTTCCACTACATCGTCAACCACAACTACAACTACGACGACTCAAACACCTAGTACAACTTCTGAGCCTGTAACAACTACTGTTGAAGCTAATGAAGTACCAGACTCAAATTTGAAACCTAAACCTAGATTGCTCAATCTGAATGTAGACGAACTACAGAATTTCGCAAATATACTACACAATCAAACTGAATCTAAAAATTCTAAGAAATTCTTCAGCGATCTCAGTGATGTAGATTTGGATGCGGAAGATGATGAAGATACGTCCATAGAGCATCACGAAGGGAAGCATATTAAGATACCAGATAAGTTCTACTCAAATCTTCAGGAGCCCTTCCATCCGATGTTAAATGTCGATAGAAGTGATGAATCGGAAACCTGTATTGATAGTGGAATTACCCATAAGGTACAACATAGAAAGACAATCTTCTTACGGCCCGGCCGCATCTGCGTCTATCGTCCGAAGCTTCGTGCTACGAGACGATACTATTGGACGATACACGCACATCGTCCAATAGTATCGGCTTTAGCGCGAAGCACCACGCATATGCGGCCGCGGCATTGAACTAAGTCTGAATTGACTATTCAGACCGTAACGTGACGCGTAGATGCATTTCAAGTACTGAATCTGTCAAATCCATACAAATTTAGAAATGCTTCTACGCGTCACGTTGCGGTCTAAGTTGACCCTAAAGCTCAAGTGATAATCCTTTCGTTACTTAAGTCTGGAAAATGTTGGTATGTACAGTTTAAGAAAAATGTAGCCAAAAATCATAACCTACTTTTAGGTCGGGGACAAAATAGATCGTGGGTGCGATGAAACATGCGAATGCACGCCCGGCGGGCAGCTGGAGTGCGCGCCGAGATGTCAGAGCCCATTCATCCGTCGCGGCCGGCGCCTCAACGATCCGCTGTGCTTCGAGTCCCCGGTTGATGAATGCTGCTCTATTATAGCCTGCGCCACGGGAAATGGTATCTTGCACTTACGATCTTGATAGATCTTACATGACATTTGTATTTGGACTAGCTCATCAACGGCTTGTAAAAATATATTTTTACGAATCAATATTTTTTCTAGTATTTGAATCTTTACTAATATAATATTATAAATGTGTCTGACTGTCTGTCTGTTACCTCTTCACGCCCAAACCGCTGAACCGATTTTGCTGAAATTTGGTATGGAAATACATACTTTGAGAAATTGAGTCCCAGGAAAGGAAATAAATCTCCTTTCTATGCAGGATACTTTTTATGCAGGAGAAATGCACGGTTCCTGCACGATAAACGTTTTTCGGCGTAACGGAGTTGCGGGTGTTTCTTAAATCTTAGTAAAAATGTTTTGTAAATGGCGTAAATCATATTTGTAGATGCAAAGACAACGTCCGTCGAAGTGTGTCACTATAATAACATAACATACCCAGTAGGCAGCAAGTGGAATGTTGGTTGTGAGCAAACGTGTTCTTGTGAAAAAGACTCCGTAGTAACGTGCGAACCAAGGTAATATTACTAAACAATTTATGAAATTATAATATGAGTAAAATTTTTATTTCGTATTTTTGAATTTTAAAATTTAGATGTACCCGCCTGCCACAGTCAGAAAAATGTATAAATGTTCAAGATCCCAAAGATGAATGTTGCGAAGTCCAGGTTTGCGATGTTTCGCAAGATGACCATGAAGAGGTACTTGATAATGCAAATAGTACGGCTGAAGTAAGTTCAATATTGATAGCACTTACATCCACCATCAAATATCCTTACTTATCTTAAAAATATAATTTGTTTCAGGCACCCAAAGAACGCAATGAATTAGCAATGGAAAAAAGTACAATGAGACCTCTTGTGCTAATAGAACCTATTGGGTCTATAAAAGTACTTCACAATAATAGCGTGCAAGTGAATTTAATCCATGCAAACAACAGTGATGATCCAATCCATCTTCAATTGAGTGACAACGGTGGACTAACGTATGATGATGTAGAGCTAAAATATTCGAATCTTATTTTAAATTTGAAAGGCGGGAAAAACTATATTTTAAAAACTAAGGAGACAGGAACTAAATTTAATTTCACGATTACCTCAACTGACGGAAATGAAGGACCGATGGAAGATCTAAAGAATAAAACAAAGTTTGGTTGCTATCACGATAATAAATATTACGAAGTTGGTAAGTTATATTTTTAGACTTTAAAAAGAGATTTTATAAACGCAAGTACGATAGTAAGTAATTGTTTTCTTGCAGGGGAAGAATTTCAAATTGGATGTTCTGAAATATGCGAGTGTACCGGCCAAGACACTAAAGAATGTGCACCAATGGTGTGCCCGTCACACGTGGGCTTGGAAATTGTGTCAAAGAGCTGTGTACAGTGGGCTCCCAATCCCCCTCCCGTACCGCCAAACTGTTGTCCCAGAACTGCAAGATGTTTAAGTGACGGCACTTGCCATTATAAGGGTGTTCCGTAAGTTTCTAAAGTTGAAATTCACTTATTTTGAACGATCTACAATCAATGAATTGTTGTCCTTATTATTATTGTATTTTTTTTATCTAACAGCGTTCCAAACTGGAGTAAAGTACCAATAGAGCTTACTGGTTGTGAGGAGCATTGTTTTTGTGAAAATGGTGAACTAGACTGCCAAGAAGTATGTAGCCCATTACCACCTTTGCCACCACAAAATCTACGCTGTCCTCCCATGCACCGACCGGCTCCAATGAATGTATCTGATGAGGATTGTTGTAAGGAATGGGGCTGCGTACCACATGGTAACAATCTTTTCTTAAAATGTTATAACCTGCGTTACTTGAAAATACTTATTAAAATTATTCATCATTCAGTCTGTTATAAATGGGCATCATTGGTACTTATTTGGTTTTTATTTGCTTTATATTTTTTATTATCATTTATTTCATGTTAGCACGAGAAGTATATTGCCATTAAAATATATTAATTTCATTCATTCTTAATAACCACATTATTCCTTGCAGCTGGACTCACAAATGGATCATCAATTCAACCTATTTCTACTCGTTATCAAAATAACTATGTAACGCCAAACTCACCAATTTTATCTCACCCTAAGTTCGTTTTGCCAATACCTCAAATGCCAACAGAAAGTGCTATTAATATTAATAAGCAGGTTTTAGCACCGTTCAAATACGAATCTAACAATAATATCAAAAGTGCCACTTCGTACACGAACAATGGCCCATTCGATTTTCAAAGAGTAAAGATACCAAAACTGCAGCAAACGAACTCAACTGAGCGCCCGATTAAACAAAAAATTTCAGTGTTTTATAATATCAACCCATCCAAGTATAATGATTTTGCCAACTTTATCAACTTCTCTGAGCCTGTTAGTCATAACATCCAAACCTCACCAATCAAACCTTTGGACATTAAAAGTGACAATATGAATACAAAACAAGACATAACTTTAACTCCTAATAATAACAAAACACCGTCAAATTTGTTAAATATTCATGATTTCGAACAACAATCATCGTTAAAGAAAGTTCCGTTATCCGAAATCGATAACTTGAATATTTTTCTTCCCAATTATGACAAAAACCTCGTTCAAAAGCCCAAAGACGACAACGAAACGAAAACACTGTATTTTGATACCGATTTCCCTAACGAAATTGCTATTGACGATGATAAACCTTTGAATTTGTCGCTTGTTACACCTATTAACAATGTTATATTTCAAGTTAAGCCGATATTAAATACAAAATCAATAAAAAATAAACACGAAAGCCAAAAATTTAAACCTTATTTGTCGACAGAAGAACTAGATCCATATGAGACTGTTTTACTTAGACCAATTTCAAATGTAAAAATGTCAAAAACTATGTTGTTCCCTTACAAAAACGAAAAACCAAAATCATTCCAAAAACCTTATTCAGCTTTAGATCTTGAGCAAATTTTAAAGCAAATGGAAGTCGAGTCTGAAGTCAGTATGAATATGGAAAGATCTGCCAATAAAATCAACCGCAGTGAAACTGCGGCAGGTCAGTGACCTTGCCTTGGTGTGACTTCATCTTTTTATGTAATTTCGTCTTCCTTTAACAAAAAATATGAACTCTTGAGTTGACTTCTGTTGCTTTGCTTTCTCGTATGATCTACCTTTCGAATTCTTGTTTAGTTTAGTATTCACACCAAAACACTAAACATTTCATCACCCTTTCGTTAATTTTAAATATGTGTAGAATTATAATAATTTTCTAACTACTTCCCTACTTATCCTATTTTATTTGACGTAAAAATGTGTAAATTTTTAGTTCACAACAAGTTCCCTTCTACAATTATTAATATTTTAAGTGTATTGATAATTATATTTTAAATATAAAATATGTGACAGTTATTTTGTGGTTAATTCAAAACGACATTCGGATAATTGTGTTAATTAAACAATAAAACGTACGGTAATTACGATACGATTGTTTACAATTAACATGATAGATCATTAAATTTTATAAAAGCTTTAATGTAGTATTCTGTATGAAAATAGAAATAAAACCATAATTTGGTTGCAGATACATCAAAACCAATGTTCCCCGTTAATCCACATTCACAAACACCATTTCTTCCTACAGTGCCTCCTGATAACAACCACTACCCGCAAGAAGACATTCCTGATTACGACCAGAACAATGTCCATCGTCCCGTCCATCCCCTCGATCCTGCCCTGGCCGGTCTACCCCCTGGACTGCACATTACTAGTGGAGATGATAACAAACGCCTGTCAGTGTTGTCTCTGCAAGGAGATTCGCCGACCAGTATCAAAATGCTGTTCGGCTTGCCATCAGTTTTGGTTGGACTTAAAGGAAGCATAGACCTGCGATATACTGATACCGAGTAAGTTTTTATGCTTGTTATTTAAAAACAATCTGACATTATTTTTAATATTGTAAGTACTAATCGTAACCCTTTCGCACTTATAATATTATCACTACAACTCTTCATTCTTTGCAGCGATCCAGATATCTCCCAATGGTATTCTCAAGTGTTTGCTCCAGCAGACGAAGTCCTCACAACTCCTCGACTTGAGTTCCGCTTGACTGGCTTGAAGCCATCCACCACATACAAGATTAGAGGAAAATTGTACTTGCACAGCATTCCTGTTGAGCCTGAGAGTGAAATTCTAACAGTCCGTACCCAAGATTTACCAACGGTAAGTAGAGCTGAACTTACTACAATAGATAAACTTGCTCTTATTGCAGAAAATAGTTTTGTTGTGGTACGATTGTCGATTGTGGTGGTCTGGTGGATAAATAAATATGTCTATCAGACTGTGAATACTGTCTAGACTAAAGACTATAACAATAAACATTGATTGCTAGATTACGAACAAAGTATTTTTTACAATCATTTTAGATTGCCACAGTGGAAGAAAAACGTCGTGAGATAGATTGCAAGCTGATGGTCCTAGACGTTAATGACACCACCGCCCACCTCGCCTGGAGACATTTCACTGAAGATGAGCTAATGCTGATTGACGGCATACAAGTCAGGTGAGGTATTTACGAAGATTTCCAGACCGCAATAAAAGATCAGCGCAGCGTTAAACGCTGTTATTAGCGCATACCTAACTACCGTACAAACATCTCAATTATTTATTTAATTGGTATATTTTTCAGGTACCGTTCTTCAGGATCCCCGTTATACAGCATGACTGAGCTTCTACACCACAGCAGGTCCACTGCTGAACTAACAGATCTGAGACCGAGGAGCACATACGAGGCATCGTTAGTGCTGATGCCGCCGCCTCGAGCGACCACTGAACTGTTTGATTCTGGAAAAGTCGAGTTTACCACAGCTCCGTATATAGGTAAAAAATAAGAATAAATATTGATATTTTGGTAAAAATAATGACATCCATCTATCTATCAACAAAACACTATCCTCTCTGTAGCATCTCACTAAAATATCTAAATATTATTCTCTTCTATGTTTTAATGGTTAAAATCGAACATTATAGTGTTCTATCGTTACGTACCACACATAAGTACTTTTTTATTGAGCACTCAAATCAACCGCTAATAGCTTTTTTTTAATGATTAATTTCAGATCCATACAACTGGACAGTGGAGGTGGAGGCTCGGGAAGTGGGCGCGGAGGCGGTGGAGCTGACCTGGCGTGGCGTGCCCATGCCGGCCGAGAAATGGGTGCGCGTGTACCGTGCCGCCCACGACTGCGGTGATAGACATGACCACGATGCCTTTAGGCTTGCCACGAGGGAGTCCCAGCCGGCGATCACGCTTACAGGTCTCGAGGCTGATACGAAGTAAGATACGATTTTATGTAAATTAAAAACATAAGCTCGAAATATCTCTCATTAAAATTATCTTGATATAAATAAATGTTATAGAGATTTATTCTAAAACATGAAGCAAATTATAATATTTTACATTAAACCGTTAATTTGATATATTACAGGTGTCGAGTCTGGCTGGACCTATTCTTGACCAACGGAAAAGTAAAAACGAGTAACGTGCTGGAGATCCACACGAAATCTCTGGATTCACCTGAAAACATTGACAGTAAGTGTAGACTTATCTATATGATTTATCTTAGTTAAGACCATCCTAATCCCTTAAACTTCTTCTTTTTTTATCTTCATAAGGTTAGGAAAGTAATAACGATACTTTTTACTCCACAGACGTGATCGAGTCGTCATCCATCGCGCGTGGTCCGGCGCGCGGGGACTACTACGGCGCGCTGGTCGTGGTCGGCGTCGTGGCCGCGCTGGCAGCGCTCGCGGCCGTGCTGTTACTGCTCGTCGTGGTCAGGCGACACCGCCCACGATCCGTGCAAATTACGTGTATGTTTCTGATTACTTTACTTTACTTCCTACTTACGCCTTAGCTTACATCTTATATTCTCTACTAGTGGTTTTTTATGATAACGGTAAAATAAATCTAGCATTGGTAGATCAAAATAGTTTTATAGTTATAAGTGTTCGCATAATATGTCGAAGTTTATTACTTACTAAGACATAGTTAATCCAGTCTGGGTTTATATTTGGTTAAATATCATGTTGTTTTCTCATTCTTGAAAAAAATATTATTTTGAAGCAAAGGCTCTACCTTTGACGTAAAAAGTAATTTTCACTTACTAGACTGTATAATTCTAGCTGTGCCATCAGCGCCCCGAGAGTCATCGCTGCCGCCTTATGACAACCCGGCGTACAAACTCGAGATACAGCAGGAGACTATGGGTAGGTGGTGAATTTTACTTCATTCCAAGAACTAATTTGATAAGTTTGCCTCAGACATTAGTTTAAAATTTAAGGTAAAACTAGCTTTAAGTAACTACAGTCTAATGCTACGGCCGCACATGCGTTTATCGTCACTAGCTTCGTGCTATGAGACGATACCTTTTGACGATACTCATAGCACGAAGCTTCGTGACGATAGACTCATGTGCGGCCGCAGCATTACAGAAAGCCAGGATAATAAAATTGTGTTACGTTTTGAAAGAGTGAAAGTACCTCAAAGCCAGGAGGGTTAAGGCAAGATGAAGGAGACAGCCAAACCCATAGCACATACAATATACATATTCTTGTGTGGCTTGTCGTAGGTACAGTTCTCTCTCTCTCTCTCGCAGCTCATCTTGCAATTAACCACACGTTAATTTTAAACGTTATTCCTCGCTTATAAAAAAACTCTAGACAAAACTTTATACATTTTACTGTTTTCAGACCTCTGACAGTTAAATTCCCGTGGGCAGAGCAACGGAGTGAACGGCACCTCGGAGCGGGGCGTTGACGTGCCCAACGGGAAGAGTTACAACGAGATGGGGGTTTAAACCCCTTTTGGACGTTCAAACCCCTGGTGAACAAGTGTAGTGACGTTTGTGGCAGAAAGTGACTTTTTTACCCTACAAAGCAACAAGAAGAGTAATATTTTGGTAACCTTCGTATTTGATCCAACATAGTGCCTAAACTACCGATCTAATATTTCTAAATCAGGTGTCATGATATTGGGTGTAATACTCATGTAGTCGGGTTAAAGTTTTTTAGATTATTATTATCAGCTGTGGATACAATTTTATTTATTAAAAGGCCATGTACCTTTAATTCGGCATTACTGGTTAAATACGTAATAGTGGTAAGTTTAACCTGACTTATTGTATATAATGTATTTGTAAATGTTTTTATACTTTTGCCTACGTAAAAGTGGGCTTAATTTTTTACTCCCAAGATAAGTAATTAGAGTAGGAAGTAGCGGTTAGTGACAAAATACAATATTTGGAAAGGTTTGAGAACACAGTAAAATTTTGTATCACTACACAAGCATGCAGGCTTGTAGTAAGTAAAATTGAATTGGCAGTTAACTATATAATAACGTGGCTACGTTTCTCTGTACTGTGGCTCTACTATGAGTTTAAAGCTATAGTTTTTATTGATACTCGATACCGACTAGTAACTACGTAAATTTTTAGTATGGCAAATTTTACAGCGCCTCTTAGCGGTCACTTGCGGAACTAAAATCGCCATACTAAAATATAATATATTTTATTGGTATCGAGTATCGATAAATACTATAGCTTTAAACTCATGGTAGAGCTACAGAAGTAGTATGAGTGAATACTACACCGATCCAAATTATGTTCGAAAATTTACTAAAATGTATGTGTACTAAATACAACAATACTTATTTTTACTGACATCGAAATTCTCAGTATATTAGTGCCTTATTTAATAAATTTGTAAATAGTGTTAATAATATTTTGTAAGATTTTTATATGCATGTATTGAATTTTTGTTTGCTGTAGAGATTAGGTTCAGTAAAACAAAAACCTCTGTAATGAAAATTAATAAGTAGTTGTCTTTTACTAGATACTGCAAATAAAGTAAGTTACCTATTTAAATTTAGTGTGCTTTATTTAGATTTATCAGCTACAAAAATCTAATTTTAGATTTTGTTATACGGGAGGTATTTGTAAAATAAAGTCTTTAAGTAACTATTGTGCTGTTTATTCTGTATTTTAACACTACTTTGTTACGTCAATGCGATTCTATAATTTAGTAATTTTTATTCTGTGACCTCCAAGTTTCTCCTTTTACGATTTCCTAAATAAAATATTCATTTTTTAAACTATAAAATTAGAAAATAAAAATTATCGAATGGTTGTTTCGCTCTACATTTTTCTATACTTACAATGAAGGACTCCTAAAAACCATGATTTACTTAAAAGTCTTTAATCGTGAGGTAAAAGATGAGTGTCTTTAATTAGGAGTTCTTTATTATATAGAAAAATTGGCCAAACAACCATTCGCTAATTTCTATTTTCTAATTTTATTAGCTATTTTGGCTTCTCTAGAATCTCTACAAAAAATTAAATAAAAAAAAAAAAAAGAATTAATTAATGTTTAAATAATTCCTTAGTACAAAGATCTACTGCGGTGGATAGAGGATTCGTTCTAGGAGAGGTGGACACTGGACGCGATAACCTAGAGTAGGTTTCTTACATTCAGAAGGAACAACCGAATAAGGGAAAGGTTGATTATAAAAAACGTCGTTTAATTCAAATACAACACCAAATCACAATATATTTTCTATAATAGTTAGGTATACATAATAGAATTTCTCTTCAAATATTTTTTTCTACTTTTACTATTCTGTAATAAAACTACTTTTCGGTTTATAAAATTGTTACGCTGATCGTCTTCAATTTGGAAACGAGGTCGATAAATAAAATTTCCAATAATATGTTATACATAAGAAAATATATATTTAGAGCCAGTGCTGCTAGTGGGCCCAAAGTAAGTTTTATTACACTATATAGTAATTTTTCTCTTATTTTAACGATATTATCATGTATCTAATCGAATCTTCATAGCACAGGCGACTGTGCTACGAAAATATATCCAAATGTACTTGCATTAGCTGGGGTAATGAAGTCCATTTGTTATCAACATTACAATGCCGCTTTTTAAATAGATAAAATTACAAACTATAATAATTATATTTGTGATAAGCAAATTAAATGCACAAAATAAATAAAGCTATCTTAAAATATTAGGATGTAACAGTAGAGATGTATCGAGAAAATTAGGTACTAGGTTTGCATTGTCATTCTGTATGTTTGTCTTAGGTACCTATATCGTTAAACTTGTACCACAATATAATATATCGTATTAATATACAGTAGACCATTTTAGATCGCCCGAATCGGGCACAAATCACAATACACAGTTAACTTGAAGTAGTGAAACAATAACTTATAAGTCACACTCGCATTTAATATTATGGTTGACTGAGTTTATCGAGTATGTTCTTCCCTCTACTGTATGAAATAATATAATTGTAGTAATAAATCTTTTCCATCTTCTATCGGAATAAAAAAATGAATTTGTTACTTTTTAAATCTAGGTTTCTAGAGCATTTTGCAAAACTTTGTGATATGTTGTCCGATACTTCAGTTTTTTTGATTTACTATTATCATCGTAGCATCTGAAAATTACAATAAAAAAAGTGTTAGTAATATTAAAGTAAGATTTTTGTTTTATTAACACTTCATTGTTATAAACTGTGCTACGACATTTTTTTGCTTTTTTAATTTTTTCATGTCGCTAAATAAACAAATAATAATAATAAATCTCTACCTTCCTACTAGTAGAGACAACGGCATATATTTAAAAATATTAGAAGCTCTTCGCAGAAAAAAGGCATTCATAAAATATTGTAATTAATAATAATTTAAATACCAAGATTTTCTTAATAGACCAATCGTATTGAAGGAGTGTTTGAATATATTTATACGTATTTTGTACTCAAATATATTTCGTGTTCATAATTAATTGCAAATTATTTTTACATTTTTAGATCATGGCCCCTGCACGTATATTTTTGAGAAATATAATGTTCGGTAAACATTGGTTGAAGCGAGATCTTTTCATTATTTCAAAGATAGTCGAAGAGTAAATATGATTAGAAGAAACGCGCTTTTTATTCAAACATTTTATCACACCTCTTGCAAATCTAAAAATGACAGCAACTTTCCTTCCTACTTTATTAAAATAAATTAAATCATTCAAAATGGTTCAAAACTTCTCTTCCTCGTTTTAAGATTCAACTTTTTAATTTAGGCTGAGACCTTCGAAATCACCATTCGCATTTTATCAATTTCAAAATCGATTCATTGTTTAGAAATCAAAATTATACAAGTAAACAACCGGGCGTATCAATACATGTTTGAACTAAAACTAAACTAAACCAAGAAAAACCTAAATAAACAACAATTTCAGAACATCTTCGAAATAAGTATAACCAATATAGACTAAGGAAACAAACGTTTCAAAACACGTTTAAAATGAAAGTAATACTTCGTGAATAAATAGGAAAGGTCATTTTTAGATGTGGGTCGGAGGGACTATTTGTTGGTGGCGTCCTCGTGGGCCTTCTTGACGACGGCGAGCTTGGAGTGAGGGTCACTGGGCTGGAGTTGCGCGTAGGGTGGAGCCCTGGTGCCGTGCAGCACCAGCGACCAGCCGCGCAGCCAGCCTGATGCGGAGCTCGGCCCGGAGCCGCCGCTGAACCGCGCCTGGAAATGGTCATGGTTGAGTCAATGTCAATGTCAATGTCAATGTTTGACGACTTCTGTGGCTCAGTTGGTGCCTTGGTGGGCTGTTGGTAGCTCAAGCCGGGGGTCGCGAGTTCGAATCCCGCCGACGGAACAAAAAGTTTTCAAAGTTCCTGGGTCATGGATGTGTATTAAATTTGTGTATCATGAAATAAAAATCTGTATAGTATAAAGGTATTAAATATATTTCCGTTGTCTGGTACCCGTAACACAAGTCCTTCAGGTACTTATAGCATGGGGCCAGACTGACGTAGTGTGAAGCGTCCATAGATATTATTAAATTTCTTCTCTAACTTATTACCATACTCTACGGCAGACTTGTGGAGTCTGTTTTAAAGTTAATGATTAACCAAGAGAGAGACTAGTGTTATTTAATCCACAGTTAACTTTCACCGAGACCTGCGACGTGACTTGTTACGGGTATTTACGAAATTCACCTGTGGGCAGGGGCTAATTTTCCCTGCGTTATGGATTGTAAGGAGTGTCACATTATAATATAGTAGGTATATTGAATGTTTTAGATAAATAAGTAGTTGTTAATACTATTAAACTAGTCTTAAAATGAAACTTATTTTTTATGAAATCTTTAATGATCGCGCGTTTGGTGTGTAAGTTCTAACCATGCTTTTTACTATAAACCTTCGATTCTACGCACAACGAACGCGTTCCTACAAAACTAAAAAGCGGCCAAGTGCGAGTTGGACTCGCCCATGGAGGGTTCCGCAGCAGCAATAAGGTTAATTTTTATGAAATTATATTATTTTTGATTTATTTTTATATTTCAGTCGATTTAATGAAATTTAGATTAAGGTTTACTATTTATGACGTATAAAAAAAACTACTAGCTAGATCTCGTTCAAACCAATTTTCGTTGGTAGTTTTTATAGTAACATACATCATATATTTTTTTTAGAATTATCATGCCTCTACTTTAGAAATTAGAGGGGGGGGGACACAAATTTTTCCACTTTGGAAGAGTCTCTCTCGCAAACTATTCAGGTTAGAAAAAAATGATGTGAGAAACCTCAATATGATTTTTGGAGACCTATCCATAGATACCACACACACATAGGTTAGATGAAAAAAAAATTTTTTTGTTTCATTAAGGTTTACTATTTATGACGTATAAAAAAAACTACTGGCTAGATCTCGTTCAAACCAATTTTCGTTGGTAGTTTTTATAGTAATATACATCATATATTTTTTTTAGAATTATCATGCCTCTACTTTAGAAATTAGAGGGGGGGGGACACAAAATTTTCCACTTTGGAAGAGTCTCTCTCGCAAACTATTCAGGTTAGAAAAAAATGATAAGAGAAACCTCAATATGATTTTTGGAGACCTATCCATAGATACCACACACGCATAGGTTAGATGAAAAAAAAAATTTTTTTGTTTCATTAAGGTTTACTATTTATGACGTATAAAAAAAACTACTGGCTAGATCTCGTTCAAACCAATTTTCGTTGATAGTTTTTATAGTAATATACATCATATATTTTTTTTAGAATTATCATGCCTCTACTTTAGAAATTAGAGGGGGGGGGACACACATTTTTCCACTTTGGAAGAGTCTCTCTCGCAAACTATTCAGGTTACAGAAACCTCAATATGATTTTTGGAGACCTATCCATAGATACCACACACGCATAGGTTAGATGAAAAAAATTTTTTTTTGTTTCAGTTGTACCTATGGGGACCCCTAAAATTTTTAATATTTTTTCCATTTTTGCATCAAAATCTTAATGCGGTTCACAGACTACATCTACTTACCAAGTTTCAACAGTATAGCTCTAATAGTTTCGGAGAAAAGTGGCTGTGACATACGGACGGACAGACAGACAGACAGACAGACAGACATGACGAATCTATAAGGGTTCCTTTTTTGCCATTTTGGCTACGGAACCCTAAAAATGGAGCAGCGATATCTACTCGTTTATGGGTCTCACCTCCAAAGTCCAAGTCCCCTGCGGGTACTCGCCCCAGGTGTGCGTGGTCATGAAGGGCCACTTGGTGAACCCGTCGCGGCTGTCGTCGTCGTTCGCGCGTCTGCTTAGGATCATCGATCTGAAAACACGCGAAACATTTTGTTAGTCTCCAGCTAGGGATTACGTACTAGTATTACAAATGCCATAACGTCTCTAACTTCTCTGTCTTTGTTTGTCTAGTAAACTTATTCTCAATGACTTGTACCTGATACATTTCTGTGCTTGTACCTTTATGCAGTATGTCGACGAATAACTTGCAAAGGCTGAGACCTGAGAGAGCTTAAACTAAGAAAGACGTCCGGACCAATACGACCCTGAAACCATCAAGAAAAGAGCAATTTCCCTCTTAAAAGTTCGGCAACGCGCCAACAACTCTTTTCTGATGTTGCGAGTATACATGGGCGACGGTAGTTGTTTTCCATCAGGCGACCCGTTTGCCACCTAATTTTATAAAAAAAATTTTAACCAGGCTCCCATAGAGTTCCTGTGCTTACTCCTTGCATCCCTAGTGCACTTTGTTTTTTTTTTTATGAAAAAAGGTTGCAAACGAGCAAACAGGTCACCTAATGGAAAGCAACTATCGTCGCCCATGGACACTCGCAAAATCAGAAGAACATGCAGTTGCGTTGCCGGCCTTTTGAGAGGGGATACGCTTTTTTCTTGAAGATTTGTAAGTGAATATCAGGGGTAACCTACGAAGTGAAGTTGTTACAGACCTGGTGCCCATGGGGCTGGTGAGGAACAGCTCGAGGTCACCGCGGCGCGTGGCGTTGGCGCTGACCACCGCCTGCACGTGCTCCAGGTACCGCACCTCTGACCCCGTGCCCGCGCACGCGCCCGCCTCGATGTGGAGCGTCACGCTGCCTTCGGATGGGATCTCGCTGGGAAATAAAATTCATTGTAAAGGACTGCATTCGACGACATAAAGCTTTTAAGGAGACAAAAATTATTCATTGTACTATCAGGGAAGTTGATTCATAGGTAGATAGCAGACCTACGTAATTTGGTCGAATTGTTTCAAGCGCAGCGGCTTACATTGACTTGACATACTCCAGCCAAACAACGTAGGTCCGTCACCTGCTATGAATTAATTTCTTGGATAGTACAAACAAGTGGCTCAATATGCAGTTTCATCGGTGATTTCATTCCGCACTACGTTGCTACGCGACCCAAAACATGTACCTACTATGGAACGTGAAGTATTGCGTCGCTTCGCCTTTAGCCATTAATTTTTTCGAACCAAAAAACTTTCGAGGCTTTTTCAAGAGATCTTGATAAGAGGGAAAAACAATAATAATGACTACTTGGTTTAATCAAGCAAAAGACCTTAAGTAAATTTAGGGAATATCCGCAATGTTTTTGCTTGATTTTCACAGCCTTGCCTTAAAAAATAAACCTATCCCAGACTAGACCAAAGACTTACGTGTGCGTATTAACGGAGCCAGCTTCACAATGATAACGCGGTGGCACGGAGCGCCAGTTGGCGGCCAGTGCGGTCATGGCGCCTGCGTCCAGCACTCCAAAGCCGAATAGATGGTTGAACTCCAGACCCACGCCGTTCATCGTCCAGTGGAAACGGCCCTGAAATGCCAATCAGAATCATGGTAGGCAAACAAGGAAATTACTTAGAGGCCACCAGTGCGTTTTGCGCCAGTCGCGGATCGGCTTCCTTGTTCTTCGTAATGAAAGAAAGACTAATACAAGATTAGAAATAACCCACAATCATAGTTATTAAAAGTAGGCCTAACACTCTTCTGTAGGCACGTAGTCTTTCTTTGCCTATGATATGGCAAAAGTGAGCCTATATCAAGTTTCTCTCAGTAGGAACTTAGGTGGAGGCCTTTTGGCTTTTCTTTGCAGATAATGATTGTCTATTACTACTAGAAGTAATAATAATTAAATAATTCTTATGTACATACCTTTGCGTCATACAACGAGTTTCTTTTGGAAGTTAAAACGGTCAGATGCTGAATATCACGCCAGGTCAGATTAGGGCTGGAAATAAGACATGATAACATTGTAAATAAATTGTGTCAGTATAACCATAATGTGGTGAATATGTATAGGCATACATATTCACCACAATATGGTTATATTATACACATCACCTACTTTCAGTTTTAAAGTTCTATAGAAACTTTATGATGTATTAATAACAAACTGAGTGCAATAATATTCCACAAAGTTCCCATAACTATAAGAAAACTTTAAACAAAACTTTGAAAAACTTTTACCAGGAAGTCCCAACTCCCAAGTCCCACTACTCGTGCAAAGTTTTCTGAGCAAAGGAGACCTTTAAAATGTTTGAATATTATGACCTAATTGACTGCAAACATTTAAAACCCTTTATGGGTGCCCCGGGTTGGGGGTGTGCCTCAGTTAACCCGAAGCACCCCGGGGGTATGTGGGAAACTGCCGACGAGAAGCGCCTGGCTTACTAAAACCACCTGCGGTCTGCCTTCAGCAGTATACGGAGGGATGTCCTGCATCTATAAGGTAAGGACTCCCTCTACGACCGGTCGGTCTACAACGTTATTAGACCTAAGATCTACTGTTTACTAACGAAGCCCTGTGCGATCTACCAAGTTCATGTAACTTCTCGAAATCTTAAATGTCTAGTCTGGTCCAATTATTTATATTTTCGCCTGGCCACGATCGACTTAATAATAATTATGAAGTAAGTCCAAGAAAAAAGTTTGATACAAAATCTGACCCCTCTTTCGTCCCCTTAGAGGGGTGGGGAAAAAAATTTTTATACACCAGATGCTAAGTTGGAAGAAGACAAATATATCTGCGAAAACCGCATTCAAATCGGATAAGTAGTTTTCGTGTGATAGTGGAACAAACATACAGACAGACAGACAGACAGACAGACAAAAAACTAACCACATTTTTGTCTTCTATAGCGATGTAGTGACATCCCCCGCTTATTATTTTTTAAATATCTTTAATGTACAGAATTTTCATTTCTACAGTTTTATTATATGTATAGATAAGAACCACCTACTTAGCATGTAAAGCCAGAGCAAACACGCCAGCCGCTTCCGGCGCTGCGGCGGAGGTGCCGGAGTGCGTGGCGGTGCACTTCCCGTACAGGTCGGTGGTGGCGACGCCAGTGCTGGGGTCCCGCGCGCCGTTGCTGAAAGTGCTGGCCAGCGTTGAGGAGCAAGACTCGTCGTAATGCGCGTTCTGGCCGTCGTTAATGGCGCTGAAAGAGAGAGAGAAATTTAGTAGTAAAAATATGTATATGAACATATAACCTCCTCCTTTTTGGAAGTCGTAGTAATGATGATGTTCTACTTTTAAGTGTGTTTATGCGTGTCTTATAAAGAGTTCAATGTGAAGTTGCAGCACTGAAAGATCTTTTTTTGTGATTTGTATGGGCAAATTCATGACGCTAAGGCGCTTACCCATATAAATCACAAGATAATTTTTTTCAGCGCTGCTATTTTCACAGTGAACTAACTACCTACAAGGAACACATATACATTGTAAAGTATTATCACTTAGTATTTTAACATCCTGTAAGCCAATGTTATGCTAAATCAGATCAGTATCCTTGACGCTACGGTTAAACTATTATGCATACATATTACATAGAGTTCCAAAATCATAATCCATAATTTATAATCCTTCCTCTTTTAAAGTAGTTAGATAAAAAGATTACAATCAAACAAATTATCCAGAAAATAGAAGCTTCTTAAAAATAATGACGATGTTTGTAGCTCAGCAGTTTATTAGTAACTAAAATAAAGTGTAATTACACCTTGTTTTGGAACTTTTCAGTTTCAAAGTTTTTATTTCAATGAGTAATAAAACATTCATAAATAAACTTTCCAAGTTTGGTAACAACGAAATTAAATTAGTAACAACAAAACAAACAAAATGTAAAGAATCATAATAATATTATTATGCTTTATAACTTCAATATATTTCTTCTCAAATTTCATATTCTTCACATGTAGGAACTAGGAAGTGTAGGATCATTATTTATACTAGAAAAGAAAATCTTGTGAAAGCCCGTGCTAGGACGGAATTTAAAACTTTCTGAAGTGCGCGGTACGATGAAAAATGTAGCGCGTGTTCCCGGAATGTTAAGGAAAAGCCCCACTTCCTCGGGAACCTCACAAAGTACTTTGAAATACGAAAATACTTAGGAATACAAAAGTACTTTGAAATAAAACGTTCATATCGGTTTATTGTATACTAGTTGACCCGGCAAACGTTGTTTTGCCATAAGTATAAAGTATTTCTACTTCATCAGTTGATACAAAATCTTACCCCCTCTTTTGTCCCATAAGAGAGGTGGGGGGAAAAATTTTATACACCAGATGTTAAGTTGGAAAACACAGTTAATAATATGAAGTAACTCCATTAAAGAAAAAAGTTTAATACAAAATCTGACCCCCCTTTCGTCCCCTTAGAGGGGTGGGGGGCAAAATTTTTATACACCAGATGTTAAGTTGAAAGAAGACAAATATATCTGCGAAAACCGCATTCAAATCAGATCAGTAGTTTTCGTGTGATAGTGGAACAAACAGACAGACAGACAGACAAAAAACTAACCACATTTTTGGCTTCTATAGCGATCTAGTAACACCCCCCGCTTATTATTTTTTGAATATCTTTAATGTACAGAATTTTCATTTCTACAGTTTTATTATATGTATAGAAGATAAACACTGAAGTATTTATATAGCTCCATTCATAAATATTTATAGCTATAAATATTTATGAATGAAGCTATATAAATACGTCGAACATGCGTAGATAAGTTCGTAAATACGTTATTTCAATGTATCAGTAAAGGTCATACGGCATCGTAGCACACAAACAGATGAATCAATTTTGAATTAGTCCTTATTAATTATTGACAGCTGACGTCATGGACAGTGCAAAAACGGTATTTAAACTATTTTTAATTGCTATTCATTGCAATCGGTATCATAATCTGCTAATATTATATTTACCAATTGATGCAATAATGCCACTTTTGAAGACAAGTTGTATCACAATCGTGTATACGTAATTTTTTGCTTGGGATAACTTTTGAGGTTCAAGTATTGCCGATCCTTAGGGTGGATTGCATCAGAGGCGTAGTTAAAGTTAAAGTTAAGGTTATCGTCAAATATGGCGTCCAGTATGGACTTTTACTAGAGATTTGACAGTTCATTTGACTTTTTGTTATGGTTTAAGTTATAGTTAAAGTAAGTTGGTGCAACCTACTCTTAGGGTGAATTGCACCAGAAGCGTAGTTAAAGTTAAGGTTAAGGTTATCGTCAAATATGGCGACTTTTGCTAGGGATTTGACAGTTAATTTCACATTTTGTTATGGTTAAAGTTACAGTTATAGTTAAAGTAGGTTGATGCCACTCACTCTTATTCGACTGTAATTGACAGTCTGTCATACTATCTCGTGAAAAATTATTCGTACAATCCAAATCTTGAATTAGATAAGAATCGGGCCCGTGAATTACCTGTTGATGGAGACGGTCCACATGGAGGCGGCGTACCCGTCGCAGTTACAGTCGTCGTCCTCGCCGCCGTCGCCGCTCGCCCACACGTAGATGTTGCCGAGACCGTTCCGACCCTGGGACAATCAAACAGTCAAATAATAATGATATCTATGGACGCTTCACACCACGTCAGTCTGACCCCGTGCTAAGTACCCGAAGGACTTGTGTTACGGGTACCAAACAACGGAAATATATTTAATATTTTCATACTATACATATATTTAAGATTTTTATATATATACATACACATATTTAATACACATCCATGAACCAGGAACATTGAAAACTTTTTTTGTTCCGTTGGCGGGATTCGAACCCACGACTCCCGGCTTTGAGTCGCCACACGCTCAACTATTAAGCCACAGAGGTCGTCTAGATCGAGATGATACGAGAATAGCAAATACGGCGGTAGTCTTGCTGAGGCAGTACCGACATGTTTCAATCATTGAATCAATCAATCGATAATTTGTTAGTTGCAATGGTAGTTCATTCTTAAAATTACATACTACCAGCTTGTAGCCGAGAATAGTATCTTGTTGCTATTATTGCGATGGAACTTCTACTGCAACAGTTGAATCCCCAAGCCCTTTTTAAGTAGTTTTTAGTAAGACATTACATGTTAAATTTTTAGTAAAATCCATAAGTAATAAACACTTTACACATTAATTGCCGTCAAATACTACGTCTGACGATTTGACTATGGATATCTTGGATATCATCGCAAAACTTTATATTTTGTGGCCTGTTTTTGACTAATCTAACCAGTATGTAATAGTAATACTAAACTTGTTTCATAGCCCAACGAGATAAGCCAGTGTTAAACTAGATTTAAATTTATATAGCAATTTATTTCATAAGCCGTAAGTCCTGAATACTAAAATCTCAGATAACTAAATGCTAACTACGCAACTAAAATAAAGGATACGCCATAGGTTAAACTTTAATAAAATGTTTCAGCCAATAAAATTCACTTCTTGGAAAGGGTTTACTCTGTGTTATTAAGGAATAATGTTTGAACGTATTTCTGCCAAAATTTTTGTTAAATTTTATACATAAGAAGTTCATTAAAAATTGGGCTACTAAAATGACCCTAAACAACACAACTCTCTTGAGACCGTTTTAGCATTTATTAAAGCCTAACATTAACAAATTGCGTTACTTTTGCTTGTATGAAAATTTTCTTCCAAATCTTTAAATAAGTACATGCAACGCTCAAAGAATTCTTTTATAAATAAATATTCGTTTAACCTTGTAGTGTTTCTTTCACGAAAACAAGACAAGATATTTCGATGTAAAACGAAAATGTTCCTAAAATGTAGTTATTACTCGAAGTATACCGGCCCATGGGAAATTAATGTGTTATTAGAAAGGGAAATACTTGCCCGCTCCATCCCGGCAGACAGTTGGAAACAGCTTATATTGCTATTACTAAATATATGATTATTATTTATTACTTTATTATTAAAAATTATGAAATGTACGGTACGGACCAATAAACAATGTCGAACAAATTGTATGTTTAAAACTTAGCTAGCTTTTGTATTATTATTTATTACAGGCCAAGAACTTATATTATTATATAATATGAAAGTTAGAAATCGTGTTCCTAATTTTCGTATAATATTGAACTTATATCTTACTTTTTTTAATCGACCAACTATTTTTTATATTTTTTAGTTCGGGATATCGTATAGACTCTAGAATCTTTATCATATTTTATTATGAGATCATAATAAAAATATTATTACATAATATGATATGATGAATTATTGATCTTACATGAAAGTTGATATTAAAAATACATGAACAACTTATATAATTAATTATACATTTCGATGTGTGAATGTTGGTAATTACTAATTACATATTAATAATAACTTAAAACGATCGATTAGATAATAGATACCGTAGCACCGTAGCTACGGCGTAGCTGCTACGGTAATACGTAGAAGTGCTAAGGGAGTCGAAACTCAAAGGTAACTCGGTTAATTATTCAACGTAGCACTCTAATAATTTCTGTTTGGCTGCAGAAACTATTCCGTGCAGTTTATGGACTATCTATATATATAAAATTACAAGTCCTGACTGATTGACTGACTGATTCATCATCGCAGAGCAAAAACTGTTAAAGTTACAGCCATGAAATTTGGTGGGCAGGGTTGTTTTATTAAGTAGACACCCACTAAGGAAGGAATTTTGGAAATTTTAACCCGAAGGGGGTGAAATAGGGGTTGAATGTTTGTATGAAAGTCCGTCATTTCTTAATTTAGAAACATGAAACTTTATTTTTGGGCTACTGAATAAAAATAAATAAATACGTATTTAAGCGTTTTTGGAAATTCTACCGCCAAGGGGGTGAAATTGGGGTTGAAAGTTTGAATGAAAGACCGTCATTTCTTGAGTTAGAAACATGAAACTGTTTTTGAGCTATTGATTAAAAATGAATAAATACGTGTTTAAGCGTTTTTGGAAATTCTACCCCCAAGGGGGTGAAATCGGGGTTGAAAGTGTGAATGAAAGTCCGTCATTTCTTAAGTTAGAAACATGAAACTTTATTATTGGGTTACTAATTAAAATTAAATGGATGTATGTTTAAGCGTTTTTGGAAATTCTACCCCCAAGGGGGTGAAATTGGGGTTGACAGTTTGTATGAAACTTTGTCAATTTCAAACCGATCGGTACTGAGACTTTGCATGCATTTAAAGCTACTATGACGTAGGTATCTCCTAAAAAAGGACTTTAAAAATTCTACCCCTAAGGGGGTAAAATAGGGGATGAAATTTTGCATGAAACTTTTGTCAAATTAAAACTGATCGGGCTGAGACTGTGTATGCATAAAGATACTATGATGTAGGCATCCCCTCAGAAAGGAATTTAATAAATTCCATCCCTAAGGGGATGAAATAGGGGATTAAAGTTTTTAGAAATTTTCTTAGACTTTCCACTGATTGAACTGAAATTATTAAAGATTGTAACCTAAACTAAACATACAATTTTTGAGTGTCATTTGATTAATATGTGCCTTGGCTGCGGGTCCCGTTTTTACCTTTTGAGTAAGGGACCTTAAAAGGAGAAAATTATCCATCTCCGTTATTATAATATTATGCTAACACGGACGAAGTCGCAGGCAACAGCTAGTTGGACTATAAATTTGAAATATCCAATTAAGTAGAAAGTTCAATAAAATTCCAATAAAGCTCGTTCCTTAACAATATAAAACTATTAAAACTTTTAACTTGAAAGGGGTATTATTCGCATTTGAATAGGTAAGTAATAAAAATGGTAAACAAATATTTTTGTCATATTATTATTTTTTGTAATAAATTCCGTAGAGGAGTTTCATTTCATGGCCAGAGGTCACAGAAATTATCTTACTCATGTAAAAAATGTTTTGCTATTAAACTTAACGCTATATAAACAAAAATTTTGTGCTATTTGCAAAGCATTATAATATTATTATTTATTATCGTTGTCAATCGTTTTAGGGAAAAAAGGACGTGATTTACAAAAGTGATGGTATATAGGTACGAAATATATTTTGACGAATCAAAATTGTGCCTTTCTTGATGGGAGTCGATTCTTCAAATAATTCAATTTGGCAAGTAATCGATAATAAATCAATCTCGACCTTTTCGTAAGACTTTTGATATAGGCAATTTTCTTTTGCGCTTCAATTCTTCGGATCCGAAGCGAATCTTCTTAATGTTCTGTTTATTGTTTTGTAAGAACACGAGTAAGGAATAAATATTGGGGGCTATTTGAGCGTGAAACAAAGCTGGAAATATTAAAAAATGTATTTTACAGAACAAAGACATTTTCGGAATTTTGTCTAACTTTTTATATCGATTTACGTATATTTTCTATGTTTTCTTAAAATGCATTAAATTACCACAGCAATAAAATGCATAAGTCTAATAATCCATACCCCTATATTTTAAAGTTAGTATGCCTGAAAAACTACTTTATTTTATACGCTTAGAAGTATTTATTACAGTTTACATGTAATAAGAATAACATATAAATGTTTTTTTTTGTGCCGCTTAAAAGTACTTATTCAACGTCGCACCAGAGAAGCGTTGTCTAACTTTACAGTCGGACTTCTAACTGGAAGTTACACTAACTTCTATTCGAGAACCTACTCTGTAACTGACTGTGGACTTATTTTTATACTCAAGTAGTTTACTTCGTATTGGTACGGAGTTTTTAATAAGATATTATGTCTGTGTAGCACAAGTTGCATAAGAATATAATATTATTTACTTTTACTGGAACAAAAACGTTAAAATAAATACTTTATTGTTAAAATGTTAAATAATTTGAACGTTCTTTTATGTATGAAAAAAAAAGAAGTTTGTATCTATTTGGTCTTCAATAAAGTACCGTCTATCGTTTCAGTGTGTGATGACCCGCTGCAGTGGTCGGTGATGATGATGATGATAATGTTTTTAACAACCACTACAATAGCTTATCATGTGATATCGTATGTCAACAAAATTTATCAATATGAATAAACTATTGACGCCTATGAAGATAAGATTGAAGCTTTATTGCGAGATTGCGTGTTCGACTAATATTAACAATAACTTTGACATCGAAATATAACAAATTCTTAACGTAATGTAAATACTATTTGTATTGGAAACAGAGAGTTACGTATATGTTTGAGTAATAGTAAGAGAGGGCTTAGAATAAAGATCGACAAAAATGTTTCATTTTCGTAGCGTAGCGTTGCTACGAGCTCCTACGACATTGCTACGTGCTTTGACACATGGCTAGTTATTAGATTAGTATATCCATATTTTTATATCAAGCCCAGCTAGATGAAAGATCACGACTAACACAGACTTGACATAATCGGTAAATCGATTTTTCTTAGCGACATAATTCAATAACATGAATATTTAAAAATACGATTTTGTCCGTCTATTAAAAATTAATATTTTTAAAATGATAAGTTGGCACTGCGCGGCTTACATGTAAAACGTTGTTCCGACGTTTTACATGATATTACATTTTGCAACATTGATGCTTTGTCTGAATAATTATGAAGTAGGTACGTTAAATAACTTTCATTGTTTTGTTGCAACTCGCAACTTTCAGAAACGAAGATGTGGCATTTCTGTTTTAACGATGCAAAGCAGACTGGCACCATATATGAGTTCCGTTTATCAGTTTTGCGTCTGCTATGAGTTGATTATAAACATCCTCCTTACCTCATTAACGCCTCGCACTATGGCTCGCATGGTGGCATTCCGGGGTCCGTCGACGGTCCGGCCGTCGTCAGTCGGCCCCCAGGACGCGCTGTAGATGTGGATCTTGTGCGGCTCGTGGCCCATCGAGTTGGCCTCGATCAGGTCCGTCATGTAGGGCTGGTCCAACATCCTTATACCTGATGACAATGATAGTTTGTCAGTTCATTACAACGCATTTCCTTTGGAACAGGCTGCCAAACGTTTTGTTTTTTCGTTGAATGAATAAAGTTAATTTTAGTAAGTTTTGTAGGAGTACCCATCGCGCAAGCCTTTTGCGCGAGCTCAGAGGAAATCGAATTTTTTGGAATTTTGTTTTATTAAATCAAATTCAACATTGTTAGCATAATTATTATAATCATAAAATAGAAACTCTAATGATAAGTATATTTAAATTCAATGATTTTATGTTACTTACACACAGACAATATCTTCAAACAAGTGGCGCAAAACCACAACATTAAGTTTACTATTTTACTACTACAAGCTTTTATTACAGCTCTGATAGTTACAGAACATCTGTTCATGTAACTATGTAACTCTAACTATATTATTCAACAAGACAGCAGCTTTAAAAGCTAACGAGCAACATAACTGCAAAACATTGCATGAATTGCAACTCGCAAACAATCTGCAAACTGCTCGTTGACCGCAGGCGGCCATCACGGCCGAGCGATATTGCGATTACTGCGAGTATTTCCGCCTCGGAATGATCCCGTCAAATTTTCCATCGGAAATTTATTCCGAGCCGTAATATCCGTTGATTTGTGACTGAAATTAATGCGAATGGATTATGACGGACGAGAATGGATGTATTCAGTATTGGTGTCGAAATGCTTTTAGAATTTCATAGATATAGTTGCTGTAGTATTACTTAGCTATTGCAACAAAGAGGCAGGAATGACGCGCGCTTTCTCTTGTATTATTTCATAGATATAGTTGCTGTAGTATTACTTAGCTATTGCAACAAAGAGGCAGGAATGACGCGCGCTTTCTCTTGTATTATTTCATAGATATAGTTGCTGTAGTATTACTTAGCTATTGCAACAAAGAGGCAGGAATGACGCGCGCTTTCTCTTGTATTATTTCATAAATACAGTTGCTGTAGTATTATTAATTGTTCTGCTACTTCGAATTGTCTGAAATAACGCTAATGTGTCCATCCGATTCAATTTCGTATGAAGATGGTCTACTATTTATATTGTGATTTTAGTAACATTCTCATGTTACAAACATACATATTATGTTATAAACATAAACCAACGAAGCGAAAAACTTTTTAGGACCCATGAGAGATGAAAAACATACGGACCAAAATAGCAGCTGTGGTGTTCCGTCCTTTTCAAATCTATAGAGTTGTGTGAGATAAAAAATCAGGCTATCGTTGTAATATGAAGGCAACGTAGTACGGGCCAAGGGACGTAACGCCCTTATAAGTGATGAGGTTATCAAGTACGTCATAAGTTGAGATTGAGGAATATGCCATTACGAGCCATAACTCCAGACGAAATTGCCAATTAAGACAAATTGGCAGCGAGATTAAACATTTATTAATGACAAACACTAGGCCTGTATTTACTAGACATTAATTGCTTATACAATTTACTCTATATTTCTATATGAGAGAAATATTAAGTAAAACGGTTGGAGAGTAGTGTTGTAACATCGAAATCGATTAATCGAACAATCGATTTTTTTTTTTTCGATTGTCGATATTTTTTAATCGATCGTAAGGGTTTCGATTAATTAAAAAAATCGATATTTTTTTCAATCTTTTGTCATAAAAATGGGTTAATATTCAAGTTTTCACTTCAGCCGGCACTCCCGGAGTGCAACCCGTCTTTTTTTTTTCATTTGTCAATACTGTGTTTGTCATGACTGTGAAATTGTAAGAACTTTCTCCGATCGAATCCGGTGGGACTCTTGTAGTCCAACATTACCAGACTCGACGGGAATACATTACATCGCATTGGCCTTTTTTTGATCACGCAGGGGAAAATCTTTTTGGGTTCATGTTAGGCCCATCGGTTTGTCCGAATAATATGGTGCCTTTATGCAAAATAATAATCCTCATTAGAAACGTCGATGAAGTGTATAACAGTGTTAGTAATTGTACATTACTAATGCCCGTGTTCAAAATTATTATTATTGAATAAATTGAATTTCGACATCAATATTACCAACAATATACAAAAGGCCGACCCCAATTATGTATTCTAAATCCAAACATTGAAAAGCACTCGTATATGAATACGTTAATTCAAAGTTGTTATCAAATATTGAACCAATAATGTAAACTGCCGCCCACGCGTCTCTTTACATACGAGCCCATTATGATTATTCTATTGTGTGCTGACGTCACCAACAATACGGTTAATAAGCATTACCTTATCAAAATAATCCTTATTATCTCGAATATGCGAACCTAAAAATGGAAAGGCTGGATAAGACCGGATTGTTTTCCGGCAGACCGGAAGCTGCAGAAAGTTAACGCTCTAACTCAGAGACGAATATTAATAACAAGACTGCAGTAATTATATAATGAAGATTTTGACATAAGCTCCATACATTATATTCTGTCAAACTTGAAGTTCAATCAAAGTCTGAGTGCAAGTCCTGTGAGTTTATTTGTTTCCACATCGGTTTCGGTCGGATTTATAGAAACCAGAACAGCTACGCACTATGCAGGAGTTATTAGTGCTTAAACACTTATAAATCGGCTAAGTGCGAGTCGGACTCGCGCACGAAAGGTTCCCTACCATTATAGAGCAAAATTAAGCTATAAATTATTGTGTTTTTTGTATGGAATTAATTAATTTTTTTATTTATTTTAATATTATTATTAAATATTAAAGTACACATATAACTAAGGATTTTGTGAAAAATTCAAGTACCTACCTGTTGCTATTTTTGATATAGAGCAATAAAGGCCAAAAAAAATCACGTTTGTTGTATGGGAGCCCCCCTTAAATATTAATTTTATTTGGTTTTTATTAATATATTTTGTTGTTATAGCGGCAACAGATATACATAATCTGTGAAAATTTCAAATCTTTATAGCTATTACCGTTCTTGAATTACAGCCTGGAGACTGACAGACGGACAGACAACGAAGTCTTAGTAATAGTATCCCGTTTTTACCCTTTGGGTACGGAACCCTAATAAAATTAATGTGCTTGCAGTACTCGATAGCACTTTCGCAATCGACCTTTAAATGTCCATCTGACGCATGGATTATCCATACATCGAATAGCCATTTTAGCAATAAGACTGTCAGGTGAAAAGCCTTTTTTTTGTTTTTTTTTTTTGATGCGCACGGGAAACCCTTTATGGGTGCCCCGGGTTGGGGATGTGCCTCAGATAAGCTGAAGCACCCCGGCGGTATGTGGGACTCCCTGCGAGAAGCGCCGGGCTTACCCACTATAAAACCACCTGCGGTTTGCCTTCAGCCGTATACGGAGGGATGTCCTGGATCTCTCTAATACAGGACTCCCTCAACGACCGGCCGGTCTACCTCAAAAGGGACCGGACTTCCACCAGGAAGTCCAGTTAGGGAAGGAAGTTCCAGTTAGGGAACGCTTAGGCAAACTGAAGCGTTCCCCTCGACGCCGGGACTAGCTAAGCCGGGCAAGTTCCCATGTCAGGTGATAATGCCCACTTTGTCTTAGCCAAACTTAAAAAATGTATATTTATACATATATCCAAAGAAATAATGACAATATTATAATTTTGATACTTTTAGACAAAGTACTTTTTATTTAACCTTTTGTCATAAAATCATTAAAGGAAAATGTTAAAAGTATTAGGATAATGGAACCGAAAATACTTTCTGTTTGATTTAATGGAGAAAACCTCCCGCTGTTAGACGAGTGCCTCTACTTATTTTTTCCCTTTAAATACCCCTTATACCGGCTTTGAATAAAACAAGTAAACATTTTGTGACATTAAAAAACAAAAGGAAACGCGTGGGCAATTTTCCAAGAATTAATTAACCTTAAACGCTGATCTAAAAATGAGATATCTAAATATACATTAATTAAGTACTAAAATGTAAGTAAATAATTAATAATTATTAAGTGGAGCGATGTTAGCATGTTGAACAAACCGGACTTTACGCTTTACAAATTCCAATTCTTTCAGATATAAAATTTTTACAAAATAGCCACAACTTATTTTAAAAGATTTAGATTCCTCATAATTCTCAGGAGATTCCTCATGCAAGGGAATTTCGGCATTTAATACTATAATCCATACTAATATTATAAATGCGAAAGTGTGTCTGTCTGCCTGTCTGTTACCTCTTCACGCCTAAGCCGCTGAACTGATTTTGCTAAAATTTGGCATGGAGATACTTTGAGTCCTGGGAAAGGATATAGGATACTTTTTATCCCGGAAAAAGTATGGTTTCCGCGCGATAAACGACTTTGGCGCAACGGAGTTGCGGGCATCATCTAGTATAATATAATGAATGGTGGTACCAGCAACTTACCAGCAACTTTGGAGTGGTAGGCGACTCCAACCCCGCAGACGCCGTTGTCGCGCGCCGCCGCCACCTCCCCCGCGCACCGCGTGCCGTGACTGTGACAGACAGACATACAAACAATATTATTAGTAGTAGATGCAAATACAACCTTCGAGCATTAAAACATTTTGCTCAAAACATAAAATCTTAGAGCTCTGTCTGACAATTCGCTGCTAGTTTTATTACCATTCATACGAAGGCGAATTCCAGGATCTTGGATTCTCATAACGTCTTTTTTTGGAAAAGAAATTTATTTTTGTCGATTTAGATATTACCTAGGAACGTCGTAGTTGGACTCCCTATAAATGTTAAAATGTATTTCCTTACACTCAGCAACGACTACCATAATAGTCAATAACTAATAAAGCCTAGCCAATTTATGAACCCGAAAGTTTATTTCTTTGTTTTAGGAGTTTGATATGACAATATAATTTCCATTACAGCATAATGTTACAAGTATAACCTATAACAAGCCACTTAACCGCACGGCGCACAGTCCATTACCTCCCAAATGGATTTTAATGACATAACATACGCCTAATTAATGGCCTGCGGTAAACCCCCTTTGGGTAATTTATAATATTAAGATGAACTCTATAAAACAAAAGGTTTTCCACGCCTTTTATGCTATTTAAGGTCTTTGTTATCAACTAACTGAAACAGCATATTATCTTGAAAGATTGAAATAATTTTCTCCGAAACGTAATAAAATATTTTGTTTCAAGAAATATAGTTATTCTTCGAATTGAAATAATTTTAATGCTTCGCTCGGTCTTTGCCTTTGCTTGATCAATAGTTCACCTATTTCATGCAGTTGCAAAGTGAATTTGCTCGCGTTACGAAAGCTAAACGCAAGCTTTTTCATGCTGATTGCAGCACATATTATTATCTTCTTTTAAAATATTTTTTTCGACATAATTAAATCACTGTCGTCTGTCGAGTATACATATTATAATAAATAGACTTTGCATTTGAGGCAAAAGGTGACGCTTTTCGCAACTTACGGCCTACATTTTAGGATTGTTTTGCGGGCTGCGGCTATTCTGACATTCGTGAAAGAACACGTGAACTAAATTTTTGTAACATACGGAAATTTACTAATTTCTTCCCTTATAATTAGAACAAACTTTGTAACTTATCTACTTCATCACCTGGCTAATATATCTGGCTACACATAATGTCCAGGTTTTTTTTTATTTCAAATCATTTTTCAGGCCCCAAAGCCTCCTTATGCAAAAAACGGCAATTTTTTACTGTTAGTTATCGTGTTCTTCCACTCACGTCTTCAATTAAAAGTTCATGTAGACACGTTCAAGCACATTTTGCTATTATTGAGTATTATGTACGTTGTTCCCACCCATCCTCAGTTTTGAAATCTAACTACCGCACTCAGACCGTCAAGTTTACCTCAAAATGTTAATCAAATTAAAGATAAATAATAATCATTAAATATCTCCAAGTGCGGATGTATAATTTAACATATTATAATTAATTAATTACCTGTTGAACCAATCATCTGTATACCGCGGGTAAGGAAACGGGTCGTTGCTGCTAAAATCATACGAGGCTTCAGCGTTCTGCAACAAGGTTAAACAAATAAAACAAAACACTTAATAATAATTATTTTTTATGTTGTTTAGGCAGATTTTAATCCCAAACTAACCGCACTATCGCCACTGATGGCCCAAGATGTATAAAATGCTAGTACCCGTTTACGCGTTACGTAGACCGTTTACGCGTTATTCAAAAATGCCTTTTTGAATAACGCGTAAACGGTCTACGCTAATATTTCATAGTCCAAACATTTCGGTATCGGCGCTAACGGTCAGAGAGCAGCCAACGTGAGAATAAAATCAGAATTTTAGAAACACAAATAATAATAATATGTATCTGTTAATTTACTTTTGGGGTTGTATACTAAACACTGGCAGAATAATCTGCTGTATACCTATTCACCTGCCATTATCTTTGTTATAGCAAGACATAAAAGTTTTGTCCAGCCACCGTCATGTTGTCGAAACATTAAAATTTAAAGACTGAAGAGGTCTTTTCAAATATTTTGTCATTAAAATTTTAACGAGCTCATGTTTCATAAACTTTCAGATTTTCCGCTCGTAGAGAATGCAGACTGTTTTACGACGGGGATATTAAATTCTGAGGATTTTCAACTGTTATCCCAATTAACTTTACTTTGCGAAATGAAACAGTATCGATATCAGAATGAAGCGATACCTATTAACTGAAAACTTAAACTTAAGCTTTAAACTTAATTGTTACTGACATCCAATTAAAATAAATTTGTATCATTTTGGGAGTCGATTAACATCAAATACATTAATTATTATATTGAGTCGTAGGTATAATAATAAAAAGAAGGTAACCAATATCTTTTAGAGGATATAAGATTTCATTAGTAAGTTACAAAGAAAGTTAAACTATAAAATTGCCACATAAATACGAACGGAACCGTTTAGTTAATTGTTATGTATGTATGTTCAGCTCTTTAATGAGTTTAATCCAATACTACCCACATTTTATTATGATAATGAAAGAGAAGGCTTCAAGTTTGCCGAGCTTCGGGACATGAATAAATCATTCGTACCTATGAATATAATCATGAAATATCGCATGAAATTACTATAACTCGAATGATATAGAATCTATGAATGAAACTAAGTTGGATGTGATCATTTATGCATAGAGGGTTCAATAACTTGTAAATAGGTATAACATAATATTTCAGTACTTATTGTCCGTAATTTCGTAAATGTTTTATTTGGAAAATGTAAGTGTATATTGAATTCGAGCTCGCAACTCTTTACACTATTTTTCCCTATTTAGTTTGGATTTTGATGGCTCTGGATTTTGATAGCTCTATAAACTTGATAATTCCATAAGATATATTCATACAGAAATAAAATTATACGTACATAGTTGTATTTCAAATCCGGATGCATGTAATCCACACCTGAAACAAAATCAAATCTATTTTAATTAAAAACTAAAACAATTTTGGACGACGAGCGACGCAATAGTTTCAATTAAGCTTACCGATGTTGAGGTAAATTTTAATTACAAATTTCGGAACTGTGACCTGTAGGCCGATAGTAGTAATTAAAAGTTACTCTTAAAAATTCCGCAAAGCCATTAAAAAATTAAATCCACTAATTAATTAATATTACATAACATTACGGATTAAGAGGGATCTACACCGCCGTTTTTCCATACAAACGCTGTCCGCTATTTCCTCCCTGGATAATACTGGTAGAATTATTCAGTTTTCCTGAATATCTATGGCCACTAATACAATGTCCCTATATTTTCTTTTTTTTCCATAATTTAATTATCAAAAAAGATATGAACGTTCAAAAACCCAAAAAAATGGCCAGATTTTTCTCTGTGTTCAAACACCCAGAAAACAAAACTGGCTAGAATATACCGAAAAAGTAAAACATAGAAACACAGCTTAAGCCTTGCTTTAATTCTTAATGAAAAAAGCGGCCAAGTGCGAGTTGGACTCGCCCATGAAGGGTTCCGCAGCAGCAATAAGGTTTATTTTTATGAAATTAAAAGGTTTTTGATTTATTTTTATATTTCAGTCGATTTAATGACATTTAGATTAAGGTTTACCATTTATGACGTATAAAAAAAACTACTGGCTAGATCTCGTTCAAACCAATTTTCGTTGGTAGTTTTTATAGTAATCTACATCATATATTTTTTTTGGAATTATCATGCCCCTACTTTAGAAATTAGAGGGGGGGGACACAAATTTTACCACTTTGTAAGAGTCTCTCTCGCAAACTAGGTTAGAAAAAAATGATATGAGAAACCTCAATATGATTTTTGGAGACTTATTCATAGATACCCCACACGCATAGGTTAGATGAAAAAAATTTTTTTTTGTTTCAGTTGTACCTATGGGGACCCCTAAAATTTTTTATAATTTTTCCATTTTTGCGTCAAAATCTTAATGCGGTTTACAGACTACATCTACTTACCAAGTTTCAATAGTATAGCTCTAATAGTTTCGGAGAAAAGTGGCTGTGACATACGGACGGACGGACGGACAGATAGACAGACAGACAGACAGACAGACAGACAGACAGACATAACGAATCTATAAGGGTTCCTTTTTTGCCATTTTGGCTACGGAACCCTAAAAAGTACTTAAATCGGTTAAGTTTTGGAGAAGGAATCAGAGGACAACGAATCGATGATTTTCTGTTCTTTTAATAGAACTTTTTATTTGTCGTGTTGTCTCTATCGCGCTCTGCGGTGGGAGACTTGAGATTGGTGAGACAGTAATACATTTTCAAAATACCTATTTTGAATTTCTCTCGCCCCTGGTGTATCCTCTTAATGCCAATTCCAGTGTTGAAAATAAAAAAAATCTTTTACTGAAGTAAGTAATTACATAAAAGGATTTCGAAAAATTTTTATCGGTATCAAATAAGCTAGGAAAATGGGCTGATTTTGATAAAAATTTGAACAGATAATATAGATCATCAAGGTGAGGAACAAAAGGGTAATTCCGAGAGGAAACTGCGGTTCACGCGAAATACTGATTTTACGCAGTAGAGCCGCGCAATTACTTCTAGTTTACCTAGTAGTCTTAAAAGTTACCATCATCCATTATCGCCGTGGTCACATTGACTCCCGTGTAACCCTGCGCCCACGCTGCTTCCACGTTCAAATCCAGCTTCGGTTTGCCTCCATTTTGTCCCGTGTTCTTGAGGTACCATTGTAGGGGGAAGTAGGGGTCGCGCGGCTCGTCCGCCGGTTCCGTCTCCGGCAGCCGGAGGGGTCTAAACCCCCTTTTCACCCGCACGAACCCTGTCTGTTGAACGGCCGCGTGCACCTGAATTATACAATCCATGCTAAATACTAATATTACTTCGGTTATGACTTGATATTCTGTTATGAGAAACGTTGAGTCCCTGGAACGAACATAGGTAGTTTTTCTCACAAGTGATTAAACCTACTAAATATAGATAATATATTTTATACTTAACGTGTAAAAATATATTTCGGTAATCCTTTCTATTTAGAAACATACGACTGCATATTTTAAACTGTCTAATTTAACGAATCACCATGACTTAGTATGGTATTGGTTAAATTACGTTTTAAACATGTTTCTGTAATATATTAACTAATTGAATGAAAATATACGTATCACTCAATCATACGTCGCGGTGTGAAAATCTGCAGCAGGTTCAACAAAGTACCATGGAGGAAATCAATTCCTACTTCCTAGTCAGTTGACAGACCAAAGTCATTTGGTTGGATCATGTCAATTCTATAGCTATGTCCACATTATGCAATTTCATCTTCTTTTTATTCAACTTCCGTTTGGCATATTCAATAATTGACTGCGTCAAAATCCACCCGCGTTGAAAGAAAAGTGTCATAGCGAGCGCTACGATCTCAACGCATGTCACGGGCATGCCTCACGTTCGCTGTTGACTGCGCTATAACGCATGCCCTTGACGAACAGAAAAAGGCACAATGTGGACAAAGCCAACGTTATTTATGATCTGTTGGATGGGTTTGACGTAACGCGACCAAACTAGGGCGAGTGGTAACTGGTACCCCATCTGCCTATAGCGATCAACTTCTCTGATAGTACAATTACGGAGAGATATGTCATGTAGGTCCAACACCTGTTGTACTTTTCTCGGGACTCAAAGTATCGCGATTCCAAATTTTGACAAAATTTGGAATGGCGTTATTTTATGCCCCAAGAAAGAACACACGTATGACAGATTTTGGACTTGCCAAAGAATAAGGTTTCTAGCATAAAGTTAATATACCTAGCGGAATAGAGAAACAAAGGCCTGAGCAAGCAACATGTAACTATCAGTAACACTGCGTGGTAAAAAGAGACGTGTGATACATGACAGCATCACTCTTTTTTTGACGTCCATCAGCCCGGATCAGCCCCGTTGACAATTTAATCTCATAGAATTCATGTTCAATCATGCTTGTGTAAGTGTGTATACGTACACATATTTTTCACACAGATGAAAACCAATTTCGGTTACGTTTGACAGCTCGAGTTTGTTGCTCTATTCCGCTACTCGCTAGGTATATTAACTTTATGGTTTCCACGCAATAAACTGTAGTAAAATATTTGTGTGAAATTATGCTATCCATACCTACCTATATAGATGTTGTACAATAACTGCAAGTAATAAAATTATTGGTCCATTTTTGTGTTACTTAGAGAACATCAAGAACCACTTCGTACTGACAAGTCTAAAAAGTACAATCAAATATCTCGAATTTCCACTTATTGAATAAGACGAATTCAATATTTCCTCCTAAATATTAAATCTATTTCGCGCTGTTCCTTTTCCACCTAATAATATTGCATTTGACGCCAAAATGGAATTCCGAACTTCGATATCAAACGCTTCTGACGTAAAGCGAAAATTTTTCATTTCACATAGTTTGCAAGTTGTAACTTAAACTTTCGAATACTCCAGACTCCAGCAAAATATGTCGCATTAATTTTACAGCCTCTGCCTATACTTAATGTATACCTACAGTACATTTGAAAGGTACAGAGATTTGTTAAGATGTGTCGCGAAGGTTATTTTATTATTTAGATAAAATTGCATGTTTAATTTCCGTTTTTAACCGACTTCCAAAAAGGAGGAGGTTATATGTTCGGCTGTGGATATTTTTTTATTTGTGTTATAGCATATCTCGTCAATGTGGAGGTTATTATGTCGTGTTAATCGCTTCTACGTAATGTAAGGTAAGTATCTATAACCTAAGCTGTGTCCGTATAAAAAAAAAGAAGACCATACCAGAGGATGTCGTTTGAGTAAGCGCGAGTGCGCGATGGAGCGGCGCGACCGCGCGTGCGGCAGCCCGCGATGAGCGAAGTGCCATTCCGTGTCTGACCCTAGCACCTGGAACCAAATAAAATATAATGATATTGGTATTACAGTAGGAACATTCAGAACCTGTCAATGGTATAGAATCTTCCATTGTCAGAAGTCAAGCAGTCAAGTTGTTTTCGATCTTTTCAACAGAAGAATTAGAAATCAAAATGGGATTTGACATAATATAGGACATCTCAAGCACCATTTGTCCATATCCCACACATTGTTGATATTTAATTTCACTTTCAGAATTATTATTGAAACTCTACAGTTTCTCTCAGTACAATGAAACCTTAATTAAATAAAACAAATCAATTTAATTTAATATTCAAGGTGTAATTATTCTAATCCTGAGACATCTTAATCTCTGCTCACTTATTTTGATTAACTGTAGCATTACCTTAATGCTAGATGATGGAGGCGAGGGATAAAGCTTATTGCCGGGTTATAAAGTTCAAGTGGCCAATAAAATTTACTGCTAATTCTGAGTTGAATCCTAATTGCAAAGACGTGACCTGAGGAGATTAAAATCTTGGTTCGTTTTGCTCGTGTTTAACCCTGAGAATATTAACCTACTTAAGGGCACTTTTATTTTGACATAAAGCTGTTTTCAAATGCTACGCGAGCTCCAAGGAATTGGGCGGATACGGAATTTCCCGTAACTCAAGAATTTATCGTCATCCTTAAGCTTCGGCCAAACCTACGCGACCTGCAAAGCAACTGCGAAGCGGGAGCGTCTGCAATGCGGGACGTTCGCGTCGGCAGAGCGGGAATAATCTACGGTTTCGCAGCGTGCTAACGCAGGTGTGCACACCAGCAGGCGTAGCATGGTCACCATAGAAACGGTTTCTTTCTACGGAAGAATAGACAAAGTGACAGTTAGACATGACAAAGTGACAGTTAGACAATGGAAATCCGCCATTTTATCGATAAAATTTGTCAGTATGTCGATTCTTTTCCATGTCTACTGTTGTTATGCTAGCCCTGCTGTTTCGCGTTGCAGACGCTCCCTTCCCGCGTTCCGCGTTACTGACGCGTCGGTTTGGTTGAAGCCTTAATATGTCGTCGGCATAGGGGTCATGTTTGAGGTAAGGCAACTGTGAACGTAGGGTAGGTGTAATTACGTGACGTATCTCGGTCCTCGGACGAGGAGCCATCGCCGGAGACGGGCGATAAATTACAGCTGGGAGTATAATTAATTACTGGAACCTTCTGGAACTAAAGTTACGAGTATATGATAATAATATATATTTTGTCACCATAGTAACCCAGAAGACTTCGTTATCATAAATTTTGTGAATTCCACCAAATGGACGGTTAACACTTTACAAACGTACCTAAAAATGTACGTGTACCTCTGTTTGTATTAAATTTAGTTGGGCAGTCTTATAGTATAAGAAGTTAAAGTTCCTTCAATGCACATTATACAATAAATATATTCCGTCAATGTACATTGTACATTTTAAATAAGTAAGGTTTATTAAAATGCTCATAACGTTTACATAAATAAGACGTATTTACAGACTGAACGAGAAGACATCAATCATCAACAAGACAAAGAAAGGTAAATTACCTACTTGATATTATAAAAATAACAGTATAAAAAGCATACGACTTATACAACCTAACAAAAACAAAATATAGAACAACCATTTAAATTTTTAACAATAAGAAAGAACAAAAAAACTATAAATAGCGAAAGATTCTGATTCTTGTCTCATTCTCAAAGCTCGTCGGCGTACAAAAGATCCACGAATTCCTTCAACGAAATACCACCGAGTTTTACATTACAAAATACCTGAGCGAACAACTACAGGAGAAGCCCAACAAATTACAAGTTACTCTGTCGAAATTTCACTTAGTTGTTTATATAAATACACTTACGTGGATCTATATTTCAACACACTTCAAAGGTTTTAGCCACGGCGTGCCAGCCTATTGCGGTGGCTAAGCTTATAATAATTATTACATAACATACCTACCATAATTTCGTCATTAAAATTTGAAAATGTTATATTATTATGATATAATATATCAAATAAAATCGACCTTATATTTATCAGTATAATAACTCCCACACCGGTTGCGGTGACAGTGCCTGGTTTCATTGAAACCTGGCCAGTTACTCAGGACTCAGTAGTAATTTTATAGTACCCAAGTGTGTGCGCAGTAGGTACACAAGAGCACTCTCTATTCCTGTTACTTTCATAACCCAGTGGGACGGAAGACCGATACGACTGGCGAGAGATCAGGTGCAGGACCGACTTTTTATATGCCCGTCCGACGCATGGATCATCTTACTTGTCAGACAATCAGGTGATCAGCCTGCAATGTCCTAACCAAGCTTGGAAATAACATGTTTCCAACGTGGGAATCGAATCGACGACCTGCGAGTCAAGAGCCACGCTCTAAACCACTGGACCACGGAGGCGTCGATTATCATTTTGTTAAAATGTTGCATTTTAGTACAGTTACTTGTACTATTATCTATTCTGTGGTACAGTCAGTATGGCAAAGTGCGTCACCGCGGCAAGAGCGCGCTTTGCCACACCACTATATAAATTATAACTAGAAATTTTGTGTCTGATTTTACTCTTGGCATGTATCTCGGAAATTATTACGGTCCTTTTTAAGTACAGAGCCCTAACATAGACGGCGTAAGACTTATATTTACAGTCGATACAGGTTTTATTTATCTAACAGTCTTCACGTATCAAAGGGCATCCTTCCCACCTGGGCTTTTCATGGCAAAAGCTAACGATCTTATGATACCGTTTGCCGTCATGTTACATAATGATAAACTCGGAGAATTATTGTACCATCGTCTTTGTGACAGACAATACTAGAAACTCCTTGCAACCGTAAAGAGACATTCTAAGAACGGCAATTTTTCCTTTTGTAGATATAATACGCATAAAATATTTTATAGTAACTTTAGGCATAGACTAAGGAAAATATTTTCTCTATGCTTTAGGTCACAGATTTCAAAAGTCAAGAAATGGCATGACGTGGCCAAAAAATTCATAAGTACTAACTACTAGGGTTATGGGATTTTCGCCATGCTTTTTGCGTTTATTGTTTATTCATTATTTTTAAGAGTAGATTTTACACTTAGCTCCTATTAGTAATGAGAAACATAGACCAGTAAGGCTTAGTAAAAATCTTTAGAAAAATACTAAAAACAATTTTAGCTAAAAGACTTTCAGGAGCTGGGAAAAACATCGAAGCAATTTAGCATACAGTACTTAATACTTATTTATAGAGCATTGTAGTGTAAAATGGAAAACAATTTTGCACTAAGTGCTAGCAATATCGCTTATGCACTTAACGAAGAAAGCCTTTTGCTATCGTCACAGATAAGAGTTGTATCTCAAAAGAATATTCAACAGAACAAAGTAAATAAATGCAGCATCGTCGTATAACGTCTTTTGACTTGATACATATTTTATTAGTAGAAATACTAATAAAAGTTATTTACTCACAACCTTTTGTACAACACATTTTAATACAGGCAATATTTTCTTATTGTTTATTAAGCGACGTTTAAACGTATCAAATAAGGACAAAATTATGTTATCTGCTATCCTATGTATCAATAAAACAAGACTTATTGACGTTGTATCGAGCAGTAAATATCGGATCAGATCGACCAATATAAAGTAAATCGATTTTATTGAATGTAAAGTTAGTCGCTATAAATCGTATTGTTTTTGTAATATCCCAATACAAAATCGTTATGTTACATTATTGAATTTTAAACAGTCGTACCAATAGGGATGATGACAAGGTTAAAGATTAGCAAACTTCGTTATTAAAATAAAGAAATAACGGTTAAAAATAAGTGTTTCCAAAATTTCAGCTTGATAGCTTTTGTATTTTTTTTGTTATGCGCCTTCAAAGTTGGATATTCAAGTCGATTTTTTTTTTCGATTAAATTTCATAATATT
Source organism: Plebejus argus (assembly GCA_905404155.3). Taxonomy (NCBI): domain Eukaryota; kingdom Metazoa; phylum Arthropoda; class Insecta; order Lepidoptera; family Lycaenidae; genus Plebejus; species Plebejus argus. The sequence continues at coordinate 7,557,426 of FR989930.1, forward strand.
TGGATACCATTCGATAACTTATGGAATTTAAAGCAACTTTTGTTATGAAACAACTTTCATAAACGCAATAATTAATACAGCTATCGAACAAAAATTTCCCGCGATGCCTACAAACAACTCTAATGTGACGTCATAATCGAGTAGCATTTTGTATGGAGCGTTTCGGGCAGGTCTATTTTATGAGATGTTTGAATTGTCATATCTTGGTGAGTTTTTAAGCTATCAGAGTCATTCTTTCACCGATGTCTCTATTTTTTAAGGGTCTTTCAATTACCAATAAGAAAAAAAATTAGTCATCATGCCTATTACCACTACGATTTAAAAAATGTGCTTTTTCAGACAGCGGGCTATAGCAACCATTTTACATTAGGTGCTCCATTCTCACAACTTTGCCATAAGCGGGGAGTGGAGCACCATGAGGTTTTATTGGGCAGACCTCGCGTCTGGGGTGTCCTACGAAATCCTATAACATTAAAACATTCGTTTTAAAGCTACAGTGACACATACGCTCAGATATAAAGACAAACACTCAAGTTAGAACTAGACCTAACATCAATTGTTAAAAATCCTTCTCGGTGACGTGGTATTTTAAAACAAAATTCATAAAACAAACTAAAGGTAAATAATTGAATATTAATAATAGATGAATTTTTCATACCTGGAATTTAAATAGCGAGACAATAAAAACTCAATTTGCTTCGACCGTCGTAAATGAAACAAAAATAAGAACGCTATTTGCTTGAGGAAATTTCCACACCGCTAAAAATTAGTGATGCGCCGAATAGTGATTTGACCGAATAACCGAATACCGAATATTATTCGGTTTTGCCTTTACCGAACCGAATATTCGGCCGAATTATTCGGTTTACCATTATTTTATTTTGCCGCGTAAACAGGTTCTATCGTGTACTCTACGTGCCGCTGCTGGCTAGCTCGGAGCGAGCCTTCTCTCGCGAGCGCAATGCAACCGCAATTATTGCGCAATAATTGCTCCAAAATCGCAGTTTCGTATCACATAACAGCCAAAAAATACGATAGCAATCAAGTACTCCCTCTGCCGAATAATCAAGGAACTATTATAATTGCATTTAAATCGCTAAATCTCCATACTTAGACCGATAGCGCTAGGTTTTTTGGTTTCAAAAATTCTAAAGTTTCTGATTTTTTTGCGTATAGGTTTGGGACCACTAGGTAAACCTAAAAAATGATTTAGTGTCATTTTGGTCGACAGCTTCCAGAGATATTTAGGTATTTTGCTTTTTGGTCGCTATAGGCCGAAAAAGGAAACGGCGAAGGCATATTTAAACGTTCTCATTCCAGACGACGAGCCCTCCTTGGATGATGAACACCACCGCGACATTAGGAGTAGAATGCTAGATCCCATTCATACGCCGGCCTCAGATTTACCAACTTCTGAGGAATTTACTAAAATAGTGAATCTATTGCCTATTAAAAAATCTGTGGGCGAGGATAAAATATCGAATATTATGATAAAGCAAGCGTGTTTAGCGGCCAATTCATCGATTCTATATGTTTTCAATAGATGTATTGCAGAAGGTATATTTCCAAAAATCTGGCTTACCGGCTGCTTAAAATTAATACCTAAAGCGGGAAACAAACCCCCCGACGACCCAAAATCTTACCGTCCGATAACGTTACTGCCGTGCTTAGGTAAACTACTAGAACGCCTTATTGTGCCTCGCCTGCTACCCGGTGGTACTAAATTTCATAGTCAACAGTACGGTTTCACCGCCGGGAAATCGACTGTTGACGCGGCGTTAGAAGTAAGAAAAATAGTTAATTTATCGGAAAGTAAATACGTGGTTGCCATTTCATTAGACATATCCGGGGCCTTCGACCATGCTTGGTGGCCGATGGTACTATTAAAACTAAAGAATCGAGGGTGTTACTGTAATATTTATTCCATAATACATTCTTACTTTTCTAACGGTCAAACTAAGCTCCGTCTTGGACATTGTACACACGCCAAAGATTTAACGTGCGGCTGCCCTCAAGGATCGATAATCTCGCCTAAATTATGGAACATCGGATTCGACGATTTGTTAAGTCTTCCACTTCCACTGCTTTGTACACTAGTTGGTTACGCCGATGACGGTTTTCTTATCGTTCAAGCAAACTCGCGTTCAAAGTCAACAGTTGTCTTAATTTAATATCTGACTGGGGTAAGCGTAATCGTCTGAATTTCGCCGCGCATAAAACTTACCAAATTCTTTTAAAAGGTTCCCTTATTTCTTCCCCTAGCATTAAACTGAACAATATAAACGTTAAACGCAAACAGTCACTATGTTACCTTGGTTTTCATTTGGATTTGGAACATATAATTCAAACCGGTGAGAAAGCCAAACGTAATTTTTACTCGTTTACTAGAATATCTACTTCGACATGGGGCCTCTCATTTAAAACTCTTAAATTGATTTATACCGCGACTTACCTAGGCAGCATTTGCTACGGAGCCCCCGTGTGGGCCGACAGAGCAATTATCCGCGCGGCTCGTCGCAAGCTACTGCAAAGCCAACGGCTGGCAGTTGGCACTCATATTCTTATGCAAAGCTTACAGGACCACAAGCACTGAAGCCTTGCCCGTGTTAGCCGGAGTTTTACCCGTTGACCTTGAGATACAGCGCCGTGCGACTTATATATTATCATAATAAAAACATTGACAACCCGTTCTTTTTAAGCGCTCGCGATAAAATTAAAATAGCAAGATTGTTTGAACCTTTAGATGACTCTGTGCAGAACCTCATCTCCGAATGGCAGACGCGATGGGGCTGTTCCACCAAAGGGCGACATCTATATAACTTTTCCTTAATATTCGAGACCGGCTATCCAAACATTGGATGGATATTGCGTTTCTCAATTCCTGACCGGTCATGGAAATTTTAAGGCTAAACTTTATGGATTTAAACTAGTAGCATCACCTATGTGCGAGTGCTCGACCGAAGGCAACATGTTTGAACAAACCGCTCATTATGTTCTCTGGGAGTATGGTCTCTGGCAGGACGAAAGAACTACAATGCTAAACAACCTACTCTGTACATCTGGAGTCGCATACTGCGGTGATCTCGTGGACAGCGCTAGGAACTTCCGTGCCTTCAAGCGTTTTTGCCACAATTATTATTGGCAACAATCTAACACAACAAAATCCAATATTAATTTAGCTATAGCGTAGTAGTCAAATTATTCACTTTTATTCCCGTGGTGCTTCCCCTTCAGTTCTTTGACTTTCGGTCATTGTAACTTTGTGCTGTCTCCCGCTTTGTATGGGGAGGGAATCTGGAATTCTTCCTACTCCTCCTATTCTTCTTCTGATTAATTTCGTTGCGGGTCCCAAGACAGTTTTAGCATGTCCTTCGGACTTCCTGAGATCATATCAAAGGGTTTTCGTGGTTGCATACCGCTGTCGATCCTGGCGACACAGGAGATACAGTGGTGGGAGTGTGTGGTGGGCCAAAGCCCATTAAAAATATATAGGCTGAAAAAAATATTAAAGTTTAAAATTTAGCCTTTGTGATATTAGCAATATCACAAAAGCTAAATTTTAAACTCTCGGGTAGTAACTAATGTGCAGACACGTTTTGTGTCAGATTGATCTACGGGTTTCCCAGTAATTTAGCAAATATTAGAAACGTCGCCTAATTGCGTCGAAAAAATATTAGAGTTTTTAAAAATGTGTAATATGGTTTATTTTATTGATGTCTGCTACTGTAAAATTTTTGTGTCATATTCATCCATGGGTTTTGAAGAAATTTTTATTTTTGCTATCACTATTTGCTATACTGTTGCATTTATTTCGTATCACCTAAGCTTTTGACAGCAATGCGATGGCAATCGGCGAGCAATTTGAACTGATAAATAGCGATCACAACAAAAGTGATTTTTTCCGATTGCTTGTTTATCGCTGAGTGGTTAGTGGTGTTTTACGTAAAATTTTAAACTGTAAAACGTATTTTTATAACATTGGTGCACACAGTGCTCGTATTAGATGCCATTCCTGAAGAAGAAACAAGAGATGCAGCCAGAAATACAGCTAAATAAGACCTCGCAATCGCAACCGAGCCCAGGCACTGGAACTGTCTGACTCTGAATTTAAAACCCATTACAAGGGTTGAATAAGAAGCTGTTTGTGACGAGTTTAACACATTGACAAGAAAAACAACAATTAACACCTGTGCAGTGTTGCGAAACATTTGCAACAACCATCGCCTGCCAGTAACGACGATTTCCAAATGCTTCTAAACTTGTTTAGAATCACATTTTAGCCATTTCAGGATGTCATAGTTTCTTTGAAAAAGTGAGAACCAGGTTTTAGTGAGTGGCAGACCGCAAAGAACTTGCAGAGATTGTGATCTTTATTGTCGTTTTAAATAAAACTAAATTTTGTAAATATAACAGAGCGCAGTTTATTCCGAGAGATTTTTACAAATAGAAGACTCAAGAAAATATGGAGTCCGGATAAGGAAATTGACTTGTCTGTAGTCATAGACTAAAAATGTTTCTTTTTTATGTGAAAAAGCAATAAGCTAAGGTTCAAATTTCTATTACAAAATTTTATGAAGTGAAAAATAAAGCAGTAAAACAGTGTTATTTGTTTCATTTGCATGTAGATTACTATTAAGTTATTGTTATATTTTGTCTTCATGTAAGTAGAATTAAATGGAATACATACCTTTAATACTAAAATACATAAGAAACAAGGTTTATTTTAAGTAGTAAAACATTTTCAATATAATGAACTGTGCAACAATAAATAAAAGATTTCATGTATTATTTAATAATAACAGAAATATATTAAAACCATGTTAAAAAGATTTATTAAAATCAGAATACTGCTTAAAACCCATCAATCCTCCAGCGGCAGCCGGCTGCCGCATAACAATCGAAAATTTATTGTGTGTGGCGTCTGCGACACCCACAATGGAGATGCTCAAACCTCTTGTGCATAATATTAATTTCTTTATTAGTTTTTCATCGCGATGTTTTAAATATCAATATTGTAAATATTAAAATGTATATTCATCAATATTATTTGGACTTTAATTTTGCTGCCTAGTGCCTAATGTTGTGTTACATGATACTAAGGAGCTGAGCCCTGAGTGACATAGGCTATGTATGTCCTACGGGCGAAGCCGGGGCGGGTCTAGTTTTTAATATTTTGAAAAAAATAAAACCGAATATATTCGGTAACTGAGCCGAATAATTCGGCCGAATACGAATAGTGAAAAACATGCCGAATACGCCGAATACCGAATACGAAACGAATATTCGGCGCATCTCTACTAAAAATACATCCAAGATAAGGCTAATCATTGCGGAAATTAGAAGCCTTATAACTTGTCGATAACTTAAACTAAAGCTAAATTGAGGAAAATTCAAAGTTCTAAAATTAACACACTTGTTGTAAGAATCGGTAAGCAAATAATGCTATTTGAAACTTAAACTTGAAACCAGTTTTAAAATAAGTATATGTTAAACATCTTTTTTGAACAATTTGAAACATTGTAAGAAATGCATGGACATTTTTTATTCTCAGTGGGATTTTTTAGTCGCGGACCTGGGACCGTATTATCCTGGGACCGCATGCGGGTGACAATATTTTACATTATTATGAAATGGTAGACTATATTAAGGGCATTTTTTCGCCGCGTTGCACTATAGTCTATAAGTTATATTAGTCAATGTTCGCTTGAATCAAGTTATTATATCAATCAAGTCAAACAATCACGCGATAAACAGGCGTATTGAAATTGCATCAATTTAATTACGCCTCCGTTGTCCGTCTGAGTGAACTAATAAAAGTTGTTGAGTTATTTTAAGCTTGCTGAGACATGCGGCTTCGTCTGGATCATTATCATGGTCTTTAAAATATGAATTAACTATAACTTGAATCACGATATCTATGTTATAAAACAATCACAGCTTAAAATTCCGTTTATGAGAAAATTTTGCCAAATTGTTAAGCATTGAAAACAATCAGTCTTTTTTGTAATTTTATGAAAATTCAAACATTAACATCAAGTGCTAATTTTAGCACTTATTTGTTAAAATTAAAAATAATTAATTTGTTATTTTTAAATATTTAAAAGTAAAATGTAATTTTACGAACAGTCGAGCGTGACAACGTACAGCTTGCGACTATAATATGAAAATATACGAAATAATATTTTTCGTAGTATCCCTTAGTAGTCTGATATAATGTATCTATATTACGTTGCTTAATCTGTTTTACTGATATCTCTAGTTATCAATCATTTACTAACTACTCTTTGCCATCTTTGTATAAGAAAGTAAACTAATAAAGCGAGATTAAATAAATTTCAAACTAATAAAAGCGGATCATATACGTAAAACTCGAGAGAGCACATAACCATAAGCTTCAGTGGTAAAGTTTTCAGGCAAAGCCTTAATTAACCTCAGTATTAGCAGACAGAACCAAACTTCTGGAAGGATCGAATAAAATGCTAATTTCATGATTGAGTACTTTGTTAATTCTGAGTAATAATTAAGGGCACGAATTTTAGATTGAGTCCGTTTTTTATTTTTAAAATGTTTAAAGGAATATTTAAAATAAAATATATTTTTATGTCTATATCACGCACGGTAAAATTCAAAGTAGAGGCTTGTAGAGTTTTTCGTAGAATGGGCGCTACGCCAAGCTACGCGCTCGCACCGCAATGCTACGCGGCTACGCTCGTAGCAACTGAAACTGTGCTACGCTTACGTCGTAGGCCGTAGCTAGGCTCGGTACCGTATTAAAAATATTATTAACATTATTATTAATTTACTATGATTAGATATTATCCTCTCATCTGTCAAACACCCAAAATGGGCGTCGTTGTAATACGACCTAATATAAATAAACAATATAACTTGTTACACTTCTTACAACGTAAATAATAAAACAGAGATGCAAATAAAAGCCGCCAACACATTAGCGTGAGTCGATATTTCAAGTGTAAACATAAATCATTTTTGTGATGATTTTTAATGGGAGTAATTAATTGAAAATTTTTCGAAAAGAATTAACCTATCAACTATCAAGCCCCGTAGGAGCACCGGTGATCGCGACAACAATAGAATACAATGGCATTTCCGAAAATCTCCGGTCGACCGATTAAAGTAACCATTATGAATATTGAATAAATATTATTATTATATTATAACATCGTGCTAAAAAACTATTAGAATATTGGTTCAGGGTTCTATTTCGAATTATTCCTATTTCCAAAATCTGAAACCTAAATATGTTCGATTTTGGCTACTTCTCGCAATCACTAAAACATAATATAAATTCGCAACTAAACAATATGACCTTTAGTTAACGATCTATCGTTTATTGTTGTTCAAACAATAGCATTAGCCGCTCGTAATTTTCCATGTCCAATTCGTTTCGAAATACCGTTCACAATTAATACATATTTTACCAAATAATATGATAATTATTTAAGTATAACGTGGCTTCAATTAAGTTACATACATTGGCCATAACCTTGAATTCAGTAGAGCTTTCCATATTAAATGTAGCTCAAACACGAATCGCTAGAAAATCACAACTAGAGAATACCGTACGCTTCGCTCGAAATGTATCTTGAATACGTTTATAAAAATCTTATATTCAAAAATTTTAACGTCAGAAATCAAAAATTGTGAATTTGACATACGTTTTTATTAATCGCTGAGATATATTTATAAGAATTTCCTCTTCAAGATTTCATAATCATGTTTCCACTTAGTATTTTAACCGTCTTCAAAAAAGGGAGTTATCAATTCGATCCGTATGTATGTAAAGAACAGTTTTTGTATATTATGTTAGTCTATATAATTATTATTATCAGCGCCTGAACATAATATGTGCCAAATTTCAAAAGTGTACAATGTATGTATGTTTTTATGTTTGTGTTCGCATATCTCTGGAACTACAAATCCGATTTAAATGTTTTTTTTGTTGTACTAGGTATTGTTCAACTTAGGGAATATTGCAAGTTTCATCAAAATCAGTTCAGTAGTTTTTGAGGTAGAGAATTTTAATTACATACAATTTTGTCGGTTTCACTTTTTAAAATACTATTATTAGGAAATGTATCTCCTTTAAATTCAAGATCTTCGGTCGCTACTAGCTACAATAAAGCAATTTATTCAACAGTTAAAGAGCATAATTATCTGTGATGTAGGTCACCGCGCACGAGCGAAACATAATACACGCTAATGAAGACAAAAGGCTACTTTTTTCATTCAACTATTTCTAGAACCTATTAGTTACTATCACATTTTATAGTACGTACTGTTCATTAAAGTTATAAATTAGCCTATAAATATAATCTGGCCTACAGAGCGAACAATCTGTTCTTATTTTTTGAGGTAGCTGGATTTGTTACAGATATAAAATATGTGGTCTAATTTTAATTAAGTGTATGAAGGTATGTTCGGTAAACATAACTAAAACATTTTTTAATAACTGTATCCAGCACTTATTAAGGAGTGGTGAAACAAGCTATAAATCCAAGAACTTTTCTTGCTGCGTCATCACAAGTTAACATCAAAGAACTAGTCCAGAACACACAAGCATTTACCAGGTAAATAAAAGTGAAGATACTCCAGCGTTTTCCACGTCTCTTTAGTGTCACACGTCGTGACGCTGACTCGAGAGCGGCGGAGTGTAATTGAAAAATAAGTGACTCGCCTCTGACCTACATCGCGAAGTGAAGTGTGATGTTTTTGTATGCCTTTAAAATGGGCCTTAAAATATCGACGAACGCCTTCGTGGTGGTAATTGTTCAAAATACAGACGAAAAATTGACCTTTGCAATGGAGGTTAAAAAATAAGCAAGTAAAAACGGTAGTAAAACGAAAAAACTTTTTTATTTTAATTTACAAATGAAACTAAAATTAAGATTTTGTAGAAAAAATTACCTAATGAAAAAAAATTCATTGCAAATAAAAAAACAAGTAAGAACTAATTGAAGAACAATAATTATCTTTTGCTCTTACTTGTTATAGATAGAACATTTTTAAAGAAAACAATTTTTATTTAAATTCATAACATTCTGAAATCTAAAACAATCAAGCTTTTCAACGACGTAAATCATAAATCTGCGATAACCTTTTTGAAAAAATATTTCTTACTTGAGGGCGAAATGAAAGTCTGCGAGGGACGTGCCACAGATAACTGAAGTTATCATTAATCAAACCGGCTCTTGTGAGATAAGATTATTTTATTTTTTAAATAAAACACAGCAATAATCAAGTTTTATTATTTTTTATTTAACAACAGCTGCTCACAGGGGTATCAATGGGCTTATAGTGGGATTAGATAATATTACTATTATAATATTTAAATATGTATTTGCAAGATATTTTAAATGTTCGAAAACAATTATTATGTAATAAATATTTTGATATTAAACAACTGAAAATCTAAGTAAAAATGTACAGTGAAGCGTGCAGTGTGCACTTAAAAAATTGTGATAAAAATTAGGTATAGCACTGTACACGTCAGAACCTATGAGCAATCCATACACATAAATGGCCGTTCCCTATATTCAATCTATCTCTAGTTTGACATACAACCGATCGCAGCTGACATAGAATTGACATAAAATATATGGAGCTAATGTCTAATGTGAGCTATTCCTATCTCAAGTAAGAGATAGACCAAATATTGGGAACGGCCGAAAATGAGCATACTATTTGATATACGAGCATAGGCGTCTACTTAATTCTGGCCCACGCACGTCGAGACACATCTGCAAATTGCTCCGACTTGTTTGTAAGCACGATGTTTTCAATGGCTTAGCAATTTGTCGTACCATTGATGCGTGACGTCGTCGTGGTGATGTGACGTAGGTGAGGAGGCGATATCCCACGTCAGGTCAGAGTAAACAGATAACGACTTTATGAAATATTAGCTATAAACCAATAACTCGATTACTAAAGATTGGATGAACATGTGCGAGGGAAATCTTGCGAGAGATGAAAGTAGCTTTGGTCGAATTAGTTCTTGCGGCTTGCCAGTGCAGCCAATGCAATATTCAATGTAATATTTTCTCTTCATTATTATCCTAACGAATAAATAATAAATGAAAAGGACGTTTGTCGCACGTCGGTAGACGCCTCTTTATTGTTAACCTCTTTGGCTTTGACGAAATTTAATATTAGAGATTATTATTGTTTCTGGAAATGCTTTTTTTTCCTATAAATCTGTGAATTTATAGGTGACTAGCTGTCCCGGCAAACGTTGTTTTGCCATTTAAAGTATATTTTATCATCAGTTGATACATGTTTTACCCCCTCTTTTGTCCCCTAAGAGGGTGTGGGGGGGGAAGGTCATACACCAGATGTTAAGTTGAAAAACACAGTTAATACCTAATATGAAGTAAGTCCACTAAAGAAAAAAGTTGTATACAAAATCTGACCCCTCTTTGGTCCCCAGAGAGGGTTGAGAGGGGAGGGGGGGAGGATTTTTATACACCAGATGTTGAGTTGGAAGAAGACAAATATAATATATCTGTGAAAACCGTATGCAAATCTGTGAAAACCGTATGCAAATCGGATCAGTAGTTTTCGTGTTAAAGAAAAAAGTTTGATACAAAATCTGACCCCCTCTTTTGTCCCCTTAGAGGGGTGGGGGGAAAAAATTTTATACACCAGATGTTAAGTTGGAAGAAGATAAATATATCTGCGAAAACCACATTCAAATCGGATCAGTATTTTTCGTGTGATGCTGGAACAAACATACAGACAGACAGAAAGAGTGACAGACAGACAGACAGACAAAAAACTAACCACATTTTTGGCTTCTATAGCGATGTAGTGACAAAGGTGTAATTTCGGGTGTCATTTCATATCTTTTATGTACAGAATATTCATTTCTACAACAGAATATTTTCTTCCTCCCGCACGCGCTTTGGTGACGCTCACTATCGTAATATTTTAATTTCGCCATAATTTCAAAACCAAACGTCCAATTTTAATCATTCAAAGACCAAATATTATCTACATAAACTGTACTTAGTGATAAAATAATTTATTTTGATAAGGATTAATAGCGTCAGTAAAATATATCCGTTTAAATTTATTCCAAAAAAAATTTAGGATTTTTAAATAAATAAATGGTTATTGTGCCTCACTCGACATAGATAGGTATAGTGTGTCGCGGACTTTTTTGTAGATATTTATAAGATCTACAATTACTTAGAACATTTTATGGTTCTATCTTTTATAGTTTAGGCAGCGTACGCAAAATAAGTAACTTTTCTAGCTGATTTTTTACACCTTGCGTCCGAAAAACTCAAATATCTTACGGAACCCTACTTTTTTCTAAAATAAAATGTAGCCTATGTTCAGCAGAAATAATGTGAGATTTCAATAGCAAAAGAATTTTTCAAATCGGTCCAGTAGTTTCGGAGCCTATTCGACTCAAACAAACAAACAAACAAACAAATCTTTCCTCTTTATAATAGTAGTGTAGAAAAGAAATTACAAAATAGCATGTTGGCCTACGTTGAATAGACAAACCATTTTCAAAGAAAGGACGCTATTATGGATAGTACTTTTACATAAAAACGCCTGTACCATGAGGGGATGTTAAAAATTCAAGACCTGCGAATGCCAGCGTACTCGTTTGTTTTTCATTTCTTGACGTAGTATCCTGTGGGGCCCTAGGCAGTTGCCTACTTAAGAATTAACATGGGATCTGTTAGTTTGTGTGTGCTTTTAGTTGCTATACAAACTAAGATTTAGATGATAGATTCGTGGTATAAACTTAATTTATTCAGTACTTGATGTTTTGCAACTTCGTTGCCTCGAAATTCCATTATGTATATCAAACTCAAAACTCTAAGTATCTCCATGGCAATTTTCATCAAAATCATTTCATGTTTAAAATTACTCCTAACAGACATACAGGCTTTCGCATTTATAATTTTGGTATACATAGGCTAGACCAGGGGTTCCCAAACTGTGCGCCGTGGAAAGGCAAGAGGGGCGCCGTGGGTCAGTCCTTCATCCTTATCCATCAGCACAAAAATTATTATATTATGAATTATACAAAGCAGGCAGATGATTAAATATTTGTTTATATTTTGTTATTTACTTGGTTAACCTAACTATAATCATTAAAGGTGTTTATTTATGTATATTTTTGTAATAGCTAGGCAGAGTAGGGCGCCGTAACAAAATATTGACTGATAAGTGCGCCGCCTGAAAAAGATTGGGAACCCCTGGGCTAGACATTAGACACGTGGGCATGACTGGACCATAAAAATATATTATGTATATTACGTGAAACATAATATTGTCATTTTGCACAAACATAGGAAATCAATATCTATAGCCTTCCAGCTTGGTTTAATGTTCAGTTAATAATATAGCCTTTTTTCGCTTGACGACACGAACAAAGCGAAGTTTTGCATCACCGCGGGCGCGACGAATAGAAAACTTCAAAGAAACTCATTTCCTCAATCTAATGGAAAAGTGGAAATTAATACTGTTAGCCACTGTGAACTAAACGAATTTAAATTACTTAGCTTTCTTATTATTTTAATTCTTAGAATGTCGCAGTAGCCTATACGTTACTGGGTTATAAGATAAAATGTGGAAAAGCTAAACTCGGAAAAGACAATGGCTGTAGATGCCTTTGATTTTGTTCATACAAAGGCAAAAAAATAAAACTATGAAATGCAATAAAAATACAACGCAACTTGTTTCATAATAATAATTATTATGAATATGATGATTTTAAAAATGATAAAAAAGTATAATAATTATTAAAACAATAATGTAAGTGTTTTATTATTATAGTTTTAAAATAAACGAAATTATATCATGTTTCCCTAACATTTACAGAATGTAAAAGGGTTTTACCATTTTAATACTAATTTATGTAAGGTATACTACCTGAAGGTATATAAAAAGGCTGAAAGTATTGAAACCCTCCTCAAACGTTTATCTTCTGAATTAAACATGGAACCTTATCTGAGACTCTTTAAAAACCCACGTAGGCTACAAAATCATTATGTAAAAGTATTTTAGTTAGATTTTTATTTTGTTTCTATTAAATGTTGGTTTATATTATAGTCGATTTTTAGGGTTCCGTACCCAAAGGGTAAAAACGGGACCCTATTACTAAGACTTCGTTGTCTGTCCGTCTGTCCATCTGTCTGTCTGTCTGTCTGTCTGTCTGTCTGTCTGTCTCCAGGCTGTAACTCAAGAACGGCAATAGCTAGAGATTTGATATTTTCACAGATTATGTATATCTGTTGCCGCTATAACAACAAATACTAAAAATAAAATAAAATTAATATTAATTAATATTTAAGGGGGGCTCCCATACAACAAACGTGATTTTTTTGGCCTTTTTTGCTCTATATCAAAAATGGCAACAGGTAGGTACTTGAATTTTTCACAAAATCCTTAGTTATATGTGTACTTTAATATTAAATAAAAATATTAAAATAAAATAAAAAATAAGGGGGGCTCCCATACAAAAAACACAATTTAAGGCCTAATTTTGCTCTATAATGGTACGGAACCCTTCGTGCGCGATTCCGACTCGTACTTGGCCGATTATTACAATTATCATTACAACTCACTTTATTTTTATAACAATTTAGAAGAATTATCAAGGTTCATCTTGCTTGTTAAAATAACTTTATTTTGTTTGTTCTAATTGTAAAAAAAAATACATTTTGATTAAATATGAAATATTTATTTTATTTTTCAGCTCTTAATATCAAATATAAACATAGTAAGTATACCCTTTACTAATAACACTCGCGCAGTAAAGTGTGATGTGTGATGAATAAAACATTATCTATGCGAGGGATATTATTTTTATCACACACATAACTTGTCAACTGGAAAAATTATCATGTTTATGCAGACTTCATCCCATATCACCTCACGTTCATGTTTTTATTATAGAATCCTTATTAACGAAGGTATCCTTGGGAGTTTCGGATGCGAATAAACGTATCTTACAATTATTTTTCGTGGGATGATGTATTTTTAACCCGCAGATATCAAAATATATTATCTTAATGTCTTGCCGTATAAAATTTCTAATTAACTATATTCCGTGTTTCATTTAATGGCATATAGGTATAATATATGGCATATATGGCATATAGCTTTAAACAGATAAACTGAAAATCATAACTATAAACAAGCATTACTTCATAAAACTTAAGCTAGGAATTTTTCATCCAGGTTAAAAGCGGTGAGGTTACGTCTTAGAAATAATTCTATACGTAGGTGAAATATTCTCAAATTTTCTAATTTTCCACGTAATTTGTTAAAATATTTCACTTCGTTACAACTTTACCAAACAGAACAAAAAAAAAAGAATTAGCTATATCTGTTTAGTTCTCGAGATTAGCGTTTACACGCACATTTAGCAATATATTTTTATATTATAGAATTGAATCTTAAAATAAGTAATAAATGGAACTATAATGGCCACTTATCTCGTATGAACTCTGACTTTGAATTTACGCTTATCAGGGCGAAAGCGTTGATTCACTGTTGTCGGTTAAATACCATTAACTAAAACAAACAAAATAACTTTCAAACCAATAAATTATTATAATTTTGCAAATACGTCTGCACCACACATATAATAGTTAATTAGTTAAAGTTGCGTAGGTTTTGACGGGCAATAGCTTTCATCTGTTTATTAAAGCGATGTTTTTAACCCAGACAAATTAGACATAAAATTATCGTAAAGTAGGAAAAATTCAGATAGAGCTGAAAATTGGTAGAGACGTTACGTGAGACGGTAACGTAAAAGTAAAGGGTTTTCCAATAGGGACTTGACAATTTTGAATTTAGTTTATGGATGCATCCTTATTCCTTTCACTTAACATCGAACTATTACTATCAGTTTATTCAGGAGATATACCTAACATTTTCATCATGGTGAAGTACACAAATGAACAACGTCTGCAAATATTAAATATTTGCTACAGAAAATCAGAGTCAGTGGCCGCTACCTTAAGAGCGTTAACTCCAATTTACGATCGTAATTCTTGCCCGAGTAGACAGGCAGACTAGCCATGAATATGGATTATTTTTGGCCCGAATTAGAAGATATGGACTTGGACAGCATAAGGTTATAAGTGGACGGCACCACAAGCACGTTACAATCGATTTATTGAAGAGCAAGTTTGATGAGCGTTTTATGTAAAAAAATGGACCAATTGATTTACACGATTTAACGCCTGTAGATTTTTTTCTTTGGGGCTGAGTCAAGTCGTTAGATAAGCCGACGACGCTGGAAGAGCTCAGAGCCAAAATTAAACACGAAATAGCCGAAAAGTGTGGCCGAGTCATAGAAAATTGGGTTCAACGAATCACCGCTGCAAACGTGCCTGCGGTGGCCATTTGAGCGAAGTCGAGTTCCATTCAAAAATGTTTTATTGTACTTCAATCCGATACTAAAATTTTTGAAATAATATCTCAAAATTTGAGATATTATTTCAAAAATTTTAAGCCATTTAATGTTTTTAATTTTATTAAAAAAAAGTTGTAAAGTCCTTATTGGAAAACCCCTTACAATAATTCAAGACGTGAGTGGAAGAATAAGGCAAGTAACATGAAAAAACTTCCCGTTTCTTTGCTTGAATGGAGGCTTTAGGGCCGGAAAAGTTATTTGAAATAGAAAAACTATGGATTGTATGTATAGCCAGATATATTAGCTAGGTTATGAAGTAGATAAGTTACAAGTTTTATTGAAATAATTAGGGAAAAAATGAGTTATTGTCCGTATGTTACTTCTTCCACTCACGTCTTCAATTATAATATTGTGCGTATAGCTCACGCAAGTTGTGCATTCAATATTCATTTGTTGCACAAGACTTAAGCATAGCTTTTTCTTTGTTCCATTGAACTCGGAGTTCGTCCCTGGTAGAGGGGGGCCGCAGGGATATGCGCGAGAGCAGCGGGTGCTGCCCCGCGTCACCCGCTGCTCTCGCGGGTGATCGCCGATGAACGCAGGAAAGATCGTGGTGGCAGGCCGAGAACGGCGAGGAGAGCGTTTACATACAGCTGAACATGGAGGCCGAATTTCTTTTCACGCACTTGATTATTCGTTTCAAGCTCGTGGAGAGATCCTTCGACTTCGGAAAGACTTGGCGTGTGGTGCGCGTGGCGTCCATCCCGAAGCATAACCAACGGAACCTGACCCTAGGTCAGGTCGTCTGTGACTCTCGTTACTCGGATGTCGAGCCGTCGACGGAGGGTGAAGTGATATTTAAAGTGCTACCGCCGAAGATAAACCTTATAAATCCGTATTCGAAGGAGGTCAAAAATCTATTGAGAATGACAAATTTGAGAATAAATTTTACTAAATTCCATACGTTGGGCGAAGATTTGCTTGATAATACAGCTGAAATTCAAGAGAAATACTACTATTCCATATACGAAATGACCGTTCGCGGCTCCTGCTCGTGTAATGGGCACGCTTCGAGATGTTTACCGATGCCGGGAGTGGAATCGAGAAATAATATAGCGAATGGACGTTGTGAATATACTCATAACACGAGAGGGATAAGCTGTGAATATTGCGAAGATTTTTACAATGATTTACCTTGGCGGCCGGCGGGTGAAACTTCCAACGCTTGCAAGCGTTGCACGTGTAACAATCATGCGACCACATGTCATTTTGATGCTGCCGTGTACAATAAGACGGGCAAAATAAGTGGCGGCGTTTGTGATGATTGTCAACATACCATGAGTAAACTGTGAACTATGCAAACCTGCGTTCTACAAAGACCCAAGTTCAGATATTGAAAGCCCCGATATATGTAGGCCGTGATTGTGAGAGATACTACTTTAAAACCGCAGCTGAAGCGTAACTATCATCAGCCATGATTTAACAGCTGAGCTTAAATCATTTTTGTCGAAGTGTCGAAGACGACAAACACGCCATCACAATGAAATATTAAACTAGCCAATAAGTGTAGAACCGAAGGAAATAACAGAACTTTACTACAAAATAAAGTCAATAGTTTCGCAGGTTTCTGTAGTTTTTTTTTCGCAGTATTGAAATAATGTATACCCGTTATACCGTATAGGCGTCAGTCCTTGACCTTTCCCAGGACTCGAAGTGTCTCCATATCAAATTTCAGCAAAATCTGTTCAGCGGTTTGTGCGTGAAGAGGTAACAGACAGACAGACTGCAGACAGACTACTTTCGCATTTATAATATTTGTATGAATGTTAAATCTATCACTAATAAATAATGTTTTTTTTTTTTTTTTATTAAATAAGGGGGCAAACGAGCAAACGGGTCACCTGATGGTAAGCAACTACCGTCGCCCATGGACACTCGCAACATCCGAAGAGCTGCAGGTTCGTTGCCGGCCTTTTAAGAGGGAATACGCTCTTTTCTTGAAGGTTTGCAGGTCATATAGGTCCGGAAATACTGCTGGTGACAGTTCGTTCCAGAGTTTTACTGTGCGCGGCAGAAAGTTACGCGAAAATCGCACTGTGGAAGACTGCCACTCATCAAGATGATGAGGATGGTATGTTTTTCGCGTGGGACGATGGCGAAAAGTTGCAGGTGGTATGATTCCGAACAATTCCTCAGAGCACTCCCCGTAATACAACCGATAGAGGATGCAGAGTGAAGCTACATCTCGGCGTAATTCCAAGGGGTCCAAGCTGTTCGAAACACTATGGCAGTCAACAATTCGAGCGGCCCTTCGTTGGATACGATCCAGAGGGAGCAGTTGGTATTTTGGCGCCCCTGCCCAGAGATGAGAACAATATTCCATGTGAGGCCGAACCTGCGCCTTGTAGAGTTGTAGGCGTTGGTCCGGACTGAAGTACTGTCTCGCTCTGTTAAGAACACCAAGCTTCTTCGAGGCTAACTTGGCCTTACCCTCTAGATGATATCTGAACTGGACTTCGCTCGATATGTTGACGCCAAGTATCTCAATGCTAGGGGAGATGGTTAAAGATGTGCCCTCGAAACGAGGATATATGACCATTGGTGACTTTTTAGTGGTGAACGCGCAGACTTGTGTCTTGGCGGGGTTAAATTGGACTAAGTTACGTCTACCCCATTCAGAGACTTTCTCCAATGAATTCTCTATTTTAGACATAAGTTCGTTTCGACTCTCAATGACATTTTGCCGAGAAATATTGCGGGAGCCGGTATATACAGCATCACCTGTACTATCATCTGCATAGCAATGAATGCCGTTGGTCTGTAACATGTCATTGATATGCAGTATGAATAGGGTAGGCGATAGCACACAGCCCTGAGGGACACCAGCATCAACAGACTGAGTTTCCGAGCATTCGCCGTCAACTACGACCCTTATGCTTCTATCTGCTAAGAAACTAGTGACCCACTTACATAATTTCTCGGGCAGCCCGTATGATGGAAGCTTTGAAAGCAGCGCTTTATGCCAAACCCGATCAAAGGCCTTCGCAATGTCCAAACTAACAGCCAATGCCTCTCCCTTCGACTCAATTGCCTGAGCCCAACGATGAGTCAGGTACGCCAAGAGATCACCAGCCGAGCGACCCTTACGGAACCCGTATTGTTTGTCGCTTAGTAATCCCTGGCCGTCCAAGTATCGAAGAAGCTGGCTATTGATAATGGATTCCATTATCTTCGAGAAGAGAGAGGTTATAGCGATTGGTCTGTAGTTGGAAGGATTTGAGCGGTCACCTTTTTTAGGGATCGGGTGCACCAAGGCTGTCTTCCAAGAAGCCGGGACGATGCCAGTGGAATAGGAGAGCCGAAAAAGATGCGTCAAGACCGGAGCCAACTCTGGAGCACACTTTTTCAACACAATAGGAGGGACTCCGTCAGGCCCACTCGACTTTTGGATATCAAGGGAAAGGAGGGCTTTTCGCACTGAGCGCTGATGAAACCGAATATCCGACATGATGCTCGTACATCGCGGTATGGTCGGCGGTTTCTGCCCCCCGTCATCCAGGGTCGAGTTTGACGCAAAGAGCTTGCCCAGAAGATCGGCTTTGTCTTTTGCGTCATGGGCCAACGACCCATTTCCTACGTGTAGGGATGGTAGGGTTGGCTTGCAGAAATTTCCTTCAATAGCTTTGGCCAGAGACCAGAATGCACGGGTTCCCGAGGGGAGGCGCTCAAGTCTCTTGCCAATTCTATTGACGTGCTGTTGCTTTGCCCGAGTGATCTCTTTCTTGAGGGACCTAGAGGCAAGGTTGTACTCCTTTTTATATGTGCTGGTATTTAAATCCCGAGCAGACACTGCGTTGGCCCAGGATTGGTAAGCCTCCTGCTTCCGGCGAGAAGCTTTTTTGGAGGATGAACCAAACCAGGGACGAAATCTGCCGCCGGTTGGCACTACAGAGGACGGAATGAAAAGTTCCATCCCCTGCACCACCACATCAGCAACAGAGTTGGCAGTGTTGTCGGGATCATCCGGCGAGAAGCACACGGGCCCCCAAGGATAGGACGCAAAAAACGACCGCATCCCATCCCAGTCTGCTGACTTGTAGTGCCACACACGACGGTATTTGACAGCACGCTGTCTTAACACCGCCGTAAGTGGCACAGAACTCCTAACAAGGCAATGATCCGATGTACCAAGTGGAGCGGTTACGGATATTTGGTAGCCGTTGGGATTTGAAGTCAGCAGGAGGTCCAACAAGGAAGGATTCTGACCATCCACATCTGGGATTCGCATAGGCGTAGTAACCAGTTGTGTCAAGTCGTTCGCAAGGGCAAAGTTGCAGACAGATCTCCCCGCATGATCAGTTTTACTGGAATTAAGCCAGTCGGCGTGGTGGGCATTAAAGTCGCCAAGTATTATGATCTCTGCGGATGGGATCTGCTGCTGCACAAAATCTGAAGCATCTTGCAGGTGCTCCAAGAGTCGGTCCGTCTCGGGGTCACCACTATGGGACCTATATAGGCACGCATAGACGCGAGGGTGGTCGTCGCAATCTATGCGGAGCCATAAGGTTGAGAGGTCCCTGACCTCAAGATTGCTGAGGCGGCGAGAGCTGATATCATCTCTGATATACACACACACTCCAGCTTTGGGCAGAAAGGAGTGCTCGAGAATACCCTGGGTAGGAAAGGTATGATGTGTCACTCGGAGATGATATCTGATATATGATACATGATAGATGATATATGATACCGTTTACGTATTATTTTTTCAACTAATTAAAATAAGCGACTATATTATATTTAGATATATAATGAACTATACACAACGAACAATGTCAATAAGTCCTTAAGTTTAATTAATATAGAACGAAGCTCCACAAAAAGTAAAGGAAACGACATCCCTAATTGAACCAACATGATGTTAGACGTAGCTCTACAAATTCAAGTACTAAAATTATACATACTTCTATACATATAATAAAACTGTAGAAATAAAAATTCTGTACATTAAAGATATTCAAAAAATAATCAGCGGGGGGTGTCACTACATCGATATAGAAGCCAAAAATGTGGTTAGTTTTTTGTCTGTCTGTCTGTCTGTCTGTATGTTTGTTCCACTATCACACGAAAACTACTAAACCGATTTGAATGTGGTTTTCGCAGATATATTTGTCTTCTTCCAACTTAACATCTGGTGCATAAAACATTTTCCCCCACCCCTCTAAGGGGACAAAAGAGGGGGTCAGGTTCTGTATCAAACTTTTTCTTTAACACGAAAACTACTGATCCGATTTGCATACGGTTTTGGCAGATATATTTGTCTTCTTTCAACCCAACATCTGGTGTATAAAATTTTCCCCCCACCCCTCTAAGGGGACCAAAGAGGGGGTCAGATTTGTATCAATTTTTTTTCTTTAATGGACTTACTTGCTATTTTTAACTGTGTTTTCCAACTTAACATCAGGTGTATAAAATTCCCCCCCCCCCCCCCCTTAGGAGACAAAAGAGGGGGTAAGATTTTGTATCAACTGATGAAGTAGAAATACTTTAAATGGCAAAACAACATTTGCCGGGATAGCTAGTAATAAATAATATTGTAACCGTCGTACTATAATAATTCTACGTATTATTAATTAGCCTAGCAACTAGACTAAACTAATTCAATCTAGGCTGTCACAAACAAGCCTGAAACCACTAACGCATACAGCCATACACGATTATCTAAACATTTGTGCTTCATCACTCTGTATCAACATGTACTCTACAGCCTCACACATACTACTAATACACACATGCAAAGTTTAATTAAATCTATTTGCAGGCTCTATTCTAGTCCAAACTAGATTTACATTCTCGCTTTAGTGTGAGAACAGTGTTAGAGTATGTTAGAGTTATTAGATAGAATCTCTTTGTTTTTGGCAGTGTATCTACTAGAGGTCTCGATTCTTAGGTCTTGAATGTCGCTTTCATTAGCATTCGAGGAGTAAGAATCAGACCCGTGGTAAATATAGAGTAAAGATATTTTATACAAATTATAGAATAAGAAAGTGATCATCTAAAACAATAATGACGTCATAGTTGCCAAAAGATGAAAAAGGACACGATAGCATTATAATTTCTACGAAATCACTTAAACGACTTACAGTTTGGTCTTATAGTATCGTAATCTAACCGATATAATATTAGTTCTTGATGCAATATGACAAGTTTCAGAAAGTACGTAGGATGCAGTTTTCAATTCGCTTGTGGTGACAAACTCTTTACAAACTTTCTGAATACGAATATTGTCGATCCTGGGCGCTTAGTCAAATTACATTCTATAAATTCTAAGTTGGAAATTAATAATTTTGAGGATTTTCATAACTCATCGCTTGCGTATCTCATACATTTATTATTTCCTTGCTGTCTAAACTATCGAATACAATTTGACTATGTACCCCGAGATAGCGGAATAAAATTGTGCTCGTATATGGGGCAATTTTATTTATCGCGAGACGTAATCGTATCAGAGTCGCCGGCTTCGTAACTTAGTTACACTTGAACATATTACATCGTGTAGTGACGTAGTAATACATATATACGAATTACGACATTTTAAACCACGATTGAAGAAATTATTTTGGTACAGATAACAAAATAATGTTCAATGAAAGTGTCTGTCTGTCTTTCGCCTTTTACGCTTCTTAATACCTCGATCGTGGAATCGATATTCAATTGTTATGCGGCACCCGGGTGCCGCTTGGGAGTTGATGGATGGGTTAAAATTCTGAATGTATTGTTTAGGAATTTCCGAATGAATTGAATGGATGGTTATTGGTTAAGGAATTATCTTTTACTTTCAAAAGGTACTCGTTAAAGCTGTTATTTTTGATAATCGTCATTCGTCTATCAAAACTAGAGAACTTCCCTTTGCCACTTGATTTTTTTATGTATTGTAATAATAATATTTGTAGGACTAACTGCGGAAGCAAGTATGCAATATGCATTTTGCATGCGACGGTTTTAACCGGTGTTCCATATCCATTTTAAACTGGTTTTCCATAAAGTAAATTGTATAAGTTACGCGGGTAAATATTTGTACTTCCCGTGGATTCTGTAAACGAGGCTTACAACAATTTAATTTGCATAGGCAAATATTGTTTTCGCTACTGTATGTACTTATTTTCATTACATAATATTAATGAGCATACAAAAATAATTTTAATTGACATTTTGCTCACCTTTTCGGCTTCGTAATTACTTTTATTAGTAAGTATGATGATGTCTAACAGAACAACTAACTGTTCAAGGACTACTGTTACGGAGTACTATTATATATTCTGTGCTACTGTCTAAAATAATCGTTTCCAGAAGGATGCGCAATGTGCATGAGTTGCTATGAAGAATTCTCGAATACCGAATGCTATCGAAAGCTGTCTTCGAAAACTCGTGCTTGTCTTGTTTGGCAGTCTTATATTACCGTGAAAGACTAATTTAAGCACCAATACTGATTGTGCAAGTCGTCCGTTGAACCAGGCACCAGCCCGCATACAGCAGGAATGTTTCATCAATGTCAGGGGTAGGTACATATTGTATCGCGACGCAACATCTGAAAATGTGCTTTAGATAGATGATAAAATGTACGTAAGGTGAATTTATATAAGGCTGATAATTTTAAATTCTACTCATTCTTATTTACTCAATTAATTAGCATACGCTTTCGTACGTAAAACACCCTTGTAAATATACATAAGGTAAATCTTTATATTTTTACGTACCTCTTAAGACCGGGCTGTCATTTTTTGCTGTGTTTTCTACTAAGTATTACACTCCCGGAAGACGATTGACTCCAATGAAATTGAGATTTATTTAATCACTGTATATTTATCTGATATTTTACTTACGGAAAACACGATTCACTTATTTTGACTCGATAGTTTTATTTTTCGAAATTATGAATATTTTTGGGCTTTTCAACGAATATCTGTTACACTTATTGAGTTACTATCATTAAATAACATGCACTACTACAATCACACACTTTATAAAATAATAGCTAGCGGAAATATATATATTGTATTTAGTTTTTAAGTAATCACCAAAAAACAGTTCTGGGACTTACGACCTTTACTTTCGTGCTATAATGCGGGGACCGTTGTTACGCGATATTGTTCACTATTAGCTGCAGGCGTAGAGCACATTGCTCGGGAGTACGATTCATGGAATCATTGTATCACGATTGGAGGTTAGCGGGATGAGTAGGCGGGGCTAGCGTTTTAGCAGCAGGCTCTTAATGGAGAAAGGAAAGTTAAAAGAGGAGGAGAGTTTTTTTTTACTCTTGAATACAATTGATCAAAGACTAGAAGAAATACTCAAAGATGTGTTGTTAGGTTAGTTTAGTATAGACCGAGTATAAGACAGTTCGTTCGTCTCCCTAAAAAAATAAGAAAACAAATGTATGTTTCCAAGAAACTGATTTTCCGAGAAAAATACAACATTATTTCCTTTAAAATATAAGAAAGAAGAGATATTAAAATATACTTATGTAAGATTTAAAGCATTAAATTATTAAAATTATAGCAAGATTTTTGGGTCAGGAAATGGAGAAGAGGTTTTACTGATTCCCAAATGTATCAGATATTCGATACTTCCTCAAGCGTAAAAGTTACATATACCATATACTTACATATGAACGGCTACGTCCATCTATTAACTCTAGCAATATTTCATGGAATGGCATGTATGTGTGGCGACAAATTACTTTTTTTATGTATGGCCGCATTTTGTTACGAACATCATCCTAGGATTATCATTCCATCATATCATTACCAGACAGTCAAAAAGCGCGATAAAATATGAAAAGATATTTTTTTTTTGTACAAATAGTCAAGCAACGCGAAATTCATCATCAGTAAAACACAGCCACGTATAAAACCTGAAAATGATGCAATAGAAACGTGAAGCATTGTGGATTATAACGCTTAGTTTCTTGTGGAACAAAGCAATTCTTTTTACGACCATACCTAATAATTTATCAGTTCCCGTAAAGTGTGATAACAGATTTTCGATGTAATAAAAGCACGCGTGGCTCGCCGCCCGCCCGCCCTTGGTATTTTACCCTCGACGAAAGTTGAAAACAAATTGAGACGGTAGACGGGTATATAATATATAGCTGTCCCGGCAAACGTTGTTTTGCCATTTAAAGTATATTTTCTACATCATCAGTTGATACATGTTTTACCCCCTCTTTTGTCCCCTAAGAGGGTGTGGGGGGGGAAGGTCATACACCAGATGTTAAGTTGAAAAACACAGTTAATACCTAATATGAAGTAAGTCCACTAAAGAAAAAAGTTGTATACAAAATCTGACCCCTCTTTGGTCCCCAGAGAGGGTTGAGAGGGGAGGGGGGGAGGATTTTTATACACCAGATGTTGAGTTGGAAGAAGACAATAATATAATATATCTGTGAAAACCGTATGCAAATCGGATCAGTAGTTTTCGTGTTAAAGAAAAAAGTTTGATACAAAATCTGACCCCCTCTTTTGTCCCCTTAGAGGGGTGGGGGGAAAAATTTTATACACCATAATATGTTAAGTTGGAAGAAGATAAATATATCTGCGAAAACCACATTCAAATCGGAACAGTATTTTTCGTGTGATGCTGGAACAAACATACAGACAGACAGAAAGAGTGACAGACAGACAGACAGACAAAAAACTAACCACATTTTTGGCTTCTATAGCGATGTAGTGACAAAGGTGTAATTTCGGGTGTCATTTCATATCTTCTAAGTACAGAATTTTCATTTCTACAACAGAATATTGTCTTCCCCGCACGCGCTTTGGTGACGCCCACTATCGTAATATTTTAATTTCGCCATAATTTCAAAACCAAACGTCCAATTTTAATCATTCAAAGACCAAATATTATCTACATAAACTGTACTTAGTGATAAAATAATTTGTTTTGATAAGGATTAATAGCGTGAGTAAAATATATCCGTTTAAATATAGTCCAAAAAAAATTCAGGATTTTTAAATAAATAAATGGTTATTGTGCCTCACTCGACATAGATAGGTATAGTGTGTCGCGGACTTTTTTGTAGATATTTATAAGATCTACAATTACTTAGAACATTTCATGGTTCTATCTTTTATAGTTTAGGCAGCGTACGCAAAATAAGTAACTTTTCTAGCTGATTTTTTACACCTTGCGTCCGAAAAACTCAAATATCTTACGGAACCCTACTTTTTTTCAAAATAAAATGTAGCCTATGTTCAGCAGAAATAATGTAAGATTCCAATAGCAAAAGAATTTTTCAAATCGGTCCAGTAGTTTCGGAGCCTATTCGACTCAAACAAACAAACAAACAAACAAACAAACAAACAAACAAACAAAAAATCAAATCTTTCCTCTTTATAATAGTAGTGTAGATTATGTGTAAATGGGTGAGCTGATTTTGTATGGATCTAATTTTGTTTGAAAGATATCACGTCGATCATGCTATCTTTCTTAAGGAATATTTTATCATCAATCATCATCAGCTCACTCACTGCTAGAAGATTTTGGGGTCTTTGAAATTTCCTAATTTTATGTTATTCAATAAGGTCAAGTGAAGAAAGTTAAATTCTTCCCCGCGTCTAGACGACTTTTTCTGTACGAGAAACTATTAACAATAATAATTAAGTATTATTATGAACACGATACGTCTAAATATTTTCTTTTTACTAGATAATAATTATTATTATATTATTTAGGACAGGACAAATAGGTATACATAATACAGTTAATATTTTTGGGCTATTTGTATAAAGTCATCAATGAATGAAATTTTTAGAGTTCATAACATAACTATAAACTATTAACTATACAATATACATTATATTTACACACATAACAGAATACCTAACAATTGAAGAACGCTTTGTTCTATAAGGTTATATTTGGATAAGAGCCATAAGGTACTATAATATTATGTAGTTTGTCACGCTTATATGACGAAATAATAATCGGCCAAGTGCGAGTCGGACTCACGCACGAAGGGTTCCGTACCGGCATACAGTAAAAATCGACAAAAAATTGTGTTTTTTGTATGGGAGCCCCTCTTAAATATTAACTTTATTTTAATTTTACTATTATTTATTAAAGTTCAAATATAATTAGGGATTTTGTGAAAATTTCAAGTGCCTAGCTGTTACCATTATTGATTAAGAGCAAAAAAGGCCAAAAAATCACGTTTTTTGTATGGGAGCCCCCCCTTAAATATTAACTTTATTTTATTTTTAGTATTTGTTATTATAGCGGCAACAGATATACATAATTTGTGAAAATTTCAAAACTCTAGCTATAGCGGTTCTTGAGATGTATAGAGCTATTGATATTGAGATACTTCTCAAGAACCGCTGTAGCTAGAGTTTTGAAATTTTCACAAATTATGTATATCTGTTGCCGCTATAACAACAAATAATAAAAATAAAATAAAGTTAATATTGTGTCTCCAGGCTGTAGCCTGGAGACACACAGACAGACAGACAGACGGCAGACAGACAGACATCGAAGTCTTAGTAATATGGTCCCGTTTTTACCCTTTAGGTACAGAACCCTAAAAAATTAACCATATGTAAGACTTATTATGCCTGTCTTGCGTAGGTTGACAGTAAGACTTTACGAAAGAACACGAAACTACACTATAACAATGGACGAATCTATTCATTTCAATTATGAATTTAGAAACAAAACTCCTAAACCACAAAATGATTATGAACACATAAACACGGGCAGTAAAGAACTTTAATTATTCAGCATAATCATAAAAACTTTAATTACATAAAGCCTGGTCCACATGTATTTACATCGCCTGTGTTTACGTTATCACGTGGTCGCTCACCGGGCCGAGGCTGTCGAAGCCGTGCTGGAGGGCGAGGGAGTGGGCCTCGTCGGGGTGAAGCGCCCGCTTGGAGCGCACCAGGAACGTGTTAGTGAAGACTTCGCGGGAGGCGGCCGAGGCTAGCAGCACCGTGGTGGCCAGACATAGCAGCCACATGATCGCGCGGGGCCGGTCGGCTGACTGAAGCGGGACTCGCGCTGACGTCACTCTATATCGACCCGCCATGGCCGCGCATGCGTCCAAACACAGATTAAAAAGGATCAAATCTATCACAAAATTAATGTCCCAAAATGTTCACTCAATGCTCCGTCTCCTATGAGAAAACTTATGTTGTTATGGTTGAGGTAATCCTCGTAGTTATTCTGCTGAAATAGCTGAACTGAAACCTGTATAGCTGTAAGATTAATTCAGAAGTAGCAGCTCTACTAAGGGCCTGTTTCATCACTTCCTGATAAGTGCCGAATACGCTATCCACCAATTAACTTGACAAATCGAGTATGGAGAATCTGTCAAAAAAGTTGTGAATAGCCTATTCGGCACTTTATCAGAAAGTGGTGAAACAGGACCTTAAAGTACTAAATCGGGTGATATAACATAATATTTTATTCTGTTCACACAGTTGTAACAGAATGTGACGCAAAATTAAGTGACGAGAGCTTCTGACCTTAGCTCCGAATAAATTTAAATAATATATTAACTTAGGCAATTGTGGAGCCATTGAGCGTTCTCAATGTAACTTATTAATCTCGCGGTGGGATAATAAATTACTAATTTGACTTGGTACTGCATATTTTAAGAACCTAACTACTAGGGACTCAATGAGAAAAAATCACTGTGTTATATATTTTGAAGCTAGACATCATAAGCGCTTAAACGGGCATCTACTTTAAATATAAGTTAAATATGGTTATTGGTAGAATATATTATATCATGTAGACAAACTTTAACTAGTTAAGTACCGATAAACTTTTTACCCAATTAAAACTTACTTATTATGAATAGTTAGTAGGTACAAGTGTTATGTCGATAAAATATGTTTGTAGTAAAATACTTGCTTATATTTCTGTCAGTTTTACTTCTGTCAGAGATACGTTGTGACGAAAACGATATAGAGTCTAGAGTGGTAGACGGTCAATTGGTGCCTATCAGGAGATTTCCTCACGTGGCGTTCTTGAGAATAGTGCTTCCTTACGGCGAGGAGAACGTGTGCGGGGGGTCCATAGTGAACCAGTTCCTATTGGTGACTGCGGCCCACTGCTTGGACAATGTCAATCTACGCCGCGACAGAATATGGGCGTACGTAGGCCACGAGAACATTGATGAGGTATGTCTGCTCCGGGGTGTCGAGGCCTTATGGGTGGTTTACATTCAGCCACTGCCACTACTCCTCGCGCTGCCAGCAATATATTGCCTGCCTATAGTACCTACCTACCTATACCTTGAATACTTAATCTGTGGCCATAACGACGCGAGTGAGCGTTTACGTTTCGTATGACGAGTGGCAGCGCGAGTGACTAATTATCCTGCTGTCAATAGCATAAACACAGTAAGTCGGGTTTTCACCAAAAACGAGTTAGATATACAATAATACAGCCGCAATCACGAAAATGAGCTCTACATTTGTGTCTTATCCATTCGTTTGTATGCTAAATGACCTCTACCACAGATCTCCAGCAGATACTTAGCATAACTAATATTGTTTATAAATAATAATATATTCTGCGTCTATATGTATATTGCGGATTTGATTTATAAAAAAGTATGTTATGATCTGACCTCAAATAAAAATTTCATTGATGACTTTCGCAACAATACTTTAACTGCGTTTTTCTCGAAACCGCCTAAACCCGACTAACGACTTACTGTGTTTATGCTATTGCCGGCAGAATTGCATTCTCGTGCTGTCCACTTCCTTGCGAAACACTAGGCGACACTACGCTGCACCGACGCGACGCGACGCGTCGTGGCCAGATATTCATTGTATGAAATAATATGAGCCCAGCAGCACTACGCCACAAAGGTGATAGGCGACACAAAACGTCAGTTCTATAGATCGTAAAGTGTTGCATCGCTCAATTACTGAAGAGTAGCGCCTAGTGCGAACTCGCCTTTAGGTAAACATAGCTATTTCGCAATACCTACGTCCGATGATTCCTATAAGAACCCGAGATTCGCGTAGTGTATTTATTCTTTGCCCGAGATTCATGACGAAGAGACAAAAAGGCTCAACGAACTTTGATTATTTATTATTTGCATTAAAAAAATTGTAGGTAATATATTATTATTATATTATTATTGTTTTGGAAATTTGAAAAATTAGAAACTATTCACGATCATTTTAACTGACCAAAAATATTCGATTAATAATTAATAAATTATTATGACTGCCGGTATTGAATATTTACAAATTACAATACTTACATATTTATTTCTTTTAATACCTATTAGTCAAATGATGTGCCTAGATTGCCTGCTAGTTGCTACCCACACAAGCTATCCAACCTACTATTTAATAAATTATTGTGTATTTCAGATAAACATTATAAGATCGGTGAAAGAGAAGTATATCCATGAAAATTACGACCCATTTCTTAATGCGCCAATAAGCGATATAGCCATTATTTTGCTAAAGGAGGCATTGCCGTTACATAAGACGATACAAAGAATATTAATTAATATTCAATTCCCAAGCAGTAAATTTGTAACTGAGGGCTACCTGGCCGGCTGGGGACTGGTAGACGTAAGTTCGACACAAATAATAAGTAATAGGTACTCCGTACTAGACGCTCCTCGCGACTCTAGCGAACTCTTCTGCTTTTATAATACTTATTATAATGTCCCGGCCGCATCTGCGTCTATCGTCCGAAGCTTCGTGCTACGAGACGATACTATTGGACGATACACGCAAATCGTCCAATAGTAAGTATCGATTTTAGCGCGAAGCACGGCAAGCCGCGGCATTATAATAATAATATTAAAAGCTGATAATATTATTAAAAACTCTTCAGCTTTTAATAATATTATTAGTAATAATATTATTAAAATAGTATAGATAACAATAATTAAACACACGACAGCTATAATATTATTATAGGTACATTATAATACATTATAGCTGTCGTATGTGAACTTGTGAAGCCCTTTAGAGATAGACATCACCTTTTGTCTATCAGACTTCTACATTCTATAAGAAACGACGCGTAGGTAAGTCGTAAGGGCCAATTCAGACCGCAACGCGACGCGTAGATTCATTTCTTTTGTAATGAATTGACAGATTTCAATTGCGTGAATCTTGCAAATCTGTACTAGATAATCCATACAAATTGAGAAATGCATCTACGCGTCACGTTGCGGTCTGAATTGACCCTTATTTATGTCTTAATACATCAATTTTCTTTTTGAGTGCTCGTTCAGCAGATGATTGGGCAAATGCGTAGGTTAATGCTCTATTTCTTTTAAGCAAATTAATATTTTAACGTTAGGTAATAGGTATTATAAAACACATTTTTAATTAAAAAATCCATATTTTGTTCCTTGTTCACTGTGCAACTATTTAAAAAAACAAAATTAACAATTTCAGTTATATCAATAATAATTGTTATTTTTTCTCTTTTTAATTCTTGTGCATTTTCTTTTAAATATTCATTTATAAAATAAGTAGCACATGACTCAACACAGAGCACCAAGGACTCAGTCGGATATTTTAAAGATTTTTTGTTTACTTATAATATTATATTCTTTAAATTCAATAAGTGTGTGCATTTCATTAAAGTTTTGTGTTAAAAATAAATATTGATGAGCATTGCTCGCCATCATTTCTAACTTTTTTTAACTTTTAATAAAAAAAAAACCACTCACATGCTTGCAATTCGTTACTTTCTTGCAACATATTTTCCTCATCAATAATTATTGTCGTCCGAATTTCATTAATTAGATATCAATATTAGACCTATAATATAGGTACTTTTGTCTGTTTATTATGTTCTTCGTCCAAGCTATTTTGCAACAGCAATTTAATTTTTTTTTTTGTTATAAGTACTTAAATTTGTTTTTATCAATCTCACAATAATTATTGGTGCCTAACCCAATGTGAGTTAAGTAAGTATGTAAGTAACCCATTACGCAAGTATACTGTTTTCAGGGCACCAATAAACCGACGGGTGCAAAGCAAAAAAAGTCATCTGCAATTTTGAGTTTTTTGTTTTTTTGTAGAAACTAGCTTAAAATATCATGTTCTACAACATTTTATCAAAAACAAAAATTCAAATATCACCTTATTTTTGGTACTTTTGTCACGTAAAAGAAGACATCTACTCCTGTTTTGTGAAGTTCAACGATGTAGATATTATGCGGATAACTACCGCTGGTCGTCTATACGCGGGACGCGCGAGGGTCATGTTATGCGGCGCCGAAGGGAACGCTTTAGTTTGCCTAAGCGTTCCCTAACTTGGTGGGAGTCCGGTCCCTTGTGAGGTAGACCGGCCGGTCGTGGAGGGAGTCCTGTGTTAGACAGATCCAGGATATCCCTTCGTATACGGCTGAAGGCAAACCGCAGGTGGTTTTAGTGGGTAAACCGAAGTCGGGAGTCCCACATACCCCCGGGGTGCTTCAGCTTAACTGAGGCACATCCCCAACCCGAGGCACCCTTAAAGGGTTTCCCCTGCGCATCAAAAAAAAAGGGTCATGTTATGCGGCATAAGCGGCTATCTACCATAATTATAGCTTTTTCTACGTTGCGATTGTATTTCAGATGTCTCAATTTACTTTTGTAAATTAGTATTGTTTGTTATGTTTATGAGTACCTATCCATGTTAATTCTTATTGTTAGCTATATTCATTGACTTCTAATTTCGTATTGTTATTTTTTTACTGTTCTTTCATGTTCAGAAAGTCCAAAACGACTTTTTAATTAGAATGTCGTACTTAAGTTTTAAGTCATCTTATCATAGCATAATATTGTGATTTTACGTGCTAATTGTAGGAAGTAAATGAAACACCGACAATGTGGCTGCGATCAATCACACAGGAATTGTTGGACCCGCGCTTCTGTTACCGGATCTTGAACGACAGAATACCGGGTACCTTCTGTGGAGGGAGCAAACACGCAAATCGCCCCAGGCCTGCTATGTAAGTTGTGAATGACGCACACTGAACATCTTAGTAGTTATTTACGTACCTATAGTACTGTTTATACACACACTGGCAAAATTAGCGGAACATAGGTAAAAAGGGCCACAACTTGGAACTCAAGTGGGTCGGGCTGTGTGAAATCCTTTTTTATAGTTTCTAAGCTCATTTAAGAAATAAAATATTGAACAAAACTGGCAAGTTGACAGATTTTTATAGCAATTATGCCCTAAAGGCCGTCACAGACTTAGCTATAATATATACTAGATGTCCCGTGCGGCTTCGCCCGCGTAAATTAGGAATTTTACGAAAACCGTACATTTTCCCGCAAAAAATAGTTATGACCAATAGGCGCGCCGCCCTTTTCCTCGCGCGCTCGGCTTCTTCCTTGGTAGAGATCACTTCTTCCGCAAAGTGCTCCACCGCCTGCTATTTGTCTTGGCTCTCCAGCATGGCATGAACTAGTTCTGGGAGTGTAGTGTCCTGTTCGTTGGTTGTGTTGTCCCATGCTGCAGGGCATGTCAATATTGTGTGTTGGTTGGGCCGTGTCACATGTCTCGTTGCAGTGGTGACAGGCCGATGTCTCCTCCCGTTTTACGACCTCACACAGGTACCGACCAAAACATCCATGTCCAGTCAATATCTGTGTGAAGCGGAACGAGAGAGCACCGCTCTTTCTACGCACCCATTCTTTTAGAGCAGGGCGTAAAGCCGTCAATAGGTCGATGCTGAATGCTCACTCGTGGTTGCTCGAGCTGCTCTAACCACAAATCTGAAATCAAGTAAGTACTCGATCATTTTCTGAATCTGAATCAAACACGTGGGACGTTGCCCTTATCCCGTGCAAATTGGCAACGCCAGTAAACTTCAGCCAAGGATGAAGCCTCTAAATCACAAGGCACACTTCCTGCTAGGGCACATGCCGCGTCTTTCGAAACGGTACGGTAGCCTCGTACCACTCGTATAGTCATTACTCATTATCCTCTGCAACCTCCCGAGAACCAATCAATTTTCAGGCCGCATATGTTTTCCGTCTACAGCATGACTGGTGAGTCAATGCCGATATTTAAGGAGAGTATTCAGTACTCGATTCTCATTATAAATATGTAATAAAATTAGGTTCTTAATTTTTTTTTAATTTCCCAAAAATTAATGAATCATGGATACTAAGTAAATTACGCGGCTAGGCAAGTAGGCATACTATGCGGCCGGTGCAGAGGCGTGCGCTACCAAAGAAACACCACACAACTACCCCTCCCGCTCGCGGTGTCCATGCGTTGGGTAAATAATTATTTAACTTTAAGCTACATTTACTCAGTGATCAATTGATATTATTTTTTATATTATTTTTTTCCAACTAATATAATAGCCAAATATCACGTCCTCAAGTATTGAACATGTCTCACCAGTCACGCAGTATATGGGTGCATCGTACATCACCATCGATTTAATGACGCCTAGATAAAGTCGGCGACAAGTAAGACTCGGACCCCCGAGATTTGGGAGATCACGCTAATGCTCCGGCGGTCTTCTTTACCTTTTCGGACAGCTGCTTAAAGTGGTCCTTTAAGGTCCAACGACTGTCAAGAACCACGTCAAGAAGTACCTACATCATGGTTGACTTTACCGCAATCGTGGTTCCACCCATTGTAATGCTTAGATCTAGTGGCGATATTATAATATGTACCACGGAGTAAATATCTGGTATCTGTTATATGCATACCTACTTTACATACTAGTGATGTGACGAATATTGGATATTTATTTTGACATTCGCGAATATTCGTTACAATTATACATAATATTATATTACATTACCTATAGGTACATTTGCTTCAACGGCACTAGTACAGTGTTAAGTGGTTTCCATCCTGCCTAAGAAGAGAAAACGAGAGTGTCGTTTTCTCTTTGTAATGTATACGTAATATTATATTTTATGTACCTACACTCAGCAAACTAATAAATTATTATTATTTTCATTCCAGGGGTGATTCTGGCAGTGGTCTTATATCGAAGCATCGTGAACTGTTAGGAGTAATGTCCGTCAAGTCAGTGAAATCCCCTTCTGTCGCGTTCTACACAAATGTTACCTACTTCTACTCATGGGTACTCAAAACGGCCCAGGAGGCCCTCCAATCTACTTGTGGACATTTGTAAAAGAAATAAATAGTAGTACTTACCTCATAGTTCACATTTGTCGCAAGCTGCTGCAAAGCCAACGGCTGGCACTCATATTCTTATGCAAAGCTTATAGGACCACAAGCACCGAAGCCTTGCCCGTGTTAGCCGGAGTTTTACCCGTTGACCTTGAGATACAGCGCTGTGCGACTATATATTATCATAATAAAAACATTGACAACCCGTTCTTTTTAAGCGCTCGCGATAAAATTAAAATAGCAAGATTGTTTGAACCTTTAGATGACTCTGTGCAGAGCCTCATCTCCGAATGGCAGACGCGATGGGACTGTTCCACCAAAGGGCGGCATCTATATAACTTTTTCCCCAATATTCGAGAACGGCTATCCAAAGATTGGATGGATATTGACCACTGCGTTTCTCAATTCCTGACCGGTCATGGAAATTTTAAGGCTAAACTTTATGCATTTAAACTAGTAGCATCACCTATGTGCGAGTGCTCGACCGAAGGCAACATGTTTGAACAAACCGCTCATCATGTTCTCTGGGAGTGTGGTCTCTGGCAGGACGAAAGAACTACAATGCTAAACAACCTACTCTGTACATCTGGAGTCGCATACTACGGTGATCTCGTGGACAGCGCTAGGAACTTCCGTGCCTTCAAGCGTTTTTGTCACAATTATTATTGGCAACAATCTAACACAACCAAATCCAATATTAATTTAGCTATAGCGTAGTAGTCAAATTATTAACTTTTATTCCCGTGGTGCTTCCCCTTCAGTTCTTTGACTTTCGGTCATTGTAACTTTGTGCTGTCTCCCGCTTTGTATGGGGAGGGAATCTGGAATTCTTCCTACTCCTACTATTCTTCTTCTGATTAATTTCGTTGCGGGTCCCAAGACAGTTTTAGCATGTCCCTCGGGCTCCCTGAGATCATATCAAAGGGTTTTCGTGGTTGGATACCGCTGTCGATCCTGGCGACACAGGAGATACAGTGGTGGGAATGTGTGGTGGGCCAAAGCCCGTTTTTTTTAATTTGTACCTATAACTTCGTCTAACTTCGGTAGAAACGCCCTATTTACCCGACTACGGCGAAGCAAAAAGAAGAATTTTGACCTGTATGTATGTATGAATGTAGGTATGGATGTTCATCTGTTCCCTCGTAACTTTAAACTACCTATCTTATTTGGACAAAATATAATGGTGTCGTTAGAAGCCTCTTGATTGTCCGCTGGTTAATACTACTAATACTAGGCTACATGACATCACGTTAAATTGACTATAGCGCCATCTAGGGGACTTAAAGTAAAGGAACAAAATATATTTTTCCTGACGGTGTCGTTTGGGGTATCAAATAAAAGAGCTTTATTAGCACAATACGGCCCGGCCGCATCTGCGTTTATCGTCCGAAGCTTTGTGCTAAGAGACGTCAGACGATACTATTGGGCGATACACGCAGATCGCTGATCGTCCAATAGGGTTTTAGCGCGAAGCACCAGTCACCACGCATATATTTTGCGGCCGCGGGCCGCGGCATTACAAATATGTAAACATTATTAGCTATTTCTCACGGGTTTGCTAGCAATCACCTGATAATTGCAAGAATTCATAAATCACTTCAAATTTCAATGATGCAAATTGCAATATCTTTTATAATCAAATCGGTAGAGGAGATGGGAGGGGGGGGGGGGTTCTCCCCTGGCCTGAAGTTGGGGGGGGGGCTCAGAGCCAAGTCAAGAACTTTAGACCAAAGTGTATATTATATTAATATTATGTATGTGTGTATGTATGTTTTTATGTTTGTGTTTGCATATCTTCTGGAACTACAAGCTTTTTGTGTTGTACTAGGTATTGTTCAACAAAGGGAATGCTGCAAGTTTCATCAAAATCAGTGCAGTAGTTAGGGAATTTTAATTCAGGAAATATCAGAAAAATATTTATGTACAAAAATATTTATTTATTTCTAAAATAGATGCTAAATTATTTTTAAAATAAAACATATTTTTAAACAAACCCACAAACATAAGTAATAGACATAAACTTAACTGACACACAGATCTATCCTGATGTGGCACTTGTCGGCGACTCGCTGTCTTCAACATGAGATGGAGGATGTTCGAGAATGTTATCTATCAAGCCAAAAGCCTTTGCCTCTGTTGGAGACATGAAATTATCCCTCTCCATTGAATTCTGAACTTTCTCTATTGGAAGACCCGTGTGACGGACGTATAATGCATTTATTTGAGCCTTAAGCTTTAATATTTCTTCAGCTTGAATTTGAATATCTGTGGCTTGTCCTCGCACACCTCCCGATGGTTGATGTATCATTATACGTGAGTTAGGCAGAGCATGGCGCATGCCAGGGGCTCCAGCGGCTAGCAGGAGAGAGGCCATGCTGCACGCTTGACCCACGCACCATGTAGCCACAGGCGGGGTTATGTATTGCATGGTATCATATATTCCAAGACCAGAGGTGACATTACCACCGGGAGAATTGATGTATAGGTGCACGGGTTTTTTACTCGATTCCGACTGAAGGAACAGTAGCTGGGCGACTACTAAAGAACTAACATCATCATTAATAGGTCCCATCAAACAAATAATTCGTTCTCGAAGCAGTCTTGAGTATATGTCATAAGCTCTTTCACCCCTGCCGGTCTGTTCCACGACAATTGGTATCATACCAATATTCGCAGGCTTACTGATACTAATAGTGCGTTGGCACTTGACGAGGAATGATGGTATTCTGGAGAAAACTCTGCTCATTTGTCGGCTACAATTGTGAACCATTTTTGACACTTTGACTTTACAACGTTACAGTGTTAAAATGAGAAAAATGGATTTTGACTTAGCTGGAAGTAACTCTATACGTATAGTAAAATAAATAAGAGTATGAATTTAAATTACTATTATAAAACCGATTAAAAACCAGAAAGCTTGAATCCGGTATATTATGTTGTTGACATATTCATCCGATTTTGACAAATGACATATTGTGAACACTCGTCAGACGTCACGTCACTCTGACAGTTTTTTTTTTCTTAATATGGCACTTCGGTTATAAAACCATGGCCAGTGGCAAGTAATAGCGGGAAAACAATATTCTTGTTTAATATAATTTTCGGCGTCGTTTTTCTATTTCGTCAGGTCCAAACAAAGTCTAGTCAAAGTTACATGTTTTTGGTTTTTTATATCTTTTACAAAAATATAGGTATATTTTTTTCACGAAATTTGGTGATAACTTACATTTTTAAGTCCCAAATACGCTGTCATTTATTTGATCGGAAATATTAATTATTTTTTTCACCTTATTTTGAATTTACATTTAAAAATACCCTAATTTTCAATCGAAAAGTTGTCCGTCAAAATGTCAGCTTTTAAAAAAAATTGGTGTGCTTTCTACTCGATGAAATCTCTACTTTCCGATGGTGAAAGAATATATATGTTTCACCCACAGATAAAGGACACCTAGATCTATCTTTGAATTTGACGTTTATTGCATAAGCGAGACTGCAATATATAAATACAATGCGTTAGATAGAGGCAGAAATATTTTTTTTTGTCTTTGTTTACATGGCCGATAAATTTGTTTGTCAAAGTAGGCACTGTGACAAACAATATCTTTGCAGAGTTGTGTTGTTCGGAAAATTTTGTGTTTTTGTTGTTAAAAGTGTGATTTAGAGAAAAAGACTCATTTATTTTTAAGTTAGTATTATAAGTGCAATGGTGGGTTGCGGAATTTTAGGCTGTAAAAGCCGAAGTGAGCGGAAAATTGCCGAAATAACATTTCACTCGTAAGTAACAAAAATATAATTCATTTTGAGTTTCTATCGTATAACAAAGCACAATCACAATGTCTTTCGTATTGTTACATATAAATTGATGCAGCAAGCTTGAAATATTCATCGTTTTTATATATTTTATGACGCAAAATTCAAATTATAGTTTTGTTGTAGTGTTGTCAGCTAGATAAGCTACATTTTCCCCTTTCCTTATTTTTACAAAATTTTACATCACGAAGTATGAAATAACAAAAAACCAATAATTTTATAAATTACAGTAATCAATTCATAAATTATAAATTATAACCATTAAAAATCAGGGATATCATGATTGTAAAAAAAACGATTGTAATTTGTATGTTAGATGACTGAGTTTGTAGCTTCCTATTGAATTGCATAATTTTTTTGTTTACTTTTAAGGTTTCCATCAGATCCCGAAATTAAGAAGAAATGGATTATTGCTACTGGTAGACTCAATTGGCAACCAACAAAATATTCAAAAATCTGCTCGGTTCACTTTGAAAATGAGTCAATTATTAATAAAGGCAATTTCTTTAGATACCTTGAAGTGAGACTTCACCATCTTATGAAGTCTGTGTCACAAAAAAGTGAGTGTATAAGAAGCCTTCACACCAAATTGGTTTTGCTTAAAGGACAATAGGGTCTGTTTTTATTAATAAATAAGCGTTTGATTAACTATGTATTTTACATTTTGTTTTATTTTCTACCTTTTTTCCTTACATTATAATAATCAGTTTGTTTCTACCCTTTGGGTATGGAACCCTACAAATTGAAATTACATTTGATACATACAGTCTACAGATACACCATGACGCAGCATTTTTAAATGTTTTTTAAGGTTCCATACAAAAAACAACATTTTTGTCTATTTTTGCTTTATATTGGTATGGAACCCTTCGTGCGCGAGTTTTAAGTCAAGTCTCGCATTTAACACTGCCGATTTTTTCATTTGTTACTAGCAATGCGGTCATCTAATCAGGAACTAAGCTTTTCTTGGACCCTTTTAAAACAATTCCTTGAGCCGTAAAATCTCATATCCTTAAAAATCTGTTACTTTCATAAAAATCGTTGAGCCCCTGTGGCATGGTATTATTCTAATACCTAAATAAGACTTTTTAGGTATCTTTCAGTTAGTACATATTACATCTTTCAATTCTTTATTTGCAAGTCACTATCAGGCTGTACTTGTGCGCCAAATTATATTTAAATCAGTTTTATAATGAAAGTAGATATTTAAGTATGTATTTAATCGTCGATATTTCTTACTATTTCTATATTCGTTCTAAGGATAATAATATGATATTGTTTGAGACAGTACAAAATGTAATAATTTTTCCCCAGAGATAATATGAAAAACCTTTGCTTATCTTTTGGGAATAAGTTCTAGGATGGCAACATTTAAAAATATACATATGTCTCACTCGAGGCCACGGTTATGAATAATCTAGGTGTCCTTTATCTGTGGTTTCACCATAGTAAATCTTCTCAGAAAATGCGAAAAATCGAAAAAAAGTCGAATTTGAAATTTTTTTTCATCATCAAAGTTGATTTATTTAATTCTTATTACATTTCTTTCATAAAAAATCTCGTTATACATAAATATAAATGTAGATCTATACTTATAAAATAACAATATGTCCTGAGTTCCTGACTGACTGAATATTTCATATTAAAATTACAGCCACAACATTTGGTGAGTAGGGTAATAGGGTTGTTTTATTATGTAGAAACCCATTAAGGAAGGAATTTTGGAAATTTAACCCTGAAGGGGCTGAAATAGGGGTTGAAAGTTCGAATGAAAATCTGTCATTTCTCGAGTTAGAAACGTGAAAGTTTATTTTTGGGCTACTGATCAAAAGTGAATGAAGGTACAGATAAAATGCATACGTACTATGGTGGTAAAAAAAATACTAGCGATTTTTGTACCAAAATATCAAGCCCCGGACTTATCGCTACTCTACTAAAAAATGAGGATGCATTACGCATTTGAGGCAACTCGTGCGCCGCCCGGCCGATCGCTTACCTACCTCACCCCGTTGCCGGTTGCCCCCTACTTAAAAAGCTGATATTTTGACGGACAACTTTTCGATTGAAAATTAGGGTATTTTTTTCAATATAAATTCAAAATAAGGTGAAAAAATAAATATTCCTAATCAAATAAATGACAGCGTATTTGGGACTTAAAAATGTAAGTTATCACCAAATTTCGTGAAAAAAAAAATTATTTTTGTAAAAGATTAATAAAAAACCAAAAACATGGTTTTTTGAATTTTTCACATAAATTTTGAGGTTATGGAGAAAAAGTGTGAATAGAAAGGTTTTAGATCTTTTTCTTACCTACAACTTTGCCATATGACTCTTCTTCATAGGAATATTAGTTTTGCCATAAATCGAGATAAACCGATTTTCCCCCTTAAACCCCCCCCCCCCCCCACACACACACACTTTTCCCTAACTCCGATCGCCCGTAATTTATTTTTCCCT
Source organism: Plebejus argus (assembly GCA_905404155.3). Lineage (NCBI taxonomy): Eukaryota > Metazoa > Arthropoda > Insecta > Lepidoptera > Lycaenidae > Plebejus > Plebejus argus. Next base: position 7,598,245 of record FR989930.1, read on the forward strand.
TAATTTTTATAATATTCTCCTCCTTTTGTAATGGGTTTCATCCTACTGCGATTTTTTTTTGTTTTAAAAATTATTGGTCCTAGTCTACTACGGCTAAATCATTGCCAGTGTCAAGTGAAAGGCAGAAGGCAGAAGGTCAAGGTGGCCTTTAAAAAAAAAGGTTGAGTAGCACTGATTGGTCTCACATCTTGCCAGTTGCCAACTTATTTTTAGGGTTCCGTACCCAAAGGGTGAAAACGTGACCCTATTCATGAGACTTCGATGTCTGTCCGTCTGTCTGTCTCCAGGCTGTATCTCAAGAACCGCTATAGCTAGAGTTCTGTTACAGATTGTGTATATCTGTCGCCGCTATAACAAATACTAAAAACAAAATAAAATTTATATTTAAAGGGGGCTCCCATACAACAAACGTGATTTTTTTGGCCTTTTTTGCTTGATAACAAATAACAATAATGGCAACATGTAGGCACTTGATATTTTTACAAAGGTCTTATTAATAAATTATAATATTATGTCTTCTTCAATATTTAAGAATAATATTAAAATAAAATAAAAAATTAAGGGGGGCTCCATACAAAAACACAATTTTTGGTCTTGGTGTTTGCTCTATAACAGTACGGAACCCTTCGTACGCGAGTCCGACTCGCACTTGAGCGATTTTATTTCATTTTATTAAATAGAAATAGTAGAAAAGAAATTTCATTTCTTTGTGATGAATGATGATTTATGAATACAAACTTGTTGTTACTGTAATAATGTGGCACTGAGTCGCATACAAACACTTTTATACTTACCAATTTAACATTCTTGATACTCAATTTGCATAATATTATGCTCTACAATGCTCTACAATAATAATTGGAATACAAACATCTTATTAAATTGTATTTTAATATACTTTTTATTACATTGTAAAAACTAAACGTCTTTGTACAGTAAATGCAAATTATTATTATGATTTTTGACATTATTCAAAACTAAAACAAAATCAAAACTAATTTAAAATACTTATGTTTTAAACACAATAAATATCCAGTCATTTCTGAAGTCTTTTTCTTAATCGCAATAATGCTTCCTGTCTCTTTTTTTCTATTAAAGATTTTATATCGAGGGCATTATTTATTTCGGTCACATTACTTTTTTTTTGGGCTTGGGTCTGCTGGGAAACAGGTCTGCTGGTAAGTAAAGGAGCTTGAGTGCTTCTCTTTACTTGGGTTTTTTCCTGGTTACTCTGTTGTGTAAAAGGTAGCAGTCTTTTAGCTAAGAGTTTCTCCCTTGCCTGTTTGCGTTTTCTTTCAATTTCGTCTGGGGTACATTTAATTGGAGAGTCTCCTAAAAAAATTACAATCTGTTATTGTCAATTCATTACAACGCAGCATTGCCATCCAACGTGGCAATGCTGTCAGCTTGCTGGGCACTCTGCCAAGTGGGGACGACCTGGGTAAGTTTTTCTTTTTATAGTTTTTTAAGTTTGTTTAATATATAATATGTATATTTTTAGATGATATTTCTAGTAATAAATTGTATGGATTATTATATTTAAATATATTCATTACAAAAATTAACTTTGCTATATATTGTATTAAAAAGATGAAGAGTTTGTTTGTTTGTTTGAATGCACTAATCACAGGAACTACTAGTTTGTATTGAAAAAATATTTTTGTATAGTCCATTTATCAAGGAAGGTGATATAATAATAACATCACACTGCAATTAATAGGAGTAAGGTATAAGAAATGTAAAACAAAAACAGGCAAAATTTGTAACCAGGGCAAAGTCACGGACAACAGCTAGGTAACAATCAAACCTTTTTTAGGGTTCCGTACCCAAAGGGTAAAAACGGGACCCTATTACTAAGACTTTGTTGTCTGTCCGTCTGTCTGTCTGTCTGTCTGTCTCCAGGCTGTAACTCAAGAACGGTAATAGCTAGAGATTTGATATTTTCACAGATTATGTATATGGGTGATTCTACGATAAGAGGTAACTTGAACGGCAATCAATATTAAATAGGTTTTTTATTCCATATTGTCCAATCCTTTACAATCAATTACACCATTTTAATGTACTTCAATGAATAGAGTCACAATTAAATGCTGAAATATTATATTTTTTGCTGAAATTGCCGACAAAGTCCAAAAAAGTATCTACCCTGGCCTGTCCCTTTGCCGATTTTAGTTAAAGTTACTGCCGTACCTAATTTGTTTGTATCGTTTTCAAACTAAAGCATGGTAAGTATGAATTTGAATAAATATACTACAATAATTTTAAGAAAAAATCCAAAAAAGTATGATTTTTGTGTTATTTTCTGAACTTTAAATTTTGTCCCGAATTTTTTGTGTCTTTACCCTGGCAAATTTTGTTCCACTACTACCGTCATAAAAATAAAACGGAAGTATTGCAAATTCCTCTCAAATACATCTAACGACGTGAAGTTAGCCACAAATAACAAGCGAGCCGTTAGAAGCTGCCATTTAGCTAGTTGTCGCGACGTGTCCGTGCGGTGTAGTGGTCTCGCAAAGTCATTGTGTCTCTCCACTGGTAAGTCATAAAAGTTATATTAATGATTTTATTCATTTGTGTAATATTACATTTATTCAATAATAATGTACTAATTCAAGTGGGATATTTAATTAAGCCAAAAATGTTATAAATCGATTACAATATTTGAATTTATCATGAAAACGTCTCTCCCCTGGCGTATTTCCCCTGCCAAGATAAATGCCAGGGGAGAGACTTACTAGCCAGGGGAGATAAAACATATCATTTATTGTAGTCACAAAGTAATTTAAATATAGTTAGATTGTACTGAAGTCAGATTTAAACGGTATAATATTGAAGTATTGTTATGATAAAAAGCGGTCTCTAATTTTTTTTCACATTATTACAGATTATGGCACCGCAAACAAAGTTAACACGTGAAGAAAAACTACAAAAGAAACGTGAAGTAGAAAGAAGATATCTTAATATAAAAGGATTAAAAATGACCCAGAAAAGTATAAATTATTGCAAAAATTCTCAAAATGTAGCTATGTTCCAGTTGATGATCAAATACAAAAAATAAAATTTTCAGTCAAGAGCTTTGGTTGCTAAACTTAAATCACATCGAGCAAGAAGGCAACGATATTTAATTAATAAAAAAATATGAAACCATAAATAAATTAAAAACTAAACTGGCATGTTACAAAAAAATCGGACAAGTGTGAGTCGGACTCGCGCACGAAGGTTTCCGTACCGTTATAGAGCAAAAATAGGTCAAAAATTGTATTTTTTGTATGGGAGCCCCCCTTAAATTCTTATTTTATTTAAATATTATTATTAATTGTTAAAGTGCACATATATTTAAGGCCTTTCTGAAAATTTCAAGTGCCTACCTGTTGCCATTATTGATATCGAGCAAAAAAGGCCGAAAAAATCACGTTTGTTGTATGGCAGCGGGCAGCCCCCCTTAAATATTAATATTATTAGTTTGTTTTTAGTATTTGTTGTTATAGCGACAACAGATATACACAATCTGTAAAAATTTCAAGTCTAGCTATAGCGGTTCTTGAGATACAGCCTGGCGACAAACAGACAGACAGACAGACAGACAGACAGACAGACGGACAGACAACGAAGTCTTGGTAATAGGGTCCCGTTTTTACCCTTTGGGTACGGAACCCTAAAAAGGTTACAAAGATCCTGATCTTGACGTCTCTACCCTGGCCTCGATATTTACCCTGGCCTTATAAAAAGAAATAAAATATGTGTGAAGTAACCTGCCATTAGGTGAAAAGGTTAATCAATGGGTTAATTAGCATAATTTAACATTTTCATGAAAAAAATCCAACTTTTTTCCCTGGCCGCATCTTCTATGGGCTCGAAACCTCTTATCGTAGAACTACCCATATCTGTTGCCGCTATAACAACAAATACTAAAAATAAAATAAAATAAATATTTAAGGGGGGCTCCCATACAACAAACGTGATTTTTTGGCCTTTTTTTGCTGTCTCCAGGCTGTAACTTAAGAACGGTAATAGCTAGAGATTTGATATTATCACAGATTATGTTTATCTATTGCCGCTATAACAACAAATACTAAAAATAAAATAAAATTAATATTTAAGGGGGGCTCCCATACAACAAACATGATTTTTTTGGCCTTTTTTGCTCTATATCAAAAATGGCAACAGGTAGGTACTTGAATTTTTCACAAAATCCTTAGTTATAATTATGTGTACTTTAATATTTAATAATAATATTAAAATAAAATTAAAAAATAAGGGGGGCTCCCACACAAAAAACACAATTTATGGCCTAATTTTGCTCTATTATGGTACGGAAGCCTTCATGCGCGATTCCGACTCGCACTTGGCCGATTTTTATAGTATAACTGCAAATGTTAGAAAAAGAAGATAATTAATACTTTACCTTTGCTAATGGATTTGTTGAAGGGCATAGACTTATGTCTTCCAAAACCTGCAGTTCCACTTGTGGAAGGCTTATTTAAGTCCACAGCAGTTGGTGACTCAGGCATTGAATTATGTCTACTAAATACTGAAGTCCTGGGACTGCTGTCATGAACTACTAATTCTTTCAATGTCCAGTTACCCTTAGATAGTGGTGTTTTCTTACAATCTTTCTTCAGAGGCATCTGTGAAAGTTTCTCTAAAGCACTATCATTCAAGTCTCCTAGTAAATTATCAAAGGAGTCATTATTTATTTTAGGAGTTTCACATTTTTTTAATCTAGCTATACTCGGAGATTCTAGTTCAATGTTATTTAATATAGAATCCATTGGATCATATCCTACATTTGAATCCACTTTATTGTTAAATTCAGACATATTCAAGCAACGTCTTTTTGCTTTACTGTCCGGCAAGACATTCTCCTCTACAATCTGGCTAGCTTTCAATAAACATTCATTCATAGAATCGTCTGATTCTAAGCCATTTTCAGGCTCTGTTTTTGCAAATTTAGAACTTAACACATTTTTTCTCAAGCACATGGTGGAGGGTCTTAAGATGCTTTTGGGTGAACTATCACTATTGTCGCTGAAGATATCTTCTTCTGAATATGGCTTATCAGGTTTTGGTGGCTTTTTAGTTATATATTCATGCACATTCCTATTTAACTCAAGGAGCTCTTGATATAATTCATGTTGTTTTTGGGTTGGCTTCGTTATAATTTTCTGTTTCGTTAAAGACTTGTTTATCTTCGGTTTCACTTTTCTTCCTTTTCTACTGAGAGGTGTACTGTTCTTGTTATGTAAAGTAGCACTGTTAGATTTGGGAGTATAAAAGTTCCAAACAACATCAGTTTCTCCCTCGGCTCCATCTTGTGTACATAAGAAAGGTACTGGGCTTCCTCTGTCTGAGTCGTAAATAGAGTCACTGTCTCGAGACGGTGAATCCTCTCCATAATATTCTGGGGTAGAACAGGATAGTGCTTAAATCAAAATACAAAATATATTATGCAAAAGTTGATGCAGGGCACAATGTTCACATCTATAATATTATTTATTATTCGAGCTTTTTAGTAGTTTGTCTATAAGGAAATGACTGAACAAAAAATACGAATCAAGTACTAATACATAAAGAACTTAAAATTCTGGTAAGTACATAAAATAAAGTTAATTAAATACCTTTATTTCTTGTCCTAGCTACCATATTGTCTATCGATACGTTTTTTCTACTCATACAAGATGTTACAATAAAATAATACGACACAGTTCGAAATAAATGCTTTACATTTCAATCAATTGCTTTAAAATGCGCGTTTTACATTCAGATTTTAGGGAACTAAAATGAAATAATTGATTCCTTTCATGAAAAAAATCGAAAAATAAATTGCGCATGTTTTGCGCACACTTTTACGTTTGAAGCTACTAACACCTAAAGGGCCCCCGAGACGATCAAACGGTTTGATTCAAACCTTACGTGTTTGATGCAACCGTTTGATGTCGGTTGGAACGGTTTGTCAAACGACACTGCGCAGTTTGGTTCAGTACGCGCTGTGGAGTACACGTCTTGTGACGAATAAATATTATTTTATAAAAGATAAAACAGCCGGCCGGTTCTGGAAATAGTACATACATACGCGTCGAATTGATAACCTCCTCTTTTTAGTCGGTTAAAAATAATGTCCTCCAAAGAATCATACAAAGTTTGTTCAAACGCATCGGAACACGATCAAACGGCGCGTCAAACACAACAAAAATATGAAATTTCATCAAACGAGCTTCAAACACGTAAATGTTTGACAAACCGTTCAAACTAGCTTTGTAAACGATCAAAATGGTTTGAGTCAAACCAAAATTTACGTGTTTGAGTCAAACCGTTTGATCGTCTCGGGGGCCCTTAACACAGCCAATTTGATAGCTGTCAATGTCATCTACGCCTACCAATCTACGAGCAAGGAAGTCTATTTCTTTGGTATGGGATCAAAGCAGCGCCACCTACTGGTTTACGTGGATACCGCTTTGATCCCATACAAATTCGCGTTATTAACGTTTTCGATGAGTATGATCGAATAAAATTCGCACTACGCACTCTGGTTCCTCCGTCTGTAGAAGCCTAGAACACAGAATAGATTTAGTTAAGAATGTACCTACTCTGTGCACTGATCTCTATTATAGGACAATCCGCTATGTCGTCACGTTTTTTAGCATAGATAAAAAATTTACAAAGATATTATGACAGTTATCTGTGGGTCATTTGTTTACTTTTAATTTTGTTTCGAAATTTAAAATTTGTATGGCCGTGTGCTGTTAATAATGGAAAAGTTTAAATATTATGATATTTATACCTTAATAGAGGTAGTGGAAAATAATCCGTGCATACAAAAGTAGTGAACACTATTATAAAGATAAAATAATGAGGAAAAATGCGTGGCGCTAGTCTGCAGTATTTTGGAGCCGGAGTTTGAAAATGTTGAAATTTAAAGTCAGGAAGAAATAAGTGTTTTATTCAAAGAACTATAACGTTAGAAAAGGCATTCCATACAATCGTCAGCGCGAAAATGTGTCACTCTCGAGATGAGTGAGCTCACTCATCTGTGACCAGTGAGCCTTAGGACGCGGTGACAGTCAGACATGCTCAATTAATTGTTTACTGCGTTGTTTTTCACCACATTTCGCTTCAGAATGCCGTCGTGTGCCTTCCGAAATTGTAATAATAACACCAGAAACACAAATAAAGCCAAAGGTGTAACATTTCACACGTTAGAACTATGATTTAATTAATTATTTAATTTATTGTCGGCCATTTTAAGAGAAAAATTTTAGCAAAGCGTAAAATGAACGAAAGAGAAAGTAGTATATGCTATTACTGTAAGTCAAAAAAGGACGACAATATTTTCTCGATACACATTTTGCTTTAACGTTCAATGGGCTATGACCAATATCTTGTGACCCCCGGTTGTATCAACGCTCATACTAATAGGGATCATTTTACAGTGGACATCAAAACGGGTAAACTTAGGTACCGTCAGCATACTCGAAAGTTATTTCAGCATGCAACCGAATACCGTTACGTTACGAGTAGTGATTTTTGTAACGATTTTATTTACGTATTTATGTAAAGTTTTAAGTTACCGTATTCGTTAAATTTCTTGAAAATCACGTAATAATACGTAATAAATATACAACAAAACTAAGTGATAATACTTTAGGATGTGTACGTGTTTCTTGTAAAGAGTTCGCTGTGAAAGTAGCAGCGCTGAAAGACCAATTTTTTTTTTCTCTTTTCACAAGAGTACTTTTTTTTAAATGTTACGAATCCGATTACTTAAGAGTCCGTATACGAAATTTTGCCGATGAATATGAAATTGCAAAGGTTTTTTTTTCTTTTTTATCGAATTGGATAGAATTTTATCTATAGATTATTTCTGTCGTTTTCTTTTTATGAATTACAAGCTCTAAGTTGCCGAAATTAACAGCAATTTTTGCCCATTTTCTCTAAAATTTTGCCGAGTTACATATTTTTTTACTCAACTATTTCATATTAAAGTGGTAAAAAGTAATTCCAACATTGTATAGACGACTTTCTCAACAGTACATTGTATTTTTTTCATACCGTTAAGACGTCAATACAATCAATAAACAGGTGATATCCTAAATCTTTTACAGCAAAAATTATAAAACTGTCGCGGGTTTGAGTTGGATTATTTAAAAATACTTTAAAAAAATCTAGCTCCAATATTAGATTATAATTGAAATGATCTTACATGTTTAGCATTAAAACTTATAGAAATACTGTATTTTAACTGTTAAATCACGTCTGTAAAATCAGCGAAATCGGCAAATTTCGTATACGGACTCTTAAAACTGGATCACTCGTTTGTTGCTCGATTTTCAAAATTCTTTTTTTGTTCTATAGTGCTTAACTCGAATTTGGTACCACGTTCATTAAAGTTGTGACCATGATGGGATCTATGTAATCGAGGGAAATTTACCTATAGTAGTACTATCGAACCATGCATGTTATTTTTTGAAAATAAAAAATATTTTGTATGACGTACTATGGAAACTTTATGCCGATAGGCGCGAGTTACTATGGACCCGACCGATTTTTTTTTTGATTTGAACAAAAAAAACTTTACAAATCTATTGTACTACTAAGATAGAATCATTTTACTGCGGGAAAACAACCATTTAAATTTCACACCGTATATATATATGTATATATATATATATATATATATATATATATATATATATATATATATATATATATATAATTGGATTTTCAGTACATAGGGGGTTTAGCCAAAGCCAAGTACAGGGCCTATAGCCAAAATGTTTTCGTTTTCGCTTCGTAATAGAATCGCCGATGAAAATGTATGGAATTGACATAAGCGTTCGTTAATATGACGTTGACGTTCAACTCGTCTTATGTCAATTCCATACATTTTGATCGGCGATTCTATAACGAAGCGATAACGAAAAAGTTTCGGCTATAGGCCCTGTACTGGTTGCTCGCTCCCATATTATCGATATTTGTACCGATAATCAATATCGGTATAAAAAATATACCGGCATTACAGTCCCTGGTAACTAGTGACGTGAAATAACGACCACCCTTTTTTGCTGACCGTACCACGCACACACACATTAGTGTGGCGCGCGTCGCTATTTATCTAACGCACACATGCAAAAACATTGCTATAGTTTTGACGGCACACGTCGTATCTAAGTATTTAGATATCGTTGGTTTTATTCATTTAATAATTTATAAATTTAACTTGCTACTAAATTTTGTGTTTACACGCAATAATTAAGGGCTCGGGTTACCCTCGAAATTTTCATACATTCTTAATACCAAAATCATTTTCTCATACGAAAATATTTTACATGTTTGAGTTATTTTTCAGCTTAAGATAGTAATTACCTAGGGTCCTGAACAAATTTTTTTTACAAAATATTTAAATACTAAAAAAAAAAATTTGTGTTGAAATATTTTTTAGTAAATTTACTACTAAATATTTAAACACCAAAAAATAGACAAAAACACTAAAAAATATATAAATAAATAGTAAATTAACTGCAAAATATTTAAATAATAAAAAATATTTTTTTAAGTTTAAATATTTTGTAGTAAATTTACTATTTATTTATATATTTTTAGTGTTTTTGTCTATTTTTTGGTGTTTAAATATTTAGTAGTAAATTTACTAAAAAATATTTCACAAAATTTTTTTTTTAGTATTTAAATATTTTGTAAAAAAAATTTGTTCAGGACCCTCGGTAATTACTATCTTAAGCTGAAAAATAACTCAAACATGTTAAATATTTTCGTATGAGAAAATGATTTTGGTATTAAGAATGTATGAAAATTTCCAGGGTAACCCGGGCCCTTAACAACTTAAAATAAGTTAAATTAAAAAGCAGAGTTTACTCTACTCCAACATACTCTGACATTGGCGATTCACAAAGGAGCCATAATTATTAAAAAGAAGAAGTAATACTAGTGATGACAATTACTGTTGTTATTGGTTGTGATTACGTCAAATTTAGTTCTCTACCCACAGATTAAGTATACAGATCAGTATTCAGTGAGTGTTGTACGCATAGAATATAATACAGTTTATGCAGTTGCCAGTTGTACGTTTGAATACAACTTTATGAACTTTCCGTGACTCAGGTCTCAGTTCTACTCTATAATACTCTAATCTGTGGGTCTCAGTTGCGATCAGTTGCGATTCGCGTGCCCTCGTCAGTGGACAGTTTTAAAAATCGAAATGCGAATTCGATAAATAAATAATAGTAATTGAGTGTACCTAGGTAAAATATATCAAAATGCTCGCGGACGGTGAAATAGTTGGTGACGGATCATGGAACCTCACGATTTACGTGACGGATTTGAACGAGAAACGCACCATGGTCGTCAAGGGAGATATGCATATTGGTGGTGTCATGCTGAAACTCACTGAGAGTTTTGGTAAGTCAATTAAAATTATTGTGTCTAGGTACTTAATGTAGGTAACGCATCTTGCTAAAATATTATGATAAAGAAATTATACTACTAATAATCGGCCAAGTGCGAGTCGGAATCGCGCACGAAGGGTTCCGTACCAATAAAGAGCAAAATTAGGGCCATAAATTGTGTTTTTGTATGGGAGCCCCCTTTATTTTTTAATTTTATTTTAATATTATTATTAAATATTAAAGTACACATATAACTAAGGATTTTGTGAAAAATTCAAGTACCTACCTGTTGCCATTTTTGATATAGAGCAAAAAAGGCCAAAAAAATCACGTTTGTTGTATGGGTGCCCCCCTTAAATATTTATTTTATTTTATTTTTAGTATTTGTTGTTATAGCGGCAACAGATATATACATAATCTTTGAAAATATCAAATCTCTAGCTATTACCGTTCTTGAGTTACAGCCTGGAGACAGCAAAAAAGGCCAAAAAAATCACGTTTGTTGTATGGGAGCCCCCCTTAAATATTCATTTTATTTTATTATTAGTATTTGTTGTTATAGCGACAACAGATATACATAATCTGTGAAAATATCAAATCTCTAGCTATTACCGTTCTTGAGTTACAGCCTGGAGACAGACAGACAGACAGACAGACAGACAGACAGACAGACAGACAGACAGATGGACAGACGGACAGACAACGAAGTCTTAGTAATAGGGCCCCATTTTTACCCTTTGGGTACGGAACCCTAAAAATGATAATAGGATGTGGCTGAATCATGAAACAAGCTAGCTTCTACATTACATCTAAATAATTATTATACTATTATTTTCTCCAATTCCCAAAAAATATTTTTCCAATACAAGGCACCTTTTACAGTGTAGCATCAAGCATGCATTTTATTTGCCTACAAGTTACAGATAACTGATTGAATGTAATTTGTGTATTGGCTTGAACTCCATTTCAATTCCTTTTTATCGACATGTAAACATAAATCAGTATTAGAAGGCTTTAAATAATTTGTCTTACCGGCCCCCCTAGATGAGCAATTTTTAAATAGTCAATATTATAACACTTTAATTTTATTGAACCTATACCCCAATCAAGTTAGACCTATTCCCTCGCAAAAGGCTGGCAACGCACCTGTTGCTCTTCTGATGCTCTGCGAGTGTCTATGGGCGACGGAAGTTGCTTTCCATCAGGTGACCCGTTTGCTCGTTTGCCTCCTTTTTTCATAAAAAAAAGACAATTGAGGTTGCATAAATTCGCACTAAGCTGAACATTGGTAATATTTTATGACCCTGAACTTAGCAGACAGCAGACAAAATATTATATTAATAAATTATAGACAAAATAAATTTCAGATAAGGATATCTACAAGCTAAAAATTTTTGTCAAAAACAAAATGAAAATTGTTAGTCGTTGAATTGCCTACAGATGATAATAAAAAAAAAATTAACTTCTAAAAAAATTTTTTTGTAAGAAATAATTTTTGTGACAAAAGTCACAAATGTCACTTTTTATAAAAAAATCAATAAAAATGTGACTTCTGTGTGAAATAAAGTATTTTAAATATATTTCGCGACAGTGGTATTGCAAAATAAATAGATGTGCATATAAATTTATGTAGTAACAGTATGAAATTAGCTAATTAATGTCGATTGTTTTTTTGTATGGAAAACGAACCACCTTAAATATTAAGTATATTTCGCGGGAATGGTATTGCAAAATAAATAGATGTGCATATAAATTTATGTAGTAATAACTAACAGTATGAAATTAGTTAATTAATGTCGATTGTTTTTTTTTTGTATGGAAACAGGAAAATGAACCACCTTAAAAGATGAATTCTCTATAAAACCCTAATATAAATCAATATCCTCTCATTGTTTACAAATATTGATGATGCAATATAAAATATTTCCATTTGGGAGAACGGTAATAGCTAGAGATTTGATATTTTCACAGATTATGTATATCTGTTGCCGTTATAACAACAAATACTAAAAATAAAATAAAATGAATATTTAAGGGGGGCTCCCATACAACAGTGATTTTTTTGGCCTTTTTTGCTCTATATCAAAAATGGCAACAGGTAGGTACTTGAATTTTTCACAAAATATATGTGTACTTTAATGTTTAATAATAATATTAAAATAAAATAAAAAAATAAGGGGGGCTCCCATACAAAAAACACAATTCATGGCCTAATTTTGCTCTATAATGGTACGGAACCCTTCGTGCGCGATTCCGACTCGCACTTGGCCGATTTTTCGATAATGTCACATGATTATTAATATTATTACATATCTATAATGTGTCTATAGTGAAAACCATAAGACAAGACCTTAAAATTTTTAAATATTGACACATTTTTTATGAAGGTCCTTTACCAACAATGTAGGATTTTACCATCGTAAGTTATTTAAATTAATTTAATTATTTAATTTATATCCCTTTGCCCAGCAGTGGGATAGTATAGGCTCATAAAAAAAAGAAAAAAAAAAGTTATTTAAATAATCACTGAAGACAACCAAAAACGATATTACCTACCTCCCATTCTATAATCAAGAATGAGAGATACTTCTTCTTTGGTTTCATAAAAGTTTAGTACAAAACAACTTAAACCACATATTATAACATTCGCATTTATTTTTGCTGATTACTTTTATGCCGCGGGCTATACCTAACTGGTTTATGAAAAAGGTAATACTTGATTCTCAAGAAGAGAAAGAGAGGTCGAATACAAGAGCGAGAAGGGTAGAGGCGCGTACGCAAGCATGCGTCCTTCGCGGACGCGCGGACTGCCAACTTCTTTAGATTTTTAGCTGCGATCACAGGTGATCGAAGTTTTTTAGGTCATAAATCCCGTTCAGGTGAACTACCGTTTGATCCCGTTTGATCACCAGTAAAATATTTCTGTTTAGGCTAAGGCCAAAGTAGTAAGAGTCGCAGAAATTCTGCATCATTCAGTTTCATTAATAAGACGTATTAATCGTATTTGATTCACTTGAACGCAATTGCAATTTTAATAGCCTAGCTACCCACTGCTAGCAGTAGTGCTTGTTACAAATTATTTGGTCTGAGGCTACAAAAAATTGAGAAAATTACGCTCGTTTGGCATCACCAACAAGCGCGAGACCGAAAAAGAAAACGAAATTCACTATGTAGGCAACTATGAAAACTACAAAAGAACTTTCTAATAATAAAGCACAAAAGCTCCTCGGAAATCTAATAGGAATCGAAAATTGGTAGGCCATTTTCGTTTGCACCTACGCAAATACGCACCGAACATACCTTTAGCAAGAACAACATGCGCCCACCAACAAAATGATTATGAATTATTCAACATTTTCAGTTTGGAATTTAGATCTATGTAGCGTGACGGTTTTATAAATTAGATTCGGACCTTTTGACTTCGTTCTCAATAACTTTAAATCCTGGATCTATCTTTGTACGTAGTAGCAGTACTAGTTATATCAAGTAGTCCATAACTCATAGTTAATTCATTGAGCTAAATTATTATGAGGAAATTACAGCTCATAGGAGATTGCAATTTCTCTGACATAAACTCTAATTGTAGGTTGGCGTCAACAAGTTTTACGAAGACTACCTATAATAGGTACGGGACTTAGAAATGAAATACATTATAACATGATTGTTTTCTCAGTCAGCTTAAACACTGCAACTCCGTTGCATTCTTCCAACAAGGTAAAATTTCCTAATAATTAATACTGTATATTATTATGTATGTACATATACTTTTTTTTTTCACAAATTGCTAGTATCCATGCGACATTTACACAAAGCTCAAAGGTCTGTCTGCTCCCCCTTCATTCTTTAACCACTGATTCGACTAAGCTAATAATAATATTATGTAGAGTTAATACAAATTACAATACCTATTATATGTAGAGATACGTCTTGTAGTCTCCGCTTCAAGATTGCCGCGCGATAAATGAATTTCAATTTTCAGCAATCAGCGTAAACGAATTCGCGATTAATTAACGTCTAGTACTATTAACTCTAGTCATTTAATTTCTAAACATTGTCACAACGAAAAGGAACATCAAATACACTACGTGACACTACTTTGAGTTCCGCTACCCATCAGACATTTTCAGGAGGCGTACTAAGTACACTAATTACTGAGCTAGACAGCGGAAATTGTGATTGATGCCAAACTCCAAATCCGTTTCAAAGATTAGCTCCGAGGTTAAAAATGTGTTAGTGCCAAGCTATCACTACGATATCTTTAATTAATACAATACACATGCGTAATGTCTGATAAAATATTTACATAATACACATTACGTTTGCTTGTCACATTCCATAGATTACGACAGAAGATTGTGTGATAGAGGAGTATAGAGGCTACTTGTAGTAACGAGTAGTAATGTTACTACTTCAAGTAGTATGTTTGGTGTTGCGTTCGTATTTTTTTACCTTTCCAAACATCATAGTTGCAAACTTCGACATTTTAGACAAAACCTTTTAGTAACCTAGTCCACATAATATATATAAAAGGTTAAGGAAATCTATACTAATATTATAATTCTGAAGAGTTTGTTTATTTGTTTGTTTGTTTGAACGCGCTAATCTCAGGAAGTACTGGTCCGATTTGAAAAATTCTTTCAGTGTTAGATAGCCCAATTATCGAGGAAGGCTATAGGATGCTATAGGCTATAATATTTTATCACGCTAAGACTAATAGGAGAGAAGAAATAGAGGAAAATGTGGAAATAAACGGGGGAAGTTATTTGAAAAGACCTATTTCACGAACTATTGGAGCAATTTTTATGTTATTAGGCACAAATAAGAAAAGACTGCACGTGAAAGATCATAGGCTATTTTTTGTGGACTAATTTGTCTGTGAAACATCTAATTTACGCAAACATACCTATTTATATAAAAAAAAACTGTGTTTTATACACCCTTATGAAACCGTACTGTGACGTAATAATTACCTATGTATTGTCAATAATACACTGAATAAACGCTTAAAAATATATAATATGTATTATCTGAAATAAATAAATTATACTACAAGACAAATAAAATCAAGAAGATAAGGCTGTATAAATTGAAATAGAACTTTCAATTTCTTTGAAGTGAAGACATGAGTGCATGAATGAGGTAAGTAACATTTTTGAAAATTTACGTTTTATTGCATAAATGTAGCTTTTAGGACTTGGAAAATGATTTGCAATCAAAAAATTTAGAATTTTACGTATACAGTTTACAAAGTTAGCCAGATGATGAAGCAGGTAAGTTACAAGGTTCGTCCAAATGACTATGCAAGAACCGGGTAATTACATCCCATACAAATCCCATATGCGTTGCAGTACGGGAGATCGCTTGAATATTTTACTTTTTTTAAATAAGGAATATTATGTCGACTTTTTTATTGTTCTATTATTCAAAGGCATAGATAATTTAGTATATATTTTTTTTTGTTAGCGTTTGGCTCTGACACCGGGGGTGTACTTTGCCACATACAAAGGTATAAGTAGTCAGTCTTCTTCATAATAATAATTTTATCAACGTTTTTGTTTTTACTATATTATCGTCATTTATGATCATATCTAAAGTCTAGTCAAAGTCTAAGTAAAAGTCAAGTCAAGCAGTCAAGGAGTCAAGTCGGTTGATACTCTATACTGAAACTTTTGACGGAGTTTTGGAGGGACACAAAAAGCACGTTCCTGGAAGTTGCAGCACGTGCATGATAACGAATATGTAATAATGGTTAATATTCTGCCAATTTTACACATTAAAATAAAACACAGTTAACAAAATAATTTAAGGAAAATAATACAAAAAAAATACAACAGTACTCTTTCACATTCTAGGCAAAACTCTAGTAGGTATATTAATAATGACACATTATTAAGAAAATAATCTATACTATCTATACTACTATTATAAAGAGGAAAGATTTGATTTTTTGTTTGTTTGTTTGTTTGTTTGTTTGTTTGTTTGAGTCGAATAGGCTCCGAAACTACTGGACCGATTTGAAAAATTCTTTTGCTATTGGAATCTTACATTATTTCTGCTGAACATAGGCTACATTTTATTTTGGAAAAAAGTAGGGTTCCGTAAGATATTTGAGTTTTTCGAACGCAAGGTGTAAAAAATCAGCTAGAAAAGTTACTTATTTTGCGTACGCTGCCTAAACTATAAAAGATAGAACCATAAAATGTTCTAAGTAATTGTAGATCTTATAAATATCTACAAAAAAGTCCGCGACACACTATACCTATCTATGTCGAGTGAGGCACAATAACCATTTATTTTTTAAAAAATCCTGAATTTTTTTTGGACTACATTTGAACGGATATATTTTACTCACGCTATTAATCCTTATCAAAATAAATTATTTTATCACTAAGTACAGTTTATGTAGATAATATTTGGTCTTTGAATGATTAAAATTGGACGTTTGGTTTTGAAATTATGGCGAAATTAAAAAATTACGATAGTGGGCGTCACCAAAGCGCGTGCGGGAGGAAGACAATATTCTGTTGTAGAAATGAAAATTCTGTACATAAAAGATATGAAATGACACCCGAAATTACACCTTTGTCACTACATCGCTATAGAATACAAAAATGTTGTTAGTTTTTTGTCTGTCTGTCTGTCTGTCACTCTTTCTGTCTGTCTGTATGTTTGTTCCAGCATCACACGAAAAATACTGATCCGATTTGAATGTGGTTTTCGCAGATATATTTATCTTCTTCCAACTTAACATCTGGTGTATAAAATTTTTTCCCCCACCCCTCTAAGGGGACAAAAGAGGGGGTCAGATTTTGTATCAAACTTTTTTCTTTAACACGTAAACTACTGATCCGATTTGCATACGGTTTTCACAGATTTGCATACGGTTTTCACAGATATAATATTATATTTGTCTTCTTCCAACTCAACATCTGGTGTATAAAAATCCTCTCCCCCTCTCCCCTCTCAACCCTCTCTGGGGACCAAAGAGGGGTCAGATTTTGTATACAACTTTTTTCTTTAGTGGACTTACTTCATATTATTAGGTATTAACTGTGTTTTTCAACTTAACATCTGGTGTATGACCTTCCCCCCCCACACCCTCTTAGGGGACAAAAGAGGGGGTAAAACATGTATCAACTGATGATGTAGAAAATATACTTTAAATGGCAAAACAACGTTTGCCGGGACAGCTAGTAATAATAATATCTATGGACGCTTCACATCACGTTAGTCTGGCCCCGTGCTAAGTACCTGAAGGACTTGTGTTACAGGTACCAGACAACGTTGTATATTTAAGATTTTTATTATATCATACACAATACATATTTATACATATAATAATCAAAGCATATTTCATACACATCCATACTGTTTTATACCTACTACGATAGTTATTTTATTAAAGACTAGGCGCTTTTCGTTGTTTCCAAACAAATTAAAATTTTGGAAAAACCTATCGTAACTTAAATGGTACCTACGTATAAAATATTTTGTTTTTGTTTTTATTATAATATTAAATTGTTGGAAATATAAAAAAACATTTAGGCATCAGTTTGGCTGTTTGCATTTATCCTGTGCTAATACTTTATAGCGTCGCGTCGCGTACCTAGTGTATTTATTTATTCTTTGGTCGCGTCGATACTTCATTCCAAATACAAATGAGCGCGGAGCCAAATTTGAAAATCGAACTAGCTATGCTCGACAAAGAATTTTTTATTGTAAGTACTTGACTGTTTTTTTTTTACTAGGTATTATGACGTACAAGCCATAGTCGTGAAAACGCAGTTAAAAGTGAGTATAATAAAACACAATAAAAACTTGAATTAGTATATTGTTCTTTTAATTGTAACATTTGAATAGTGCATAATTTAAGTTATTATTATTAATATACTTAATTTTTTTTATTAAGTAAGGGTTCATTTTAAACAATCTATAATATTATATCAACTTTGAGAAACCCAAGATATTTTAAAAAATTAATTGATCTTACTAGTAAACTATAAATTGGGAAATCGTGTTTGTATGATCTTAAATGCTTCTTAACACTTAAACGGCTGAACTGATGTCGACGAAATTTGCTTTGGAGATTATTACTTTCATCATCTCGTTTTCTCTACTTAATTCCTACTAGATGACGCCTACAACTCAGTTTTGTTTACATTTAGTTTTCTAATGCGGAATTCCCTTATAATCTTTCCCGTCTTTCAAAAGTATAATCCATTTTTAACCCCCGACCAAAAAGAGGGGTGTTATAAGTTTGACGTGTCTGTCTGTCTGTCTGTCTGTCTGTCTGTCTGTCTGTCTGTCTGTCTGTCTGTCTGTGGCATCGTAGCATCCAAACGGATGGACCGATTTTGATCTAGTTTTTTTTGTTTGAAAGCTGACATGACGGTGAGTGTTCTTAGCTATAGTTCATCATCATCAGCCTGCTCATTGCTGAAATATCACGGTATATCTGGTTCGTGATAGGACGATTAGCAACTTGCAGTCGTTTGATGGGTTTTATATTTTGCATCCTGGTTC
The DNA here is from genome assembly GCA_905404155.3 of Plebejus argus. Lineage (NCBI taxonomy): Eukaryota > Metazoa > Arthropoda > Insecta > Lepidoptera > Lycaenidae > Plebejus > Plebejus argus. The sequence goes on from FR989930.1 coordinate 7,617,171, forward strand.
GAGACACTTATGAATATATACACATTATTGTATTACCAGGTGATGCAGCATCACCTGGTAATCAATAGGATACCCAACTCCTCACCAACTTAGAGCAGAGGTTTCGTGTTTGGGCTCATTTTAATTGCGACAACCAGTAAGACGTAGATAAACAGTAAATATTTGCATGCTGCTGCTGCAGCATCACCTGGATTCTATAGGAGCCAAGCTCCGTATGAACCTAAAGTGGAGGTTTCATGTTTGGGCTCATATTGATGGCCTCATCCAAGAGGACATATTTTATAGATGGTATTCATTGGGATATGATCCAGTTGATAGGAATTATTCTGCACAAGTTTAAAAAGCATAAAATTAAATTAAATTAAGAAATTTAAAAAAACCCCCGCCAAAAAACTTTAAAAAGTAATGAAATAACATTTCCTGACTTTAAGTTTAAATCATTCCTAAGAGTTAAGTAATATTTTAGTCCATAATTGTTGTCAAGGTGTGTCGGGGGACCGCTAATGTAGATGTTTGATTTCACATAACAATATAAATTAAGGGTCTGTTCACAGTGACCCGAATCGAGAGAATCAGCGACTATTATGGCGATACAAAATGCAAAAGTCGCTGTTGTGGTAGTTTACTTAGCGGTCCCCCGACACACCGTGACAACAATTATGGACTAAAATATTACTTTACTCTTAGGAATGATTTAAACTTAAAGTCAGGAAATGTTATTTCATTACTTTTTAAAGTTTTTTGGCGGGGGTTTTTTTAAATTTCTTAATTTAATTTAATTGTTTAAATCTGTTTGGCCGTGAATTTATTGTCTTTTAAGTTGAGTCTTGTTTCATCTCAATAAAAAAAAAGTGATTTATGTGTACTTCATGCATTGACAGTCTTTACAGATTTTGTTGCATTTAAAAGTGAAGAACCGAGTAACTTCACATTTTTCCTAATTTATCCTAGAATGGAGATTTTTTTATATAATTTTTAACATAACAATAAAAACGGAAGATATTTACACCTCCTGATACAATTAACAAAAGCCATTACTTGATTTGTGATGAAAAATCATAAAAAGTTTTTTCAAAACTTTAAACGCGATTTACTCGAAATTCGAAATGTGTTACATACCTCATTCATGCACTCACGTCTTTAAGTGTCAAGCAAGGTACAGTCATATATAATATGTACAGTTAGTTGCGCGTACGCGTATCTAGAAGCGGCCATATTGTGTTTCCGGCGTCTCCTCGGCCGCAGATAAGGCGTTATCATCCGCTCATTGTTCCTTTATGCTGATGTACCGAACGTATCACATGCCAGGACAGTGACTTTGTTCGTTATAGCTTCTTAATAGCACGCTTTAACACAATATTACCCAAGGAAAGACACAGCTTGCCATTGTCCTAGCAATGACGTGAAAATTATCCAGGTCGACGCATAGATCAATTATTGTGTTTGTCCAAAATTGACATCATGTTATAAAGGGTTTTCCAATAGGGACTTGACAATTTTGAATTTAGTTTGTGGACGCACACTTGCACTTAACATCGAGCTGTTACTGTCATATTTTTACTCATTAAACATTACATTTTATCATAGTGAAGTACACGAACGAAAAACGTCTGTAAATCTTAAAAATACAGAAATTCGGAGTCGGTGGCCGCTACTTTAAGAGCGTTAGCTCCGATTTTCGATCGTAATTAGATAAAATGACCATGAAGAAATCATTGATTGATTACATTGAATCAATTCAATAAAATCATTCATTAAATCTTGTGCATTGTGATGCTGACTAGCATACCTTGCATACATACAAGGTTCTACCCATATAATATTACAAACTAGAAAAGGTTCGGTGAGACCTACATGCTCTTATATACATAAACAGAAATCGAATATATTCAGAATGATTTCATTTATATTGTAATGATGTAATAATTATGTTACGTAAGTCATAAAGACATCTCAGGGATGAGGGAAGTAATAACTAGTAAATTGCATCACCGTATCTAAAAATAACTTTAAAAGTCCATGTTTATGATGGAATCTTTAAAATTGCATGTATTCTTGGCTCAGTTCTCAATGTTTGATTGTTACTTGTTTGTTCTACTGTACTCTACCGTAGATTTGATCAATTTTATGATTGTATTTCGTTCAATTAGCATTTTTTATTCTAAAAATTGCATGGTTATCTTTCGGTTTGGTCAATTTACAAGGTGATATGCAAAATAATTATACCAGTGTGTTAGTGACAAAGTGCAGCTGCCGGATGCTTCCGCCATCTTTCTAAACACCGTGCACTAGCTAATTGCTTCTTATGCGCAAATATCTGACCACGTATGCCTTTATGCAGTCCATCTTTGTTTGCTTGCTTTGCCTTGCCTGCTTGTCTAGCCTCAGAAAATACCGAAGTCTCAATTTTAACCTTCGCATTTGGCATTCCTGCGAGATCTTCCCCAAGTCCTTCGCTAATCAGAGATATTGCGTTATTTGCTCAACCGGTATTAGCAGCCAATTATTTATTCAACAAAATAAAACATTGCCGCTGTATGCTAGTTTTTTCTCCAGGAATGTTACAAGGTCTTTTACAATTTGCTATGCTTCTATTAATACTGAGCTCATTTACAATTTAATGTCTTTGAATAATTTATATTTAATAAAACTGTTTTGCAATACAACAAAACAGATATTATATGGACAAGAAACACATAATATTATTATTATTGAAGAAGAAAGCTATCCTATTCATTGCCTAATATGGTCAAATATCTTCTGATTGGTCAACTTACCCGTGGTGTTTTGCTATCTCCCTCGCTCTCATGGGAGATATTGGTTACCTTTCTCTTTCATGATGCAGCCAGCAGCGCTTCCGGCGAGGGCTTCCTCATAGGAGTCTCCAATGAACCAGCAAGAGCTTGTTCCATAATATTATGTGTTTCTTGTCCATATAATATCTGTTTTGTTGTATTGCAAAACAGTTTTATTATATGTCCTACGAAACACATAATATTATTATTATTGGAGACCTGTTTGATTTCTGCTGGTGAAAGAGTAGAATTGATTATTCTTATCTACTAAAAAGACGCTATGTGATTCTGAATTCAATATTTAATAAAATGTACAATGTCCTTGACCTTCTTCATTCATCCTTGAACCTCTTTAAAGCAAAAATAATGTTACTTATCCTCTAATATTATATTCCTTAGCATCCAGATTCCTTTGAAAATCTGAAGATAAACATGGTAAACACTAAAAAAGGGGAGAAAATAATTTACATAACTGGTAACCTACTACCTATTATGTTCCTAAAATCCTTCTGGTCCTCTGCTTATTATTCCCTTATATTCGAATAATTATTATTGTTGTCTCTTTAATAAATACAATACTTACCTACTATTTCTAGTTTTATTATTTCAATCTCCTCTTCTATCTGAGATCGCGAAATCTTAATTATTTAACTACTCCTCATAATGTTAGTTTACGAGGTAATTTTTTATTTACTATATTAATTATAAACAAAGCCTTCTATTGTTATTGTCTAGCAGCCGTACTCAGAGTGGGACCTAATTACTTAAATGTAGTTAATTCAAAATCTTGACGCAAGCCCCCCACGTTATCTATCCAACTCTTCATTCAACTGAAGGTTAGTCACAATTAAATGTCTCTGAGTGTGCTGGTAAGGACACATCTTGCTCTTTCTGTGCTACACTCGGAGTGGGACATCAATTAGGTACTTAAAATATTGTAATTATTTCAAAATGTTAACCTAAGCTCCTTACCTATCTGTCAAACTATTCATTAAACCGAAGGTCACTTATAATTAAAACTCTCTGAGTATGGCAAATAGGACCGTGGTCACCTAATATTATTAGACTAGACAATCTACTATTTTTCAAATGGTAATTGAAATAAAATAAATCAGCATTCAGCAGTTATAACTTTTGAAAATTTTCTCTTGGTAGCTTCTCACTACCCTTGTCATTGTGTCAACTCATTCTGACATTGGCAATTCACTAAGCAGCCAAGTTCTTTAGAAAGAGGAAGAAGAGGAACTACTTTACAGAGTACTTCTTCTATTTATTATTATATTTATTCAGCCAACTCTTAGAGGCAACTGCGGGTCTGAATGCTACCTGTAGGAGCCGCTGCATTTACCTCTTTGAAAATGTATCTGATCCCTCTTGCTACTATTGATTTAGTTGCAATTTTAATCTGACCTGATACGCTACCTGATCTCCTCAGGATTGTGTAAGATTTATTAGTCTTTCAATATCTATAACTTACAAGACCTATTTCAGGGCTTTTTATAACTTACAGGATATATTAGCTTCTTTAATAGCCTGATTATGTCCATAGGACTCTGTCCTAGGGCTAACTCTAGGCCACACTGTTACTGTGCCCCTCCTAATGAAACAAAAATTTTCCTCTAGCTACCTCAAACTGTTGGGTCTTGTAACTGTTTGCCCGATACTAAGAGTAATATTAGTTGTTACTCTTTAATGTTCTCTTAGATATCTCAATTAGTGTTTCTTTGGAGAGTTCTATTATCCCTGTAAATAATATTATGTTAGTGTTCCAAATAAATAATCTTTTCTACGTCTTGCTATTGCCCCTAGTAATCTAGTTTATAAATGTTTACCTTATATAAAAAACCCCTTTTGGTAGTATTTATGGAGCCCTAGTACAATAATAATAATATCTTTGTTTCAGGCCAAATAGCCCATATTGTATCCTAACAGTTACGGATTATTACTTTTTGACAATTATTATTCTCTTGACTTATGGCTGATTTATGTTACAATTTAGTTCTTGACTCAAGATCTTCTCTTTTAGGTATAATTAATGTGCTAGGAATCCAGCTACATCTTTTTCACCCTTTGGTATGGGTGACCCTGGATTTACCTGTTATATGCGACACCAGTCTGTACCTCCTTGTATTAGTGCTCTGTATGTCTTTAATGTTTATTATATACGCAGAAAATCTGAGTTCTTTTTAAGGAATGGAACCTGACCCAACTGCCCCCCCCCCCCCTAATTTTCCAGGCTATTGTTGTATTATGTCTGCCTGAGTGGGGGTCTATTGTGCAAGTCCTCCTATGGGGGATAGTAATCTTAGGTGATATCTGGGTCTTAATTATGGATGTTGCCCCAAGAAGCATTGCTTCTATTGAGGAACTATTTCTTTGGCACCTTACCTGTGTTGCAGCTCCTAAGGTATTAAAGTACTATTTGGGAGATTGGTGAAAATATCCAAACTAATGGTGCTGCCCTCTTTGCCTAAAGGTATCACAAAATGTTACAGCACCGTCTCTCAAGTCCCATGCAACATGCAATTGCATCATGGCTGATCTTCTCTAAGCGAGCAAGTATAGCCGTTGGGACACCCCATATTGAAAAAGGCCTCCGAGGCCTGGGGTAACAAGTGCCCTTCCGGCACGGGTATGTTATGAGACATCTAACCCTCTTGCCACCCTATATCGAGAAAGGCCTCTCAGGCCTGGGGTGACAAGTGCTCCTGCGGCCTGGGTTTGTTTGAGAGATAGGATACCCCTTTCTCGCCCCCTCTTGAAAATGGCCTTCGAGGGCTGGGGTAACAGGTGCTCCTCCAGCACGTTTATGTTGTGAGATAGCCACCTTTATAACACCCCCTCTTAAAATGGCCCTTAAGGCCTGGGGTAACAAGTGCACTTCCGGCACCGGTTTGTAATGAGACTGTCTGTCTACTCTACTGCTGTGTCTGTCTGGCAGAAAAGCTGCTGTTAATGTTATTTTTAACAATATAATATAATCTTGTAGTTAAAATTAGTAATTTTATAATTAAAACTAAATTTAATTGAAACTAAATTTACAAAATCCTTTGCTTTTCTGCCAACCTTAATGTCAGTTTTAACAGGTCTAAGGAATGGGTCCCTCCCTCATCTCCTCTGTACGCTATGAGCGTCCTGTTGTATGACTAAGTAAAAGTATAGGAATAGCATATGTATGAGTAGTTTCTGACACTTTGTTATTGCTACCGAGCTGCATACATTTGCTGCCCCTTTTGTCTGAGTGCCACCCTCTCCGGTGTGGTCACCCAAAACTCCTGATTACTACTTCTGTTTTAGCTTGGCACCTCAGCTTGTGTCTGCAGCATCCGCTGTCAGAAAGTGGAATACCTCCTTTTTATAGTGGTTTATAGAGCTGATTTTAGGGCCTGTCACCCTGTCGCTGATGTCGCGGCTGCTCTAGTATTTAAAGCATTTGCCTTAATCTGTTTTCCTTGAATTTATTAGGAAAATCCATTGATAGGGTATTTGACACTGTAAACGGCTCTGAGGTGTTGAGATGTTTGCAAGTGTAGAGATCCCCCTGGGGATTGTAGTTCTCTAACAGTACAGCTATTCCTGTTTGTTAATTGACTTATGAGTCTGCTTACCTTTATGTCTTTTCTGCTAACAGAAAGTTAAATTCCTAAGGTGTCACTCATGATCATTGACCTAAGCTCACAATGCACAACCTCTTATATTTGAACCAAAATCTGTCTAGGTCTTGGAATTGATCTTGCGGCTTAAATTTGTTCAAGTTTCTATTACTCTTGGAATATTTGACACTACGTATAGTGTCACCTTGTTTAGTATGCCTAAACCTAGACCCCTTAAGTTTAGTATGGGTCCCGAGCTGCAGTCTAGTTTCCTTATTAACTACTAGCCCCCCTTCTAGGATATATCAGGGGTTGCCCTGTTTTGAAATTTAATATTAATAATCTTGAGGGAAAATACCTAGGTGATCTGACTTTTTTTTTTTTTTTTTTTGTTAGGGAGTGTAAGATCCTATAAATAACTATAGTATAAATTTGTTGTCACCAAGTGTATTCCCTGCGACTCTAAGCTTTCTATAGAGCAGTCCCTCCCCCGGAACTTTTATGGCTATTTCTGTTCGTGTTCAGGACCTGGTTTATTTCTTTCTACCCTGGTTATTATTGTGGGGTGAGGAATTATTACTCTTTATAATTTGTCTTGAATTATTTACCCTATTAGATGTTGTTGATTATGTAGGTATTTTTATATCCTATCTATTATATACCTGTCCTGTCTAAAAGTCGCTAACCCTTCTTGTGCGCCTCCTAAAGACTGTCCTAATGGTTTTAGTTTCTCCTGACTAAATAAATATTCAGCTCTTCTACTTAGGTACCTAGTGACTAAATTTCAGAGTTAGGGTTTAGATTCTGTACAGCCCAGTCTACGAAATTCTGCATGTCTTGTTTTTTATTAATCTTTAACGCCACAAGGGTTCGAGTGGCAGAGTACGCCTCTTAGGCTAGATCTATAGAGATCCTCTATACATTCTGTTCTCGCCTCTGGTATCCTGTTCTAAACTTGTGTGTTATTACAATTTGTTCTAAAGTTTACCAGAAATGGCTGAGACTAAGACGTTGTAGGTATACTTGGTTGAGGTGTAACTCACCTATTTCTCTAGGTTATTGACATGGTCGGAGTAACGCCAGCTTTTGTGCCTGGGGCTGATGTCTGAACGGCCATCCTCCGAAGACCGAGGACGATGAGTTCTGACTCTCGTCACTCCACTTGTATCTCGAAAGAACACCTATCAGCTATCACTCACAGAGTTCTTTAACCACTCGCGCCACTCACCTGGTGACCGTCGATAGGTCACACTTGAGTGGTATTTGCTCATCGCCACGTGCACCGCTTGTTTACAAACAGATGAGCAAACCAAAGTGAGATAAAAATTAGATTCACTTTAAATTTCTATAAAAAGGAATTGATTTAATTTTACTTTAGGTAATTTACACTAAAATTTTAACAATTTGACCGAAAAAGGCGAAATTCGATGTTCGCCATTGCAATGAAAAAGACGCTATGAGGAAGCCCTCGCCGGAAGCGCTGCTGGCTGCATCATGAAAGAGAAAGGTAACCAATATCTCCCATGAGAGCGAGGGAGATAGCAAAACACCACGGGTAAGTTGACCAATCAGAAGATATTTGACCATATTAGGCAATGAATAGGATAGCTTTCTTCTTCAATAATAATAATATTATGTGTTTCGTAGGACATATAATATCTTTTGTGATGTAGTCAACCGTGAATATTTTAAGTAAATGGTGTTTAAGAAACGTAGTGCTTTGGGTCTACGCTCGGTTGGTTTAAGTTTCCGAGAATTCGGACGAATTTATCTAATTTAGCACTTTCGTCTGTCTCTATCTATTAGAGTACGAAACGGAAGCTCCTCAAAATGAGTGAAGTGCTAATCCGCTGGTAATGGATATTGATAAAGTACATTCCATTAGGTCTGCAGTAGTCGTCACAGGATCTCTATCGTTACATTAGCGATAAACGCCGGTATCTGTAACAAGTAACAACTAACAACTGATGTTTACTTGCGGTTTGGGTGCTATTTCTATAGTCTTATGTTTGATGGAATGTTACATAGGATTACATGATTACATTGTGTTGATAGAACATTATACATCGTGTTGAATGCCTTGTTTGATATTAATATTAAGTAAATGTAATGTACTTCTAAATAAAGTGCTTGATTCGTTTGTTTGCAGTTGAGAGCTAAGCTTGTAGAGCTGTTTTTTTCTTTGTTTTCAATATATAAATCAATTCATATATATCAAAACGATTCGGTCGTTCCAATTCGATACGTGATCTATCGGATGTGTTGATGAAATGAATCAAGCCCGCAAATGACTCTGCGGTCATGCATGATGTGGACCGGTTTTTCTGAAGGCGATGACGTCACAGTACTCTGTTCATGTGCTTATAAGGAAAAATAAATAGCAGAAGTGACTAGCTATCCTTCTCCTTTAGTTCACAGTTTGTAATGAAGTAATTTTGTACTTGCATCGATGAAAATATCCCTTTACAAATTAGAAATTGGTCAATTATAATTATTGTTTGCATTACCTCCGTCCTCCTTACTACATCCTCGTACAAGTCAAACAAGGAAACTCTCTTTGTTGGGCATAGCTGTTACCCGATAGTATATTTACAAACTCTACCACGGCTATAAATCTTGAATCGTGCCGTAAATTTTCAAACTCGCTGTTCCAATTTAATATTCTATTTATACTCGTCTGACTTCACTTGTTGCGTTGGCAACATTAGTTTATACTTCTCATCCCTCACATCACTTTTGTTTTATCTGTAACATCACCTTGACCGACACATTTTAGTTTTTTTTACGTGATTACTGATTATATATATTTTATAGTTCAATTGCAGTCTGGCAGACCCACGATGTAATGCAAACTTAGCAACATTTACCATATTAATATTCTTTAGTTAGTCTACATTATTAAACAGCTGTGAAGTGCAAATAGGTTGAACATAATATTATAATGTGTTTGTCGCATTAACTCATTTTTATTATGATGATATAGCGGTGCTGTATTCGGCCAAGGTCTGCTCGCAACACCACTCCTTTTATTTGACGATCCATTAGCCACAATTGTTTTCGTTTCCAGAGGTCATTTATTCATTAAAGCTTTTTACGGCCGTTTTCTTAAACGCTTCCTTTTCAGAATTCATTTGGCTTCAATTGAATGATTGTTAAAAGCAAAATATTAAATTTCTAGTCGCCGAAGTTCCAACTGGTTTTGTTATTCACGAACGTTGAATTTGTGATAAATTCAAAGGTCGCATGAGTCATTGCTGGTTTAAAATTATTGTTATTCTACGTATTTATTTCATTAGTCTTCACAATGATTACTATGAGTTATAAATTATAATACACAGACTAATAATACTGAAAGTTGAGTGACTTTAATACGTATCAAAATAATTATTGTTCCAGCAAAAATCCACAGAACAAAATATGTGTAACATAATTTTAAACTTTTTTGTATCCGGTTTCGATGTGATGCGTATAGAATACCCCTTGTGCATGGAGGGTATCGTGTCTCGAAGTCAATGAACTTCATTTCGATGATTTTGGCGTCATAAATCATAATTACACTGTTCTTTGACATGCATATTTTCTAAATATGTACAATATACCGATTTAGAAATTGGTATCACTATCATGTGTGTGCCAAGTGCTTATTTAATAACTAAGCAGTTATCAATAATTTACTATAAAATATTTTTACTGTAAATAAAAACGTTCCCGCTATTAATCCTGTGGAAAAATCAATTTTCGATATTTTGAGAACTTTAAAAATGCATAAAATGGAATCTAAAGTACGAGTAATTAGTAGCTTAGTAAAAAGTAGCTATTGCGCCCTAAAATGTGTGATATGATCGTTATCCATACCAACTTCTATTAGTTACTATAATCGCAGACCAAACAAAAAGTATGGACACGAGTTCTACTAATAAAAAATGGCTTTTCATTTATCGTAAGTTAAAGTTAGTCACTGCGCGGCGTGGCTAATAAACCAATCACGTACAAAAGATAAAGCAAAGTAGCGTAGTTTGATGCATAAATGTGCGCGACACGTTTAAATAAAGTACCTAACAGCTTACAGCAATAACAAAGCCGTGTGCTATCTTGGTATCATTTGGTTTGAAACTATAATGACATAATATTAGGGTCAGACGCCCAGATCAAAGAAAGACTCTAAGTATAATAAATCTACTGGAGAATCAACGCTAATAGACCATAACAATATGGAGAGCCAATGGATGAGTGCAACATCCGCAAGTCATCCCCCTAATGATGCGAGCTATCTCTCAAAATTAAATCAGATTTAACCCTATTAATGGCCACCCGCATCTTGCTATAGATGATCGATAAAACATGGAGTAAATGACACATGCAGTTTATTTTATGGTTCTTAGACACCGGACAAATGCTGTGTTGTGAAAGTTTCGTGATCCTATTCATCAACTGCAAGCCAGATATAAAACGTTAAATCACCTAGGTTACATTAAATATTATTACAAGCGCCCTCCCGAGGGATCTGTAAGAATATTATTAAGAAAACAGAATATACATAAGAAATTTGTTGAAAAGCTATTTATCCCTGGGAAGATTCTTGCCATAAGCTTACTTGGCCTTAGTAGAGCAATTTAACGTTTTCATCTTTATAGCTTGGGAAGTAAAGGCGTAAAGATAAATATTACTATCGTAAACGATAAGTGAAGTTCCCACGCAGGGTTTCAGTGGTAAGTGGCAAGATAAATATTTGTAGATGCAAGCCCTGACCTTGTTCGATTTAGACATGACTCCAAACAGAAACGTATTTCCGCAGGCCGCAGCTTTCGCTGTCAAACCTGTCTGCTGTTTCGCTGCTACAATGTCTTCGATTCGTTAATAAGTCTGTCGCTAAATAAGTATACTATATTCACGTCAAGAAGCTACTTACTTTCTATCTTTCTGAAGCTCGTGATTCATCAAAGCGATGTCTAACACTCATCAATAAAGCTTTGTAAATCATTTGGTACACTTGCTACCGTGATTTATTTCCAACCGTCTATTAACATCTGCAAAACTAAATCAGTATTCCAAAGTCTTATGACTTATATATGTCATCCATATTATTGCTCCATTAGTCCTTTGGGAGCTCCATCTGCTCTTCTCTGTACAGATTCATTTATGTTTTAAGCTTTATTATTAAAATATATATATTTATATTATTTTATTTAAATTTTAGCGAATAATAATTACATATTGTTATTAATGCTATGACACACCGTAGTTGTCGTATGCATTAGATATAATACAAATTGTTATTTTAGTTATAAGTAAGAAATGTATGCGATGTGGTTGTACTTTATTAATAAATAAATAAATAAAATGCACGGAATTTCATAAGCTTTATGAAGCTAGATCCCAGACGTCTCCAGTGGCACATGGCCGGTACTGGCTGTTGTGCGCCGACAAAAATAGATCAAGACTATTTATACAAAGCGTATCCGCTCTGCGCACGCGCACAGCGCTCGCGCATCGCTGGCGCCCGCATTAATATGGCGCCGATTTATAATGTTTGTCATCTCCATTTGTTGTCAAGAATTCAATGACTCTATCTATCGGAACGTATCACATGCAATCTACCAGGCCACGTTATCGAGTACATTTCTAATTCCAACTTCCAACCAACAAATAAATTAGGCAGGTACCTAATTGGTTTTAAGCTTGATTTTTACTTTATTTTTCACGAGACAAAATTTGGAACAGTTAAAAGATTTTGTAAAAACACATATCAAAGCGCACGGAGTGCGCGGCCAAGTTCCAGCAGGCCGCGCGCATGCCGTGCACTATTTACACGAACGGTTTCGACGCACTTTTGACCCCCTTGTATCTCAGTGCCTATTGCGAGAGCAAAGATAAAATTTTAACTACCTAATTATATACTAGTACTTACGCAATATACCAAATTTCATAGATATAGATTTGTTAGATCCTGAAATATTTCCTTGTAAAAATAGCTAATTTTGGCACTGACTCACTGACCGGTAATCAAAATTCCTAGGCCACTTCCAGTTGTCGTAGCGTTATGAAATTTGGCACACAGGTTGTTTGTTATATGTAGATTAACAAAAAATTAAGAAATTTGAGAAATTGGTCAAGCGTGAGTCGGCTCATCTATGAATTTGAGATAAAAATCGGTAATCAAAACCTCTAGGCCACTTCCAGTTGTCGTAGCGTTATGAAATTTGGCACACAGGTTGTTTGTTATATGTAGATTAACAAAAAATTAAGAAATTTGAGAAATTGGTCAAGCGTGAGTCGGCTTCAAAACCTCTAGGCCACTTCCAGTTGTCGTAGCGTTATGAAATTTGGCACACAGGTTGTTTGTTATATGTAGATTAACAAAAAATTAAGAAATTCGAGAAATTGGTCAAGCGTGAGCCGGCTCATCTATGAATTTGAGATAAAAATCGGTAATCAAAACCTCTAGGCCACTTCCAGTTGTCGTAGCGTTATGAAATTTGGCACACAGGTTGTTTGTTATATGTAGATTAACAAAAAATTAAGAAATTTGAGAAATTGGTCAAGCGTGAGTCGGCTTCAAAACCTCTAGGCCACTTCCAGTTGTCGTAGCGTTATGAAATTTGGCACACAGGTTGTTTGCTATATGTAGATTAACAAAAAATTAAGAAATTTGAGAAATTGGTCAAGCGTGAGTCGGCTCATCTATGAATTTGAGATAAAAATCGGTAATCAAAACCTCTAGGCCACTTCCAGTTGTCGTAGCGTTATGAAATTTGGCACACAGGTTGTTTGTTATATGTAGATTAACAAAAAATTAAGAAATTTGAGAAATTGGTCAAGCGTGAGTCGGCTCATCTATGAATTTGAGATAAAAATTAATATGTACAAGTAAATACACTGAAATAAGATGAGGAGGAAAGAAACAAATTGGTATGATTCCTTAAAAAAAGTATTGAAATCTCACCAAAAACATACCTGTTAAAACGGGGCCAAGTTCCTATTCACTAATTGTTCGCCTTAAAAAAGAGTTGAAATCCAATTCAATGCCAAGTTTAGATGCACTTCCAAATCGATCATAATCATCTTCATCAACAGCCTGATCCTAAATACTTCTAAATTTGAACTTGGCAGGTATTCATGCTAGTAGCACTTGATAATGTATAATTTTTAAATTTAAATATAAGATATCTATGTGATTAAATTAACCTGCCAAGTTCAAATTTAGAAGTATTTAGGATCAGGCTGTTGATGAAGATGATTATGATCGATTTGGAAGTGCATCTAAACTTGGCATTGAATTGGATTTCAACTCTTTTTTAAGGCGAACAATTAGTGAATAGGAACTTGGCCCCGTTTTAACAGGTATGTTTTTGGTGAGATTATTATTACTGCAATATTCTGTCGTCTACTTAATGTATCGTAGTAGGCAGTAGCCTGAGGCCTTAGTTCAAGCGTTCAAGTCAATAACCTAAAAGTTTTTTCGCATAACGGAAAGTCCATTAATCATGATTGATGGTTGAAGTCATGATGATAGCTACCCCTTCTGGCTACCGCACAAGCTACGTCCTTGTTATCGTAAAATGTAGAAGATTATACAAAACTAGACGTTCCGCGCGGCTCCGCCCGTGTAAATTAGATACTTCACAGACAAATTAGTTCACAAAAAATAGCCTATGATCCTTCACGTGGTCTACTTCTTATCTGTGCCAAATAAAATAAAAATTGCTCCAGTAGCTCGTAAGATAAGCCCTTTCAAATAATTTCCCCCGTTTTTTCCACATTTTCCTCTATTTCTTCGCTCCTATTAGTCTTAGCGTGATAAAATATAGCCTATATATAAGCCTTCCTCGATAAATGGGCTATCTCTAACACTGAAAGAATTTTTCAAATCTGACCAGTAGTTCCTGAGATTAGCGCGTTCAAACAAACAATCTCTTCAGAATTATAATATTAGTATAGATAATAATTGATAATATAGAGCTGAAAACTGTTCTCGAAAGTATTTGCAAAGCAAATGTTTAATATTATCCAGACATTTTTATTGATCCACGACGCCGAAAGTGCATTTAAAGGACACGAGACAAATAAATTCACGAGACAGACATCTTTATCCTCAAGGATAGTGCAAATAATAAAACTATGTACGTCTCAACTTGTAAGTCTCTTGCTCTATCAAAGTGTATTTTTGATAAACTTGCAAGCCATATCCTAGAGTTTATCTTACACTTCAGGCTGTTTTTGCTAGAACTCACCACCTCCACCAAAAAAGGGCAAGAACTCAGAAATAACTCTGCTAGTTAAGTGGATGGTCCAGGACTTCTGGGTAGCTGTACATCGTACAATATTTACTGTTCTGCTTGCCCCGCACTTGTTATTTAATCAGCATCGTCAATTATTGTTGATAGACGACAGTTCGTACGTGTCTTCGTCATATCCAGTCGGTTTGCCTCCACAAATAACGTAATCTAGGTCACGGTCCAGTGGACCTCGTTTTGGCTCGTATTATATAGAAACCTTTACAGTTCTCGAAACTGCGCCATACAGACACTGCGTTATTTACACTGTGTTTAAATATCATATCATCGATATTATTATACAAGCGCTTATGTCAAGACTCAAGATGTATCTAATACATACTTCTATTTAACCGTGTCACGCAGCACGCCCATATTATACTGAAAGGACTTTTATCTGACAAAGAATAAAGTGGAATATCTACCGTTGGGAGGTGGAACCTACTTACAAAGGAAAACTATTTACCCAGTCTTAAGAATTAGGTCGGATTAGTTCGGATTGGATCAAATGAAATCGAAGCCGTGAGCAGTGGCGAGTTCTCTTTTAACGTGCGATCACATTCGCATTTTTCAAATAGCTCTCACATAGTGTTTATGGAGGTGAAAGCCTCCGTGTCATACATTCACATAGAATGCGTAGTGCGTACTGTTTAATTAGATGTTTTAAACTGATAGCAGTCATTATGTGGCACTCGTTTGATACCAACCGGAAACGCCTACAAATAAAGGCTTCATTAAGGTTCTACTTCCGGCGAACTACCCACACCTCTAAATGATATGAATGGGCGGCAACAAGAAACTAGTAACTTTGCAAGTTATTTCGAAATATTTTTCTGTAGCCATCCGCTATTGCTAATCTTTCGTAACTAACTTCCGTTTTAAAATACGGTATGTTTGTTTCAAATGATTTTATCCTACCTAATGATCAATTAGGCTTAACGTAGGCTTAACGTCAACTATTAACAATTTTGCAGTGCGCGGGCAATATCAAGTTACAAGTTCAATTACACAATAGCATTGTCCCGGTGCATGATAATGAACACTTAGGCCTATGACGTCACGAGTCATTCATTGTTTGTGAATAGAAGTGCACTTGCCAATAGGTGGTTGTTTTATATTATTTACGTCTCTTGAGTCTTGACGTTGTCTTTAACCGATGTAACATGGCACCGCAATTTATTAAAGTAAACTTTTACTTAAAATTACAGAGATTAAAAAATCAACATCCTAGAGACATTTTCAAGACCATAATCAGTAATATATAAATATATGTCGATATCCATTATCCATAGTCTCTGTGACTTCGATGCCGTCACTTTTCCGATGGCCTTAGTTCCAACTTAAAAGTGGAAGTAACAGGCGATTTTTAATAAAAAACTAAACGTTGTTTTATTTTATGATCGAATACAATCTCGGAACATTGTCTCGGAGTATCTTTTTTCTAAAGTCTAATAAGAAATCGTGTAAAAAATCTCCACGAGATGTGTTAATCTTATCGACTAGCTGTGCTACTTTGCCGCTCTTGTACAACTTACCTCAGCGTTTATCAAACAAATATTTGTACGACCGAGATTTTGCCTCATCTTTTATTGTGAAAGATATTGCAGTTTATCTATTGAGTTCACTGAACTATATACCTAGTAACAGCTCTCTACTATAGCCAGTACCAATACAGTTAGGGTTACCAGTTCGCCAAACCGAAAAGCCGGACAAAGCAATCAGCTTAGCCGGACATTAGTATAAAAAGCCCGAAATGCTATTAGTTAAATACTATGAGAATCTTAACTCTCCACAGCAATTATAGAACATTCACCAGAGCGTGTACAAAATTTCTGTTTTATCAAAACAATGGTTACACTGCACCGCGCCGTCTTGACCGTCTAATATTAATAGTAGGATTTTCATATAAAATTGAATATTCAAAGCTCTAAAACTCGTTTAATTTTCGCCTGACACGCTATAAATAATCGGCCAAGTGCGAGTCGGACTCGCGCACGAAGGGTTCCGTACCGTTAAAATAGAGCAAAAATAGGCCAAAAATTGTGTTTTTTGTATGGGAGCCCCCCTTAAATTCTTATTTTATTTAAATATTATTATTAATTATTAAAGTACACATAAATGTAAGGCCTTTGTGTAAATTTCAAGTGCCTTCCTGGTGCCATTATTGATATCGAGCAAAAAAGGCCGAAAAAACACGTTTGTTGTATGGCAGCCCCCCTTAAATATTAATATTATTTTGTTTTTAGTATTGTTATAGCGGCAACAGATATACACAATCTGTGAAACTTTCAAAAGTCTACGGAACCCTAAAAAGCCGACGTGAAACAGCGCAAGCGCTGCACTGTGTTTCGCCGAGTGAGTGAGTTTACCGGAGGCCCAATCTCCTACCATTTTCCCTTCTCTACCCTCCCCTACCCTCTCCTATTACCCTATTCCCTCTTAAATGGCCGGCAACGCACCTGCAGATCTTGTGATGCTGCGAGTGTCCATGGGCGACGGAAGTTGCTTTCCATCAGGTGACCCTTTTGCTCGTTTGCCCCCTTATTTCATAAAAAAGCCTGTGTCCGGCTTTATCTGGACGCCTGGCAACCTTAAATACAGTGGTAGAGAATAATTATAGCTTGTGTAAGCGTTTTACTGGAGTACGCTAATGAACTGAAAATCGCGCTTCAATTGGTAATTGTTTTGAAATTGCTAATTGTAACGTGAGCTAGCGTCTAATTTGCGGTTCAAAACTGTGTGTACTGTATGTCTGGACTCTGGTGTCTGGTGTCATGACGCTGGATAGAGTTGAGTCTATAATATGCAAAATAT
This sequence comes from Plebejus argus, assembly GCA_905404155.3. Taxonomy (NCBI): domain Eukaryota; kingdom Metazoa; phylum Arthropoda; class Insecta; order Lepidoptera; family Lycaenidae; genus Plebejus; species Plebejus argus. Next base: position 7,634,646 of record FR989930.1, read on the forward strand.
GAAGACCGCATTCTGTAAATGGCCTTTTTTACATGGGGAAATGCTTTGCGCATCCCCGGCGGATTGGGGCATCGGCCGGGGTATGTGGAACTCTCCGAGGACTAACCTAACCTAACCCCATGGTGCAGGATGCTCTACACCCCGCTTAGGCATAGTTACGGGCACGATCAAGCAACCGCAACTCTACCAACGGTTGTCCGCGTCTTGCATCAAAACATGCAGGCTTTTCTAGGTCGTCCCTAAGTGTGGCCTAGAAATACCCACACGGCGCGGGGCCGCGATGTGCAGAAGCACCATGCGCATCACGGCTCTCTTTGGGACTCGGTGCAATGGGTGCAATGCAACGGTGTCCCACTTCTATGATCTGTGGGTGTCCCCAATTCTGTAAAAGGCCTGAGGTATGAATTCAGAAATGCATGTAGATAGGATTCTGAATCAAATAAAAAATAAAAAAATAAAAATCTTTATTTTCCTTAAATTAAAAATTTTAATATTTGCAATGTGGTGGGTTCTCCTTTTAAGTAGAACTTGTATTAGGAGAGTCCCACTCTTTCAGTCTGACATGTATGACGTATCATATTGTATTACATTTTAACATTACAGTGATTTATTAATTTTAATTGTGTGTGTGCATTTTCGTGCTCTGTGTCACAGGTGCAGGTGTTATAATATTATGTTGCCAGGAATCATATTAGTCAGGTTTTTTTTTGTAAAAAATATGGACCAATATTATAATTTATAACACTTTGCAACATTTAGATATTATACATAATATTATGTATATTGTATACTCAATCCCACCTACCTACCGCTTTTTTTAATTTTGCCTTGAACCCGAACTAATAATTTTAGCCCTAAATCAATTATTATGTTATAAATGTAGAGAGTAAATTATAGAGTTGATGTTTGCGTTGCATTGCGTAACAAATAAAATTGAGATGTTGTCTATAGAGTATTAAAGTTTCAAGAGTTTTTGAGACCTTCGCTTTCGCTCAGCCCACTGGAATAATATATTAATATTACAGTAGTTCCGACATGACAGCAACAGCAGAATTGTTGCGCTTGCGATAGACGACAACATAATGCTAATCGCTCTCGATTGTCAAATGTCAGGACAACAACTAGCGTTTACCCTTTAAAAAAATAGCGCTTATATTTATATAATAATCTAAATGAATTTTCAATTTTGTTTGTCTCGATAAAATTCGAGAACGGTTGAACCGATTTAGCTATGGAGTGTAGATGGGATTTAGCAAATTTTAGTCTTGAAATGTTTCTTGAAGTCCAAGGGAGGATTATATTAGGAGGAAAGTGATACGAAGTTCACTAAGTCATCTAGTATTTTATAATAATATAACTGGGTATTTTCAGGATTTAATATTATTTATATACGGTCTACTAGTTTCTAATTTGATGTCTTTTTTGTTACAGGTAAAGGTGAGCGTTGTATACTATCTGCATAAATTCAGAAAATTCATTGGAATATCAATTTATAAAAATATTAGGTACACCCGTAAGTACTTGGGTTAGTTGGGTATTCGTAGTCACCAAATCGTTGTTTTTGAACAGGACAATTATTATTCTCTCAAATTATTTGAGAGAATTGTCCTGCTTACGCTAAATTAATGATTTTAGGGAAATACCTAGTAAATATACTGAATATAATATGAAGAGTTCAAGTTGTTTTTGCGAATTTAAGGGCCTGTTTCACCACTTCCTGATAAGTGCCGAATAGGCTATCCACCACATAACTTGACAGATGAAGTATGGAGAATCTGTCAAAAAAGTTGTGAATAGCCTATTCGGCACTTTATCAGAAGGTGGTGAAACAAGCCCTTAGTAAAATGTATTATGTAGTGTTCTCTACTTCGAAAACATACTCAAAAAGAACGTAGCTAAGTTTCTTATGATATTTTACACATGAGACAAAAAACTATATTAATTAAAATTTAAAAGGCATGAGGTAGGTACTTTCAGAGTGAGTTGCACCAATTACCTTTTACTACGCCTCTCACCTCTGGTGCAATTCACCCTAAATCTTGTTTGTTAATTGACGTTATAAGTGGAGATGACATTAAATACATATTATAGCTTATCACTTATCAGTTATCACAATGCAACTGACGCAAGCAATACTAGCCTACTAGATGCTGGGGTTACGGTCCAGAGTTTTCCTGTTTTTAACCGTAGCAGTGTGATTGATAGTTGTATTTACTGTTATAATGATTAATCATTAAGGTCATACTTAAAGTAGTTTGAACAATTTGTAGTATAAAAATTTTTATAACTATATTTTCAAAAACCTATTACTTACTTCACTAAAAGCGCTCAAGCTAACTTACTACATCTGGCATAACAAAGTCTAAAACATATTTTAGGGCCTGTTTCACTGATAAAGGGCCGGATAGGCTATCCACAACTTTTTTGACAGATTCTCCATACTCTATCTGTCAAGTTAAGTGGTGGATAGCCTATCCGGCACTTATCAGGACTTGGTGAAACAGGTGTATATCTGTTGCCGCTATAACAACAAATACTAAAAATAAAATAAAATGAATATTTAAGGAGGGATTTTTTGGCCTTTTTTGCTGTCTCCAGGCTGTAACTCAAGAACGGTAATAACTAGAGATTTGGTATTTTCACAGATTATGTATATCTGTTGCCGCTATAACAACAAATACTAAAAATAAAATAAAATGAATATTTAAGGGGGCTCCCATACAAAAAATGTGATTTTTTGGCCTTTTTTGCTCTATATCAAAAACGGCAACAGGTAGGTACTTGAATTTTTCACAAAATCCTTAATTATATGTGTTCTTTAATATTTAATAATAATATTAAAATAAAATAAAAAATAAGGGGGGGCTCCCATACAAAAAACACAATTTGTGGCCTAATTTTGCTCTATAATGGTACGCCGGAACCCTTCGTGCGCGATTCCAACTCGCACATGGCCGATTATTTAAACTATTGTTGACGTATATGAGAATATTTTCTTGTCTTGGATTGGTAGCTCCGCTTAGATCGAACGAGGCATAAAGCATTGATATTGCATTAAAATATTATGTACTATAGAATCGAGGTATAGTTCTTTGTCAGCCTCGATGATAATAAAATATAATAATCATCTGTTAATAATCGAAGTCAATTATTATTTATTATGTTTTGCGCAAGATCCTGCATATAAAATACATCGCCCATACCAACTTCCTACTGTAGTCTGTAATGTAGAGTATAGAGTCACTTTGCCCCTTACTAATAAACGCTGTATTATAAGCTTTGAATAGTTATACAGTGTTTTGTCTTCTTCAATCCAATTAAAACTGTCACTTGTGTGACAGGAACAAAACACTGTATAACTATTCAAAGCTTATACAACGTTTATTAGTAAGGGCCTTATTAGTTATTTTGTCTTCTACCAGCCCACGTGAGGTATTCCAGCGATACAACCTACATTTACTTTGGAATGCTTATAACTCATGTCAAGCGCTGGCTTTGATAGCATTATCATAATAAATTACGTTTAATAACTATAACGAAATGCAGTTTTTGCTCAGTCTAATAAATGGTCACGAATCACGATCATCATTTGCTTTATTTAGCTACCTACGTAAAGGTCTATGAAACATATTCCTAAATTACCATGTTAGATTATAGAGGGCCTGTTTCAACACTTTCTGATAAGTGCCAGGTAGGCTATCCACCACTTTTAGACAGATTCTCCATACTTTATCTGTCAAGTTAAGTGGTGGATAGCCTATCCGGCACTTATCAGGAAGTGGTGAAACAGCCCTTAGACTCAAATACCACGTATCCTAAACGTTACGTCTGATTATACATAAATTCAGATATTTATATATGCCAATATGCGCCCTACATTTCAGTCGTTTATCTTGAGAGTAGTTGAGTAAGGAATGCAAATTACTGTATTGATATTTAACTCGACCATTTGAACGCAAGACTTTGATCTATCAGCAGTCACCACTCAATTACTGCCATATCGCAAGATTGCTCTTAAAATATTTTAGTTATTTCGTATTATCTACTTCCTGAGTCAAAGCAATGTTATGGCACCCAATAACTGTATAACAGTTAACGGCTAGTGCTTTAACATGGTAATAATTATTATCAGCTGAAAACTGTGATATCGGAAACCATTTCCAATGAAGATATCAGCGAATTAATATATCTCATAGAAAATTGATCGTCCTGGAATCTAGATACAAGGATACTGTATGTTTCAACTCTCGATGCGCCGACGGTTCCAGTAGATAACGTCGAGCTCGGTTAAAGTTCACTTTATCTAAATGAAACAATGAGTAACGCTGATGACGCGCTGGGCAGTCGCGCACATTCTGTGCTAAACTATTCATAGTTATGACTTATGATTGGAACTGAATAATTGAACGCAAACAATATGTGGCTAGTATCTACGTGGAACATGGTACTCCTTGCGTTGCACAGGCGCAATAATCTTACACCCATAAATTATTTACTGGCAAATGGCAATGATTGGAATGCTGTTCAACTCCAAAACGCTTTATCAGAACGTCACGAAACATGTTTTACCAATTTATTGCAGCTTAGGCAGACCTCACGGCTAAATTCCAGACGTAATTCAAGGAAACTTTAGTTTTTGACTTGAAAGTTACTAGTACCTGTTGGTACATTGGTATCCAGGAAGACAGTATTTCATAAATGCAGTATCGGAATGCAGATCAGAATGCAATCTTTATTCTGTGGTGGTTCGAAAAATAACATAGGTGATGATATGTTTGGAATAAGTCTATCTAATAAGTCTAAGTGGAATAAGTTTACAATTTACATTACACCATGAAAAAATTAGATTTTTCTCTGCTGCCCTGCATCTCTTACGAAACGTCTATAAATAATATGTGGGTCGAAATAATCGAATATGTTATTAGAAAACATTTTTACGCGCGTGTGTGGCGTATGTTCGGCGGCGCGTATTGGCACGTATTGTCTAAATATACAAGACCGTGTTTACAAAGTCTGGGTTCGCGTGGCCAAGTTATTGCTTCACTATCAGGTGGGAACGCCCGCGCCTCCGCGACGGAAGCCGTGGGCGACGGAGCAGCCCACTCGCCGCTTATGTCACCGATACCTCTCGAGACTATATAATAGCGATGTTTATTGTACACCGCGTTGACAAAACTATAAAAATGATTTATATATTTCAAATTCAACTGCAATTCCAAATCTTTTGTTGAAAAGTTCTTTGACTTGCTTTTACTAAAAAGTTTTACTCGGTGCTACTTTTCCTGCGTCTACATATTATTATTTTCTGAGCTTCTGTAACAGTTAAAGTAAAACAAAACTTTTTGGCACAATTAAACCTATTAGAAACCCAACACTACTGTTTGAAACTTTGATCCACATAGCTTCTACTGATGCAACATAAAAAGCGTCGCGTTGGCTGAAGATAATCGTGAGTCGAAATTTTTTCAACCTTGGCAACACATGTTCCAAACGTTATTGAGGGCAATCGGAATAGATCCGACAATAATATGATACACCTAGGCCCACTTGCGCCAATCTGGGTTAAAGTTAACTCTGAGTTAAACATCATGTCATGTCTGTCACTCACCAAGTCAGTGATAGAGATGACATGATGTTTAACTTAGTGTTAACTTTAATCCAGATTGGCGCAAGTGGGCCTTAATCAATTATTATTACTATTACTAACGAATTTAAATAAATTTTAATTTTTAATTAATTGAAATTGTTAAAAATATAATCAAAGATTGTACGATGTTATATAAATAACCTCATGATAAATGATAATATTAAACAAAGCCACTTTACTAAGGTCCTGTTTCACCACTTTCTGATAAAGTGCCAAATAGGCTATTCACAACTTTTTTGACAGATTCTCTATACTTCATCTGTCAAGTTAATTGGTGGATAGCCTATTCGGCGCTTATCAGGAAGTGGTGAAACAGGCCCTAAGAATTTTTGTTCCTTTTAATTCCCTTTAGATTTTTTTTATCACCAAAAAGCAATAATTGCTTCTCTCTCTATAAAGTTCAAAAGTTTCAGGATCCCAAACATCTGGTTTTATAATAATCCACGCCGTTAAATAAATCTTTTTAATATAAACACGAGTCTATGAGGACGTTTGTTTTCACCCTCTATTTGCTTTAGCCGCTTCTTCGACACTTCGACATTTATTTATTTTAGACAATCGTTCCGTTCAATCACGTCGCCATATTTACTGTGGATCCACAGATTATGTTAGAGCGTGCTGTGTGTGCCGACTACAGTATTTGATTTCGTACAGCAAACACACGTGATTTCACCTTGCCCCGAATGTAAATAGGTCATTAGTCTACAGGTAGCCAATGTACAGTTGGTTTTGTTAATTGATGTTAACAGTCATAGTTTCTGTCCTGAGCCTGCCAGGAACGAAGTAGTCAATTGAAAAATGAATTCGGCAGGGGTCCCAGGCCCCAGCATTGCTGAAACCGGGTTCGATTTCAGCTAGCGAGGACGGGCGCCCGGATACTTGATGTGTCCGGGGAGGACGCAATTGCTTCCGTTGCGGGAAGCCGGGGCACAAGGCCGCCGACTGCGTGGAGGAACTTAGCTGTTTCTCCTGCGCAGAGCTCGGCAGGGAGAGGTGCCACGTGCCGGGACTAACGGCTGTATCACAGTCAGCAAGCCTCTCGGCACGAGGCAGAAGCGTAAGGCTCCCTCCAAGACTCGGACGCGGAAGCGTCCTGGAGCCGATAAGGTCGGGGCGAATGAAGTCGCCCCGCCATGGAGGTTGAATCTTAGGCCTGTGGGCGGTTGATCAGGGGATCACCACCCACAAATCACAATATAGGCCCCGAAGAGATAGGCTCCTCCGATGCCCGGGGAGCCTCTCGGTGAAGACAGGCGGCGACATAGGCTGCTGCGAGGATGTGGTGCCGGAAGCGGCAAGCGCTGCGGAGGACGCGGTGCGATTTCAATCCCGCTCCTCCGCGTGTAGCGTTGACGAGGGCATGGGGGGGGGGGTTTAGTCGGTAAACCTCTGCGGAGGGAGTCCGACATACCCCTGCCCCTTCCCCCGAAGGGGCGGGGGATGCGTAATGCATTTCCCCTACTCAAAAAAAAGCGGCCAAGTGCGAGTTGGACTCGCCCATGCAGCAGCAATACTGGTTTATTTTTATGAAATTAAAAGGTTTTTGATTTATTTTTATATTTCAGTCGATTTAATGAAATTTAGATTAAGGTTTACCATTTATGACGTATAATTATTATTTTTTAACAAAAAATTAAAACCGACTTCCAAGGTAAAAACAAAAGCAAGTAATATTCTTAAAAAGAATCTAAAAAGAATCAAATAATTCCTATTTCTTATTATGGTGCAGTCTTCAGACTTAGCCTAAACCTCAACTATTTCTGTACTCAATCTTCGTACTTTTAACCTATGGGGTTAGATGAAAAAATTTTTTTTGTTTCAGTTGTACGGTGTACCTATGGGGACCCCTAAAATTTTTAATAATTTTTCCATTTTTGCATCAAAATCTTAATGCGGTTCACAGACTACCGCCCGGTTTCTGAAAGGTCTGTCAAATCAATGATCAACTAACACTGCTGTTAATTTAACATGGATGTCAAATTAATTTGAGTTTCTGAAACATTGATCAGCCAAAATTTAACTAATCTATGATAATTTTTAATTTGAACAGCGATTTGTTTATTTTCGTTCATTAGTTCATTATTATCTATCAAAAATGCCAATGAAATGTCAAAAGGGATTGCGGACTGTCATTGCTTTAAAAAATGTTCTGGGAATGTGAAATCTGATGCTTTTAAAAACATTGATCAAACGAAAATTAACTAATCTGTGATCATTTTGATTTGACATGCGATTTGTTTGTTTTCGTTCATTTGTCAGAATTTCGTGTTTAATTTTTTCAGACGGTATCGATTCTTAAATTATTCTTCATTATAGAAATGATATTGACTATAATATACATTTTTTGCAAATAAAACAAGTAATGTAAATAAATCAGTTTCTTACGCACTATCAACATATTTATTACAAAGTTTTATTAAAACTTCATAATAAATATGTTAACAAACCTTATAGTAACGTAGATTCAAAAGGAAAATGTAGGTTCAGGTTAAAAATCAATTGAATTCATAAGTTAATTCGCCAACAACTACCGATTAGTTGACACAGCGTTTGACAAACCTTTAATCTATGATCACGGCTTGACAAGCGTTTCGGAAACCCAAAATGGCGGTAGTCTCGAGTAATATTTAACAGCTATGTCAACTGACACTCTGATCAAATTAACTAACTAATCATGCTTCTAGCAACCCAATTGGTACTTGACAAGAGATTTAACAGCCGATTAGTTAATTTTAGCGTTGATCAGCCTTTCAGAAACCGGGTGTATATCTACTTACCAAGTTTCAATAGTATAGCTCTAATAGCTTCGGAGAAAAGTGGCTGTGACTTCGGACGGACAGACTGACAGACAGACAGACATGACGAATCTATAAGGGTTCCGTTTTTTGCCATTTTGGCTACGGAACCCTAAAAAGGCCCCAGCATTGCTAGTCCACGATAATTTTTACAACCATCCTATCCTCAATATTTTAACCCAATGTTATCATGTCGCGGGTAAAAGCACAACATTCTTTTTATCTAGTGGAGATTATGCAGATAACCAGATGCGCAAAAATTGTACTCTACATTTGATATAATAATAGTAATTTTAATATTATCATAGTGTATATTAACTCTTTTCAGGCTATGATAATATGGTGCGACGTGGAAATCGTACAAATGACATCGTACAAGGCTGAACTAACCCTACTGTAGTATGTGTGGTCGTGGTGCAGGTCTAGGTGGTTTAACTTGTAATTTACTGGGAAATGTCAAATGGATGACTGCAGACTTTAAAGCGAGTAATAAATATTGAATTTCAGCCTCGGGAATCGTTATTACTTTTCTATTTATAGGTGCAAACTAAAACAGAGCCGATAAACAAGAATAAGATGCACTGAAATTGTCCCGTAGTTTTTACTTTGACCATAAACGAGTGTGAACACATGTAGGAGGGATTAATGTTTGTAACATAACACATAGACGGTATAATGCGGTTTACGTGTCCACGCGAGATGTATCACTGGATCTACGCGACATTTTATTATGGTGTTAAGATTAGACACATCACACATGGCGCAAGAGGCTATAACTTTATTTTCGTTCAAATACTGGTGCCGTAACGCCGTGTCATAACATTTAATGGTTAACAGTAAAACTAAAGCATAGAAACTGTTACTTTGACAGTAAGGAAACTTCTGAATTTACAGGGAGAAGATTCAATCCCGATTCCCGATGCTTCCTTGTTTTTCGATTGATGGTTAGAGTTTTCCTTGAACTTTTTGGTAATATGCGTTCCTGCTCCACAAAATCCCCAACATAATATGACTCACAACTACTCACAAGTCACAAGTCACAGCAGCCTAATTCAGTCGGGTCGACGTTTGGATGATTAGAAGGTAATCTTAATTAGGTACCATTACGTTTAATAATAAGTAACGGGAATGAGTCTTGTGATTAAATTAACTGATGACGATGATTAAGCTATTAAGGTGACGCCTTGATAATTTGGCTTTAGCGATGTCCATTTTTCTCAGCAATGACTAAAGCTAAGACATTAAAGTTCACTGTCAGTATTCATCATGTCTTTGTCTTTGAATTACCCATAGCATAACACGATTGGTCAACTTTTATAACACAGAATAATCAATCAAAAAGACCTCTGTAAAAAAAGGGATTCCTATTTTGCCAACAGAGGAGAGTGATATAAGCTTCCAAAATTTGTCCATAAATTGGTTCTAGTATACACTTTAATTTGCCCATAGCTTATATGAAATGTATTTATCGTTTTTAAATTACGCGACAAAAACCATTTTGTCGCTACGCTCTTTCCATTTTTTGCTGTTCCATTGCTTGTTTTCTATGAGAGGCCGGGCCAGCCTCGCATAGAAAACAAGCAATCTAAAACACATCCAACACGGTTTTTTACTTTAACATGGCGTCACCTTAAGAGAACGAAACATTTGCCTAGTATACACGTACTCTACGTGTACGTGTGTATAGTACGTACGTATTCAAGACTAATGTACACTGTAGTCTACAAGAGTTACAAGACTAAGTGTGCTATAAGGGCCTGTTTCACCACTTATACTTCATCTGTCAAGTTATGTCGAATAGGCGTATCAGGAGGTGGTGAAACATACCCTAAGAATTACTGTAGTCTTGAAATTTTCATCTCTCTGATGGATATTATTATTCAAACCTTAGTATTAAAGAGTCGTCTTCTAGACTGAAAAATGCTAAACGTGAAAATATTACCGAGAATCTTCTTTGTCAGCGATGGTTTACTGTAGGTACCTATTGTAAGTCATGATTTGTAATGAGTAATGAATCAATAACAGTTTATTATAATATTTCTAGTTGCATAATCATCTATGAGTCAGACTTGTAGCGTTAGAAAAAAACTGAATTAAAATAACTATAAAAATAAAGTACAATGTTATTTTAACGTTGTGACTTAAACTAATAAATATTATTCTTGATAATAATTTCCCCTGAAAACTGCTTATTAGACTAAGGCTAGATTGCATTAGGCAATATCTGTTCTGCTTTAGTAGCTCTATTTTTATTTGCGACATATTATGGATTTAATTTTCTAAAGTTGATAAGTTCTCCACGATAATGATAACTGCATGTCACATTTGCGATGCCCTCTGGTTTACTTCACGAGCTGACTCATGCAATCATGTAAGAAGCAAAACGAATGCACAGGGCGTATCTCGCCAGTATAAGTAGACCCTAGCTTTGCCTTATTTACTCGAGGCGTCTTATAAAAATGAGAGTTCTTTAAACCGCTACTATAGGGTTCAACTAACTCGCTAAATCGTGCACTACCGCTGACGTCATAAAGATACTGGTTTTCTAGTTTTTATTTTACATCCGTCCAAAGACTTCACGATAAGGGATAAAAGAGACTGATAAAATATGTTTAATTAAATAAACGTAATGCACTTGCTATCTATGAAACACGTGCAAAAATGGGTGCCGACTGCTGTGACGAATTGGTCATGATTGACAAAGAGCAGTCTAAATATAAAGCCTAGGTTCTGAGGTTTTTTGACGGTAGCAGAGTAGACAGAATAACCTCTTTTGGCTATCAAACGATTGCCAAGATTTCATTACACCGTTGAATCCTGTCATAAAACCTCGCCGACAATCATAAACCTAATGTTAGTTAAGGATAGTTAGGACCTGTTTCACCACATCCTATAAGTGCTGGATAGGCTAGCTACAGCTTAACTTGACAGATAGAGTATGGTCTATAGAGCATCTGTGAAAAAAGTTATGGATAGCCTATCCGGCACCTTATTAGGAAGTGGTGAAACAGGCCCTTAGAAGATAGTTCTTTAAAATAACCTATTCATTGCAGATTTCAAGAAGGACTGGTCGGATCACGCGCTATGGTGGCCGACGCGGAACAAGTGGCTGGCCCGGCCGAAGCACACGCTCGACCAGTACGGCGTCCATGCGGACGCGGCGCTCCACTTCACGCCCATGCACAAGCCCATCCGGATACAGCTGCCCGACCTCAGATACATCGACTGCAAGATCGACTTCTCTATTGACACCTTCAGCGCGGTGATGCAGCTGTGTAAAAGCCTAGGTAATTTTTGAATAAGTTGTGGGGTGAATCCTCAGGACAGGAAAATAAGGGTGAATCTATTGTACTTGTCTGCATTGCTTGGTAGACAAATCAATGCTAGAAGTATCACACCTCTGAAAAGTTAGATGATTAATTGTATACTCAATTCCCCAAACAACTTCTGATACTTTGGATAGTTTGGAAGTTAGAAATGCCTTCATTTCTAACTTCCAAACTAGTTACTAGTTTACTATGTTTCTAAATTATATCTTTTACACTTTCAGGCATACGACATCCGGAAGAACTGTCTCTGTGTTATCCGTTGGAGCCGTCTCATCTGAAACAAAACTACCAGAACTTGAAGGAAGCGAAGAAGATCAAAATCGCCCAGCCCGATACCAACACATTCATAGCTGCCACCAGGGGATCCTCGAATAGCTTGGACAGGTCTCTGGCGTGTCCCGCCACACCCCCACCTCCGAGGTCCCTTTCAGCCACGCCGGTTGCCTCCCAACAGGTAAGAAACAGGAATACACACCAAAGATTAGATTATATCACCTATTATGGTACTTTAATCTTTTCGGTCAGCACTGTACCATTTATTGCGAATTGCGATAATTCGGGCTTGTAATCCTATCAGCACTTTTAGTATCTCCTACCATGACCATTAACTCCCCCGAATTCGATTCGAGAAGGTGTTGAAACTTACTAAGGTTGCATATTTTATCTACAGAATGGTACCCTTCGCCGCTACGGGAACCACATATACAGCACGCAGAGCGACGGCTCCAGCGACGGCGGATACTGCGGCACCCCGCCCCGCGCCGCGTCTCTCGACGCCCTGGATGCCCTGGCGGAGATGTCCCTCGCCGATTCGCCGCTGGAGCCCGACACCCAGTCCCGGGAGTCCCTCCTCACGCCCAAGTCTCTTATGGAGCGCGCCAGAATGAACGTCGGGTAAGAAGATGATGCATTTCTTTTAAACTAAACGTGTTTTGAAAATCAGATCTAAAGAGATACGAAAACTTTAAACGAACTAGTCACATGTTATTAAACCATAAAACTCTACCAGAATCATCGTCTCAATATGAGAATCTTCGTCCTATAATAATCTTCTTCTTCTTCCATCGTTGCAGTGCAGTGGAGACCCATCTCCATCTATCGTCAACTTTGCCGGTAGATGGAGATTATACTTTTATACCCTTACAATGTTAACACTAACTGACTACAAATATGGTAAGTCGAGTCAGCATATCACAACACAAGAGCCTACAGCATTTAAGGTTGCCCATGTGTTGCATCTTAAGTTCTCTTTGGTCGTTATTCGGCTACAGTCTGCGCAGAAGCCTTGTTTATCGCTCCTTTTATTCAGTTCGAATTATTTTCAGTAAAATAAAGTCGATGCGTTAAGAAAACTTTTTCAAAATTCCCTGTAATATCGGCAGCTGGCTGGACTCATCTTTATCCATCATGGAGCAGTACGTGCGGGAGTGGGACACGCTGCAGCTGCGCTTCAAGTTCTACTCGTTCTTTGACCTGACGGCGCGCGCGCCGGACGCGCCGCGGCTCAACCAGCTGTACCAGCAGGCGCGCTGGCAGGTCCTCAACCAGGAGGTGCACTGCACCGAGGAGGAGATGCTGCTGTTCGCTGCGCTACAGGTGATTGTATATCCGCAACTGGCTGGACTCATCGCTGTCCATCATGGAGCAGTACGTGCGGGAGTGGGACACGCTGCAGCTGCGCTTCAAGTTCCACTCCTTCTACGACCTGACGGTGCGCGCGCCGGACGCGCTGAGGCTCAACCAGCTAAAATAATTAAAAAGAAGGCGCAGTGATATTTAAGCCCCTTTGATGAGGTTTGAATCTCTGACATATGACTTTTGTGCTTAAGACAAGCACCTTGTATGGTCATGATTTGCTATGTAAATATATTTTTTCACTAAGCGAAATGAGTTTACCCCATACAACGTCACGAATTTTACCTCCTTAAACAATACAATAGAGTTAATAGACTTATATTATATTCAATGCCATATCATTACAGCTGCAAATCGAGCTGCAGACGCTAGCTGGTGGCAGCGCGGAGGCAGCTGACACGAGCGCGGGGAGCGCGGGGGGCGCGGCCGAAGACGAGATAGATGCTGCTCTAAGCGAGCTACAAGTCCAGTTGGAGGGGGGACCGCCAGCTAGAGCCGATATCACCGCTGTCCCCGAGCTCGCTGGATACTTGAAGTATAGAGGGTGAGTTGAAGGGGCCGACTTAGATGAATATCCTACCAACACGGTTATAGTCGGGACGCGCATGACAAAACTGGAGTAAAAGGGCCAAGCATGGCTCACGTTTCCTGCGCGACTGAAAGACTTACAGCCTGGAAAAAAGTGAAAATTTATTAAATTGGAACCAAAACTTTACACAAAATTGTAGTCTATTTAGGCATTTTACGTCAAAATGTGACAGGCGACAGCTATGAAGAATCTAGAGCCCCCTCATTTTTCATCCATTCTTTTTGGCCAAGCTGTAAGTGCGATATAGGTCATAGGTGAATGAATTTCCCCGAAATCATTGTTCCGACTATAGCATCTAAATTCTAATGCGTAGGATTTCCAAACGTTAGTCGAGTATCTTACCGTCCGCACTCCGTATCATGTCAGTGACATGAGGTTAAAGACAGTTTATTATATATAATTATTTTAACATAAACACATTATTTAAAAACAAAATTATCTAAGTATGTAATTTATTTGCTCAGCAAATATTATTAAGTATTATTTTTATCATTTCTATTACCACCAACATTTATTATTACTTATTTATTGTTATTTATTTCTTCCATCTCGGGGGTCGTCGTGAAGGAGTTACAACGCTTTGTGCGCATCGTAAGGAATTTTGTTACCCCCAAATATTTACCCCCTAACATTTTTTTTGTATGTTTTCCCGCAGCAGAACGATTTACCTATAGTAGTACTATCGAACCATGCATGTTATTTTTTTTAAATAAAAAATATTTTGTATGACGTAAGTACTATGGAAACTTTATGCCGATAGGCGCGAGTGACCCGTGGACCCGACCGAATTTTTTTTTTGATTTGAACAAAAACAACTTTACAAATCTATTGTACTACTAAGATAGAATCATTTTACTGCGGGAAAACAACCATTAAAATTTCACACTGTATAATATATTATGATAACAATATTATAATAAGTAATAACTAATAACATAAGTACCTACCTAACTTCCGTTTTGTAAAAAAAAAACTGTGAAATTTGATGTATTATGGGCTTCAAAAATATTAACCTAAGCCACCCGTCAGTTTCTTATATGGAATTTAAGAACGAGATAGATTACATACTTACTATTTTACAATTGAATATTATATTAGAGCGCTTACAGACGAATAGCACTTGTGTTCAAGCGTCGACTGTCATCGACAAGTGCCGTTCATCTGTAAGAAGCCTTATCTATCTTCTCCTCTCGGTCTTGTGTAAGACCAATGCTCAGAATTAAACATTTTATAATCTCAACAACATTGATGTTTTGTAAATAGTGTATATATTTTTATAACCTCAAGGACAGCTTAAAATTTTTATTTAAACATGGTACCTTTCATTTTTTGTAAGTAACACACTGATCTCTATTAAACAAGTACGCTGGATTGCTGATACAGACCTGCTTTTTGTGCCTATTTGAAGCGGAATCAGCGCCCCCATTATTCGGGTAGAGAACTAAATTTGACGTAACCACAACCAATAACAACAGTTGTCATCACTAGTATTAGTTCCAAATACTCTCACTACTGCTATCAGCGCCAATATGGCGGCTTTCAAACGTCATTTTTACTTCAGATTTAGATTTAGTTCTCTACCCGAATAATAGGGGCGCTGATTCCGCTTCAAAAAGGCACAAAAAATTGCTGTCATTTCAAAGGCTATCAGCAATCCAGCGTACTTGTATAGAGATCAGGGAAGTAACAACATTATTAACTGAGAAAGTTGATTACTGCACTATACGACACAACGCGACACTTCACTTCTATAACTGATGTTTTACCAAAGTTCACACTTCACTTCACCTTCTATAAAACTGACGTTTGTAAATTGTAAAACGTCAGTTCTATAGTGTATTATAAGGGCCTGTATTCACTTTGATAAGTTCGAGTGCAGGTGATTACCTAATACCTAATGATTAGGAGGAAATAAAGAACTTGCACTAATCAGTCGCTGTCCACACCATAAAGTTAATATACCTAGCAGAATAGAGAAACAAAGGCCTGAGCAAGCGACATGTCACTATCAGTAACACTGCGTGGTAAAAAGAGACGTGTGATACATGATAGCAGAACTCTTTTTTGACATCCAATCGGCACTTATCGGCACGTTGACAATTTAATCTCATAGAAAGATGCTTGTGTAAGTGTATAATTTAATTTTTATGACTAAAATTATTAATGTTGCACGCCACTGACAAGGCAGAATGTTGGATCCATGTAAACCCATTGTAACACCTTTAGAAACCACATTTCATGCAATAAATAATAATAATTATTATTATTATACGTACAGTATACACATACTTAATATATTTTTTGCACACAAATGTGAATCATTTCGGTTTGTTTGACAGCTCGAAATTATTGCTCTATTCCTTTATGGTCCACACTTGCTTTCTCCTGATTACTAATCATAAATCACCTGCACTTATCACTAATCAAAGTGAATACAGGTCTTTACGTGAAGTGTCGTCGCTTTAGTGCGTTTATTATGATAGTACTGCAGTATCGAGGATCATATTTTCATTTATTTATTTTGAGTGGTCAGTCGCTTTTCACATTGATTCTTCATTTCTAAGGCATGGTTTTTACGACACATTTTTGGTATGTGTCGTTTCATTTGAGAATAGAGCGTGTGAGTTGTGACTGTAGTCTGTACAAAAGCTATTTATAGTGGACATGGCTTTAAATTAACGTGGCGAAAAAAGGAACCAACGCCGCCGTCATACAAAAAACGCCATTTTTGACAGTTCTCCTTTACCTGCAGCGCCCCCGCCCACGTTCCTATAAAGCGTTGTCGCACTGAATCATATCAGATTACTATATTATTTATTATGTTAATAAAACTTATATAATTTCAGTCGTCAGCGCTTCACATTGCGCGCTTACAAGCGTGGCTGGGTGTCTTGTCGCGACGGCGTGCTGCGTATACACAGCTCGCGCGAGGCGGCCGCGCGCGGGGACGCACCGTCTTACGCTGTTGAGCTCAGAGGAGCTGAGGTGAGATTTTTGTGTGAATTTACTGTAGAATTCAGAGGGACTGAGGTGAGATCTACCCGACTACGACAAAAGGAGTTATGTTTGTGTTGAGAACACAATGAAAGGGGACAAAAAACAAAAGTGGACTATCTGATATCAGCCTTGATAAACACGAAATTTTAGTTTTTTAGAGCGGTAACATCGCTCAGATAAACTTCAGGTAAACCTTTGATCAGAATGGAAAGTTATGAACTTCCATAAAAGACCTCACGAATGAGCACCCAAATTCCTTTTAAGATTAATTCCCTCATATTTTAAAGGTAACGCCTGACGCGCACCCGGCCTCAGACAGATACGGCATCAAGCTGGAGGTGCCGTCTGAAGACACCATGCACGAGATGTGGCTCAAGTGTGAGAATGTAAGTATTGTACTAGGGACAGCCACAAAATTAATAAGAAACCCGTTCATTTACGATTGATCAACAATCCTCTGCGACCTTTCACCTTTTTGTTTTGACCGACGACCTAATGAACTAAATGCTTGCGACCTTATAGTATTTAAGTAACCTTTTGTCCTACGTTCTGACTGGCGTTGGCAACTCAATTCCGAATGTCTTTGCAATTGAATAAAAAAAAATATGGGTCGAGTGGAATTAAATGTAGTCAATAACTTGCAATGTGTGAGTGGTATAAACTTAAAACTACATATAGACCGTAGAGGTTCCAGATACCGTAATGGGACGACAGATCTGTCCGTCCGTCCGTTGTTATGTCTATTATCTATGTTATATGTAATAATAATATGTAGTTTAAAATCTTGTTTTTTTTTTCAAAAATATTAACAATTGTTGCATTGTCATTGGCTCTTCATACGTATGCAAAGTTTCGAATTAATTAGACAACTGAAGGTAGGTGAAAATCGTGCTCAAAGATTCCGCTACGTACATACATACATACAGCGCAAGCTAATAAAAGCGTGTTAAAAATGTTATACAATTCATTATTGTAACAGGAGGATCAATACGCGGAGTGGGTGGCGGCGTGCCGGCTCGGGTCGCGCGGGCGGTCGCTGGCGGACGCGGCGTTCGCGAGCGAGGCGGCCGGCGTGCGAGCACTACTCGAGCTGCAGCGACCCCGCAAGGGCGCCGCCACACAGCTCCATGTGGAACACCTCCAACCTGATAAGTACCTCGCGCCGAGGTTCCTCAAGAAACTTAAGAGCAAGGTTGGTATATTAGTTAGGTTTCACCACTTCCTGAAAAGCCCTGGATTGGCTATCCACAGCATATCTGACAGATACTCCATCTGTCAGATATGTTGTGCATAGCCTATCCGATTATCAGGAATAGTGAAACAGGCCGTTATTTTCCAGGAATCCGCTAAAGATTTTGTTGTGCAAGCTGCAACATATATTATGATGGACAATATAGTTGACACGCAACATTATGCTAGCGTCAGCTAACAGTGTTGTCAGCTAACATTAAAAATATAGCAACGGTCATAAACAAAAATTACACGCTTTTGTTCAACATGTTGAAAGTTACCCAGTACATACGCGGCTTAACAAAATTAATGATTTTATTTACATTCCTTGATGTTTATACAATACTAAATGACACCCGCAACTCCGTTGCGCAAAAATTCGTTAATCGCGCGGGAACCGTACATTTTTCCGGGATAAAAAGTATCCTATGTTACCGGGACTCAGAGTGTATCCATGCCAAGTTTCAGCAAAATCGGTTCAGCGGTTTGGGCGTGAAGAGATAACAGACAGACACACTTTGCATTTAGAATATTAATAAGTATGGATACAATTATTTTTTTCAGTTCACCCAACGCGTGCTCGAAAGCCACGCGAACGTCAAAGACCTATCCCTCTTGGAGGCGAAGCTGCAATATATCAAGACGTGGCAGAACCTCCCCGACTACGGCCAGACACTGTTCGTCGTCCGCTTCATGGGCCACCGCAAAGACGAGATCATCAGCATCGCGAACAACCGCATCATGAGACTCGACCCCAGCACCGGCGATCACATCAAGACGTGGAGATTCAGCACCATGAAGGTGAGGTTTTAATGGATTATTTGTGTTGTAGTCAGATTCATTCGTGTACATGCAGTAAGCCTCGCCGACTCTGAAGACACAGTGCTGTGTATAATAAGACTCCGTCCACCTTTTTTTCTATGTTCATGATCACAGCTAACATTGAATTGACCTAAGCCGACCAAACGACGTAGGTCTGTCAACTGCCTAGGAATCAATTTCCTCGATGATATATCACATGAACTATGCCTATATTATGAGCTGCTATGAAACTGCGCAATTGAGAATTTTAAATGGAATATTTTGGTCGACATTAATTTTTAATTTAACAGGAATATTTTTTAAAGTTTATACTGAGCGTGAATATATTTCTAATAATAATTTGTAGTAATTGTTTTGGTTTAATTAGTATTTACTGGTCTGTGGTTTATAAGGAAAAAACTATAAAATACAAAATGCGGCGGATACTGACTGAACACTAAACAATGTCTAATAAAATTCCTAAAGAACAGTGGGCAAAAGTGGTCCAAGGGACTCCACTGATGAGACCGGTGCGAAACGAAAGTATATACTTGTCATATGATTCTGACAAAATATTATCAAAATCTGTCCCCGGAAAACTTAGTTACACATATTATATTGTATGGCCGCCAGGTGCGGAGTTAACTCGATAGAGTTGAAACCTCACGTTAACCTTACTGGAAATGGTGCATGTTTAGACGTGTTTGTTGTTTATAAGCTTTATGAAGGTGGCAAAGTAGCTCTTCGGATCAAATGACTTGTAATGAATGACTGCTAATAAGTTAACGTCATGCTAGCATTTTCAGAGTAGTCTTTATAAATGTGGATGTGGTATATGTGTGGAGTGAACTGCCTAGTGAACTGACATGCGTTGACACTCACGACCAGCACTATGAATACTTATAATATTATGTAGCTCATAATATAATTATTTTTATTAACGCCTCCGTGGTCCAGTGGTTAAGAGCGTGGCTCTTAACCACTGGATCACGGAGGCGTTAATAATTATAGAGGTCGTGGATTATGGTGGAATAATCGGGACAATGAATAAGGGCAAACAAGGGACATCAAATCTTAGGTCAAGTTAATCTGACAAAATAAAAAATAATCCCGGGATGGATTTTGATAATATTTTGCTACAATCAAACAAGTACGCAACTACTCACTTTCGTTTCCCGCAAGTCTCATCAGTGGAGGCTCTTTGACTCGTATGTTTGTTAACAGTCATATTTCATTACAAGTCATTTAATCCGAAGAGCTACTTTGCCACCCCCATAAAGCTTATAAACAACAAACATGTCTAAACACGCACCATTTCCAGTAAGGTTAACATGAGGTTTCGACTAGGTCGAGTTAACTCCGTACCTGGCGGCCATATATATAGTATGGACGCCAGGTACGGAGTTAACTCGACCCGTAACTAAGTTTTCCCGGGACGGATTTTCATAAAATTTTGTAAGAATCATATGACAAGTATATACTTTCGTTTCGCACCAGTCCCATCAGTGGAGGCTCTTGGACCAATCTCCATACATTTTTGCCCAGTGTCCTTTGTTTAGATTTTAAAGAGGTAACATCAATTACATTTTTTATTATTTCTACAGGCGTGGAACGTGAACTGGGAGATCAAACACATGATGGTGCAGTTTGAGGAGGGCAACATTATATTCTCCGTGCAGTCCGCTGACTGTAAAGTCGTCCATGAGTTCATCGGAGGCTACATTTTCCTCTCCATGCGCTCCAAGGACGCCAACCAAACGCTAGACCAAGAATTGTTCCACAAACTGACTGGTGGTTGGACGTAAATGATTTTTATTCTTTTTAGATTGTACACATATTTTAATATGAATTTTTGATGTACGGCCTTTTTCATGTGCCTTCAAACTCAGGTCTGAATATTTTGATAAACATATACAAACAGTAAACTACAGCACAATATAACTCGAAATTAAATACGGCTGTTTAATGATTACCTTTTTTAGTTAATTAATTATTATTTTCTCTTTAATTTAGTATAAGTCTTCAAAATGTAGATCTTATGTGCTTCCAATGCTAAATAATTTATGCTTGTAATGTCTGTCGTAATTATTAGTAGTTAATATTTAAATATGTAATATAACTTTATGACCCATCTTATTTTATACAATAAGCAAAGATGAATAGAGGAAACAAAAAGTACCATTACAACATAATATTAAGTAACACTGGGCAGAAATTTAAGATCTCTTTGCAAAAATGGAAGAGGAATATGGTCTTTGCAGACTGCAAATACTTTGGTGCGGCAAGAGCGTACACACGGGAACACGTTGTTGGTAAATCAGTGATCAGACGGGTCGTTATTGGAAGATCACAATCAGATGGCAAGTTGTTTGTAGCTAGTGAGTGTTACAGAATACAGATATATTAAATGTACACTTGCGCCGATTGCCCGAGTTCCAGTTTTGCTGAGCGATCTTATTATTATGCAAGGTCTAAAGCGCTTGCGAGTTTAATGTTTATCTTATGTATTTGTAATAGGATATTCATTTGTTTATTGTCGATCTAGCACAGCCTTAAAGATCTTAATAATCATGGTGCTTGTGTAGTAGTTATTATATTTATTAAACAATGTAAGTGGCCTTATTATGTAAGAGATTATTTGCCTTTAATTTTATACATTTAACATTGTAAATAACATTTTAAATTAGATTGTTACTCCAGTGTTGAAGTATATTGACGAATATAACATTATAGAGTGTATACCTGTGTATACCTATGAATTGCAAAGATTTATTTTATTAATTTAGACGCCTAGTCTCAATTTAAATTGCATAAAATGCTATCTTATATTGAACGCGTAGTTTATGAGTATTAAAACAATAATATTTGTCTTGATAATGTACAAATGTATGTACACATTATTAAAACTAGTATGTAAGTTAATTCAGAATAAATTGTAAATGAATAAAATAAGTAACATGACGTGTTTTTACAATTACCTACAGTATTTTATTTCATTTCTTTACCTATAGCTTTATATTTTATTAATTAAACTTACTAATAACAAGTAAAATAAAATTACTTCGCATTTGCAATCACAAGCAACAAAGAAATTATTCGCTCCTTATTCAAATTCTAATAATTTTTAACTATGATTAGAAATCGACTGCAAACGCGATATGCTTCCAATTTGACATTCCTTGGTATGCAAAAGCAAGTCTCTTAAATCTTACAACTTTTCTGTTTAAAAATAACGTTAAAAGAATAAAATAAAATGATATGGACAATAAAATAAATATTTATTACAGGTATGTATATTGTGAGAGATGTCTTCTGTGGTAATCTGACATGTCCTTTAGTAAAGGCGGAGTAGACAGCACTATCACCCCAGACCCAGCAACATCAATCACCTTTATCTCTACGCCTTCCTGCGATGATTTCTGTTTGTAAATAACTTTTGGCTTATCAGCTAAGAAGTCTCCTTTATACTCCTTGAGAAATCTGCTATATGCAGAACTTTCCCCTTGTATTTCGTTGGGGATTTCAGAACCACCTCCTTGGCAAAACAATGTAGTATTGACCAAAGGTTTTTCTTTGGTTTCCTCAGAATCTCGGTCGGTGCCTTCTCCTGTATACTCTTCAACAAACAATATATCAGAGTGGCCATGAATTGTTTGGGTAAACACCAAGAGACGATTACCTGTATAATCAATGAAAATTTAACATTTTGTAATTAATAATATTAGTACAGAACAATAATCAACTTCTAATGGGACACTAGTCACTAGATTTGAGATTTAAGATGATCCTAATATTATACAAGATAGAACTCTATTATAAAATGAAATATATTTATATTCTATAACCTTCAATAAATCTTACCTATATTGCACATAGTCATGGGTAAGTTTGAAAAGTATGTGATTATTTCCATTCTTTCGTCAACACCAGGTCGGAATCGATAGAGATGGCTGAAATATCCCTGTATACCATAAATGTAGTCCTTGAATGGGCGTATACAACTTAATCTGATCTTAGTAGCAACACTCGTAACCCATTGATCTGTGTCCCCAGAGTCATCATAACAATAGATATTATTCTGTAATGCTGCATACACTTTGTTTTTATGTGAACACAAAGCTGGACTCTGAATTGCATCAGGTATTTTTGCAATTTTCCTGTAAGTCCTCTCCCTTAAGTCGTACACAATTCCTGTGTTCAGTACTATTCTGAAAAAAAAGTCAAGGTTTAAGATTCTAGGTTTGTTTTTTTTCAAGTGATAAAAGCAGTTTCTTACAAGATATAAAAAAAGAAACATGTCAACTGACCTATGGCCACCTACCCCTCCTACTATGAACAAGGAATCACCTACTACCGCTAACCCCGCATGCCTCCTGTGTGGCAGCTCAACACCATGGCTCGTCCATTCATTCTGTACTGTATCGTAAACCCTAACATCTCTCATGAACTTTCCACTGCCTCTATCATATTCCCCACACACCATCACTATTTTGGTGAGACCCCATGTAATGATGTTCCAACCCCACAGCATAGTATCAGTTAACTCCATCCACTTACTCAAGCCCTCCCCGTCGTTGTAAGTGTAAAGACAGTGTGGCAAAGGTCTATGATTCGATTCTTGCAACTGCCACATGGGCACTATGCATGTGTACACAAGCTTTCTTGGTTTACATTCATCTACTAATTTATTAGTTTCCGTCCAGACTCGCATTGTAAACTCCTCGGTTAGCTTCTGTCTGTTATTTTTCAGTGTCACTGGTGATATTCCTCCGGGATACCCGTGCAGCACACACAGACATTGCACAACCTTTATAGCGAGGCTGTTCACATAGTCACCTAATAAATCTAGTATTCTTTTGAGATCATATGTTGTGAGTTTTGTGAGGTCCAGGCAACTGAGAATAATGAGCAAAGCATCTGCTCCAGTTTCATTATTAATCATCCAATCAAAGCCAAACTTAAAGACATCAGATTCGTTTTCTGCATTTAGATATGGATTTGATAGATACCAGGCGAGCTTATGCATGGATGGTATGTATTCTGGCGTCATGTTATTAAAGGAAAGGAGTCCATGAACAGCGGCAACATGTTCTAGTTTATGGTATGATGAACTCTCAGCTATCTCCATTATTTCTACCCAGTTGGATTCTGTTATCTGGAGTTCTAATGTATATTCTATTTGTTTCATTAATTCTGTTATTTGTAAGAAGTTTGCAGCGACAGCTATGTCGCGAATAGTTGATAAATCATATTCATATAAATTTATGAGTCCTATTTGCATGTATTGCACGATAATTTTAAACGTTTCAGCTTCCAGGACCTGAAAATTAATAAAAAAAATTATGATTGAACAGTTGGTATGTAAGCTCATAAATAAGATAAATGCAATGAATGGAACTTACATCAATTGTAATTTCTTGTTGATTGTTCTCGACGTAATGACCGCTGAACATAGCTCGAAAATAGTCACTGTGTTCACATAATGTATCCTTTTTAACTTTGAAAACCTCTCCTTGGATATTCAAGGATACATCTTCCATATTGACTATATAATATCTTCATATCAGGTCAGCCTGCAACCTTTCGTTAGAAAATGTATATAATATTCATCACAACTATATACACCCCACTAATTCAAAATAAATCAATAAACCATTAATAAATATACATAAAAGATGCATAAAAGTACACTATTATTTCTAGTCGAAAATTTTCGAAGTGGAACTGATAATTTGACATTTAATGACAATTCATAAACGTCAGTGCCTACCTGTTAATTTTTTTGTTTTTAAAAAAAACAAAGACTTTATGTTATGTCGGCTGTACACTCTCGCCGAGAGCTCTCGTGCGAGAGTCTCGCGCGAGAGCCCCTTGCCCGAGTGCGAACTGCTATCATGTACATTCTTGCTTAGTTCAATCGCAGTTATGAACTCAGAGAAGATGGACCATTATTTTTCTCTATGAGATGGACGAAAACACTTCTCTTGCAGCTGCCGTAGCTCTCTATGCTATGAGCTATTTTAATTAATAATTAGTAAATATCAAATATTTACACAATAAAAATACAAAAATAAAAAAAAATGGCGAAAACGTATCTACGATCAATGATAACCATTCACCATGCATCGAAAGATATCATTGTAATCCAAAGACCTCTAACGGCCGTTCCCAATATGTGATCTATCTCTTACTTGAGATAGGAATAGCTCACATTAGACATTAGCTCCATATATTTTATGTCAATTCTATGTCAGCTGCGATCGGTTGTATGTCAAACTAGAGATAGATTGAATATAGGGAACGGCCATAAATCATATTTAATTTTATTTCTCACAGATAATGACTGATAATGACGTTAATTATTAATGTTATTTTTCTGTTCTGCATTGTCTAGCGGCGCGACTAGTTGTGAAAAACGCGAGAGTGTACAGTAGCGCTCGCTTTCCTCGCGAGACCCTTTGACTCGGGCGCAAAATACCGACACCGGACCGAGAGGGTCCGAGACAGGCGAGACGAGGCGAGCGCACCCATTTACGCTCTCGCACTCGGGCCGCCTCGCTGTGTCTCGGCGAGAGTGTACAGCCGACATTAAGGACTCCTACTAGATAAATAAAGTCTCATTTTAAGGGCCCCCGAGACGGTCAAACGGTTTGATTCAATTCGTGTTTGATGCAACCGTTTGATGTCGGTTTGAACGATTTGTCAAACGACACTGCGCAGTTTAATTCAATACGCGCTGTTGAGTACACGTCTTGTGATGCAGACAAGATGCTCTAGAGTCTAGAATCTAGACTCTAGAACGAGGACTGCGATTTTCTTATGTTTATAACGTCAATGTCCTCTGTCGAAAAATAAAAAAAATAAAAAGACTTTGGTCCAAAGAATGGTAATGAACTAAGATATCGTTTTACCTACGAACATCTACAGAAAGTGCTTAGAAACTACAGCTTCTTTCATTTTTTTCTTTTTTCTTCTTCAAAATCCAGTACTAAACTAAGCCAAGTTTGATCAAATGCGTCGGAACACGATCAAACGGCGCGTCAAACACAACAAAAATATGAAATTTCATCAAACAAGCTTCAAACACGTAAATGTTTGACAAACCGTTCAAACAAGCTTTGTAAACGATCAAAATGGTTTGAGTCAAACCAAAATTTACGTGTTTGAATCAAACCGTTTGATCGTCTCGGGGGCCCTAAACTGAATGTGTGAAGTCCCATAAAGTAAAAAATGTTTAGGGCCTATTAGTAGGAGTCCACATAAAATACGGTCCCATCCTGAAGAAAGCATGAAACTTGGCATGAATGTAGCCATAGATAATACAGTATATAAACTGAATGTAGCTGTATATAATATGTGCTTCAAATTTCAATAATCAATGTAGATATGGAAGCACGTCCAGAAATAATGTTTTCGGTTTTCCCCCCCTCTCCCCCTTTTTTATCTCCCTCATTCCGGACCATAGATAATACAGTATATATTGTTCCGGACGAATTAAAAAAAAAAAAGGTTTATGGTACTTGTTTGAAAGTTGAAAAACTGGGAAAATTGTTTTTGTTGCAAATATTTTCACTTAAAACACCTAAAACTTCAAGTTTGTACAATGTTTTAGATATTTCAAAAGATTTCGAATTGTAAGAGAAACTATAGCAATCAACATGACTGCCACAGCATCAGCGACAACGGCGACGATTGATGAAGATTTGGATGAGTGTGGACCACAGCTGATTAGTAAACTTGAAGTAATTTTGTATTACGGCACTGGTTTATAATTTTATGTTTTGCTTTTACATTAATCATACACATTTAACTTTTTATTGGCAGGGTAATGGGATTACGTCCGGAGATATAAAAAAATTAGAAGAGGCTGGTTATCATACCGTGGAATCGGTTGCTTATGCACCAAAGAAATGGCTTATAACTATCAAAGGCATATCGGAAGCCAAAGCTGATAAAATATTAGCAGAAGCATCAAAGTTGGTTCCTATGGGATTCACCACTGCAACAGAGTTTCATCAGAAAAGGTTAAGTATACAAAAATATTGTTGTTAGCAAGTAGGGCTTAGGCCCGAAATTATTGTTGAAGTCCTTTCAAATTTAAATTGGAAAGCTGTAACTAAATTTCATTTCCTAGAAAACTAACATTGACATTAATTTTCCCTACAAAATTTTCAAAATTCTGCAACTACCTATTAAAAACTTTTTAAATAGGTATTGATTTAATTAAATGTTTATCTAATTGTTATTATTGTTATTAATAGAAAATTTTAATTTATGTTAATTAATTAATTAATGTTAATATTGCATCTGTTTTTGTTAATATTTGTACTCTTTTTTGTAATTTGCAATTCCCCCATAACACAGGCTGCGCCTAGTTTGGGGGGCTGTCACCTGTTAAAAACCTTGTTAATTAATTTATGCCAATAAAGATCTATTATATAATTTTCAGGGCTGAAATAATACAGCTTACAACAGGGTCAAAAGAACTGGACAGGCTCCTTGGTGGAGGAATAGAGACAGGATCAATTACGGAAATTTTTGGAGAGTTTAGAACAGGGAAAACTCAGCTTTGTCATACACTGGCTGTTACTTGTCAGGTACAGTATGACTCCTTAATAAAAATACCAATACTCATACTTCATCTATACATAATTGAAGACGTGAGTGGAAGAATCGAACAAGTAACATTTCGTAACGTACGGACAATAACTCATTTTTTTCCTTATTATTTTAGTAAAACTTGTAACTTATCTACTTCATAACCTAGCTAATATATCTGGCTACACATATAATCCATAGTTTTTCTGTTTCATATAATTTTTCCGGCCCTAAAGCCTCCATTTAAGTAAAAAAACGGGAAGTTTTTTCATGTTACTTACCTTATTCATCCACTCACGTCTTGAATTATTATAAAACAAAGTCGCTTTTTTCCCTCAAGTCCCCTTGTTCCCCTAATCTTTAAAACTACGCAACAGATTTTGATACGGTTTTCTTTAGATAGAGTAATTCAAGAGGAAGGTTTTTAAGTAAAACTGTTATTGTTGGGGTTTCTAATGTGATGTCGTAAATAATTGTCGTAAAAATTAAATTTTTTTCTGCTTACATTGCAAACGCAGGCTGAACCCTACAAGATTTATCAAAATAATGTATACATAAATAATAGTATTGTACACAATGAAAAGGTCTACAGAAAACTCCGCGATAGTATACATATGTCTATCTCTTATGGATATCCCACAATAAAATTTTTTTGTCATTTACAAAAAGTTCTTTTTAAAAGACTAAATCTTGCCTGATAAAGGAACACAGTGCCAGGTTCTTCCTGGTGTATAAAATTATTGATTGAAATTGGTCCTTACTTTTATTTTATCTATGCAATGCACTTGAATCTTTCCAATTTTTAATATTATAGACTATCAGTATACATAAGTTGCCAGAACAGAACACAAAAATAAAAACTCTACCCATCATTTACCATTCTTTTATTTCCAGCTGCCAATAGAGCAATCTGGTGGTGAGGGAAAATGTATGTACATAGACACAGAAGGAACCTTCCGTCCGGAGCGGCTGCTGGCCGTTGCTCAGAGATATGGCATGGAGGGTGCGGCTGTTCTTGACAATGTCGCATATGCTAGGGCTTATAACACCGACCATCAAACACAGTTGTTAGTTCAAGCTTGTGCAATGATGGCAGAGTCTAGGTAAGACGCTAACTTTTATTTTTTTCCCCCTAATTTTACTCATTAGTTAATTTTCCATTTATTACCAATAATATATTGTTAATAAATGGAAAATTAACTAATGTTAAATGTTACACAAAATTTTGTCATTTTTAACTTTGTCAACCCTATAGGTGCCGGTTGTCGGTGCCAAACATGAAGCAACCACAGAACACGTGTCGTTGCGACACTACTGGTTTCTATGTATTTCTATGAAATACCCTGCACAGCTAGCAACACTTATTCATAGTGTCGCGACGACACTTCGTCTGCTGCAACTTCATGTAGTCAGCTGCCAACTTGTAGCTCACATCATTAATATTATCTATGGACGCTTCACACCACGTCAGTCTGGCCCCATGCTAAGTATCTGAAGCACCTGTGTTACAGGTACCAGACAACGGAAATATATTTAATACTTTTATACTATACATATAATTATTTAAGATTTTTATTATGTGATAAATATATTTCTCGACCTGAGACGCATTAGGTCTGATGTAGAATTTTACAAGTTTAGAGGAGAGCCAAAAGAAAAATATTGACAAAATCGTGTCAAAACTTTTGTTTATTATCGAATAGGCTAGCAAAAATACTATAATATTTTAGATAAGTCATCTACCTTTGTATTAGTATAGTAATAAAACCAATCACAGTAGAATAAAAATAATTTATTACTCAAAAACAATTTTTTGGTGACATCCAACCTTATGCTTGTATAGAGTTATTAAACGACGAACACTTTTAAATATATTTAGTGATCCAACTTTATGCCTGCAATTTTTTAGTAAATTAACTGTGTATTTTAAGCTTTTTTTAAACATATAACATTATATTTGGCCAAAAATAGAAATTTAGTTACGTCCTATCTTATCATGTAGCTATTTATGAGGCATATTATTAAGCACATAAGGTCGAAGATAATAAATTAAAATGTCAAAATAATAAAAACTTAAACATTATGACTCACTCATTTTTTAAACTAAAAAAATATGTAAAAAAAGAATAGAAACAGACAGATTTAATCCACTTCAGGAAAATCTACCTGATTCTCGGAATGTTTTAAGTTTTTTATAATATGTGTGGAATTCCTGTGGAATCCACTGCAAAAGACTCCTCAAATCATTGTATTTTGCCGTTGATATGGGCTTTTCAGTTTGACTAACACAAGGTATATTCAGAAAACTGAATTCGCTTAGATGCATTTCGGATGAAAGATATTTCGAAAAAATCTTCTTCGAATCTATTTTTATAAAATAACATTCCAGGCTGGTCTTGTCTAACCTGAAGCCAAACACATTCTGAAATTTTAAAATATTGATTATCTTTATTCTTCTTTCTGAAAACAAAAGGACCATTTTTCTTATAAAGACGTAACGTCCTTAAAATTATTAAGCTCCATATCAAAGACGTCAAAACTTCGTCTTCCCCCACAAGTTCGAATAAACTGAGACCAGTCTCGAGGTATTGCAATCTGCATCGTTTTTAATTGCTTTTTCTTTTTTTCTATTTGTGAGTGTATTTGGTCGACTTCCATGTGCGTATGACCCTTCAGCATAAATTTGTGGTTTATTATTTTCAGCTGGGGATGTTTGTGTAATATCCACATCACGACCATCAAATTTCGGTTCTGGCCCGCACAGTTATCAGACCACAGAGTTAACTCCTTCACGTTAGTAAGATTTTCATAATTTTCTTCAACCCATCGAATGAGACAAGATGCTATTTCGTTTCCTCCTCTGCCACCTATATTTTCAGACCATAACATGTTTGCAGCTCTATTAGCTGTAGAATCAAATATTGTCAAATTTAATGTCCAAAGCTTTCGTAGATAAAAAGATTTACTATTGGTTAAATTCGGTGTAGCCAAACACTTCTGCAAATCAAACATCAATACTTTTTTTTCGCCTGAACTTGATTCTGCTTCTTTTTTGTCATTTCTCTTCAAGTTTCTTCAGCAGCATTAGCATGAATTTCTTTTTCTTTTTCTATATTATTTTTCAGCTCTTCATCCACAACATCTAATAGCTTTCTCTCAAATGCATCACAATCATCACAAGTATCGACCGACGGTTGTTTGAAGCTTAAATTGAATTTGGTATTGAAAATGTTTCGGTATAACCATTCTTTGGCTACCAAATTCGGAGGAATCTCTGCAGATTCCATTCTCTCTTTATACTGTTTATACATAGTGGGGATATTTAAGTCCGGTCCCAAAAATTTTCGTCCGCTCTTTTGTCGTGAATAATGACTCTCATAACATGGATATAAGTTAATATGATCTATCACTGATTTTACTACCACATCAGAAGTTTTATTACCAGGAATATGCTTTCCCCTCTGATCTGGAGCTACTAATCCTCCATCGAGCTGTTTTTCCAAACTCATCTTAACAAACTTTTCTCCTATAGATAACGTGTTGAGAAACATATTCCGGCATATTTTTTCACTCTTAAAATTTACAATAAGTCTATATTCGTATGTAAACTTCCTTCGGTCAGTATCTAAGTTCCCAGTTGTTCTCATTGTGTGTTTTTGCTTCTTTGTGACGTTAGAGGCTATAAACTGGCGACGTTGATCCCAACTAGTACATTTTTTCCAAAATTCATTAATTAATATTAATTGCATTCTGGTTTCAATAGGCACTTTTTCGTAA
The DNA here is from genome assembly GCA_905404155.3 of Plebejus argus. NCBI lineage: Eukaryota > Metazoa > Arthropoda > Insecta > Lepidoptera > Lycaenidae > Plebejus > Plebejus argus. Next base: position 7,666,044 of record FR989930.1, read on the forward strand.
CATTTAGATTTACACTTACACGGAGATTTGATTTCGCGACCGCATATTTCAGGGTTTTTTTTCGCTACAGTTGAATGATAGGGAGAACCTTTTAGCCTTGCAATTTTAGCCGCAACTCTTTTCTATTTAGTTACGTTTTTAACTTTCTTTCTTGTGTTAGATTTTTCATTATTTCTTAACTGTCGGTCATCTGGTAAATAAACATTCCCATTCATATCTGCGACCATAATTCCGTTCTAGTTAACTGTATCTTTATTCAAAGTAGTATCAGAAATATTATCACTTACTTGAATCAACATCATTTCATTGGAATTCGTACTTTTGGGACTACTTTGATTAAATACTGAAGATTCATTAAGGTTATCTACCGGCGAATATACAGTGGGGATTGTTTGTGAAGTCATTGCAGCAAAAAAACGGTCGTTTTCTTCAGGAATTTCATTAAATGCTGAAGTTGCAGTTATACTTTTTTTTCGTGGACCTAGAAGATCATCAATAGTGATTAAATTAATATCTACAGCGCTTAGCACCACGCGTTCGATGCTAAGCGCTGATAGGTCAAGCCACCGTGGCGCGAAAACGACCGAGTGACCGGCGATAATGTCCGATCTCATTCTTTCACTTCGGCGTGCGGTCACGAAAACAATGGAATAGTGTTTCTTCTTCACATAGGCATTTCTGTACAACGTGAAAGTAGCACTTTTTAAAGGCATAAGGACTTATTATGTTTGTAGACCTTAACCAAACAAATAAAATTTTTGGGGCATAATACTATATCTTAAGGTACGACATCTAGTTATTTAATTTCAAGAGGCATAAAGTTCTATCTGATAAAACGTATTATTTTTACCAACAATTCTTGTAGAATAAAGTCGAATGACAAAATAGTCCCTTCGTTACGCATAAAATAATCGAAAAGCATAAAAGCTGAAGTCATTGTTAGACCTTCCAATGAAATAAAAATTTTAAGCATAAATACTGTACTAGCTATTAAGCCTTATTCCACAATATGAATTTGAAAATTCGACAGATTCGACCTTATGCATTTGTATTATTATGAGAACAAAAAGAGATAGAACTATGATTTTAATATGCATAGAAAGAGCGCGAGATGCTGGTTTTAGCTGACCATTAAAGTTATTTTACTCTGATGTCGACATTCGACCTAATGCGTCTCAGGTCGAGATTTAATACACATCCATGACCCAGGAACTTTGAAAACTTTTTGTTCCGTCGGCAGGATTCGAACCCGCGACCTCCGGCTTAAGCTACCAACGTGCTATCCACTGAGCTATAGAGGTTGTCAAAGTCAATTAAAGTGTAATGATTTGTTTTCAGATATTCTTTACTAATAGTGGACAGTGCTACAGCTTTATACAGAACTGACTACTCCGGCAGAGGAGAACTCAATTCACGACAGTTGCATCTCGGGAGATTTATGAGGATGTTACTTCGACTTGCTGATGAGGTATTTTTATATAATTATTATTGTCATATTTCATTAACTTCTCCCTTTAGTCTTTACCATTAACGTGCGACGTTATATTTTATATGACTTAAATAATTGTGTTGCAAACAGATGGCAAACAGACAACAGAATCGTGCTATCACATTTTTAACAGTAGTACTAAAGAAGAAACGCGATACCCTTATATTTTCAAGAGTTCTGTAGTAAACATGAAACTATTATGTGTATATACTTTGCTTTTTGTCTATAGGTCCAACTCTAAATAGCTTCGACCATTATTATGAAGGCAACAAACAAAGATCTGACACATAACACATTACATGAAATCTTTTTTTTCTAGTTTGGCGTAGCGGTAATAATAACAAACCAAGTGGTGGCGCAAGTAGATGCGGTGGGTGTATTCAACGCTGACACCAAGAAACCCATCGGCGGACACATCATGGCGCACGCGTCTACCACTAGACTGTACTTGAGGAAGGGCAGAGGTGATAACAGAGTTTGTAAGATATACGACAGCCCCTGCTTGCCAGAGACGGAGGCCATGTTCGCTATCAGCACTGAAGGAATCACTGACGCTAAAGAGTAGTTTTGATATTAGTAAATGGGGAATATGTATTTTATTGGCCATTCAATAAACTGTAAAAGAGTTTACCAGGCCAAAATTACTAATCTATGATCAATAATTATTGTTGATCAACTGTACCGATAAAAAAGTGGGGCCTTAGAAAAAATCCAACCGTTTTTAACAGTAACTATTGTTTGCTAAAGAAAAAAATCGCTAAAGAAAAACAATATTTTTCATAATTTGTTCTCTAACATTTTGATTCAGTTAATTATTTAGCTTTTATAAGTTGATACTTTTTCAAAATTGGCGATTTTAGAACAATGCATGTTCCCAATTACCACCTAGTTAAAGCGATTTTTGAGTTTACATACATGTTTGATCAATTTTAAAACTCATGAGTAGCTCTAATAGGCAATAACTTTCATGTATGTTAAACACAAGTGACTTCAAGTATGTAAAAAACTATTAATTATTGAGCCATGTTGTAATAAACGTATTTTTATAATTCAAAATCTTTTGAGTAAAAATCTTAATTGTATTTAATGTATTGTATCTTTAAGTTTGTAATTATAAATTATTATAAGTTTTTTTTAAATATCTGTGGCTTTTTTATTAGTACTCTTCTAAATCTAAAAACTTCTAAGTTCTAACTCGAAATAAAAAATTACAAAATATAAGGCTAAACATTTTTAATTTACATACAACAGAAGACACCCTTTGAATATAAAAATAATAAATAAATTGTACCTATTAAATATATCATAAGTCATTAATTATTCATGAAATATTTATATAATAATAATTTTAACTACTAGTTCCACCTTTTTATAGATTTTCTTGCATGTTCCTTCTTAATCTGGACAGTAAACAATAACAAATTTATACAGTAGTTACAGTGTTCAAAATGAGTTAGAATACAATTAATCTGCTTGTTATTATTATGCTTGTGTAATAATAGCACTAATCTAATGGTCACCTTAGTAATTTACCATTTAACCATTTGGCTAAGCGTCATCTAGCTGTAGTGTTGAACGTTGCAGTTCACAAGTCGGCTAAACGACGTATAGCCGTTTGATTGAATGGCGTTGTTCTGTCAAAGGGCTAGCAGCTAGTTGTTTGATTGAATGGCCTTTTTAACCAGTCGACTGCGACATATCCACTACACTGAAGAAAGAAGTGCCTTGAAATACTAAGTAATAGTTCCGATGCAGCAGACATAGCGTCATCCTCATTTTCCACTCAATTTTTATTACGTGCTGGTAAATGGTGATAGCCAATACTATTAGGAAATAAAAATTGTATGGAATTTTCAAAGTTAATTGAAAATGTATGCGATACAATAGGCGGTAGGGCACCATGAAGCATTCTGCAATTCAAACTTTTTTAAACTAAATCTGAAGAAAATTACCAAGAGTCAAGACTCTTGTCTTAGATTTAGTTTAAAAAATAGAAAAACACAGTTACATATCTCCCATTCTTATGGGAGATAACTGTGTTTTTCTATTGTAACATTATAATTTTTTATATTAAAATTTTATGCAGACAATTTTTATTAGTAAGGACTTTAAAATTTAAACCTTAACAGTAACAAGACTCAACAATTATTATTATTAAATTTAATTTGCACAGTAATTTAACTTGTTATGAGGCGTTATTAGAAAGAAATCTGAGATGGACCTTGGGCCCACTGGCGCCAGTCTGGACCTAAAGCTCTGGTTTCCTCCAGAAGCGGCGCCGTCATGCAGTGGCCGCTATACAGCTGTGAATGACGTCACTAGAACGTTGTCCATGTAAGCAATATGGCGCGGTTTCCTAGAGAACGGTAATTGACACCGTTTTCTAGGAAAACGCGTCATACCGCCCACATAGACAAGTGACGTCATTCACCGCTGCATCATAGCCGCCACACGACGACACCGCTCTTGGAGGAAACCAGAGCTGAGCTAATTTTGTTGTCGAAAAAAAGGTACTTATGACTTTTTTTATAAACACGAAGTGAACTGTGGTCTGTGATGGATGACTCAAATTTTGTGTAATCAAACTGTAATCCAACTTTCGCAAGCTGGTCTAACGGCCGCACTCAGCGAGATGAAATAATACTTAGAACTTAATGAAGAGTCGGATAGAAAATATATTGAGTTCAAGTCAAAATCTTCATTAAATTTAGTAGTACGTATACGGGAGTAACCGTGCCAAGTTCTGGGAGTTTGTCAAGTTATATTATTATTCTACTTTCTACATAATTTATGTCATTGATCAAAAATGTAAGCAAAGCCATGCAAAGCTTTATCCAGACAAGATTTGGTTTGCTTTCTTACACTTTTAATGTTTTATACTACTTATTTATTATAACTTATAAGGCATTACTGAATTTAGATTTCATTCAGAAACTATAAGCATTGGACGAGTATAATTCAATATAATTTTATTAAGTAAAAACCAGACTAGTGTGGGTAGTGTTAATTTATATTTTAACAAGTATGAATAGAATAGTGGTAGCATAAAATATGTTGAGTTACGTTTAATAAAAGCGTTAACAATTTATAGCAATTATTGAAAATTGTTCAGAAATTTGGCTTTTGTCCTATCACATTTTAATTTACATGTTATGAGAATACCAATTTTGTGTGAAAGACAAGTGGCTGTAGGTTCATAGTTGAATTTCACTTTATTTTTCCAATATTTTACCCACATCTATTCTAGTTCATACAAAACCTTAAATAAATAAATTAAAATTCATTGTTAAAATTTCATACAAAACAATAATATTCTAAATTAAATTTGATCACACATTTAAATATGAATTTTATAAGTTCTTACTGTGACCTATGCTGTGACATAATAAATATTATTTAAAATGAGAATATTGTGTCAACCTTATAACAAACACAATACAACCCGGTCAAAATATCTTGGATTTAATAGAGAAGATGTGATATTTTTATTTTTGTGTTTATTTTAAAGAACTCCATGTAGAATAGACCACAAGTATAAAAAAAAAATTAAAACACAAAAAATGCGGTTTTAAAATTGTCAATTTCAATTTTGGCGCCAAAACGGATCTATAGTCTGTATGACGTCACTACTGTTTGACAATTACCTATTGACAATGGCCCCAGCCCCCACCTGACCTGATCGTACGTGTCTCAAGTTGTCAGCAGATGTGACGTCACTGAACGCTGATTGGTGTTTTGAAATCCGTTCCGTTTCAAGTTAATTTTACTTAATTCGTAATTTTTGTAAAAAAATATATTTTATAAAATATTAACCTTGCAGTGGCCCTTCTTTTATATTCTTTTAACATTTTAATAGCAAAATTTTCACAAGTATTATATTTGCATGTTCGCTAATATATCATTTTTGTGAGGCTCAGATTCTCCATACTCGGGGCTTGTTTCACCACTTCCTGATAAGTGCTGGATAGGCTATCCACCACTTAACTTAACAGATAGAGTATGGAGAATCTGTCAAAAAAGTTGTGGATAGCCTATCCGGCACTTTATCAGGAAGTAGTAAAAAGGCCCTAAGTCTCCAGATATTTTAACTGAGCTGTACAAATCCCTACACGCCATAAAACATAGTTAAAATATCTTTAAAAAATCATAAAACCATCATAATAAATATTCATACTTGTAAGTGCGCTACTAGTACCCAAAATATAATTTTCTGTCTCGCATACTTAATTTTTATACTTACAACTTTTTCATGACTATTATTGCTTGCGAATACATATTCTTAAAACATTACTACATGCGAGTCACCGAATAGGGAGGGAAAAGGGGTTCTCGACTACGAAAACAATGTCTCAAGCTTTTTTCATTGCTATATTCGTACGGGAGTTAAAGAAACAATAGGCTTTAATAAATACTCCTCTGTGTTCAGTGACTTGGATATAATTATTACATAATATGCAACAGCTTACTCTTACTACTCAATTCCCGTCAATGGCAGAGGTTACACGATCAGTATTTCATCAATCTGATTGACGGAATACTGATGGTTTTAAAAAAGTTCATATTAAAAAAATTATCAATCCATCAATCCCGTAGGTTAGACAATCAGTATTTCATCAATCTGATCAGAATTTGTGGATCAGATTGATGAAATACTGATCGTGTAACCTCTGCCTATAAGTTTGTTTACAGCTGCCAGAGACCAGACATACTGTATATATTTACTCCATGCGGCTGCCTTTCCACCAGAGCTGAGCTAGGCTGTGTTGCGAGGAATGTGTTTTTGAAAACCAATAGAATCGCTTCATTGACATTGACATCGCTCAGCGCGGCGATGCCATTGGTTTTCAAAAATACATTCCTCGCAACACATCTCTGGTGCAAACACAGCCTAAGACATCCATTCACAAAAGTAAGGCATCACATAACGAAGAGGCAAGCGCCTTGCGCCTATGCCTTGATACCCACAATATTCATCATCACATTGCTCACAACTTGTGTTCAGCGCTGAGCCCCACGCTAGCCTCTTGTAACGGGCTGCCGGACGCAACTGGCGAGTGTGGTGTGTTCAGTTTGCCTTCCAATTCTAAACGCTTCTCCTCGTTTGCGACAAGAAGACGTAGCTCATCCTGTAAAAAAATACAATGTTTTTACCTTTATTATTCTAATAAAGTGTAACAATGTACATACCCAGCTTAAAGCTATGTCATTATATTATAATTCTATAGAAATAAAAAAATTCGGGATCTATCAAATGCAATATGGTCACTACTTACACCCCACCCCAGCCTATCGGCCAGGTCCTGACAGCCGTCATCACAGTCCCCCAGCCGGGCGACGTCGCGGACGGAGTCCTCGTCCAGCTGCAGACCACCACCCATGATGCCCATCAGCCGCAGCAGCGGTGACCGAACACCAGCTTTCTCGCGATTGATGAGTAGCCTCGGACACCAGTCTGGTACCCTGAAATATTGGAAGAAGTTGGGATTAAGTTCTAACTTGTATGTTTCAATTGTCGCTTTAAGGTTTTAATTTAATAAGCGATGATATTTTGAGTTAAATATATGATTTAAAATATTCAGACATTGCATAAAAGCAATATAGTAAGTCACTCAGTCATTGAATAATATAAGGAAGAGGGGAACTTATTATATTTTAACCTAACCTAGATAATAGTATACTGTGTGTAAAATATTTTTAAGATTATTTAGTAAATCTTAAATGTAATTTTATAAAGCGGTAACAGATGGCGCTGTAAAGCATAAGTCTATTAAATTATTGTAGTTTCAAAAACATTCTTTGTATTTTAATAATAAATTTTGTATAAAATATATTTTTAGTGTATTGTAAAAAGTATTCTTACATGTCAATCAATGAAGCAAATGGTTGAACTTCAAGTGAAGAGCCCATTATAATAAGCATGTCACATTTTTGGAAGTCCTGTTGCAGACAATCTTGGAATCTATGTGGAAGACTTTCACCAAAGAAAACAATATCTGGCTTCACTACTCCTGGACAGTCAAGGCAAATTGGTATTTCATCCCCAAATATTTTATCTGCAATCAGAACAATAGAAATTATTTATTGAACTATGTAGTTACTTACTTTCAGCAAAATTGATATGGATCACAACTAGGGTTCCCAACTCTCCCGGATTGCCCGGGAGACTCCGGTAATAATGCTTAACCTCCCGTCCTCCCGGAGAACGATAATTTCTCTGGTTTTTTCAAAAAGTAATAATTATTACCTAAGTATATTAATATCTATTGACTTAGTGAAAAATTTTAAGATAAAGTTACAGAGTCAGGACAATCATTTTATCTGGTGGAAGATAATCACTGCAGGTTTTTTAAACCCCCCAGGATTCTCCCGGGTTGGCCCTTTCGAGAGTCGGCAACCCTAATCACAACCTACATTGACCTTACATATTTTGACAAAATAAAAAGATCTCCTGTATTTTAATCAAATTCTCAGATTTTCTATTACATTTTTTTATATTATGTATTTTGAAGTTTAATATTATATCCAGTAATAACCAGCATATACAGTAATATCCAGCTTCCAAACTTGGCAAATGATAATAAAAATAATCGGCCAAGTGTGAGTCAGACTCGCGCACGAAGGGTTCCGTACCGGTATAGAGCGAAAGTAGACAAAAATTGTGTTTTATGGTTTTATGTATGGGAGCCCCCCTTAAATATTGACCTTATTTAAATTTTATTATAAATTACTAAAGTAAAAATATAACTAAGGATTTTGTGAAAATTTCAAGTGCCTAGCTGTTACCATTATTGATTATGAGCAAAAAAGACCAAAAAAATCATGTTTCTTGTATAGGAGCCCCCCTTAATACTTAACTTTATTTTATTTTCAGTATTTGTTGTTATAGCGGCAACAGATATACATAATCTGTAAAAATTTCAGAAGTCTAGCTATAACGGTTCTTGAGTTACAGCCTGGAGACAGACAGACAGACAGACAGACGGACAGACAACGAAGTCTTAGTAATAGGGTCCCGTTTTTAACCTTTGGGTACCCTAAAAGGAAACAAATGATGTACCCAAAGTTATGTAAACCTCACGTCATCATCTTTTTTCTTTTTAGGGTTCCATAGCCAAAATGGCAAAAAACGGAACCCTTATAGATTCGTCATGTCTGTCTGTCTGTCCGCACGTATGTCACAGCCACTTTTCTCCGAAACTATTAGAGCTATACTATTGAAACTTGGTAAGTAGATGTAGTCTGTGAACTGCATTAAGATTTTGATGCAAAAATGGAAAAATTATTAAAAATTTTAGGGGTCCCCATAGGTACAACTGAAAAAAAAATTTTTTTCATCTAACCTATGCGTGGTACTTATCTATGGATAAGTCTCCAAAATATTGAGGTTTCTCATAATTATAATTTTTTTCTAACCTGAATAGTTTGCGAGAGAGACTCTTCTAAAGTGGTAAAATGTGTGTCCCCCCCCCTCTAATTTCTAAAGTAGGGGCATGATAATTCTAAAAAAATATAATATGATGTAGATTAATATAAAAACTACCAACGAAAATTGGTTTGAACGAGATCTAGCCAGTAGTTTTTTATACGTCATAAATGGTAAACCTTAATCTAAATTTCATTAAATCGACTGAAACTGACTGAAATATAAAAATAAATCAAAAACCTTTTAATTTCATAAAAATAAACCTTATTACTGCTGCAGAACCCTTCATGGGCGAGTCCAACTTGCACTTGGCCGCTTTTTTAATATGTAAATGGCATAATTCTAACCTTTTATGAATTCTAAAGGATATTGTTTCCGACATTCTAGGCAGTGTGATGTGTAGAAAGTTCCATGGGCCTCAACAAGTTTCTCTTCAGGGATTCCAGCTCCACGTTCCAGTGTGTCGATGTTTTGAGTATAGTGACGTAGCAGTAAACCTTGAAAATCATACTTTACATTAATAAATTATTTCTTTTTTGCATCATTACAGAAAAAAACACTGCAAAACGTCAAGCAAGAAATAATTAATTCTTAAATGGCAGTATTCCCCCTTATAAGTTTTTTCCAGAGACCACAATACTAATATAGAAATCAAGGAAATAAATATGCAACTATTATAACATTGTAATTTTATATATTATTTATGTTTATTTACAATATAATAAACAAGTAACCAAAACTTTATTTCTTATACATAGTATATTCTTTATTATCTTACCTTTTTCATGTAAAAGTCTGATAAAGTAGTGAGAAATTGTTGGTTTAAAATTTCCTGGAAACAACTCCTTTGCTAAAGCAAAAAATGGTTTTGGATTTTGTCGGAAGAAATTGATTTCAAATATTGCTTGAGGCTCCGGTAGATTATACTTTTGTAAATTGTGATACAATCCAGTCTCTGGGCTTCTAAAATCAGGTATTCCAGCAGCTAAAAGCAAAATAATACATTGTTTTGAGGTACTCATTGAAATTCTTGTGTTTTTGACTTTGTTACCTTATTGATACTCATAACTAAATTTTATTACTTACAAGCAAATAGGCCTTTTAAAAGATATTTTTTTTGTGAATAAAATTTAATTTATTTACTTACAAGTGGATATTCCAGCGCCAGCCAATGTTATAATGTTCTTGCATCGTTCACTCTTTATCCATTCTACTATGCCGTCTAAACTGACTTCATTGAGAACTTTTTCAACTGGTGCTCCAACTGGTTCGGTGGGCTCATAAAATCCAAGCTTCTGGGCCAAGTATCGTCGAATGGAGTCTACATTTAGATCACGAATCCTCGATCCAATATCTTCCATAGGGTTTGGAGGATTTGGCGGTACCACTCGGTCTGTGGGATCTCCAACTATAAATATTTACAAGCGTTTATATTTTGGTAATTTATCATCCGTATATTTGTAATTATAATTTCTGTACTTACCATCACTTTTTCCTGGTGAAGAATTATCAGACATATTTCGTAAAAACAATAAATTGCGATTCCCTTTCGCAAATCTATAACGCCAGAACCACTTTGACAGGCGAATGACGCACATTTTTTTTCTTATTATGGCACTTCGGCTATAAAGCCCACTGATCTCTAATTATACAAGTAGGTACGCTGGATAGCTGAATACACACAGTGCTTTTTGTGCATATTTGAAGCGGAATCAGCGCCCCCATTATTCGGGTAGAGAACTAAATTATTTGACGTAACCACAACCAATAACAACAGTTGAAGTCATCATTAATATTAGTTCCAAGTACTCTCACTACTGCTATCAGCGCCAATATGGCGGCTTTCTTAACGTCATTTTTACGTCAGATTTAGTTCTCTACCCGAATAATGGGGGCGCTGATTCCGCTTCAAATAGGCACAAGAAATAGCTGTCATTTCAAAGGGAATCAGCTATATCTATAAATAATAAAGTATATATTATAGACGCATAACTGAAACTTTCGATGGAGTTTTGGAGGGAACACAAAATAGCATGTTTCTGGATATTGCATCACTTTCCTACACGTCTTGTGCACGATAACGAATATCTAATGGTTAATATTCTACCCACCAATATTATTACACATTAAAAATCCAACCTAACACAAGTTTAGGAAAATAAATTTTATTATACAAAATCACAACATCACTCTTTCACATTCCTGATTCCCGGCCAAACTCAACGCACATTTTCAATCAAGGTTGCCAGAAGGCAGAATTTTTTTAGTAGATTTTTTTTGTATAGCAAAGGAATCTTCCAATAGCTATGTCCACATTGTGCCCTTTCATCTTCAATTTTCATAATCTTTTGACATTTCGAATGTCAAAAGATTATGAAAATTGAAGATGAAAGGGCACAATGTGGACATCACAGATTAAGTATACATAGATGGATTCTTAGCTCGCCAGCGCATGGCCATTTTATGCTTGTGTGCAATTGCTGTAGTGTGCGTGTAGGGATGGCGTATATCGATAAAAATATAAAATTAGACTACAGCTATCGACCAAGGCGACCATAATTTTATGTTACAGATTTTTATTAAACAACATCAAAAAAGGAGGTTATCAATTCGACCTGCATATTCAATTTAGGATATATTATGCTCATTAAATTAGAAGTCGCTTTCAATTTGGTGAAAAGGTATTTTTTATCTATTTATTAAGTGTATGAAAATACTTAAATACAGGGTGCAATTAAACCTTCCTGCCAAATTTTGATATATTGATCCTTGTTCAAAATAAAAATACACGTATTTTTCTTCTAATATAGTCAGTACTAAAATGTTGAGAAATAGCTTCCGAAAGTTATCCTAAAAAACACTACAATTAAAATGTATACTACGCGTCGCCGGCGGGTGAGCGCGCGCGCGCCTCCCCCCCACGTCACCCCCGCTCATTCCCACCGCCACGAGTAACCGTTCTGCATCGATTTTAAATGAGATAAAATATGTCATTAAAAAAATAACACCCAATTTTTTTTTGCTAAATGACCTCTCCTAATGATACCTAAGCCCTGGAAAAAATTTGGCAGGATGGTTTAATTGCACCCTGTATAAACAAAATATTTAAGTATATAATTACACAAATAGTTAAACATATACATAATATTATGTATACTCCATAAGCCACGAAAGCTTGTCCGGAGTGTAATAGCTAATATCAATAAAATCAACAGTTTTTATAAAACATAACAGAAGAACAAAATATATTATACTTTATTAAACTTAATTACTATTTACTATTAAGCAACTATTTTGTAGAATAACAATTATTATTATCAAAGAAATATAAGAATGAATCTCAGTCCTACTTATTTAAAGTAATTCCAAAAACGCTTAGGTGCATTTCTTTACCTATTAAAATATAATTATGTAATAATATTTATACAGAAAAAGACTTAAAATAGATACTTCGACGCCCCCTGAATAATGATATTATAATAATAATAATTAATAACCTAAGTAGGACTCTAGAGTCTAGACGATCAATTTTATTGTGCAATATCACGGTGTGTGCAATCAAAATCATAGAGCACTAAACCATATATTATTCTTCACTTTCAATCTTATTATCAAATTAATAGTTGAAAATAATTATTATCTTCATTATAGGTCTCTCCGTCACCACCATAATATTGAACTCTTCTTTAAGAGCATTCCAATAACCTGAAAAAAATAAATGGTTTAGTGTTAATAAAATATGTACTATACTACTACATACTATAAAATATTATACACATAATTCATAATATTGTATACGGGGCAATATGCTTTATGTAAGTTTTCCATGCTTAACCCATCCAGCCCCAAGCGGAACCCAGGTGCCGCATAACAACTAAATATATATTGTGTCTGGAATTCGACGATTGAGGTATTAAATTTATTTTATTAAATGATTATGACTTTAGCCTTATTAAAATTTTACATTTTACTTAGGTATTAAAAAAGAGTACCTAATGCCAGGATAAAATTTCAAGAAGTATCTTTAAGTAACGAATTGAGTACTTACAGGGGGGAGGTGTGAGAGCTGTTGATCATGCAATTATTTTACTCTCCGTTAGAACTTTCTTTATTTCAATAAAATCATTGTTTCAAACTTACGTTTGAAATGATAATTCCAAATTCCAATATTGTGATGCCTTCATAAGGGAGTAAGGATTAAAAACTTGCATAAAACTTGCGTCTAAAATATATATCTGTTTGTCGTCTATTTTGAAGCATTTTCAACCTGAAAAAAAAATCATTTAGTCCATGACATTATTTTTATCGATAAACTATAGTTCAAGTAAGGCGCATCCCTAAAATACACGTAAAAAACTATGCAATATTTATAGCCAAATTATTACTTGATGTGACATTTTTATCACTAATGCCTTAAATAGCATGATTAATGGATTATTATACTTATAAATTTTCTTTTTTAGCTTACAAAAATACCGATTGATAAGCCCAAACCACGTTGTTGAAAACTTACGTATGTTATGTTAAATCCACGTGTTTGAGGCATTCCTTGGCCGTTTTTATGGTTTATTATATAGCGGAATAACAAAACGCAATAATATATTGCATTGAACGTTCAATAAACACTTTTATTACCACTTTTTATACATGAAATATGCAGACGTACTCGTTTGTTATGTTCTACTAAGTGGGACATAACATTACAGGCTTTTGACGTTTACACACCGATATGAGCTTTCTCTTTCACCCAAATTACTACATCGTTAGTTAGAAAGAGTAACATTATCAGCTGTCAAAATATAAGGCGGACTCCTATAGTATTATTACCTCAATGGTGGACATAGAATGTCAAAAGATTATGAAAATTGAAGATGAAAGGGCACAATGTGGACATAGCTAATAGGTATTAAGCCATAAACTGTACTCGTCTTTTATTTGTGTAAGTACGTGTCACATTGCGTCATTCCTGTCATCAGCCAGTCCTTCTAACCGCGGTAGAAATCGCCATGGAATGAAAAAAAGCCAAAAATTAAGTAGATAAAGAAATAACAAAATTTATAATCTCTCCTTCGCGACCGAAACTCCATAGTTGCTAGTCGTTTCTCCTCTCTCCAGTCTCCTCCGTAAAGGTCACAAACAGGTAAACGTCTTTCAGCTTTCCGAAACTGAGGAAGGTCTGGCCGTCGCAGGCTCTTGGTCCATAAGAACCAAAAGCTATGTCCACATTGCGCCCTTTCATCTTCAATTTTCATAATCTTTTGACATTCTATGTCCACATTGTGCCCTTTCATCTTCAATTTTCATAATCTTTTGACATTCGAAATGTCAAAAGATTATGAAAATTGAAGATGAAAGGGCACAATGTGGACATAGCTATTTAAGAACGTTGACGTGGATATTGCGTGCAGCGTGGATGAGATAAGCTAGCAACCTGAAAAGTCTTCAGCACAAAATGAAATACTTTTACAAAAATATATTGACATAATTAAATACAAATTTAAAAACAAAAAAATATAGCAACTCCACTGCGCTGACGATTGATAGTCCAACCAGAACTCCGCAATATCCGCCTACGTTACCTATAAGAAAGTAGAACTATGTGTTAATAACAGTGGCGGATTAAGACTACTTGATGCCCTAAGCAATCCATGCATGTGTGCCCCCCCCCCCCCGCCGTATTTCAACTAGAATCGGCCTTTAAACTTTTACCACTAGAAACTTTTTAGGGTTCCGTAGTCAACAAGGAACTCTTATAGTTTCGGTCTGTCCGTCCGTCTGTCCGTCTGTCTGTCCGTAGTTTTGCTCAGAGACTATAGGACCTACAAAGCTGTAATTTGGCATGAATACACATATTAATATTGCCGACAAAATGGTACATAAAATATTTAAAAAATCGGCCAAGTGCGTGTCGGGCCACGCGCAATGTAGGGTTCCGTAGCACCGCTAGTTTTTGAAAATTTCTGTATGGTCAATGAATGTACATTTATAACATATTTTACACTACTAACAACATCATCTCAAAGGAATTTGAACGAAAAGTTCCTTTATACTTCGCCGAATACATTTTTTTTAGTTGATCGACTATTACTCAATAACTTATGAAGTCAACTTAGCCACAGAATATATAATAGTACTGACTTAGCCGTGATAGTTTTCCTTTTAAATTCAGCATATTTCCTACTCCCGTGAATTTTTTCACATTTTCAGAAGCAACCGTTTAGCTGGTAGAAGGGGGGGACACTGGACTCTAAGGACTTTTTCCACTTTAAAACTTAATATTCATTAACACACATCAAGCGGGGTTGAATTTTTTTTTAGGCACCCACCCCATCGTGTGGGGTGTCGTTGGATAGGTATTTTAAAAATATTATGAGTGTTCATAGATCATTTTCCGATTTATATTTTCACAAATGGATCCCCCATTTGTGAAATATTAAGTTTTAAAGTGGAAAAAATCGTTAGAGTGTCCCCCCCTTCTACCAGCTAAACGGTTGCTTCTGGAAATGTGAAAAAATTCACGGGAGTAGGAAATATGCTGAATTTAAAAAGGAAAACTATCACGGCTAAGAAGACTTCATAAGTTATTGAGTAATAGTCGATCAACTAAAAAAATGTATTAGTATAATACTAAGTATAAAGGAACTTTTCGTTCAAATTCCTTTGAAAGTAACTGAGATGATGTTGTTAGTAGTGTAAAACATGTTATAAATGTACATTCATTGATCATACAAACATTTTGAAAAACTAGCGGTACTACGGAACCCTATATTGCGCGTGGCCCGACACGCACTTGGCAGGTTTTTTGGTGTGATTTTTGGTGACGTGAGAGTGAGACGTGATGCTCTAAGGACGGATGTTTTTTGTCCTTTTGTCCTTCTTCTGGTGCCCCCTCAGACGTGATGCCCTAGGCAATTGCTTAATTTGGTTAATAATAGTAATTAAATTAATGTACAAGTGATAGCGTAATACCGGCGCCACACATAGCACAAATGTTTGAACACAGACTTTGTCACACATTTGAACACTTGTATGTTGAACCTGCCAGACATGTTTCACAAAGTTTCAGGCCGGCGCCACACATAGCACAAACATTTGAACACATATTTGAACACTTGTTTGTACACATGTGTAGCACGGGACTTTGAGACTTTGTTCACAGCTTTGTACAAACATTTGCACTTTGCCCTTCGATGTCGGTTTTTTGGCGCACATCAAAGAGCTCAAAGATCTATGTTCAAATGTTTGCTTACCTGCTACACATATGCGCAAAGTTCACTTGACACTTCTGTGTAGTCCATAGATAATACAATATATACATGTAGTCTGTGGTTGATCGAAGTAATAAGTATTATTTGGAGTTTTGCCGGGAATGTAAAAGAGTGATGTTGTGTTTTTGTATAATTATTTTCCTAAAATTGTGTTAGTTGGGTTTTATTGTGTAATATTGGTACGGCCCGGCCGCACCTGCGTCTATCGTCCGAAGCTTCGTGCTATGAGATGATACTATTGGACGATATACGCAGATCGTCCAATAGAATCGGTTTTAGCGCGAAGCACTACGCTTATATGCGGCCGCGGCAGTAGAGTATTAACCAATATTCCTTATCGTGCACAAGTGTAGGAAAGTGATGCAATATCCAGATCGTGCTATTTTGTGTTCTCTCTAAAACTCCATCAAAACAGTAAAGCGTCTACCACTTTACTGAATCGACTGACTTGATTCTTTGATACAGTCAAAGAATCAAGTCAGTGACTTTTTAGGGTTCCGTAGCCAAAATGGAAAAAAAGAAACCCTTATAGATTCGTCATGTCTGTCTGTCTGTCCGTCCGTCCGTATGTCACAGCCACTTTTCTCCGAAACTATTAAATATTATAAACAGAAACATATATTATAAACAGAAACGTGCTATTTTGTGTTCCCTCCAAAACTCCATCAAAAGTTTCAGTAAAGCGTCTACCACTTTACTGAATCGACTGACTTGACTTTCTGACTGTAATGACATTTACTTAGACTTTGACTAGACTTTAGACCTGATAATAATATGGAAAACGATGCTGAAAATTATTGTAATAAAAAATATTGTTTTCCTGCCATATATTATGCTCGACACTGGCCATGGCTAAAGCCGAAGTGCCATAATAAGAAAAAAAAAATTCTTGTCTGTGGTCAGTTGTCACGTCAAATCAGTCGTCCGTCTTGTTTGACGTTCTTGCAACAACTGTGAAGTGAAAATGTATGTGAAACTCTGTGAAACATGTCTGGCAGGTTCAACATACAAGTGTTCAAATGTGTGACAAAGTCTGTGTTCAAACATTTGTGCTATGTGTGGCGCCGGTATCACATACATTTTCACTTCACAGTTGTTGCAAGAACGTCAAACAAGACGGACGACTGATTTGACGTGACAACTGACCACAGACAAGATTTTTTTTTTTCTTATTATGGCACTTCGGCTTTAGCCATGGCAGGCCTGTCTCACTCCGCGCGTAGGTATCGAAAATATACCTACGCGCGGCTGCCCTTGCGCAGGGTATAATTCAGTGGGGCTGCGCGAGCGAGCAGCGACGGACATACTTTTTAAGTTTTGACCTGTTTGTATTAAAATGGAAAATAAAAAGAAACACCCTAAAAAGTATGGTGCTGTATTCAATTGTTTAAAAACTGATTGCGAGACAAATTTATCTTTTTAGGGTTCCGTAGCCAAAATGGCAAAAAAGGAACCCTTATAGATTCGTCATGTCTGTCTGTCTGCCTGTCTGTCTGTCTGTCTGTCTGTCTGTCTGTCTGTCTGTCTGTCTGTCTGTCTGTCTGTCTGTCTGTCTGCCTGCCTGCCTGCCTGCCTGCCTGTCTGTCTGTCTGTCTGTCTGTCTGTCTGTCTGTCTGTCTGTCTGTCTGTCTGTCTGTCTGTCTGTCTGTCTGTCTGTCTGTCTGTCTGTCTGTCTGTCTGTCTGTCTGTCCGTCCGTCCGTCCGTCCGTCCGTCCGTCCGTCCGTCCGTCCGTCCGTCCGTCCGTCCGTCCGTCCGTCCGTCCGTCCGTCCGTCCGTCCGTCCGTCCGTCCGTCCGTCCGTCCGTCCGTCCGTCCGTCCGTCCGTCCGTCCGTCTGTATGTCACAGCCACTTTTCTCCGAAACTATTAGAGCTATACTATTGAAACTTGGTAAGTAGATGTAGTCTGTGAACCGCATTAAGATTTTGATGCAAAAATGGAAAAAATATTAAAAATTTTAGGGG
This sequence comes from Plebejus argus, assembly GCA_905404155.3. Classification (NCBI taxonomy): domain Eukaryota; kingdom Metazoa; phylum Arthropoda; class Insecta; order Lepidoptera; family Lycaenidae; genus Plebejus; species Plebejus argus. The sequence continues at coordinate 7,684,187 of FR989930.1, forward strand.
TCCCCAATCCCCATAGGTACAACTGAAACAAAAAAAATTTTTTTCATCTAACCTATGCGTGTGGAGTATCTATGGATAGGTCTCCAAAAATCATATTGAGGTTTCTCAAATCATTTTTTTTCTAACCTGAATAGTTTGCGAGAGAGACTCTTCCAAAGTGGAAAAATGTGTGTCCCCCCCCCTCTAATTTCTAAAGTAGAGGCATGATAATTCTAAAAAAAATATATGATGTAGATTACTATAAAAACTACCAACGAAAATTGGTTTGAACGAGATCTAGCCAGTAGTTTTTCTTATACGTCATAAATAGTAAACCTTAATCTAAATTTCATTAAATCGACTGAAATATAAAAATAAATCAAAAATATTATAATTTCATAAAAATAAACCTTATTGCTGCTGCGGAACCCTCCATGGGCGAGTCCAACTCGTACTTGGCCGCTTTTTTTGGTTACCTAAGGACGCTGAAAAGTAAGTAATATAATATGACTCATGCAAAGTATTATTTGTACTTTGAATAGGTACCTTTTACTACATTATGTAGGTAATACATTAAACATAAATCTTATTAATATAATACTTATTAAGTATACTAGCTGTCCCGTTGTTTTGCCGTATACGCGATGGACGTTGCCATGGTGACATACTTATTTGGTCACTTCCATAAAATAATATACTTAAATGCCAATAAAGTATTTCGCCCGTATCTTTTTGGTTGCTCTATTGGCACGTCATGGGCACGTCTGTTACGCCATTTTCGTTTTTTTTTTACTTAATTACTCTCATTATACTGAATATAATAAGTATTTAAAGAAAGTTCCATTAATCATCACAAAAAGTTGTTTATGGTTTATGATTAAATGCGCGCAGGTATTTTTTTGGTACATTCAGCCCTAGCTGCCCTAGCGGCACAATAGTACATTCGAGCAGGCCGCTCAATGTATAGGTTCAGTGTAATATGGATCGTAATCCGTAGGCATAAGAATGAAATTGGCTTGTAATAAATTTTTGTAGGTAAATAAACGAACAGGCGCTGAACTCTGAGTCATTCTAAATGGTACCATATGTCTATAGATTTAAAGAAGACATTTCGTTGGATACATTTTCTAAGATAAACTTCTGTACGGAGTACTATTATTTATTCTGTGGCCATGGCCAGTGTCGAGCATAATATATGGCAGGAAAACAATATTTTTTATTACAATAATTTTCAGCATCGTTTTCCATATTATTATCAGGTCTAAAGTCTAGTCAAAGTCTAAGTAAATGTCATTACAGTCAGAAAGTCAAGTCAGTCGATTCAGTAAAGTGGTAGACGCTTTACTGAAACTTTTGATGGAGTTTTGGAGGGAACACAAAATAGCACGTTTCTGTTTATAATATATGTTTCTGTTTATAATATTTAATAGTTTCGGAGAAAAGTGGCTGTGACATACGGACGGACGGACAGACAGACGGACAGACAGACAGACATGACGAATCTATAAGGGTTCCTTTTTTGCCATTTTGGCTACGGAACCCTAAAAAGTCACTGACTTGATTCTTTGACTGTATCAAAGAATCAAGTCAGTCGATTCAGTAAAGTGGTAGACGCTTTACTGTTTTGATGGAGTTTTAGAGAGAACACAAAATAGCACGTTTCTGGATATTGCATCACTTTCCTACACTTGTGCACGATAAGGAATATTGGTTAATACTCTACTGCCGCGGCCGCATATAAGCGTAGTGCTTCGCGCTAAAACCGATTCTATTGGACGATCTGCGTATATCGTCCAATAGTATCATCTCATAGCACGAAGCTTCGGACGATAGACGCAGGTGCGGCCGGGCCGTACCAATATTACACAATAAAACCCAACTAACACAATTTTAGGAAAATAATTATACAAAAACACAACATCACTCTTTTACATTCCCGGCAAAACTCCAAATAATACTTATTACTTCGATCAACCACAGACTACATGTATATATTGTATTATCTATGGACTACACAGAAGTGTCAAGTGAACTTTGCGCATATGTGTAGCAGGTAAGCAAACATTTGAACATAGATCTTTGAGCTCTTTGATGTGCGCCAAAAAACCGACATCGAAGGGCAAAGTGCAAATGTTTGTACAAAGCTGTGAACAAAGTCTCAAAGTCCCGTGCTACACATGTGTACAAACAAGTGTTCAAATATGTGTTCAAATGTTTGTGCTATGTGTGGCGCCGGCCTAAGATTTAGTAAATACCTACAAATATTTAAGAGGATCTTTATTGTAATAATAAAATTATTGCCGACCGCGACGCGACGCTTCTTGCGTTTAGCTACATTTTTTCACCCGTTACAACCCCCTTTTCCAAATTCAAATCCGTTGGGCTCCAACCGCTAAGCCGGCTATACACATTAGGCCAACGCATTGAGCCAGGAGTTTTTTTTGTCTCAATGGCATGCCCAAAGAGGATATTATATACTATGGGCAGGCCTACTGGTCGCCCCAATGTGTACACGTACATCGGGCTTTACAGTATTTACCTACTTAGCGTGATCCTCATTCTTTAGCCAAAGGTCTAAATAATTTGGTTATTATGCTAAAATCGACTTACTTAAGACCTCAAACCAATAGAGAACGACGTCAAGGCGATTTAACACACCGGACGCAGTGACCTGGTAAACGCCCAGCCAGCACAAGTTGGACATATTTAGGCCAGCCCTGTAAGCATGATACGGTTTATTAGCTTTTGGATGTTGCTGATTGCTCACATTTTTGTTGCAAAATTTTTAAATCCTGACAAGAACCGAAAACATAGGTAGGCGCCGTCAGAAATAAATTCCAAGGGGTGCAGATTTTAGTTTTCGTTCTTTTCTTTTCTTTTTTTTCTTTTTTTTTTACTTTTTACGAACAATAGTGGTCAGTGACTAAGTACCTATCTATTTACGTCAACAGAATACAGTGGCGAAACATCACGAACTATCTTTGTACGGCATGGTGATAGGGTTACAAAATGACTCTTTATTTCGATAATTCCTGTTGAGCCCGAGATTCCCAAGGGGTGCAAGTGCACCACCTGGCTCCCCCCTGCCGGCGCCCATGACCGAAAACCGTACATTTTTAACCACAGAAAGCTGATGATTGTTTGTCGTGTCTGTCTGCCTGTTTCTCTCTTCTTTTATATATATACTTTAATTTAGTTTACGTTTTTAGGGTTTCGTACCCAAAGGGTAAAAACGGGACCCTATTACTAAGACTACGACGCGATGTCTGTCCGTCTGTCCGTCTGTCTATTATGTCTCCAGGCTGTAACTCAAGAACCGCTATAGCTAGACTTCTGAAATTTTCACAGATTGTGTATAAATTATCTGTTGCCGCTATAACAACAAATACTAAAATCAAAATACATAAAGTTAATATTTAACGGGGGCTCCCATACAACAAACGTGATTTTTTGGCCTTTTTTGCTCTATACCAATAATGGTAACCGGTAGGTAATTGAATTTTTCACAAAATCCTTAGTTATAATAATTATGTGTACTTTAATATTTCATAATAATATTAAAATAAATTAAAAAATTAAGGGGGGCTCCCTTACAAAAAAACACAATTTATGGCATAATTTTGCTCTAGGTACGGAACCCTACGTGCGTGAGTCCGACTCGCACTTGGCCGATTTTTTAATACTTACACAAATCGGCTTATGAAGTTCTTTCTATCAGAATCAAATTTTCGAAACGGTATGATGGAATGTCGCATCTTGTGTTGTATCGTTTCGCAATCGGGGTAACAGTCGGGACAGAATAGGGAGTTCTGTATTTCCGACTCCAAGCCGACAACATCATTCGTATCGAAAGGATACAAGTTGTAGAATTTCTCTGCAACATAGAGAAGAAAATTAGACAGAGACAGAGAAAAACACTTTGTTTTTCTTAACTGAGGTCGGTTTTTTTCTATTTTACGTGGAACTGGAAGTCAAATTACGCTACAGTTCGGCCAGCCGCCAGTCGATCAATCAGGTACCTATAGAATATATTATGCCGCAGACCACCGCAGACAGATTACCTATTAGGTAAGTATAGTCTATGATCTATCCATTGAATTCCATTGATTTTTGATCTTACTTACTTTCCCTGGACCTATTTACATTTTAGATACTTTATGATGTTTTTTCCTATCGGCATAGTACTAGTAGTAGTACCTAATCTATACTATAATAAAACTGTAGAAATGAAAATTCTGTACATTAAATATATTTCAAAAATAATAAGCGGGGGGTGTCACTACATAGCTATAGAAGCCAAAAATGTGGTTAGTTTTTTGTCTGTCTGTCTGTCTGTCTGTCTGTCTGTCTGTCTGTCTGTCTGTATGTTTGTTCCACTGCGGTTTTCGCAGATATATTTGTCTTCTTCCAACTTAACATGTGTATAAAAATTTTTCCCCCACCCCTCTAAGGGGACGAAAGAGGGGTCAGATTTTGTATCAAACTTTTTTCTCTAACACGAAAACTACTGATCCGATTTGCATACGGTTTTCGCAGATATATTTGTCTTCTTCTAACTCTACATCTGGTGTATAACCCCCCCCCCCCCCCTCAAGGGACCAAAGAGGGGGTCAGATTTTGTATCAAACTTTTTTCTTGGACCTACTTCATATTATTAACTGTGTTTTCCAACTTTACATCTATTGATAAATCCCCCCCCCCACCCCTCTTAGGGGACAAAAGAGGGGGTAAGATTTTTTATCAACTGATGAAGTAGAAATACTTTAAATGGCAAAAGCCGGGAAAGCTAGTTCTTGAATAAATTGCTGACAAAGTACAAACATATTAATATTATACTACTGTGTATAGCGTACTCGTCCTTTTTTGAAGTTGGGTAAAATTTAACGCTATCGTTTTAGAACCTGTTTTGTATGTCCATTGCCCGTTTTACCTTTAAATTTGTCGAGACATTTCAAGTTGTCCAAAGTGCAGACAGGTCCCTGATTGGGCGACGATGCTAAGTAGTATGGGATGCAATTGCAGAGAGTCTGTATGGTTCTCGTCCGACAGTTCACAATACAAGAGCTGTACGAGTAAAAGTTGCTGGATTTTCTAAGCGGTTCGTTGTGAAAAAAACAATTCCTCTGAAAAAAGAACACCTTGGTAGGCAGGTTCTGTAAATATAGAGTAGGTTACAAACCCTGCCTTATACAGCATAATATTATTAAAACCATATTAAAACAATTAAAACCATATTAAAACTTCCAATCTTAATAATTAAAATTCTAATCAATGTTATTAAACTTACTTTCATAATCATGATAATGAATGCCTCAAAATACGTCTTATTATGTTTATTGTTTAATCATAGACTAACATAATGTAGGTATTTTAACTACTGAAATCAATTAAAATTACCGTATGCTTAGAATACTTTTTGATTTCGGATGTGGCAATTTGCTTGGTAGATTGAACTTCAAAGAAGAATTTGTTGCCTGGCTGCAGAATGAGCTGCTTCACCCCACCCACTGTGGGGTCAGCGATGAGAGCAGGATTGTATATGAGAGCCTGGTAGACAAAACATATTAGGTATATACAAAGTGTAACAAAACTAGGTGATAATACTTCAGGGTGTGTATCCCTTTTTACTTTTGTATGGGCAAACTCATGAGTGATACGCTTGGCCGTACAAATCACAAAAAAAATTTGCTCTTTCAGCGCTGCTATTTTCACAGTTAATTCAATAAGTATAAGGAACACATGTCACATACACACCCTAAAGTAATATTTTTATTTCGTTTTGTTACACCCTGTATTTTTACGGCATTATAATATTTTTGAAAGTCGGTAAAACGTTGCTGGGTCGTTCTTCTTTTTAGGGTTCCGTACCCAAAGGGTAAAAACGGGACCCTATTACTAAGACTTCGTTGTCTGTCCGTCTGTCCGTCTGTCCGTCTGTTTGTCTGTCTCCAGGCTGTAACTCAAGAACGGTAATAGCTAGAGATTTGATATTTTCACAGATTATGTATATCTGTTGCCGCTATAGCAACAAATAATAATAATAATAATATCTATGGACGCTTTACACCACGTCAGTCTGGCCCCATGCTAAGTACCTGAAGGACTTGTGTTACAGGTACCAGACAACGGAAATATTATATTTAATACTTTTATACTATACATATATTTAAGATTTTTATTATATGATAAATATATTTAATACACATCCATGACCCAGGAACTTTGAAAACTTTTTGTTCCGTCGGCGGGATTCGAACCCGCGACCTTCGGCTTAAGCTACCAACGTGCTATCCACTGAGCCACAGAGGTCGTCAAAATACTAAATGTCTCCAGGCTGTAACTCAAGAACCGCTATAGCTAGACTTCTGAAATTTTCACAGATTGTGTATAAATTATTTGTTGCCGCTATAACAACAAATACTAAAAATAAAATAAAATGAATATTTAAGGGGGGCCCCCATACAACAAACGTGATTTTTTTGGCCTTTTTTGCTCTATATCAAAAATGGCAACAGATAGGTACTTGAATTTTTCACAAAATCCTTAGTTATATGTGTACTTTAATATTTAGTAATAATATTAAAATAAAATAAAAAAATAAGAGGGGCTCCAATACAAAAAACACAATTTATGGCCTAATTTTGCTCTATAATGGTACGGAACCCTTCGTGCGCGATTCCGACTCGCACTTGGCCGATTATTTATAGACAATGGCTTGTCTCCAGCGCAAAAAAAATAATATATTGCTCCTAAATACAAAATTTCTGATTTTTTTCATATAAAAATACACTTGACAATGCAATATTTATAATATCCTCAAAACTAGATTTTATTTTATCATATTTTTTACAAAATTAGTGTGACATAGTATACAAAAATTGTGACGGAGGTGTTTTACATACAAATAAAGTGTGTCTCTCTATGACCATTAGTGTAAAATAACTGCTCTCGTGAAAAAAAATCATATTGAAAGTTTCTAATTTCTATCCAAAACAATTGACTAAACTACTTAACCTTTGTCATTAAATTAATAAGAAGAAATAATTTTTAATGTTTCTAGTATTAAATAAAAAAATATTTTTTTGGCTGTCTCCCGACGTATATGATTTTTGTAGCTACCCTCTGTCACTAACTTTATGGTACTAAATAATGTGCGTTAGCAACTTTGATCTTGGTCACTGGACAAGAGAGTAATTCCCCTACACCCCGCACCCGCGCCATGCTTTCCTATGCCCAGCCAATACCAGTCGGTCGCTCTCAAACAGTGAAAAGAGGTGCGTGTGTTTATTCAGCAACCGCTCTGTCACGTAAGTTATATTTCCAAATATTATTGTAATTTCAATCTTTTAATATTATTTTATTAATTCCTGATAAGTATTAATTCATACGTGTCCAGTTTTATGCGCAAATTTTAATTAGGAAAATGCTGAGAATCTCGGACACTACCATTTTGCACCTCCGTCACGAAGCAACTCTGTCACAAAAATGTGACGGAGCGGTATAATTCGTGACGGAGTAGTCATTTTTGTATGGAACTTAGAGCCTTAGTTAATATTCATAGTAAAAATAATATAATATTTCATTGTTTTTTGAAAACTTTGTTCGGAGGGTATACATTTTTTACAACTCCGTCACTTCATTAACCATTCTGTCACAATTGTCCCCCTAATAATATATACAAGCTTCAAAAGCTGCCTTCTGCTTAATCTTATACAAGGTGTAACAAAACTAAGACGTGATAATACTTTAGGGTTTGTATAATTATGTGTCCCTTATATAGAGTTCACTGTGAAAGTAGCAGCGCTGAAATATCAATTTTTTGTGATGTGTATGGGGTACCCACTACCCAGACACACTCTAAACTAAAGTATTATCACTTAGTGTTGCTACACCCTGCATAATACTAATGGTACCTATTCATAGAATAGCACAGTAGTAGTAGTCTGCTTATTTATTGAAAGTTAGAAGTAAATTAAGACAGTCGGGGTACGGGGGTACTTACTTCGAAACCGTACATGTTTTGTAGGGGATATTCGTAGTCGTCAACCATGGGGTCCAGGATTACATTTAGACCATAGGACGATCCTGGACTAGTTTGCTTATGTAATTTGATTGCAGTATTATTGTACCTTAAAAAAAGACATTAGCTTAACGATGCTTTGCTTGGTGTAGAAATCACGAAGGGCTTATAGGTCCAAATACAGTCTTCTTGACAAGGTCTTTGCTGGGTTGAAAGAGTTATTGACTCTAGATGAGTAGGCATAGGAACCGCTAATTAAACCGCAGAGTAAGAGTACCATGTCGGATACATCCGGTTTCAGCAGCCCAGTGTCAGTAGCTCTTTCTATCCTTGAAAGCTCCAACTCGGCAGAATACGTCCTGTTGCATTCAGAATGCAGGGGCCGTACCACGAAACTGTTTTAAGGCTCAATCGAACGAAACGGAATGCCGTGTCCCACTCTAACAAACGTGAAATGACGTTATTAGAGCAGGACGCGACATTTCGATTCGAACGTTTGAGTCTCAAAAAGGTTTCGTTTTAGGCCTCCAGATTTAAGGTTATGGATATGCAAAAGATACCAGCTGGTAGAGTCAGGAAGCAATGCGTTGAAGGCGCAGCAATGGCCGTGCGCTGTTCGGTACACCTGGAATATGGAACTGCAATCCACCAACCTGGCCGACCAGGTGCATCTGAGGATCATGTCTTCGCAAGATGGCGCCAGCTGGAACAAACAGTTTGATGTTGAATTAAGTTTCGGACCTTACTCGGTACTCCTGAAACTAATGGGATACATTTTTCGTGAATCGTGCTACATTTGACGTCGACTTTGGTTCAATTTTAGTCGTGAAATATACTATATACTAGGTACTTATTTATTTCCTAACAAAATCGAATCAAAATTGATATCTCGAAAATATTGTGTGTCAGGACAGGACCCGTGTATAAGCTGAACAAGGGCCGGTGTTTTCAAATGAGGGTTGACTATAGTTCTTACTAAATACCCGTGAGGTGTTTATTATATTTTGTGCCTATCAAAATTTATTGTGCCTAGATATAATTAATGATACATACTTCTGGTCCTATAAATGTCACTGATACTACTTTTGAAAATAAATCCATAAAAGGCGGCATTAAATAGCGTCAGATGTCATGTTTCTGAATTTTTTACATGAATAATTGTGAAGGACCTATCAACAACAATTTACTTACGCGCCTATCAAACCTGCCATTATTGATTTTTTATGATTACCTAATTAATCATGTGATAGTGAACAATGCACTTAATTAACAACAATTTTACCTCTACTTTTAGTTTGAAACGTATCTCTTGTTTGGATGGAAATGCTTTATTTAGGAAAGAGGAGCTTAAATATTTCTATATTTCTGGATTCAGTTCTATAATATTTTACTGGTAAAGGGACTGCAAATGCAAAGCTGAACTGTGAATTATTTGTATTTACTTACCTGCCGCATGATCTTAGTAATGTTATAGGTGTCGCCAAGGTACTTCGCAAATGAAACAAACATTGGACTTAATGTGAGTGGTGCATAATAAGTGTGGTCGATTAGTCTTCCCAGATGTTTGAGGAACATAGTGACCTCCTCGATTGATTCATTTCTTGTGGCAATAGCTCGATAACTATAAAAAAGCAATATTAATATTATCATTTACATTTGCCCCTCTATCACTCAATAGGTGGAAATTCGATCAATCAATGATGCATGAATGAGAGAGACAAATGCTTGATGAAAATTCATGCTCATGCATGAATATCTACAGCTATATTATTATTTTCATGGGTACATAAGTGATATAGCGATAGGTTTTGTTATT